>CM038670.1:693621908-694821908 GCA_021605145.1 Aegilops bicornis | reverse complement strand
ACCCCGTGAATTCCACTCGATGTAGTCATCAAGGTGAACGTAAGAGGATTCACCCTCGAGGTCCACACTTGAGGGTTGCATGACGAGTCAGATCGAAGTGGTTAAAGAGGAAATCACCCTCGATGACCACGACCGAATAACTACACTACAGTGGTTAACATCGGAAGTCTTGATGAGGTCTCACCCTCGGTACTCGATAGTAACCCAGTAGTGTCGAGCAACTAAGGGAAGTGATGTGCGGTGTCGGGCATGGTCTTGATCCGTTGATCGGTCTTCGATTATCCAGCGGGGGCGATCGGGACAAAGTGGGGGTCACTTATGGATCTCTAAGCAACCTATACTAAGCAGTTTAGGATAAGGTGTAAGGTACAACAAGAAAGTTACAAAAGCAGGCTATGCATCAGAATAGGAGCAATCAATAACAGTAGCAAAATCTAATGCAAGCATGAGAGAATGGAATGGGCGATATCGGGATGATCAAAGGGGGGGCTTGCCTGGTTGCTCAAACAAGAAGGAGGGTCGTCGTCGCCGTAGTCGATCACAGGGGCATCAGCATTGGTCTCGGGGTCTATCGGGGAGAAGAGGGAGAAGAAACAGTAAATATAAAGCAACATATCATCACAAAGCGTAACATGGCAATATGCTGCGTCGGGTGTGACCTAACGCATGGCTACACGATATAGGTGCAGGGGGAAAACAACCGGGAATATATTCCCGGTTCCGGACCTGTGTCACACATATGACCGGAGGGGAAATGTTCCATGTTCAGCATGCTAGAGGCATGTGACAGATGAACGGACCGCATGTTCGGATTCGTCACGTTTTTCCGAGCAACTTTCATGTAGAAAACATTTCCATCCCAGTTACGGTTTATTTTCTATGATTATTCAAAGATTAAACCATTTTCTGGAATTATTTAAATTAACAGAAAATGAATTATGACGTCGGCAGGTGTCAAGATGACATCATCAGGTCAATGAACCGACCGTGGTCAAATCGACCAATAGGTCCCAAAGAATGCCTCTTACGTAATGAGTTTATTTCAAACTAATGCAGGGTTATTTAGCTACTGGGCCCCACATGTCAGTGACTGGTTAGGTTAACTAATTAGTTTTATTTATAAAAACGTTTAATTAGCCTAATTAACCGAAAGGGGCCACATGTCATACAGAGGGGGGAATACCAACTGTGTTGACCAGAGTCAACGTGGTCAACTAGGGTGTTGGGGCCCACTGGCAGCCTCACTGGGGTGGGCCCCACAGGGCCACGTCCGCGCCAGGTCAGCACGGCGGCGGGAGCAATGCCGGCGACCACAAGAGGTGGCGGCGACGCGCAGGATTCGTCCCCCGTCGTCCGTTTGATGCGTGGGGGTGCGTTCGGTCGAGGGAGATGAGCCGCATCGAACTTGGGTGGTAGCCGGGCCGGGGGCGGCCGGAGACGACGGTGGCAAGCGGCGGAGCGGACACCGGAGATCGGGCAGCGATGGAAACAGAGCTAGAGGGTGCAGGAAGACGAGCTAGAGGCTCGGGCGGCACCAGGGAGACGCCCTGAGCACGTTGTCGTGCTTGCCCGCCGTTGGCAACGACTACAACGACAGCGACTAGCTGCACGGCGGAGCCGAGCTCGACCATGGCGTACGCGGTGGCTACGGGAGTGCAAGAGGCCAGGGGAGCGAGGGGAGAGCATGAGGGGCTCACTGCGCGGCGCAAGAAAGGCCCTCGACAGGTTAGGAGCGCAGGGGAAGGCCGAATCGACGACGGCGGCGTCCGGCGACCCGGGGAGGAAGAAGACGGGGATCCGGTGTTGCGGGGCTTGCCAGCTCGCGTTCGTGGCCGTAGTCGACGTAGCGGAGCGCGGCGGAGCGGCTGGTTACGTCGGAGGAGCACGAGGGAGGCGATCGCCGCGGTGATGCGAGGTGGGACGGTGGTGATGGCGCTCGGGTGAGGCAGGCGAGCGAGAGAGGGGAGGAGCGCGTGGATCTGGGAGGCGAGAGAGGGAGTGGAGGTAGGTGAGGGGGGACTTGAGGCGTCCGGGGCGTGGAGGCCTTATCCTCTCATGGGGGGTCATGGCCGTGAGGTGGTTCGGCGGCGACCAGCCTCCTGTAGCGACGCGCACCGGGTGAACAATGGGGGAGACGACCGGGGCGGGGAGCTGGGACTGGCCGGCTGGGCCTGTCTCTGTGGCCTTAGGCCCAGGGGCAGGGGGTTCCCTTTTCCCTCTTCTTCTTTTTGCATTTCTATTTCTTTTCTCCTTTTACAGAATGCTTTGCAATTTTTTTTGGAGCTGCCAAAAGGATTCTGTAAAATGTGGGACTTGGCCACATAATTACAATGCAAAGTTTGACACAGCCACAAAAAGTTTGGAAGAAGTTTGAATTAGATGGAATTTGCAACAAGATGGAAAAACAATTAATTTCTTGAGTGGCACTGCTTTAATTTGCTATAGTCCATCTTAGCTTGGAGGTGATGTTGTTTTCCTTAACAATCATTTGTTATGGAATTTTTACTAAATGATGGACTATTTTGCAACAACTTTTGTGCAACTTCAAAAAATCACATGCAAATTGAATTTGATTCCAAAGTGGAATTTCAAATGAGATTTGAATCAAAGGTGATTAAGCACTGTTTGGAAAATGATTAGCTTAATCACAGTGGGTTACTGTAGCATGACCCTGGGGGTGTTACAAATCTCCTCCACTACAAGAAATCTCGCCCCGAGATTTTAAGAGGTGGGGTAAGGGGAAAGACTCGGGAATGAAGGAGCTCAACACAAGATAGGTACGTGGGGACTACGTGAGTGAACGTGGCATAGAGGCATCTCTCGAGTTAAAATTCAGGAAAGTCATCGAGAGCAAGGTGAGGTGCAATAGGAAGCTTCAACCTGGTAGACAATCGTTTGTTGCTTGAAACAAGGGGCGTGAAAGGGGTTCAGAGCAATGGTAATAAGTATCGTGTCTGATACCAGAATAGATCGCCTCTCGGAAGGCGGCTCGGGATTTTCATATGAAGCCAAGTGTGATTAATAACCTCAGAAACAAGGGTGTACAGGAGAGCCAGGTTTTGATCTTGTGGAACTGTGGGTTATGGGCCCACCATATGGGTTAAAAGTAGAAAGAGCGGTGACATGTTACACGGTTATGATAGCAAGCTTTGTCGGAGGATAGTGTGTCAGTTATGTTGGCAACTATGTTGGTACCAAGGGCGAGGGACGAAGAGAACCATATTCCTGCTTGTTGAACGAGGCGGACCAATCGGCAAGGTTCACGTCCATCGGTGGTTACCGGAATGTCATCAACAATAGTAACAGGGTCTCACTGACAAGGATGTACATCGGTGCGTTTTATAAGCAGGGAATTATTTCTGCTTATATCATATACTAGATCACAAGAAGGTTAAACAAACCAATGGAAAGGAAAATGTGGTTATTAGATTAATCAGAACACTATTGGAAAGGAAAATGTGTTTACACACAAGAATTGGGAGTATATCCTTCCCAAGGGGAAGCGGAGCAGGATATACATGATATGACAGCAAGTTAAAAAGCATTTAGATAAAGAGGGCGTGGGGATAATCATGATATTACCCTTACAACGGTGTTTGGATAATAGATCAAGAATAGTTATCATTGAGCTCCCAATGTTCTTGTTGATGATCGGAGTACCACACACATGCTTCGGGATAGTGTTGACATGGTCATCGGGGAAAGGTCAGACTTCGGATACACAAAGGATCCATCGGAACAACTTATAAAATAAGTCATACAATTTCAGCAAGGAAAAGATGAGGATGGGGCCCACGGGCTCAGCAACAATTCATCGAGGGGGCAAGGATGGTATTTCTCATCATGAATTCGGTTGATATCCTAGAAAAGTTTGGAATGATGATGATGATCACGACACGTTTTTCGAGAGGTTTCATGAAGATGTAATCGACCAACGACGACATTTAGCAAAAGAAATGATGAAGCGTAAGGTTATTTGAACCACGAGTACGTCACAAACTCGAAAGCAAGCTTGTTGTTCATGATAAAATTGTATGACGAGGAAGATCAACATAAGCTTAGCTCGTCGTCGAAAATGGTGCTCCGGAAAGGACCTGGTAGCACAGTTAAAATTTTAGCATGATAATGATATAACTGATCAAGCTAGGAATGATGTGATGGAGTATCATTCCAATGAGAATTCACAAGTGGTAGTGCAATGACACAATATACTTGAGATAACAAGGGGCAATACTTGAGGTAGATCAAAAATAGAGGTTAGACATAAGAAATGATCTGCAGAACACAAGTATTTTAACTTGTCCGGGAAATGGAGTTAAGGAGAAACTATGGTCGGAACCACGGTTGCGAATGATCAAACCACCGATACAAGATGAACTTATAACAAGGGGTAATCATTTTTACGAGTAGCTTCCACGATAAGTTCTACATCGGGTCCATGGGCATGAACACAAGGGTTCAAGGTCGACTCCCACTTCTTCAATGCATAACCTTTCATCCACTCCTCGTTTTTCAAAGAAAATGTAGTGCAGAGGATTTATCTGGCGAAGTACCAGAAGAGTAAGACTCGTGATAACTCTCGGTTCACTCGGATTACGGAAGGCATAAGTTCAACCCATCAGGGCATTTTTTTTTACGAATCTATACAATGGATGACCCCACTGATGCCACCACTGATGGTGCCGCCGAGGATGCCACCACTGATGATGGCGGCGCACGCACAGATGGCAGCCAACCGAAGAGGCAACGGAAGGACCGGCGCCCGACCGTTCTCCGCACCCTCAAGGAGGAAGTTACTAAAGTGGACTCCGACGGGAATCCAACGGCGCCCGAACGAATAGTCAAGGGGTACTCGCTTCAGCTAGGGTGCATTCTCCAGAGCACCGTCTCGATCAACACCGAGAACCTGAGGCATCCTGACCGAGGGAATTTGCGCAACCTCCTCTTCACGAAGCTGCACGAACGATACAAGTTCCCCGCTGAATTTGAAAACACAAGCCTCAAAGGGAATAAAGTGAACAATGCTGCCCTCACGAAGATGAGCAAGGCCCTGTCTACTTGGAAAAGCAATGTGAAGAGAATGATCGAGAAAGGTGAGAGTTATGAGAAGATCAAGGAGAAAAATCCTTCGATCATCAAAGATGACTACAACGACTTCAAGATCAATTGCTCGAGCACCACAAACTCCGAATCAAGTCAGTGGGGGAAAGAAATGCGGGAGCTGAACTTAGGGGAACACACACTCGGTCCCGGCGGTTACAGAGTGGTGGAGCCTATATGGGACAAGGAGGAGGCGGACCGTGCCGAGCAAGGCCTACCGCCCCTTTTCGATAAATACGGTGACAAGCGGACCGGGAACTTTGTCGGGGCCCGGTACAAGAAGGACCCGAAAACAAAGGAGTTTACCACGGATCCGAAGACCAGGCGCTTGAGCTTGTGCAGTAAGGAATACACCCCGCGTAATTAGCTCCATATGGTTGCATTCTAATTAATGAAGCCAAATTTCTAAATGGTTCACATTCCTTCCGCAGCGCATCGAAAAGCGAGCGCTGGGTCGACTAAGAGCAACCCTTGGGACACCACTCTAAATAGGGCGTTGAATGTAATGAAGAACAAGGATAAGCTTCGATGGCCGACGCGTCATCTGGTCGTGTGGCGGCAAAGGCTTGTCGACAAAATGGTCGTCATACTATAACACCGGTGGGCGAAAGGAGAAAAAGACCAGCTCGGAAAGCCAGCGGTAGCGAGGTTCAAGAACTCAAGGCACAGGTGGCGCGGATTCGAAGATTGTCCAAGAGCAAGTGCAACAACAACTCGGAGCGCATTTATCACCGCCATTGTGCCTACCTTGATCGAGGGGTTGAGTGCGTGGATTGCGGCGGCAAACAGGGGCCGCCCGATTCTAGCTTCACGGCCGACAACTCGCAGAACGCGATGGCGGGGCCATTGGTGTCTCCGGCGAGGCGGCATTGGTGTCTCCGACGCCGCACGGGAGCTTAATGCACCGGGTGTATGCCGCCGCCACCTCTGCAGCAAGCGGCCCCTCCGTCAATCGCTGCGCCGCCGTTGGCGGTGCCTCGACATTAGCCGAGCTCGACGCCATCATCGGGTAACTAATTAAGCCTCTCTCGGCCGAGGACTTCATCTCCTTGCCTTTGATCGGGCATCCCCGACGCCCTACATGTTTTCGCAGGCGCGGCGGCGTTCCGTGCACTCTCCTGCACTTCGTGAACAACGAGTTGGTCGATGTCGCCAAGGGCAAAATCGTTCAACCGAGCAACCCCTTGTTCCACGGTACCCAGATGCCACCCAACTTGTTTAGGGTTCAACTGGTTCGGGTGCTGCTAGGCTGCGACGAGTTGTTACCTCCGATTCGACCCGTCGGGGCCGACGATGATGAGGTGATGACCCTCGGCGCTTTGCACTGGCCCCCGATTTGGCGAAGAGCCAGATTCGTTTGGGCGGGGACACCACCCCAAAGACAACACCGCCCGATCGTGCGGCGCCAAGTCGGCCCCATGGCAAGACCGCCGCAACGGTGCCGGACATCCCTATGCCATTTGGATCCAAACATGCATATGGCACGGGATCGTAACGACGACGACGGCGATACATTTGGCAACGTCGATCGATTACTTTGCCGATCATGGTACGGTGGCGACTTCATGGGGCCTCCTTCTCAAGAACCCAACCCAACAAAAGGCGTGCGCGATCTAGCTGGTACCGTGGAGAAGCCAAGTTGCAACAGCGCCGTCTGCCGTTCAGCTCTCGGGAGACGCCTCCTGCCGACTTCACCGAGCCTCGAGATAGGCGAGGTGCGTAAATATTATCAGCCCCAACACACTCAAGAAGGCGGTCTGTGAGCAGAACTCGGTCCCATTACAGAGAAGAAGAAGGCACGCAAAAGAAAGACTAACAAGGGTGCGGGCCAGCCGCACCGGCAAAATGCGATCCGTGCTCGGGACGGGCCACCTTCACCGAGGATATCTCGAGGAGGGTGCATGTGGCGGGTAGGGCGATGCTACCGACAAATATGCTCAATGCTGCAACCGGTGCTATGCGGAGTCTGCATGACAGTGTTCTTTCTTTGGAGAAGCGGCGTCTCGAGAGAAGGATGTGGCATACCGGTTTTCGCGGCCAAGGTGCCAGAGGGCAAGGGCTTTGTGGATAACTCCATCGGGCGTATGATCGTCCTGCGGTTTGATGACATCCACGCTATGTTGAACCTTCATTCGCTGCACTACACCTTCGTTCGGCTATTTTTGCTGAGTATGGAGATGCGGATCATTCGCGACAAGACCCCGGACATCATGATAGTCGACCCCTTCTACATGCGTGCCAAGATCTTGGGCAGCGCTGGGGACCGCAAGTCGCGAAGTTCTTACCTCGAAGGCGTCATTACGGCAAACCAAGATAAGGATAACTTCCTCGTGCCTTACTTTCTGAGTAAGTCCTCCCCTCAACCGCCCGTAACATATGAATTCTTAGATTTCGATCGTTTTCTTTTAACATTCCGTGTTTTCTGCGGTGACACACATTGCACGCTCATCCTCCTAAGCCCCAAATATTCCATGGCCACGTATTTCGACACGGACCGTCGATTGACGTAGACTACACAAATGTCAAGAAGGTTCTTGATGATGTTCTCCCGGCTCGCCAAATCTGGAGGCACCTTCACCAGGCCTATTCGTAAGTACGGCAAGCACGTGTTCTCCCACAATCTGACGTTACGCTGCGTCAAGCAGCCGCTGGCGGTCGAAGGGTGCCTACTACGCCATCCATCACATGCGGGCGATCGACGGGACCATCATCAACTTCGCTACCAAGTAAACTCAAAGATTGGGCCGCGGCGTGTCGGCAATCCACGACGCGGACATCGACAAGAATTCTTCGCATCCAATGGAGTTTGCGGAAATCATCCATCAAGATGTCCTTCGTACCTGGGGCAGTTCTACCTCGTAAATCAACCGTCCAACAGTGACATCGACACAATGCTACAAATGCAGGCTGACAACGCCCGTTATTTCATGACTCCCACGATAGACGGCGGCTTCATCCACGCTCCGGTCCCTTGAGTCGAGTCGAAAGCAGTGATGTTGTGTCTAGTTTTGAAACATCGATTGGCTCATGTTGTAATTAAACTTTAATGAACTTGTAGTATGTCTCTTTGGTTTCGAGAGTCGTTCAACTTAGATGTAATCGATGCTATTAATGTCTTGCTTTTCTCTTCCGATCGTTCTGTTGCATACTTATATATTGCTTATGTATTGTCTGTGAATTGGTACTAACGTTTCGTTTGGCTAGTGCATAGCGATGCCGTCGTATGTCGTGTACAAGGGTAAGGTTCCCGGAGTCTACGACGACTGGGAGGAGTGTCGGAGACAGGTTCACTGATTCAGCGGTAACAGTTACAAAGGGTACACCACTAGGGCCGAGGCCGAATATATTTACGCCCGCTATCTAGCAGGAGAGGGGAGGGAGCGTTGGAGGAACCGGATGAAGACGAGTTTCATCGTGATGATGCTCATCGTGATGACCGCAGCTCTCTTCTATGTGATGGTAGTTTAGATGATCGATATCGACTTGTAATGTGAAGACAAACTCGCTACTCGCGGTCTCGAGACTTGTAGTATAATGTTCTATCTTTGTTCGGTCTTTTCAATTCGGAGACTAATATGATGAATTGTATTCGGAGACTAATATGATGAATTGTATTCAGAGACTAATCTTCTATTGTATTCGATGAATCTGTTGTTGATGTGTGCTATCTATATTTTGTCCAATTATACATTTTGTAACCTGTGCAAAAACAGAAAATAAAAAATAAAAAAACCTAATATTCATACTAATGGCGCATCACATAAAGGCGCCATTAGTATGCCAAAGGATACTAATGGCGCATCATTAAAAAGTGAGCCATTAGTATGCCGGGTTACTAATGGCGCATCTTGTTGTTGTGCGCCATTAGTATGCCAAAGCACTGGGTATACATGGCCACCTGGGAGGCATACTAATGGCGCATCGTTGTATATACTAATGGCGATTCGAGGTCCGCCATTAGTATATCAGATACTAATGGCGAACCAGTGGTGCGCCGTTAGTAAAATATACTAATGGCGTGGCACTAATGGCGCACCACTAATGCGCCATTAATGGCCAAATTAGGTGCGCCAATAGTAGGCCTTTTCCTAGTAGTGTCATATTACTTCTTCATAACAAATATTACTTCTAGTTACTTAACCAACTAAATTAGCTTCAAACTTCTGTGAACTAAGCATATCAACTCAAACAAGCAACCAACAGAATATAAATTTTATTCTAGTGACTTAAATGCACGGATTAAACCATTAATTCAAGTTGAAAAATCACAAATATTGTAATGGCACCATGAAAATGTTGATGTGGCTTGCCTTAGTGCAGATGAGGTTCACAATCCTCCTGGTGATCCTCAAGACGAGCTTCACTTTCTGAAAACTATTATAAACACAAAAACAAAACATCAAGAACCCTTCTGAAATTCACCAGAAAATCTAGATAGCGGAGAAAAATCTTATTTTTGGTGAGCTTCTAGATTTCTTCATAAAGAACACAATGCAAAAAGAATCAATTCATTTGGACTTATGGTTAAAAAGTTTTGGCCGTTTGAAGCTCTCTGGATAAAATTGAATTTTGAATTTAAATAAACAGAACTAGGGGGGTGATGTCGAAGGCGTAAACCTCGCGGGCGCCACCTCTCGTACAGCTTCAGGCGTGTACAGAGTGGCTGACTAGCGGGCCCCGCTAGTCAGGTGAGAGGGAGGGGAGAGGGAAAGAAAGGGCGGCGAGGCTCCGCCGGAGCACACGCCGGCGAGGAGGGCTCCTTGGCCAGAACTGGAGGGAGGGATTGAAAGAGGAGATGGAGGTACACCTGCCCGTACCCGTAGATTAGCTAGGGGTGGTCGGATGGCGTCGAAAACGGCCTCTCCAGCGGCGACAGAAAGCAGAGGTCGCCGGAGTTGGAGACGACAGCGACTAGAGGCAGCACCAAGGGCTCCAACCAGGCGGAACGGCACCACCGAGGCACGGAGGAGGCCCTAGAAGGGTGGCCCGATCCTGGGAGGGGCTGGAGCTGCGGAGACGACGCGAGGGGATCGCCGGCGAGCTCGAGCTCGGGGATGGCGGCCCGCGGCCTGCCCGGCCAAGCTGCAGCTTTCTACACGTTTGTGGAGTGTGTGTGAGGAGTGGATGATGCTTGAGGAGGCTGGGGAGAGCTCTATTTATAGCCAAGCGATGATAGGGGCTTGGGCTTCGCCGGAGGACACCTGGACACGGCGCCCGGTGACGAACGGCACCAGTGAGCGAGGGGGAAGGCGACGCAGCTCACGCAAGCACTGTGGGCGAGCGCAGACGAGCACAGGAGCGAGGGGGTGGCGACGAACACAATGCACAGCACACTGTTGGGTTGGACGGACCGTGCTCGTGCTCGCTGCGGTGAGCTCCGGCATCGGCGAGTGCCAGGAGAGAGTTATGAGGGTCGGGACGATGATCGGGGCGAAGTTTGGCAAGGTTTGGCAGGCGGGGAAGCGATCACGCGAGCAACAGAGGCGCGAGCGCGACACAGAGTGCGTCGACCGTATGCCAGCATGCCTGGATGAACGCGGTCACCGCGTGAACTCTGACCTCAGGCCGAGCTAAGCCTAAACTTCATGTCTGGTGTGTAGTCCGTGGTAGATTGAGAGGTTACCACACTTTGGTTTGAGCTCAGGAGTAGTCACATGGATTTCAACTTGCTGGTAAGTTTCTGGGCAGTAACATTGAGAGCTTACTGAGGTCAAAATACTGAGAGTTGCGAGTTGGGCTTTGGAGGTTAGCAATCATCTACTAAGGTGATGATGCACAAGAAAATTCAGCCACAATTGAGCAAGTAAAATGGTAGTTGCTGTAGAAACTACCATTTCTGTCCAGAACAAAACATATTTTTTGTAGCAAAAATATTCCAAAAAGTGATGAAATATTTTTGCTCAGGAAGGTGCCCTAGGGTTCAAATAATATTTGGGAATTTTCTCAGATTTTTGTGGGCAAGAAAAATTGGGGTTGCTTTGGAACATAAGGGGCTAGTTATGGTTTTAGAGAGAAAATGAATATTTTTCATTAGAGAAAAATATTCATAATAGAGATGGGTCAGAGAAGAAATGATGGCTTAGGGAGAGAAATAAGTCACTTGGGTGAAAGTCAAGGGCGTACCCAAGTGTTTAAGTCCATCTGAAGTGATTCAAAAATTTCAAATTCAAATCCAAACCAACTGAAAATCAGGTAAAGAGAAGAGGGCAAAAACCAGGCTGTCACAACGTATCATCACGGAAGTGTGTTTTTTTTGTAGTGTACCTCCGTCCTGGTTTACTTTTCCTATTTTGTAGTATCAAAATTTGACCATAGATTTAACTGACAAAATGTTAATGCATGTCACTAAAAATTATATCATTGGATTCGTGTTTGAACACAATTTCAAATGGTATAATTTTTGGTGACATGTTTTGGCATTTTCTTAGGTAAATCTATGGTCAAAATTTTACACTAAATACGAGGTAGTACAAAAGTGGGCTATAACGGCCCGCCACTATATAGGCCAAAACACATTCCAAATTCACTTGTGATGCATTTGGCATCGATGCCCCTCCATTGCTCACCTGGTGCCCCAATTTGGATCACCTACTTTGCTCCAGTGCCAAATTAACTCACGCAATGAAAAAACACTTGCGTGGGAGAGAGAGAGGACTGAGGCAATAAAAAAACACTTCTTTAGGAGAGTGAGAGGCTGGTGTAGTTGGTTTGATTGATTTGTTTATACATGTGGGTCTGTGTGCACAGCAGTGCCAACTCTCTCACATCGCGAGAGCGGTGCCAAAATCTTTTGATTTGACATTGATGCAAATTATGTGGCATACTTTTGAGATATATGGCATCGGCCACATAGTGGAAGGCAACAAATTCCCAAGCTCTTCACATGCTCCTAGGTAAATGAGAGGAACGAGAAAGAAAGAGAGAGAGAGTGAAAAAATATCACGAGCCAGCCAACCCTATCGTATGAGCAAATGATATTGGTACCTCTTGATGACACGACAATATTATACAGCCAGCTGCTCTAATATGTTCTCTTCTTTTGCAGATAAAAAAAGACCCAAAAGTGAAAAATGTGTTGCACTATAACAATCTCATCGAATGCCTTGATCTCCATCTTACAAAAATTGATTTGATCGACTACGGAGGCAGCACGACTGAGATTAAATTGACCAGGTTCTTTGTTCTGGAGGCAAGTGTGCTCAAGGTAATGAGGTTTGGCGTTCTGTGGCGCAACAATGAATGGTTGCTGATCACCGCAAGCGTCTAAGCCTAAATCACAAAGTCTCCGCAGAAGCTGAATTGGTTTTTGAAACATCAAGTGGCCAGAGACTCGAAAATTTATTTGCCCATTAGTGACTTTTCAGGGAGGTGGATTTTAGTTTTTACGATAATGCTGCATCCACCTAAAGTAACAAAAGTTCAAACGTAAACTTCCTAGATTCCCTCTTCGTAGGTGCGGCATTACTCCTAAGTCCTAACACTTATAATATCAGTTTGAAACTTGTAATATTGTCGTGTCCTATTTCTACGTTTTCAAAATTCTGCGAATCAAAGAGGTCCTGAGTTGGTGATGATGTTGTGACTGCCATCTTTCACCAATAGCCGTTGGATCTAGATCTGACGCATACAAACCAAAATTCTCCAGTTTTGCAAAAAGATGCCCGCACTTGTTCCCTATTTACAAACAACTCCTTATCTCTCACAATGAGCCTTATCTCCTCCCCACCACATCTAGAAGGCCATGGAAAAATCTGGCGTGATGGCCGCTGCCGGTGCCGTCCACCCCCAATCTTGGTGTTCCGTGCAATGCACGGGCATCTACGCATGGGAAATTATGTCGGACACGGCTAGTTGTAAGAAGGCTAGCTCTACAGCCATGATGATAGTGACTGCAGACGGTGAGGATGATTATGGTATGCCCAACACGGCGCCTATACTCAGGTGTCATCTTCGGCGCGGGGTCTTGACACTTCACTGTGAGGAGCAGCACGTAATAATTTGACCAACGGGTAGTACAGTGCTATACATTGGTAGTACTACTACTAGTACTAGCACCGCCGTCTGGATTTAGTAGTACTACCACGTCCATCTGGATTTAGTATTTGACTAGCAATATCTAGTAATGCATGTAAAAAAATGTACTACTCCCTCTGTAAATAAATACATGGTGTATTGTTTTATTCCTCCCGGTAGATGGCTCAAATCTAAAGTCTCGTCAATCAGACTACTATTGTACACACCGAGCGCTCAGCTTTATAAGCTACCAACAAAAAAATGCAATCAAAGACTACTATTGTACTCCCTCCGTACTGGTGCATTAGTCACGTTACGAAAACCAAATAGTAATCCCAAAACTTTTAGGCGTGATGCATTTGAAGGAAATATGCCCTAGAGGCAATAATAAAGTTATTATTTATTTCCTTATATCATGATAAATGTTTATTATTCATGCTAGAATTGTATTAACTGGAAACATAATACATGTGTGAATACATAGACAAACAGAGTGTCACTAGTATGCCTCTACTTGACTAGCTCGTTAATCAAAGATGGTTATGTTTCCTAACCATAGACATGAGTTGTCATTTGATTAACGGGATCACATCATTAGGAGAATGATCTGATTGACATGACCCATTCCGTTAGCCTAGCACTTGATCGTTTAGTATGTTGCTATTGCTTTCTTCATGACTTATACATGTTCCTATAACTATGAGATTATGCAACTCCGTTTGGGAGGAACACTTTGGGTACTACCAAACGTCACAACGAATCGGGTGATTATAAAGGAGTACTACAGGTGTCTCCAAAGGTACTTGTTGGGTTGGCGTATTTCGAGATTAGGTTTTGTCACTCCGATTGCTCGGAGAGGTATCTCTGGGCCTTCTCGGTAATACACATCACATAAGCCTTGCAAGCATCGCAACTAATGAGTTAGTTGTGAGATGATGTATTACGGAACGAGTAAAGAGACTTGCCGGTAACGAGATTGAACTAGGTATTGGATACCGACGATCGAATCTCGGGCAAGTAACATACCGATGACAAAGGGAACAACGTATGTTGTTATGCGGTCCGACCGATAAAGATCTTCGTAGAATATGTAGGAACCAATATGGGCATCCAGGTCCCGCTATTGGTTATTGACCGGAGATGTGTCTCGGTCATGTCTACATTGTTCTCGAACCGTAGGGTCCGCACGCTTAAGGTTTCGATGACGGTTATATTATGAGTTTGTGTATTTTGATGTACGAAGGTTGTTCGGAGTCCCGGATATGATCACGGACATGAAGAGGAGTCTCGAAATGGTCGAGACATAAAGATTAATATATTGGACGGATATATTTGGACACCGGAAAGGTTACGGAGAAGTTCGGAGCTCCGGGAGGTTACCGGAACCCCCCGGGAGGTATATGGGCCTTATTGGGCCCCTATAGGAATAAGGGAGAAGGAACAAGGGAGGGGGGCGCGCCCCCCCAAGCCCAATCCGAATTGGGGAGGGGGCCCCCTCCTTTCTCCTTCCCCTCTTCCTATTCCTACTACTAGTACTTATTCCTAAATGCTAGTACTCCTTCCTTCCCCTCCAAGTGAAATAAGGAAGAGAGGGAAACCTACTTGGAGTAGGTTTCCCTCCCATGGTGCGCCCCTTGGTGGCCGGCCACCTCCTCCCTCCCTCCTTTATATACGGGGGTGGGGGGGCACCCTAGGACACACAAGTTGATCCTTGAGATCATTCCTTAGCCGTGTGCGGTGCCCCCCTCCACCATATTCCACCTCGGTCATATCGTAGCGGTGCTTAGGCGAAGCCCTGCATCGATGAAACATCAAGATCGTCACCACGCCGTCGTCTTGTGGAACTCCCTCTCCCGGAGCTTTGCCGGATCGGAGCCGAGGAGCGCCATCGAGCTGAGCGTGTGCCAAGAACTCGGAGGCGCCGGAGTAACGGCGCTGGGATCGGCTGGATCGCGAGGAGAACGACGACTACTTCCTCTACGTCATCATCGACTCGGAGGTGCCGGAGTAACGGCAACCTTTGGGATCGGCAGGATCGCGAGGAGAACGTTCGACTACTTCCTCTACGTTGTGATCGCTTCCGCTTTGGTCTACGAGGGTACGTAGACAACACTCTCCCTTCTCGTTGCTATGCCATCACCATGGTCCTGTGTGTGCGTAGGAAAATTTTGAAATTACTACGTTCCCCAACAGTGGCATCCGAGCCTAGGTTTTTATGGTTTGATGTTTTGCACGAGTAGAACACAAGTGAGTTGTGGGCGATACAAGTCATACTGCCTACCAGCATGTCATACTTTGGTTCAGCGGTATTGTGAGATGAAGCGGCCCGGACCGACATTACGCGTGACGCTTACGCGAGACTGGTTTCACTGCTACGAGCACTCGTGCTTAAAGGTGGCTGGCGGGTGTCTGTCTCTCTCACTTTAGTTGAACTGAGTGTGGCTACGCCCGGTCCTTGAGAAGGTTAAAACGGAGTCTATTTGTGAAGTATCGTTGTGGTCTTGATGCGTGGGTGAGATTGGTTCTTGCTTAAGCCCATAGCAGCCACGTAAAATTTGCAACAACAAAGTAGAGGACGTCTAACTTGTTTTTGCAGGGCATGTTGTGATGTGATATGGTCAAGACGTGATGCTATATTTTATTGTATGAGATGATCATGTTTTGTAACCGAAGTTATCGACAACTGGCTGGAGCCATATGGTTGTCGCTTTATTGTATGAAATGCAAACGCCCTGTAATTGCTTTACTTTATCACTAAGCGGTAGCGATAGTCGTAGAAGCAATAGATGGCGTAAACGACAACGATGCTACGATGGAGATCAAGGTGTCGCGCCGTGACGATGGTGATCACGACGGTGCTTCGGAGATGGAGATCATAAGCACAAGATGATGATGGCCATATCATATCACTTATATTGATTGCATGTGATGTTTATCCTTTATGCATCTTATTTTGCTTTGATTGACGGTAGCATTTTAAGATGATCTCTCATTAAAATTATCAAGTAGTGTTCTCCACGAGTATGCACCGTTGCCAAAGTTAAAGTTCGTGCGAGACACCACGTGATGATCGGGTGTGATAAGCTCTACGTCCATCTACAACGGGTGCAAGCCAGTTTTGCACCTTGAGAATACTCAGGTTATACTTGACGAGCCTAGCATATGCAGATATGGCCTCGGAACACGGAGACCGAAAGGTCGGCGTGAATCATATAGTAGATATGATCAACATAAGATGTTCACCATTGAAAACTACTCCATCTCACGTGATGATCGGTTATGGTTTAGTTGATTTGGATCACGTAATCACTTAGATGACTAGAGAGATGTCTGTCTAAGTGGGAGTTCTTAAGTAATATGATTAATTGAACTTAAATTTATCATGAACTTAGTCCTGGTAGTATTTTGCAAATTATTTTGTAGATCAATAGCTCGCGTTGTTGCTTCCCTATGTTTTTGCTTCCCTATGTTTTTATATGTGTTCCTAGAGAAACTTGTATTGAAAAATGTTAGTAGCAATGATGCGGATTGGATCCGTGATCTGAGGTTTATCCTCATTGCTGCCTGAAAAATTATGTCCTTAATGCACCGCTAGGTGACAGACCTATTGCAGGAGCAAATGTAGGCGTTATGAACGTTTGGCTAGCTCAATATGATGACTACTTGATAGTTTAGTGCACCATACTTAACAACTTAGAATCGGGACTTCAAAGACGTTTTGAACGTCATGGACCATATGAGATGTTCCAGGAATTGAAGTTAATATTTCAAGCAAATAACCGAGTTGAGAGATATGAAATCTCCAACAAGTTCTACTGACTAAAAGATGGAAGAGAATCGCTCAACTAGTGAGCATGTTCTCAGATTGTCCGGTACTTCAATCGCTTGAATCAAGTGGGAGTTAATCTTCCGGATAAGATAGTGATTGACAGAATTCTCTAGTCACCAACACTAAGTTACTAGAACTTCGTGATGAACTATAGTATGCAAGGGATGACGAAAACGATTCCCGAGCTCTTACGTGATGTTGAAATCGTGAAGGTAGAAATCAAGAAAGAGCATCAAGTGTTGATGATTGACAAGACCACTAGTCTCAAGGAAAAGGGCAAAGGGAAAAGGAACTTCAAGAAGAACAGCAAGCAAGTTGCTGCTCGAGTGAAGAAGCCCAAGTCTGGACCTAAGCACGAGACTAAGTACTTTTGCTGCAATGGAACTGGTCCTTTGAAGCGGAACTACCCCAAGTATTTGGCGGATAAGAAGGATGGCAAAGTGAACAAAGGTATATTTGAGATACAGATTATTGATGTGTATTTTCTTGGTGTTCGTAGCAACCCCTCGGTATTTGATCTTGGTTCGGTTGCTAAGAGTAGTAACTTGAAACGGGAGTTGCAGAATGAGCAGAAACTAGTTGAAGGGGAAGTGAAGATGAGTGTTGGAAGTAGTTCCAAGATTGATATGATCATCATCGCACACTCCCTATACTTTCGGGATTAGTGTGGAACCTAAATAAGTGTTATTTGGTGTTGAGCATAAATATGATTTGATCATGTTTATTGCAATACGGTTATTCATTTAAGTAAGAGAATAAACTGTTGTTACATTTACATGAATAAAACCTTATATGGTTACACACCCAATGAAAATGGTTCATTGGATCTCGATCATAGTGATACACATATTCATAATATTGAAACCAAAAGATGCAAAGTTAATAATGATAGTGCAACTTATTTGTGGCACTGTCGTTTAGGTCATATTGGTGTAAAAGCGCATGAAGAAAACTCCATGCTGATGGACTTTCGAAATCACTTGGTTATGAATCATTTGATGCTTGCGAACCGGGCCGTTTGGGCAAGATGACTAAAACTCCGTTCTCCGGAACAATGGAACAAGCTACTGACTTATTGGAAATAATACATACCGATGTATGCGATCCAATGAGTGTTGATGCTCGTGGCAAGTATCGTTATTTTCTAACCTTCACAAGATGATTTGAGCAGATATGGGTATATCTACTTGATGAAACATAAGTCTGAAATAGTTGAAAGGTTCAAAGAATTTTAGAGTGAAGTGGAAAATCATCGTAACAAGAAAATAAAGTTTCTGCGATCTGATCGTGGAGAGGAATATTTGAGTTACGAGTTTGGTCTTCAATTAAAACAATGTGAAATAGTTTCACAGCTCACGCCACCTGGAACACCACAACGTTATGGTGTGTCCGAACGTCGTAACCGCACTTTATTGGATATAGTGCGATCTATGATGTCTCTTATCGGTTTACCACTATCATTTTGGGGTTATGCATTAGAGACAGCTGCATTCACGTTTAAAAAGGGCACCATCTAAATCCGTTGAGGCGACACCGTATGAACTATGCTTTAACAGTAAACCTAAGCTGTCGTTTCTTAAAGTTTGGAAGTTGTGATGCTTATGTGAAAAAGTTTTCACCTGATAAGCTCGAACCCAAATCGGAGAAGTGCGTCTTCATAGAATACCCAAAGGTAACTATTGGGTACACCTTCTATCACAGATCCGAAGGCAAGTTTTTTTGTTGCTAAGATGGATCCTTTCTAGAGAAGAAGTTTCTCTCGAAAGAAGTGAGTGGGAGGAAAGTAGAACTTGATGAGGTAATTGTACCTTCTCCCGAATTGGAAAGTAGTGCATCACAGAAATCAGTTCCAGTGATTCCCCCACCAATTAGTGAGGAAGTTAATGATGATGATCATGAAACTTCAGATCAAGTTGCTACCAAACCTCGTAGGTCTTCCAGAGTAAAATCCGCACCAGAGTGGTACGGTAATCGTGTTACGGAAGTCATGTTACTAGACCATGATGAACCCACGAACTATGAGGAAGCGATGATGAGCCCAGATTCGCGAAATGGTTTGAGACCATGAAATCTGAGATGGGATCCATGTATGAGAACAAAGTGTGGACTTTGATGGAGTTGCCCGATGATCGGCAAGCCATATTATATAAATGGATCTTCAAGAGGAAGACAAATGCTGATAGTAGTATTACTATCTACAAAGCTCGACTTGTCGCAGAAAGGTTTTCGACAAGTTCAAGGTGTTGACTACAATGAGATTTTCTCAACTGTAGCGATGCTTAAAGTCTGTCCGAATCATGTTAGCAATTGCCACATTTTATGAAATCTGGCAAATGGATGTCAAAACTACATTCTTTAATGGTTTTATTAAAGAAGAGTTGTATATGATGCAACGAGAAGGTTTTGTCAATCCTAAAGGAGCTAACAAAATGTGCAAGCTCCAATGATCCATCTATGGACTGGTGCAAGCATCTCGGAGTTGGAATAAACACTTTGATAGTGTGATCAAAGCATATGGTTTTATGCAGACTTTTGGAAAAGCCTGTATTTACAAGAAAGTGAGTGGGAGCACTACTGACATTTACGATAAGTACATGTGAATGACATATTGTTGATCGGAAATAATGTAGAATTATTACGCAAAGCATAAAGGAGTATTTGAAAGGAGTTTTTCAAAGAAGGACCTCGGTGAAGCTGCGTACAAATTGAGCATCAAGATCTATTGAGATAGATCAAAATCGCTTGATGAGTTTTTTTCAATAAGAACATACCTTGTCAAGATTTTGAAGTAGTTCAAAATGGAACAGTCAAAGAAAAGTTCTTGCCTGTGTTGCAAAGGTGTGAAATTGAGTAAGACTCAAATCCCGACCACAGCAGAAAATAGAAAAGAGAATGAAAGTCATTCCCTATGCCTCGATCATAGGTTCTATAAAGTATGCTATGCTATGTACGGACCTATTGTATACCTTGCTCTGAATTTTGCAAGGGAGTACAATAGTGATCTAGGAGTAGATCCTTTGGACATTGGTCAAGAACATCCTTAGTGAGGACTAAGGAAATATTTCTCGATTATGGAGGTGATAAAAGAGCCCGTCGTAAAGAGTTACATCGATGCAAGCTTTTTACACTAATCCAGATGACTCTAAGTCTCAATCTGGATACATATTATAAGTGGGAGCAATTAGCTAGAGTAGCCCCGTGCGAGCATTGTAGACATAGAATATTTGCAAAATACATACGGCTCTGAATATAGCCAGGACCCGTTGACTAAGCTTCTCTCACGAGCAAAACATGATCATCCCTTAGTACTCTTTGGGTGTTAATCACATAGCGATGTGAACTAGATTATTGACTCTAGTAAACCCTTTGGGTGTTGGTCACATGACGATGTGAACTATGGGTGTTAATCACATACAGATGTGAATATTAGTGTTGAATCATTACTGAGTAAACTAGATTATTGACTCTAGTGCAAGTGGGAGACTGAAGGAAATATGCCCTAGAGGCAATAATAAAGTTATTATTTATTTCCTTATATCATGATAAATGTTTATTATTCATGCTAGAATTGTATTAACTGGAAACATAATACATGTGTGAATACATAGACAAGCAGTGTCACTAGTATGCCTCTACTTGACTAGCTCGTTAATCAAAGATGGTTATGTTTCCTAACCATAGACATGAGTTGTCATTTGATTAACGGGATCACATCATTAGGAGAATGATCTGATTGACATGACCCATTCCGTTAGCCTAGCAATTGATCGTTTAGTATGTTGCTATTGCTTTCTTCATGACTTATACATGTTCCTATAACTATGAGATTATGCAACTCACGTTTACCGGAGGAACACTTTGGGTACTACCAAACGTCACAACGTAACTGGGTGATTATAAAGGAGTACTACAGGTGTCTCCAAAGGTACTTGTTGGGTTGGCGTATTTGAGATTAGGTTTTGTCACTCCGATTGTCGGAGAGGTATCTCTGGGCCTTCTCGGTAATACACATCACATAAGCCTTGCAAGCATCGCAACTAATGAGTTAGTTGTGAGATGATGTATTACTGAGCGAGTAAAGAGACTTGCCGGTAACGAGATTGAACTAGGTATTGGATACCGACGATCGAATCTCGCAAGTAACATACCGATGACAAAGGGAACAACGTATGTTGTTATGCGGTCCGACCGATAAAGATCTTCAGAGAATATGTAGGAACCAATATGGGCATCCAGGTCCCGCTATTGGTTATTGACCGAGATGTGTCTCGGTCATGTCTACATTGTTCTCGAACCGTAGGGTCCGCACGCTTAAGGTTTCAAGGACGGTTATATTATGAGTTTGTGTATTTTGATGTACGAAGGTTGTTCGAGTCCGGATATGATCACGGACATGACGAGGAATCTCGAAATGGTCGAGACATAAAGATTAATATATTGGACGGATATATTTGGACACCGGAAAGGTTCCGGAGAAGTTTGGAGCTCCGGAGGTTACGGAACCCCGGGAGGTATATGGGCCTTATTGGGCCCATATAGGAATAAGGGAGAAGGAACAAGGGAGGCGCCCCCAAGCCCAATCCGAATTGGGGAGGGGGCCCCCTTTCCTTTCTCCTTCCCCTCTTCCTATTCCTACTACTAGTACTTATTCCTAAATGCTAGTACTCCTTCCTTCCCCTCCAAGGGAAATAAGGAAAGAGGGAAACCTACTTGGAGTAGGTTTCCCCCTCCCATGGTGCGCCCCCCTTGGTGGCCGGCCACCTCCTCCCGCCCTCCTTTATATACGGGGGAGGGGGGGCACCCTAGGACACACAAGTTGATACTTGAGATCGTTCCTTAGCCGTGTGCGGTGCCCCCCTCCACCCTATTCCACCGCGGTCATATCAGAAGCGGTGCTTAGGCGAAGCCCTGCGCCGGTGAAACATCAAGATCGTCACCACGCCTGCGTCAGGTCGACGGAACTCCCTCTCCCCGAGCTTTGCTTTGGATCGGAGCCCGAGGAGCGCCATCGAGCTGAACGTGTGCCAAGAACTCGGGCGCCGGAGTAATGTATTTGGGATCGGCTGGATCGCGAGGAGAACGTCGACTACTTCCTCTACGTCATCATCGACTCGGAGGTGCCGAGTAACGCACCTTTGGGATCGGCAGGATCGCGAGGAGAACGTCTGACTACTTCCTCTACGTTGTGATCGCTTCCGCTTTGGTCTACGAGGGTACGTAGACAACACTCTCCCTTCTCGTTGCTATGCCATCACCATGGTCCTGTGTGTGCGTAGGAAAATTTTGAAATTACTACGTTCCCCAACAGCATTAACTACCCACCTCGTTCCCTGTTTTTTGCCACGAAAAAAGAAATCACCCAATACGAGACGTGGGGTGCGTATGCATCCAATGACTTGAGACTACTCCCTCCGTGTAGGTGTTTAAGTCATCTTAGCGCAAGTGAAAAAGAGGAGTGGTCTCTCATGCAAGAGCCTAGCTATATGAGGATTCCTAGGCCGATATACAATAATTATGAAGAAAGAGAGAGAGAAGATGAGAAAAAGTAGTACTCTTATAGCCAGCCTTATAGCTAACCTTATTGTATGAGTGGCTACAAGTGATGGCTCTGTATGACATGGCAACATCATATAGCCAAAGAATCGGCTATACTATTAACCATGCTCTTAGGTTGTGCACCATGACCAAGACGAAGGGAAAGCGAGAGAACTTAATGTCTTTTTGCTAATTAATAGGATTACATTCAATGAACTAACCACTGCATGTCATGTTTGGTGGTCTCAAGTCATTGAAAACATGCACGGCCCACATCTCTCATTGGTTGATATGTCACAAAATAAGAAACAAGGAGGGAGTTAATGTATCGTGCCTAAGTGTTTTGGGACGGAGGGGGACGCAGCTTCATTGACTTACTGCACCTGCGTTTGGGTGAATGACACGTGGGCCCAACAGGTGGCTGGCCCACCTGTCATACAGCCAAAGGCAGGTGCAGTAGAGGGCCGAGGAGTAGATGGCCAACACACACGTGAATGCAACGCAGTCTGCACTTCTCATATAAAGGCTCCCTGCCAGTCCAATCTATGAAATCCTACGCACCTACGCACCCTAATCAAGGGCAAGATTGATCACTCCAATCGCAAGATCAGTTGACTAGAAGCTAGACCCATGGAGGCAATGAGCGCGAGCATCAGCCGGCTGTGCCAGATGGTCCGCGACACCGGCCTGCGGCCCGGCACTGAGGAAAGTCTCCAGGTCGTGCTTGAGGCCTACAGGGCGAGAGGCTGCTTGGACGACAGCTTTGTCTCCTTGTTCGACAGGATCCTCATCGGCTTCCTCGACAAGTGCACCGTCGTCAAGAAGCTCGCGGACGAACTTGACGTACGCCTCCAGCCCACGCGCCCAGGTTCTGCGATGCCAGCCACCCTCAACAGCCTCTATGGTGACAACCTCTTTGATGCACTAGTGGCCCGCGACTGCTCGGAGTTGTGCCGGAGAATATCCACCTCAAGGTCGCGCTCGCCGCGCAGCACCTGGTGCAGCAAGACACCGTCGACATAATCACCCACGTCTACGCGCAAATAGTCCACAAGGACTACTACGTGCCAAAGGAGGATGATAGGTTGCTGGCCTTCTTGACCTGGAGGGCAACCTTGGATGGCATTGTTCAGAAGCACGTTGAGCTCACCGCCAATGCTTCTGCTCCTCACACGTCGGTTGGTGACCCGGCGCACTAGGGCGTGAGGATGTCGTTGATGGATCAGTATGTATCTTTATCTTTCCATCAAATCCATGTAGTAGTATATGGTACTACTAGTAATTATCTTACCTTTCGCATCAACTTCATAATTTTCGTACGTACTCCATGCATGAATCGCGCCAGAACCAACTTCTCATTACTCTAGGGAAAATTGTTATTTCTATCTATCAGTCGTGCCATGGAGCAGAACCAAATTTTATAAGTTACAACTTCAAAAGGAAAAGCCTGCCATGTTCGCATCGCACCCGCACACGGTTGGTCCGGCACGCCGCTCAAGGGGGAATGCGTGCTGTGTTGCATTTTCACTTACAAGTGGGACCGCAATTGAGCAAACCGACTATCGGCAAACCCCCACCCCGCCCACCGCGCGATGGCTGAGAAAACAGGAGGGAGAAGAGATGGTTGTAGCACGGACTCCAAGAAAATTGGTGTCGGATGGGACTCATGTGGGTGCCGTACTGCTAGACGTGAGTGCTAGTTATGGCCCATGCCACCCGAGCCTAATCGAGGTGCTGGTTACGTAGAACAAATATCCAGGACAGTGCTCAGCCCTCCTCTATCTCTCTTCTCAGCCAGCCAGCAGAGGCACAAAGCCCATCATCTGTTTGCTCACATGCGGTCCCACATGTCAGTGAAAACACAAGAGGACCCACTAAACCTGCACATCTTTCACCTCGACGTGTTGGTGATGAAAAACAAATCCAATAAAGATCTTCGATGGCCGCTTTTGGGGTTACTCAAGAGTAGTAAGATTCTATTTACAGTTTAACCCAAGATTCACATCATGTGGCTTCAACTACCACTCCATTTTCTTGCATGACACGACCTGGATGCCGGATGTCCCACGTGTCAGCAAAAGGAGGAAGAACTCGACCAAATCTTCTCCACATTTAGACCGGAGGAGTAGGAAACACGGCAAGCCCTGTGCCTATGTCATACTACGTACAAGCCCACCTCACGCTGTCAGTCTACCACCATATTTCTCGGCCTCCATGCGACACCTAGCTCTAGTTGATCTAACTAGAACTAACTATTTGTTGGATCTATGTGATGTGGCAACTTCATACTACTACGGATGCTGGCTATACTACTACGGCACTAACACTCCAAGAAGTGAGTCGAAAACCATTTATAAATTGAGTTTATGACATGCATATACAACAAGTCATCAACACACAACGACAATGAGGATACATGTTGGATTATAGATTAGTTCCAACAAAACATTCTAGTAAATACTAAAGTTTTCATCACACAACAAATAACAAGCAATGAAATGAACTTCAGCTCAACCACTCATCGACGTTGGAAACACTTTCTTTGAACTAGAAGAGTTTGTCTCAGAAGGGCCAGCTACTGTCAATCTCCAGACCAACGCAGGACTGATCATCCAAGCTGAAGCGGCCTATTTCATGACCCATATTGTGATAGCCACGGTAGGGAAGCATAGAAAAGTCCAAGGTATAGATATAGTTGCTTCTCATAAATGATAGTAACGTCGTGTCAACAGCAGCTGGATCGCCTTTCACCATGATTGGATAGTTTTGTCCAAGGAAGAGCGAGTTTCCTCCAAGAGTATCAGTACTAAACCAGGGAGAATGTGTTGGCGCTAGCACAGTAGTATCCATCCCGAATACCCTACAACAGATGTTGGAATAGGTCTGGAGAGTTCGACCATGGGAGACAACACCTGCTTCCTTAGTAACATCAGTGGTGCCCTGTATACAGACAAGAAGAGGTGATCCACTGGAATATGTTGCCAGGCGCCACTGATTATATGGGTCCTCATGCTCGTGATCATCATCATCGTCATCTCCCCCTTGGTTATAAATTTTTTGAAGTATAGGTGGTGGAATGTTCACAGGACCTTGGAAACACAAGAAGGTTAATTGGTAAAAGGAAACTAGCTAACCCGCATGCATGTGGATGAAACAATTATAATTACGGTGGAAGACAAATGTACCGAAAGCATAAGGATTCCATGCAAAAATAGTGCCACGAGTGGTGGCAACAAACACAAGACCCTCGTATTGAATTGCATCACAGTACACATCCGTGTATAGAAACTGATTTATCCCAAGAGCGGTCGGGAACTTGACAAATTGCTATCTTCCGTAGACGACAGTCACCATGATCGTAGTTGAACGTATGTAGAAAACCGGTGTGCTCAACCTCTGGGCAGTCTGAGATTTTTGGAAGTGGAACCCGGTGACGAGTGTACACATTCACAAGTTCCCACTCGCAGTTGTACCCAATATAAACAACCCAATCTCCATTTGCGCCTGCCCAAGCCTTACCCTCAAGCGATGGCATCTTAACATCACACGTATCATTATCAAGCGGCACCAACTTGCACAAGGCGAGGCCTCCGTCGTGTGCACGCTAGTCAGTAGGGTCGCGGTGAAGAAGATAGGGGAGATCAAACCGCTCCTGGACACTTGGGTTCTTTGTAATGATGTTATTAGTTGAGTCGAGAATAGTCTTGAACGAACCTGCCATGCTAGCCGAGGTGATGACGTCGCACCGCAATGAGTTCCTCCACCACATCATCATTCAGATCAGGGCAAGAATAACGGGGTCGTTTCCGGCCTGTTCCCTCCATGGAGAAGACGATCAAACAATGGCAGAAGGAAGGGTGAAGGCAAATGGAAGAGGGAGGAAGAGCGTGCGACAACAGTTCCAAATCGAGAGGGAAAGGCGAAGAGTCGGTGGACTGTTGCCACGGTACACGAAGAGGCACCCCGGCCTACATAGATGTCCATTCGGAAATTGTACAAAAGGACTCGCCGTCGTCTCACTGACATGTTGGAACGGGACCACATGTCAACGAAGAGGCTAGTGGGGAGCAGACGGTTGCCACAGAGGTCACACACTAAAGACAAGGCCGTCCTGTCAGACCTAGCGCCCGCGTGGGTTGGCTTCCGTTCCCCACACGAGTGAAGCCACTTCGCACCCCCACATGGTTGGTCCACCACGCCGCTAGGCCAACTCTAGCGTGTGCATCTCAAATGGGTGCTCGCTCAGCCCCCTTTCCCTAGACGCCCCAGAGCTACCCAACCATGGCTACGTGTTTTGCGCACCCGGCGCCCGGATTTGGAGCGGATCCGGTCGGGTTGAGCTCACCAGGTTGTGGGAGGCCGTGTCGCGCCATGGACTGGCCGGGCACCGGGTCGGAAGTCCCCGGCAAGGCCGCAAGGCCGCATGCCGGTACTGACTCCTCTAGCCGCTCGGATCTGCACTATCGGTGGTCCGCTGGTAGATACATGAATGGCGGTCGGCCGGACTTGGTGTGGCCCAAAAGCTCGTCGGCGCACCGTTGCTACTCATTACGTGCGACGACTACCCAAAGAAGTTCTTGCGCCACGTGTCTACAACGCCGGAACATCCTGGATGGGTGTTCATCAAGTGCTCAACCGATGGGGTATGTGCTACTTTAGCTTCGGTTGTGCTCTTGGATTAGACTAGTTCTGCTAACTTAAATTTTTATTGTGTAGAATGGATGCAAGTTTTGGTATTGGGATGAAGAGTACATCGATATATTGATAGAGCACAATTTAGTAGATGTTCTAGCACTTTTAGCTAGCATAGAGGCTAGAGATGAGACTAGTGCACTTGTTGATAGAATAGGGGCTAGACATTAGACTAGATGCGAGGAAGCAACGTCTACTTCTTTACACTCAAAGAAGAAAGAAGCACGCAAGATCGAGCCTCAGCAGATCAACAATGAATGCATCAAGAAGGCACTAAACCAACTTACAGGAGCAGTTACGGAAGTTGGATATCTCCTAAAATGTATTATTGTGGTTATTGTTTTCTTTGGTCTTGCTTTTCTAGTCAAATTTTGGTGATGTATTTCCATGTAACAAAAATCAATGATGAAAAAAAGATATGTGTTTGCAAAGAAAAATGTACGCGGTCGGGATGCGTCCGTGCCCGCATCCGAGAAATGGCCCGGACACGACCCCATTGCCCTACCCAAACGGACAGAATCCGGGCAAAACGGAGGTCCGTTTAGGGTCGTGCATTGGAGTTGGCCTTACAAGTGGGACCACAGTTGAGGAAACCGAATATCGGCAAACCCCCACCTCCCCCGTTGTGCGATGGCTGAGTTAGAGAAATGACGAGGTTGAAGAGATAGCTGTAGCACGGACTCCAAGAAATATGGTGTCAGATGGAAGTCGTGCTGGTGGCGTGTGCCGTACTCCTGGACGTGAATGCTTGATATGGACCATGCCACCCTACTATATATCGAGGATTTGAGGTGCTGCTACGTACAGCGAACACATTAACATATGGCCCACCTCACACTGTGGCCAAATTTCCTGGAGTCTGTGCTAGGTTAAAAAGTGTTCTTTATGAGGGTGGGTGGCTGGTTTCAAGTTTAAAACTTGTTGTATTACGTATTGCAATGCACGTAAAATTATGTATTCGGAAAATATTTCTTTGCCTCGTTGCAGCACCCACCTAGAGAAGCGACTCGAAAGTCATTCATAAATTTAGTAAGTTTATCACAAGCATATCATTTTATTACATACAACAGGTCATCAACCCACAAGGACAACGAGGATACATTATAAATACTAAAGTTTTCATCACACAACAAATAACAAGCAATGAAATGAACTTTAGCTCAACCACTCGTCGGCGTTGGAAAGGCTTGCTTTGAACCAGAAGTGATTCTCTGGGAAGGGCCAGCTACTGTCATTCTTGAGACCAACGCAGGACTGATCATCCAGGCTGAAGCGGCCTATGTAAGGACCCATATTGGGATGGTAGGGAAGCGTAGCAATGTCCGAGGTATAGATACATTTGCTTCTCATAAATGGTAGTAACGTTGTGTCAACAGCAGCTGGATCGCCTTTCACCATCATTGGATAGTTTTGTCCAAGGAAGAGCGAGTTTCCTCCAAGAGTATCAATACTAAACCAGACAGAAGGTGTTGGCGCTAGCACAGTAGTATCCATCCCGAATACCCTGCAACGGATGTTGGAATAGGTCCGGAGAGTGCGAACATGCGAGACAACACCTGCCTCCTTAGTAACATCAGTGGTGCCACAATATCTGAGACAAGAAGAGGTGATCCATCGGAATAAGTTGCCAGCGCCATCGAGTATATGGGTCCTGCTCGTCCTCATGCTCGTGATCATCAGATCGTCATCTCTCCTTGGTTATAAAAATTTTCAAGTATAGGTGGTGGAATGTTCACAGGACCTTGGAAACACAAGAAGGTTAATTAGTAAAGGGAAACTAGCGAACCCGCATGCATGTGGATGAAACAATTATAATTACGGTGGAATACAAACATACCGAAAGCATAAAGATTCCATGCAAAAATAGTGCCACGAGTGGTGGCAGCAAACACAAGACCCTCGTATTGAATTGCATCACGGTACTCATCGGTGTACAGAAATTGATTTTTGAGCAATATCCATCGAGGCGTGGAAGTAAGGACGACAACAAGCTTGTCGAAGATAGCAACAACTTCATAGTTTGTGTAATCCCAAGAGCGGTTGGGAACTCGACAAATTGCTATCTTCCGTAGACGACAGTCACCATGGTCATATTTGAACTCACGTAGAATACCGGTGTACTCAACCTCTGGGCAGTCTCAGATTTTTGGAAGTGGAACCCGGTGACAAGTGTACACATTCACAAGTTCCCACTTGCAGTTGTACCCAATATAAACAACCCAATCTCCATTTGCGCCTGCCCAAGACTTACTCACAAGCGATGGCATATTAACATCACACTTATCATTATCAAGCGGCATCAACTTGCACAAGGCGATGCCTCCGTCGTCCGCGCACCAGTCCGCAGGGTCACGGCGAAGAAGATAGGGGAGATAAAACCGCTCTTGGACCCTTGGGTTCCTTGTAATGATGTTATTAGTTGAGTCGAGAATGGTCTTGAACGAACCTGCCATGCTAGCCGAGGTGATGACGTCACACCGATCAATGAGTTCCTCCACTGCGTCATCATCCAGATTGGGGCAAGAATAATGAGGTCGTTTCTGGCCTGTTCCCTCCATGGAGAATACGATCGAACAATGGCAGAAGGAAGGGTGAAGGAAAATGGAGGAGGGAGCAAGAGCGTGCGACAGCAGTTCCAAATCAAGACGGAAAGGCGAAGAGTCGGTGGACGGTTGCCACGGTACATAAAGAGGCGCCCCGGCCTACATAGACGTCCGTTCGAAAATTGTACAAAAGGACTCGCCGTCATCTCACTAACATGTGGGAACGAGACCACATGTCAACGAAACATGGTGTGTAACTTCTCGTGCAAAATGCGATCTGGCCGCATTGGCCCGAGGTGTCGCATTAGTTATTGACCTTTTATTTTTTTAATGGCGGGCCGTTCAGTTTTGAAGCACGACTAACTGGTACTGTATGCAGAGAAAATATAACTACTCTACCGCTACTCCACCTCTAGTACTAGTAGTATAAAAAGATATATAGGCTGGAGCTTCTGCGCTTTCTTGCTAAGGGCTGCCCACTTGCTTCTCACACTATCACCCTCTCTCACCGGTGGTCACAGATCCGCCGGGGAAGATAAGGACGTGCAGCGTTGATGCACTCGTCGTCGGCGAGCGAGGTCACGCACTGATGACAAGGCCATCCTCTCAGACCTAGCGCCCGTGCGGTATGGCCTCCTTCCCCAAGCTCGCTGTTGTAGTGTGTGCGGAGGACGATGATTTTCCACGAGCGAAACCACTTCCCGGCGACCCTTAGGTATGCTACTCTTTTCAAACCATACCCTTGTTCTATTGCCCCATCTGCCACGTCGCTGCATGTGGATCTTTTTCCACTCCACCATCTTCCCAATTTGCTATCCTCTGCTCTGCTGGTCACGCAGACAAAACCTCAACTTGCACTATTAAAGGAAACCCTACTTCATGTAGACTAATCCATGTATGGGTTGAATAAGGAAAGGAAGGCAGACTGTACTATCCAAGAGACTAGGCATTGAACCCACATCTAGGTTGAAAAAGGGGAAATCAGTAGCTAAAGAGAATAAAAATGGGACGTAATCCACATATGCTGCCTGGATATTTGTTGCTCTGGGCAACCATACCTCTCTCACCACTCTATGCATCCGTGGAGGTACATCGTACTGGTGCGCCTTTGTCGAATGGGCCTCCCATGCTCTTATTGCCACTTTTTTGCTATTAGTATAACACCAGCTGTCAAGTCAAGAAATGCTACTGCTAAAGTGATGCCACATTTAACTAATGCCGCACTCGGTCTAATGGCACCGATAAATTTAAGAAATGCCATTTAATGTCATTGGATTATTTCAGGGTTAGCTGTTGATTGTGGATGTATTAAAGATTTTTCAGCTAAGGCATTCTAATGTTGTTGCACAGCTAGTATACCAACGATGAATCTTGTTACTACCTTCAGATTTTTTCACTGTTAATGCTTATAGATTACATACCTCACTTTCATGAGATAAGTCAATTTTTTTTTGTACAACGTCAATAGGAAAGGTCAAGAGTGGGCACCTCCTCCTCCGGCTGTTCTCTTGATTCGTTTGATCAAGTTTTTATGTTTGATCGATTATCAAGATTGGGATAGCAATTTTTAGGTCCCCTCGAGTTTGAAATGATATTTACCTTGAAGGTACATGGTTTGCAATTTTATTATACTGTCATTAGTTAATAATGCTAGTTACCTTCAGACTTTTGTATTTGGTTTAATGCTCTTGCACAACTAGTATACCAATGATGAAACTTGTTACCTTTACATTTTGTATTGTTAATTCTTATAGAAATATTTCAGTGCTAGAGCTTATGGAAATCTGTTCAGTAAAACCGTTATACTATACCCTATAATAAAATAACTACTCTACTGTTGCACTAGCCACTGGATTAGTGTATATTTGTACCATTCGAATGGTTTTGCATTAGCGTATGGACATATATAAAGTGTGGCAAGCTTTCCCAGATATGTGCTCGAGAAAACTACTACTTGTTTTTCTAAATACTAGACATTTGGGTACTTCAAATTGAACTGTGAAAACGTCTTATATTAAGGAACTGAGGGTGTAGACTTCACTCAAATTATCCCGGTAAAGCTAGTCACACCTTTGTTAAAATAAATGTTCATTATGTTATCGGAGGAGGTCTGTATGTTTGTCTCTAATGCCTGTCGACTACATACCTGACATTATGATGTAATGTTAAGTCATTTCCTTTTGTACAGTGTCACTGAATTGTCAAGGCAGTGATGGAATTTTATTTTAGTCGAACTGCACAAAATATGCTTAAAAGAAGAGGAAAGGTCAGGAATGGCTCAATTTTTCAGAAAAAACTATGTATGCCTTCCTGGCATCAGCCGATGTTGCCTTATTTATTGCTTCAAACAGGTGGTTAGAAATAGTCTTGCTACCTTTTCCCATTAAGAAATTGGAATGCTTATATTTGTGAGTCCATGCTTCAACTAGTTCCACTTTTATAGTAATCACACTTTCAATATCTATGCAAACAGGTATGCTCAATTTTAGTGGAACTGCACAAAAAAATCCAAATGGTTCAACATTAGGAGCATGTTTTTTCCCAAACCTTTATATCCAATTGGTGGCACTATGAGCTGTTCATTACAAAGGTACATGGTTTGCTACTATCTTGCTACTCTTTTTGTACTGTCATTAGATAGTAATACTAGTGGTTTGCATGTGAATTTATTGGCAGGGTCGACCTACATTAGAGGTGCAGGACATGATTCAATGATTGGATGCTCAATTTCGGTTGTATCGATTTCACCTCTTCCATCACTGGGAACATGGATATCCTTGGTTTGATGAAGAGTAGGCGCTATATTTCTGCTCTGAACCAGCAAATCAATTCAGTATGAAATTGTCCAGGGCAAAACATGACTGTATCAAATTGTCCAGTGCAAAACATGACAGATGCTAAGCAGAAGAGATGTGTTTAAACCGAAAATACAAGGTGGGGTATATGTTTACTAGCTGCTTGATATTTGTGCAAACAGAGATGTATGCCTGTTGCTATTTGGCAAACAAACAAAGTGACACAATTTTGGTTGAACTGCACAAGAGAATAGTATAGTCACTCCATGCAGTGCCATTTGAAAATAGACACAGAAAGATTGGATAGTCACTTCATGGACTGCAGAAAAGTAGTATTGTACTATTTATTGGCCAACACTAGGTGCTTCATTGCTTTGGTCTAATTATAGAATGGGCATCATTTTGCCTAAGTTAAAGTTTGTATTCCGAAAATAGTCTCATCGTGTGATCGAGAGAAGACCAAATCAGATTGCAGTGGATGTTCCTCCATCATGTGTGGTTCATTCTCATGGTTCCAGCTGTTGGTGAAACTACTTATGTTTGCAAGAGGAATTGTAGACTTCACAAACAAATTTGTCTTTCACTGTCTTGAATGTTGGCCAAGAGAAGCATCCATGTTAGTAGGAAGAACAGATGTTTTTCTAGATCTTTGCTTTTGGAGCTACATATTTGTATATGATCTGTGAATCATTGAGATGCATTAACTGAAGGAAATATGCCCTAGAGGCAATAATAAAGTTATTATTTATTTCCTTATATCATGATAAATGTTTATTATTCATGCTAGAATTGTATTAACCGAAAACATAATACATGTGTGAATACATAGACAAACAGATAGTCACTAGTAAGCCTCTACTAGACTAGCTCATTAATCAAAGATGGTTATGTTTCCTAACCATAGACATGTGTTGTCATTTGATTAATGGGATCACCTCATTAGAAGAATGATGTGATTGACATGACCCATTCCGTTAGCTTAGCACTTGATCGTTTAGTATATTGCTATTGCTTTCTTCATGACTTATACATGTTCCTATAACTATGAGATTATGCAACTCACGTATACCGGAGGAACAATATTGGTACTACCAAACGTCACAACGTAAATCGGAGATTATAAAGGAGTACTACAGGTGTCTCCAAAGGTACTTGTTGGGTTGGCGTATTTCGAGATTAGGTTTTGTCACTCCGATTGTAGGAGAGGTATCTGGGCCTTCTCGGTAATACACATCACATAAGCCTTGCAAGCATTACAACTAATGAGTTAGTTGTGAGATGATGTATTACGGAACGAGTAAAGAGACTTACCAAAGAACGAGATTGAACTAGGTATTGGATACCGACGATCGAATCTCGGGTAAGTAACATACCGATGACAAAGGGAACAACGTATGTGGTTATGCGGTCTGACCGATAAAGATCTTCGTAGAAAATGTAGGAACCAATATGGGCATCCGTGTCCCGCTATTGGTTATTGACCGAGACATGTCTCGGTCATGTCTACATTATTCTCGAACCGTAGGGTCCGCACGCTTAAGGTTTCGATGGCAGTTATATTATGAGTTTATGTATTTTGATGTACCGAAGGTTGTTTGGAGTCCGGATATGATCACGGACATGACGAGGAGTCTCAAATGGTCGAGACATAAAGATTAATATATTGGACGGATATATTTGGACACCGGAAAGGTTAGGAGCTCCGGAGGTTACCGGAACCCCCGGAGGTATATGGGCCTTATTGGGCCCATGTAGGAGGAAGGAGAAGGAACAAGGGAGGGGCGCCCCCAAGCCCAATCCGATTGGGGAGGGGGCCGCCCCTTCCTTTCTCCTTCCCCTCTTCCTATTCCTACTACTAGTACTACTTCCTAATACTAGTACTCCTTCCTTCCCCTCCAAATAAGATAAGGAAGAGAGGGAAACCTACTTGGAGTAGGTTTCCTCCCTATGGCGCGCCCCTTGAGGCCGGCCACCTCCTCCCTCCCTCCTTTATATACGGGGTAGGGGGCACCCTAGGACACACAAGTTGATCCTTGAGATCGTTCCTTAGCCGTGTGCGGTGCCCCCTCCACCATATTCCACCTCGGTCATATCATAGCAGTGCTTAGGCGAAGCCTGCGTGTAGAACATCAAGATCGTCACCACGCCCGTCGTCTTGACGGAACTCCCTCTCCCGAGCTTTGCTGGATCGGAGCCGGGAGCGCCATCGAGCTGAACGTGTGCCAAGAACTCGAGGCGCCGGAGTAACGGCGCCGATCGGCTGGATCGCGAGGAGAACGACGACTACTTCCTCTACGTTGTGATCGACTCGAGGCGCCGGAGTAACGGCGTTGGGATCGGCTGGATCGCGAGGAGAACGTCGACTACTTCCTCTACGCCAGATCGCTTCCGCTTTGGTCTACGAGGGTACGTAGACAATACTCTCCTCTCGCTGCTATGCATCACCATGATCTTGCGCAGCGTAGGAAAATTTTGAAATTACTACGTTCCCCAACGGTGGCATCCGAGCCAGGTTTTATGCGTTGATGTCATATGCACGAGTAGAACACAAGTGAGTTGTGGGCGATACAAGTCATACTGCCTACCACATGTCATACTTTGGTTCAGCGGTATTGTGAGATGAAGCGGCCCGACCGACATTACGCCAGACGCTTACGCGAGACTGGTTTCACTGCTACGAGCACTCGTGCTTAAAGGTGGCTGGCGGGTGTCTGTCTCTCTCACTTTAGTTGAACCGAAAAGTGGCTACGCCCGGGTCCTTGAGAAGGTTAAACGGAGTCTATTTGACGAAGTATCGTTGTGGTTTTGATGCGTAGGTAAGAACGGTTCTTGCTCAGCCCGTAGCAGCCACGTAAAACTTGCAACAACAAAGTAGAAGACGTCTAACTTGTTTTTGCAGGGCATGTTGTGATGTGATATGGTCAAGACGTGATGCTATATTTTATTGTATGAGATGATCATGTTTTGTAACCGAGTTATCGGCAATCGGCAGGAGCCATATGGTTGTCGCTTTATTGTATGAAATGCAAACGCCTGTAATTGCTTTACTTTATCACTAAGCGGTAGCGATAGTCGAGAAGCAACAGATGGCGAAAGCGACAACGATGCTACGATGGAGATCAAGGTGTCGCTACCGGTGACGATGGTGATCACGACGGTGCTTCGGAGATGGAGATCACAAGCACAAGATGATGATGGCCATATCATATCACTTATATTGATTGCATGTGATGTTTATCCTTTATGCATCTTATCTTGCTTTGATTGACGGTAGCATTATAAGATGATCTCTCACTAAAAAATTATCAAGAAGTGTTCTCTCGAGTATGCACCGTTGCCAAAGTTCAGTAGTACCCGGACACCACGTGATGATCGGGTGTGATAAGTTCTACGTCCATCTACAACGGGTGCAAAACAGTTGCACACGCAGAATACTCGAGTTAAACTTGACGAGCCTAGCATATAAAAAATATGGCCTCGGAACACGGAGACCGAAAGGTCGGCGTGAATCATATAGTAGATATGATCAACATAGTGATGTTCACCATTGAAACTACTCCATCTCACGTGATGATCGGACATGGTTTAGTTGATTTGGATCACGTAATCACTTGGATGACTAGAGAGATGTCCGTCTAAGTGGGAGTTTTTAATATGATTAATTGAACTTAAATTTATCATGAACTTAGTACCTGATAGTATTTTGCTTGTCTATGTTTGTTGTAGATAGATGGCTCATGCTGTTGTTCCGTTGAATTTTAATGCGTTCCTTGAGAAAGCAAAGTTGAAAGATGATGGTAGCAATTACACGGATCGGGTCCGTAATTTGAGGATTATCCTCATTGCTGCACGGAAGAATTAAATCCCGGAAGCACACCGGCTGGGTGCGAACTGCCTCTTGAGGAGCTGCGCGAGAAGTTGTGAACGTCTGGCGAGCAAAGTGATGACTACTCGATAGTTCAAGGTGCCATGCTTTACGGCTTAGAACCGGGTCTTCAACGACGCTTTTGAACGTCATGGAGCATATGAGATGTTCCAGGAGTTGAAGTTAATATTTCAAGCAAATGCCCGGATTGAGAGATATGAAGTCTCCAATAAGTTCTATAGCTGCAAGATGGAGGAGAATAGTTACAAGTGAACATATACTCAAAATGTCCGGGTATAATAATCACTTGATTCAACCGGGAGTTACTCTTCCGGATAATAGTGTCATTGATGTAATTCTCCAATCAACGCCACCAAGCTACAAGAGCTTCAGAATGAACTATAATATGCAAGGGATGACCAAAACAATTCCCGAGCTCTTCGCAGAATGCCGAAAGTCATGGAGGTAGAAATCAAGAAAGAACATCAAGTGTTGATGGTCAACAAGACCACTAGTTTCAAGAAAAGGGCAAAGGAAAGAAGAAGGAAACTTCAAAAGAACAAAGAAGAAAGTTGCTACTCAAGAGAAGAAACCCAAGTCTGGACCTAAGCCCGAAATCGAGTGTTTTTACCGCAAGCGATCGACACCGGAAGCGGAACTGCCCCAAGTATTTGGCGGATAAGAAGGATGGCAAGGTGAACAAAGGTATATATGATATACATGTTATTGATGTGTACCTTACTAGAGCTCGTAGTAGCACCGGGTATTTGATAATCGGTTACATTGCTAATATTTGCAACTCAAAATAGGGACTACAGAATCAAACGAGCACCGCAAAGGACGAGGTGACGATGCGCGTGGGAAACGGTTCCAAGGTCAATGTGATCGCGATCGGCACGCTACCTCTACATCTACCTTCGGGATTAGTTTTAGACCTAAATAATTGTTATTTGGTGCCAGCGGTGAGCATGAACATTATATCTGGATCTTGTTTGATGCGAGACGGTTATTCATTTAAATCAGAGAATAATGGTTGTTCTATTTATATGAGTAATATCTTTTATGGTCACGCACCCTTGAAGAATGGTCTATTTTTATTGAATCTCGATAGTAGTAATACACATATTCATAATGTTGAAACCAAAAGATGCAGAGTTGATAATGATAATGCAACTTATTTGTGGCAATCGCCGTTTAGGTCATATCGGTGTAAAACGCATGAAGAAACTCCATACCGATGGGCTTCGGAATCACTTGATTATGAATCACTTGGTACTTGCGTAACCGCGTGCCTCATGGGCAAGATGACCAAAACGCCGTTCTCCGGAACTATGGAGCGAGCAACCGATTTGTTGGAAATCATACATACCGATGTTTGTGGTCCAATGAATATTGAGGCACGGCGGGTATCGTTATTTTCTCACCTTCACAGATGATTTGAGCAGATATGGGTATATCTACTTAATGAAACACAAATCTGAAACATTTGAAAAGTTCAAAGAATTTCAGAGTGAAGTGGAAAATCATCGTAACAAGAAAATAAAGTTTCTACGATCTGATCGTGGAGGAGAATATTTGAGTTACGAGTTTGGTGTACATTTAAAACAATGTGGAATAGTTTAGCAACTCACGCCACCCGAACACCACGGAGAAATGGTGTGTCCGAACGTCGTAATCGTATTTTACTTGATATGGTGCGATCTATGATGTCTCTTCTTGATTTACCGCTATCGCTTTTGGGGATATGCTTTAGAGGCGGCCGCATTCACGTTAAATAGGGCACCATCTAAATCCGTTAAGGCGACACCGTATGAACTATGGTTTGGCAAGAAACCAAAGTTGTCGCTTTCTTAAAATTTGGGGCTGCGATGCTTATGTGAAGAAACTTCAACCAGATAAGCTCGAACCCAAATCGGAAAAATGTGTCTTCATAGGATACCCAAAGGAGATTGTTGGGTACACCTTCTATCACAGATCTGAAGGCAAGATTTTCGTTGCTAAGTTCGGATCCTTTCTAGAGAAGGAGTTTCTCTCGAAAGAAGTGAGTGGGAGGAAAGTAGAACTTGATGAGATAATCAGATCTGCTCCCTTATTGGAAGGTAATTCATCACAAGAAATGGTTCTGTGACAACTACACCAATTAGTGAGGAAACTAATGATATTGATCATGAAACTTCAGATCAAGTTGCTACCGAACTTCAGAGGGTCAACCAGAGTAAAATACGCACCAGAGTGGTACGGTAATCCTATTCGAAGTCATGTTACTTGACCATAGCGAACCTACAAACTATGAAGAAGCGATGGTGAGCCCAGATTCCGCGAAATGGCTGGAAGCCATGAAATCTGAGATGGGATCCATGTATGAAAACAAAGTATGGACTTTGGTTGACTTGCCCGATGATCGGCAAGCCATTGAGAATAAATGGATCTTTAAGAAGAAGACCGACGCCGATGGTAATGTAATCGTCTATAAAGCTCGACTTGTTGCAAAAGGTCTTCGACAAGTTCAAGGGGTTGACTACGATGAGACTTTCTCACCCGTAGCGATGCTTAAGTCTGTCCGAATCATGTTAGCAATTGCCGCATTTTATGATTATGAAATTTAGCAAATGGATGTAAAACTGCATTCTTGAATGGATTTCTAGAAGAAGAGTTGTATATGATGCAACCAGAAGGTTTTGTTGATCCAAAGGGCGCTAACAAAGTGTGCAAGCTCCGGTGATCAATTTATGGTGCAGTGCAAGCCTCTCGGAGTTGGAATAAACGCTTTGATAGTGTGATCAAAGCATATGGTTTCTCTGAGACTTTTGGAGAAGCCTTGTATTTACAAGAAAGTGAGTGGGAGCTCTGTAGCATTTACGATATTATATGTAGGCGACATATTATTGATTGGAAATGATATAGAATTTTGGATAGCATAAAAGGATACTTGAACAAAAGTTTTTCAATGAAAGACCTCGGTGAAGCTGCTTACATATTGGGCATCAAGATCTATAGAGATAGATCAAGACGCCTAATTGGACTTTCACAAAGCACATACCTTGATAAAGTTTTGAAGAAGTTCAAAATGGATCAGGCAAAGAAAGGTTTTTTTACCTGTATTACAAGGTGTAAGATTGAGTCAGACTCAATGCCCGACCACAGCAGAAGATAGAGAGAAAAGGAAAGATGTTCCCTATGCTACAGCCATAGGCTCTATCATGTATGCAATGCTGTGTACCAGACCGACGTATGCTTAGCTGTAAGCTTGGCAGGAAGGTACCAAAGTAATCCGTGAGTGGATCATCGGACAGCGGTCAAGAACATCCTGAAATACACGAAAAGGACTAAGGATATGTTTCTCGTATATGGAGGTGACAAAGAGCTAGTCGTAAATGGTTACGCCGATGCAAGCTTTGACACCCGATCCGGACGATTCTAAATCGCAAACCGGATACGTATTTTTGTTAAACGGTGGAGCTGTCGGTTGGTGCGATTCTAAACAAAGCGCCGTGGCGGGATCTACATGTGAAGCGGAGTACATAGCTGCTTGAGCGGCAAATGAAGGAGTCTCGGATGAAAGAGTTCATTTCCGATCTAGGTGTCATACCTAGTGCATCGGGACCAATGAAGATCTTCTGTGACAATACTGGTGCAATTGCCTTGGCAAAGGAATCCAGATTTCACAAGAGGACCAAGCATATCAAGAGACGCTTCAATTCCATTCGGGACCAAGTCCAAGTGGGAGACATAGAGATTTGCAAAATACATACGGATCTGAATGTTGCAGACCCGTTGACTAATCCTCTTCCACGAGCAAAACATGATCAGCACCAAGACTCCATGGGTGTTAGAATCATTCCTGTGTGATCTAGATTATAGACTCTAGTGCAAGTGGGAGACTGAAGGAAATATGCCCTAGAGGCAATAATAAAGTTATTATTTATTTCCTTATATCATGATAAATGTTTATTATTCATGCTAGAATTGTATTAACCGAAAACATAATACATGTGTGAATACATAGACAAACAGATAGTCACTAGTAAGCCTCTACTAGACTAGCTCATTAATCAAAGATGGTTATGTTTCCTAACCATAGACATGTGTTGTCATTTGATTAATGGGATCACCTCATTAGAAGAATGATGTGATTGACATGACCCATTCCGTTAGCTTAGCACTTGATCGCTTAGTATATTGCTATTGCTTTCTTCATGACTTATACATGTTCCTATAACTATGAGATTATGCAACTCCGTTTCTGGGAGGAACACTTTGGGTACTACCAAACGTCACAACGTAATCGGGTGATTATAAAGGAGTACTACAGGTGTCTCCAAAGGTACTTGTTGGGTTGGCGTATTTCGAGATTAGGTTTTGTCACTCCGATTGCCTGGAGAGGTATCTCTGGGCCTTCTCGGTAATACACATCACATAATCCTTGCAAGCATTACAACTAATGAGTTAGTTGTGAGATGATGTATTACGGAACGAGTAAAGAGACTTACGAGAACGAGATTGAACTAGGTATTGGATACCGACGATCGAATCTCGGGTAAGTAACATACCGATGACAAAGGGAACAACGTATGTTGTTATGCGGTTCCGACCGATAAAGATCTTCAGAAAATGTAGGAACCAATATGGGCATCCAGGTCCCGCTATTGGTTATTGACCGGAGACATGTCTCGGTCATGTCTACATTATTCTCGAACCGTAGGGTCCGCACGCTTAAGGTTTCGATGGCGAAGTTATATTATGAGTTTATGTATTTTGATGTACCGAAGGTTGTTCGGAGTCCCGGATATGATCACGGACATGACGAGGAGTCTCGAAATGGTCGAGACATAAAGATTAATATATTGGACGGATATATTTGGACACCGGAAAGGTTAGGAGAAGTTTGGAGCTCCGGGAGGTTACCGGAACCCCGGGAGGTATATGGGCCTTATTGGGCCCATGTAGGAGGAAGGGAGAAGGAACAAGGGAGGCGCGCCCCCAAGCCCAATCCGGGTGGGGAGGGCGGCCCCCTTTCCTTTCTCCTTCCCCTCTTCCTATTCCTACTACTAGTACTACTTCCTAATACTAGTACTCCTTCCTTCCCTCCAAATAAGATAAGGAAGAGAGGGAAACCTACTTGGAGTAGGTTTCCTCCCTATGGCGCCCCCTTGAGGTCGGCCACCTCCTCCCTCCCTCCTTTATATACGGGGTAGGGGGCACCCTAGGACACACAAGTTGATCCTTGAGATCGTTCCTTAGCCGTGTGCGGTGCCCCCTCCACCATATTCCACCTCGGTCATATCATAGCAGTGCTTAGGCGAAGCCTGCGTCGGTAGAACATCAAGATCGTCACCACGCCGTCAGGTCGACGGAACTCCCTCTCCCGGAGCTTTGCTGGATCGGAGCCCGGGAGCGCCATCGAGCTGAACGTGTGCCAAGAACTGGAGGCGCCGGAGTAACGGCGCTGGATCGGCTGGATCGCGAGGAGAACGACGACTACTCCCTCTACGTTGTGATCGACTCGAGGCGCCGAGTAACGGCGTTGGGATCGGCTGGATCGCGAGGAGAACGTCGACTACTTCCTCTACGTTGTGATCGCTTCCGCTTTGGTCTACGAGGGTACGTAGACAATACTCTCCCCTCTCGTTGCTATGCATCACCATGATCGCGAGGAAAATTTTGAATAAAAATGCCTACCTCTGAAGAAACTAACAAGCTGCTCTGAAGAAAATGCCATGCGAATCTAAAGAAACTGACAGCTAAAACGTTCGCAAATGCCTTATCTCCCAGCAAATGTTCATCAGCTAATGCGATCGTACACGTACACCATCCGACCTACTCGATCCTACACGTACACTATCCGACCTACTCGATCCTACATGGATAAATAGCGGATCACGCACGTACTACCTCCTTTCCGATTTGCAGGGCTCAATTCAAAAAATGACCTACTCGATCCTACACGAACAAATAGAGGATCACGCACGTACTACCTCCTTTCCGGTTTGCAGGGCTTAATTCAAAAATCTCACTAACCAAGGTAGATGATGAGTGGTGGAATGATTTTTGACAAGGAGGGAGTACCTCATCTGGATGATTCGAGTGTACTCGTTTGACCGTCATGCCGGCGTGTGACCCAGCACGGATGGGACGCACCACTGACGGGACGGGACGACACGGTCATAATTTCAGTTTTTCTAGTTTTCCACGGCAAGCTGGCGCGCTAAGCCATGCCGGCTTATGCATTGAATTCCGATGACTGCGATGACCGTCGCGTTTCCCGCGGCACGCTGGTTCGCCTACCTTCCGCCTATAATGACTGTTTCCCGGGCTTTTCCAGTGGCACCATCACCCAACTCGCCCTATCCTCATAAGCCCCCACTGACCCGACGTCGTTCGCCACTTATCCTCGCTCTCGCCACGTCCGCCATGCCCCCGCCCGTCCGCGATAGGCGATGCCAGAGGCGGTCATCGCCGGAACTAGTGTTTGGTTTTTCACCGGAAGGCAGACGGAGGGAGGAGGCATTCTATCGGTCTTTAGATGGCAATGCGGAGTATGAGGATTTGTTGGAGCGCGACCGCCTGACGGAGGAGCAGTGTATCGCCGATTTGCACCACTAGCGGGACATGGAGCAGCAGCGCACCGATGATCTGAATCGCGAGCAGAGCTCCCGCAACTGGGCCGACTACGTGGAGGCCGACGCCAGGAAAATAGCCCTGGAGGTTGTTGGGCATGCACGCGTTCGCGACGCCGAATTCTACTACAAGCTCGTCAAGTGGGTTTCCCGCTTAGAAGCCGAAGCTTCGGTGGACCACGCCGGCATGGAAAGGGCCAACGCGCGCGAGCAACGCACCCTATCGCACCTCTGGCAAGTCCGAGGCGAGGCGGAGGACGCCGGTGCCGGCGTTTAGCGTGTACCGCAGATGGCGGCCGGCATCATCTAGTTAGCTAAGAGTAAGTTAGTACTTGTACACTACTAGAGTATTAGTGGCAGTAGATAGTTAACTTGGCTATGATGGTTGTCAATGTGGAAGTTCAGTACTCTATATCTGGATCAGACCTGTTACTTTGCTCTGAATGTCGAACTTTCCGTTTGAACATATGGAATGGGTTGTTATTTTTTAAAATGGGTTGTATTTGTCCGCCACGGGTTTAGAGGCTGACTTGTGGGCCTACCAGGTTGACGCGTACACAATCAGGAGATGATTGTACGTGGAGAGGATGACAACAGGGATCCACCAAGGTCATGGCGACGCTAAGCAAGTGCCTCCTTATTTCAAGCCAATAAAAAATGGCTCCTCCTAATGGATTTCTGACATCTGGGTCCCATGCCATTGTTAACGTAGTAAATAAACGAGAGAATTGCACAACGAGCGGCTGACACCAGGGACCCAATAGCTCGCCCAGTTATTTTTGTTTTGGGTTAATTTGATAAATACCACTCCAAATCTGGTGATTCCGAGAAATGCCACTACAATTTCCAAACTTTGAAAAATGCCATTTCATGCCATTTCCAGTGGCATTTTTTAAAGTCTGGAGTAGCGTTTTTCAAAGTTTGCAAAGATTGCAGTGGCGTTTTTCAAAGTTTGCAAAAATTGCAGTGGCATTTTTCAAAGTTTGGAAATTGCAGTGGCATTTTTATGAATCGCCATAATTGGAGTGGCATTTATCTAATTTGTTTTTCAGACGGAAGCAGGGTGCCAACTGGGCTATGCGGGGCACTCTGGCCTGTCTAGACAGCCTTTTCTTTTATGTTTACCACAGACCAGCCCAGTAGTTTTTTTTTTCTTTTTGAAAATGGCTAGCCCGGTTTTTTTGTGATTTGACAAGTCGCTTTGTTAGGCCTATTGGGTTCTTTCAAGATGAGGAGAGCTTCATTCGGCTGGCCGAGAAAATGACCTATCAGCAATGAGAAATGGGCTATACATTTTTAAAACACAACAAAACCGGCAATTAGTTTCAAGTTTCTTTTCATTTCGAGATTTTAAATTGCATTGATTTTTATGCGTGGACAATTTGTTGGATTTTATATTGATATACATTTATTTTTAAAATCAGTTAGAATGTGACTCAAAATTTCAGGATTAAAAATAGTTCGGACCGCATCGAAGTATGCAAAATTTCGTATAATTTTTTAACCGTGGCCACAATATGGGTTGTAATGCTAACAAAAAGAATATGGGCTCCAAAAAAAACCTTAAGAATTAGCAAATGGGCTGTAAATTATTAGAAATAATGGCAGATGTGCTGCATGTTGTTTTCCATGCTTTCCTAAAAAAAGGGTTGATGCACAAGCAGTGACTGTTGGATGTCCATCCAACGGTCGTCGTGCTTCTTCAATCTCTGCTCTTCCTGCTCCAGCCGCTCAAACAAGCGCCGGCCAGGGACTGCTCGCTTCCTCCTCCCATGCCGATTGTCTTGCCAAGCAAGCCTCACCGCACCACCGTACTCCCATCGCTGGCCTAGCCATCCCTCTACTCACCCACACCTGCTGTTATTCTCCGGCGACGGCAGACAAACCAGTAAACCCTCGTACTCCCCTCCGCGTGGGAAACAACTGCCGAGTTTTCCCTGGCTCCGTGTCATTCCCTTCCTAGGCCTCGCCGTTGTCCACCGCCCTGGTGCTCTCGGTGCAGCGTGGTCAATACGGTCAACGACCGACATGCATCTGAAGTGGACTGTACGTGGAGAGGTTGACAGCTGGGTCCACGGCCGCATGCTAGGAAATGCCTCCTTATTACGCGCAAAATAATGATTCCTCCACGTGACATATGGGACCCACCAAAAGGACCTCTGTATTTCGTGAAAAAACGTTCCCGCTGCTGACAGTTCGGACCCACCAGCTATATCTTCGCACGCAAGGAAGTGCCTCGTTATTACACACAAAAAATGAATACTCCCCTGCTAGCTGGGACCCAACATAATGGGAGGCTGACTTCTGGGCCTACTAAGTTGACGGGGACGGAGAGCTTTGTCACCTTAGTCAATATGAACGATTCTAGCTCCAGTGACCATACGATGTCCATCCAACGGCCGTAGTGCTTCTTCAACCTCTGGTCTTCTTGCTCGAGCCGCCCAAAGCAGCGCCGGTCCGCCGCCTGCTCTCCTCTCCGTGGTCGGTCAGGCCGCCTTGGAAGCCTCACCTCCCCCTACTACTCCCACCGCTGGCCAGTCCCTGTGGCGACAGCAGCCTCACACCGCAGCCGCACCAGTGAACCCTCGTACTGGTCTCTGCTGGGCATCCACTACCACGTCTTCCTCGGCTCCGCGTCATCCCCTTCCTAGGCCTCACCATCGTCCACCGCCCTGGTGCTCTTGGTGCGGCGTGGTCAACATGGTCAAGGAACGACTTCCATCGGAAGTACTGTACGTGGAGAGGCTGACAGCTGGGTCCACGGCCGCAGCAAGGAAGTGCCTCCTTTTTACGCGGAAAATAATGATTCCTCCACCTGACAGCAGGGACCCACCGGATGGGCCACCGTATTTTGCGGAAAAAAAACGTTTCCCCCCTGACTACTGGGACCCACCAAATATATCTTCACACACAAGGAAGTGCGTCCATATTATGGGAAAAAATGATTCGCCCCTAACTTCTGGGACCCACCAGCTACATCTTCGCATGGATGGAAGTGCCTGACAGTCGGGACCCACCTGGACGAAGCGTACGTAATGTTGTCATTCTGGTCACGAACGTGTACGTAAATACTAGTCGATGTAGAGGCGCGCATGTGTCGGGTGCAAGAAAGTAAATACGGCCACGTACGTACATACAGGCGGGGTCTCCAACGCCTACTCGCGCATACGTATGGCCAGGGCTCGTGTACATGGCTGGGTCAGAACGGAGAAGTTGCGTCATCGTCGTGTTCATGTGGAGGCAACGGAATGCGTCGTGTTCATCGGGAGGCAGCGGAACACGTGCTGTTCATCGGAGCCAACCGGCTTGGACGGAACAGCCGATGGAAACGAGGCCTGGCGTTCCGCAGAACAGAGGAAACGGCCTTGTGTTAAACCGACCACGGTCGAAACAGGATCCTGTTCATCCGGATGGGTCTGGCATACCGCAAAACAGAGGAAACAGACCTCCTACGGTCGAAACGGGGTCCTGTTGATCGGGAGGGGTGTGGCGTACCGCAAAACGGAGGAAACGAACTTGTGATGGAGCGCTATGGTTGAAACGGGGGTCCTATTCATCGGGAGGGGTGTGTCGTACCGCAAAACGGGACTCCACTAGATACTGTTCATCGCCACCGTTGACTGCCTCCACGGGCTACTGTTCATCCACCGTCGACTGCCTCCACGGGCTCCTGTTCATCCACCGTCGACCTCGTCCGGCCTCCACCTGTGACTGTTCATCCTCGGGCTCCTGTTCATCCAGCCACCACCGGCTACTGTTCAACCATCCCTCTCCACGGGGTCCTGTTCAACCACCCATCCACGGGCTACTGTTCATCTAGCCCTCCACCGGCTACTATTCATCCAGCCCTACACAGGGTCATGTTCATCCACCGGCTCGATCGATCGGGGTATTGTTCATCCAGCGGCAACGGCCTCTACTACCACGGGGTCCTGTTCATCCAACCCCCCACCGTTCATCCAACCCCCTAACAACGCCTTCGCTCATCCAGAGGCAGCATCGATCGGCTTGATTAGCAGCAGAGCGGCGAATCACTCGGGTTCGATTAACAACAAGGGATCGATCGATCGCTCGGGTTCGAGAACGCTGTAGCCCTCACAAAGGTAATCGCCGGGTTCGATTAGAGCCCAACGCCTCGCTTCGGGTTGATTAGGACGCCGCACACTGCGTCGCGCACGTCTGAGAGAAAGCAGCATCGCTCGGCCCCCGACCACCCACCGTAACCGGGAAATCCTCGATATTTTCCTCGCCCTCGCTTCTACCATAGTTTTTTCCGTCATGGACGAATCATAGAATGTCATGCAGCTGCGTCTCCGGCCCGCCCAGGACGAAAATCCCATTTTATGTCATGATTTTTTGCCATAGAAGTAGGAACCCACCACATTTGTGATGATACTGGGTTTTGTCACGATTATCGTCATAGAAGTGTCATAAGTATGACAGAAAAAAATTCGTTCGGCCCAAAATGTCACGGATGTGTCTTTTTTTTGTAGTGTGGTTCACACTTTATTCATGGTGCTTTTCGTAAAATGCTTGCCCAGTATGATGTTAACCATAGAATTGCATCGATCACCTTATCATCCTCAGTCTAGTGGTCAAGTTGAACTTAGCAATAGAGAAATAAAATTAATTTTGCAAAAGACTGTCAATAGGTCCAGGAAGAATTGGACTAAGAAATTAGATGATGCACTTTGGGCTTATAGAACAGCATATAAAAATCCTACGGGTATGTCTCCTTATAAGATGGTTTATGGAAAAGCTTGTCATTTGCCTCTTGAGTTAGAACATAAAGCATTTTGGGCAGTTAAAGAAGTCAATTATGATTTCAAACTTGCTGGGGAAAAGAGGTTATTTGATATTAGATCATTAGATGAATGGAGAACCCAAGCTTATGAAAATGCAAAATTACTCAAAGAAAAGGTTAAAAGATGGCATGACAAAAGAATACAAAAGCGTGAGTTTAAAGTTGGGGAATATGTTCTTTTGTACAACTCTCATTTTAGATTCTTCGCAGGAAAACTCCTCTCAAAATGGGAAGGCCCCTATGTCATCAAGGAAGTGTACCGGTCTGGAGCAATCAAAATAAATAATTCTGAAGGTACTAACCCGAAGGTTGTCAACGGGCAACGAATAAAGCATTATATCTAAGGTACGCCTATTAATGTTGAAAGTAATATTATCCAAACTTTGACACCGGAAGAACACATAAAAGAGTCCTTCCAGAACACTCCAGAATCATGAAAATAAGGAGGTACGTGATACGGTAAGTAAACAGACTCCAAAAATTCCGCAAAAATATTTTTTATCAGTTTTGGAATATTTAAGAATTTAGGAAATAAAGAAACTTCCAGGAAGCGTCCCCTGGTGGGCACAAGACACCAGAGCGCGCCAGGCAAACCTGGCGCGCCCAGGTGGGTTGTGCCCACCTGGGACACCTCCCGGACTCCATTTTTCTTCTGTATGCTTGTCCTCCAAGATAAAAAAAAATCTATATATACTTCCCGAACCTGTTGATCACCATATCACGGAGAAATCCTCTGTTCTCTTTTCCTTGCTGTTTTCTGTCAGATCCCGTCTACCATGGCTGATTCAAGCTCCTCCAAGGACAAGTTCTTCAAGAACGTCATCAACCCATATTTACGAGAGGTGGTGCAGCACCCTCAGATCATTGAGATGCATGAGGGGTGCTTCACCTTCGCGATGTGCCCTATCCCAAGGGGAAACCGTGGAGGCTAGGCTCGATGCTATGGAGCAAGATGTCTTCCGGTGCAAGGGGATGGTGGAGCGTGGACTCCATGCCAATCACCTCATGATCACGGACCTCTCCCGTGATCTCAAGGTGGATGGCAAGCCCATGAAGGACATCGTCTTCACCCTCAACGAGCAAATCAATTTCCTCCAAAGCCAGATCTATGATTTCCAAAACCATGTCTTCGAATATGAGGCGAGGTTTAAAGGTATGAGTTTGGCTGCTAGTTGCAGGACCCGTGAGACTCACTCCTCCTCTTATGATGGTGGGCCACTGCCATGGAAACCCGAGGATAAGATCTTTTGTTCATCACCACCACCATCTTCTTCATCACCAAAGGAGAATTGAGTATCGGGTATGGGCACTCCCCTTGGCATCCGCCAAGCTTGGGGGAGGTTACCCGGTATCGTATCATCCCACTATCTTTTTGCTTTTACTTATCTTAGTTCGATCTTTTGCTTTAGAATGAATAAAATTTTAGTTCGATCCTTTCTTCTTTGAGAGTTTGCTTAGTGATCTATCCTTGTAATCGTGTGCAAGTTATATAATAAAGTTTAGTTTGATTTTTTGCTTCTTTAATTTCATGTTGCAAATAAAGAAAAGAAACAAGAAAGAAAAAGAGAAAGTAAATAAATAAAAGAAAGAAAATAAATCAAGAAAATCATATACTAAATCCTATGGTAGGGGATGGCACCACATAAGGAAAAGTATAAGTAGAAAAATTTATTAGTGATTGACAAACATATCATTAGTCAATGATGCAGCTCATGAAAGAATTAATAAGGGAAGACAAGATTCACATATAAATGTACTATCCTAGAAATCTTTTGTGATTGTGAGCCCTCATCAAAATATTATATGCCAAAATTGTTGACGTTGGACAAGGAAGACAACTTAATGGTTTATGGTTGTTTGTATTCACATAGAAGTCATATTGTCATAGATCCTTTAACATGTGATGCTTGCCCCTATCTTTGCTAGCCAAAAATTCCGCACTAAGTAGAGATACTACTTGTGCATCCAAAAACCCTCAAACCCAAATCTTATCTTCAAGTGTCCACCATACCTACCTAGGGATTGAGCAAGATCCCTCAAGTAAGTTGTCATCGGTGCAAAAAAGGCAATAAAAATTGCTTCTAAATGTGTGAGATCATTTAGTGTAAGAGAAAATTGAGTGTTGCATGAACTTGTGATGGTGAAGAATAAAAGCGACAGACTGCATAATAAAGGTCGCTATCACAAGGTACAATGCAACATGACGTTCTTTTGCACTAAGGGGTTGAGCATACAAACAAATAAGCGCATGGCAACCTCTGCTTCCCTCTGCGAAGGGCCTATCTTTTACTTTTATGTATTTACTTTTATGCAAAGAGACAAAGTTTTCCTTCTATTCTTTTTTTATTTTTCTCCTTTGGCAAGCGCCATATGGTGAGGAAAGATCTAGGAACGTATGTCCAGATGAATATAGATAGCATGAGTTATAATTGTTGACACCACCCTTGAGGTGAATATGTTGGGAGGCGAAACTATAAGCCCCTATCTTTCTATGTGTCCGGTTGAAACATTTTGCTCATGTGTACGTGGTGAGTGTTAGCAATCATAGAATACTATATGATGGTTGAGTAAGTGGACTTGCCTAATGGCTCCAACACGTGACCCTTCCTGAAAAGATGATGAATTGTAGTTGCAAAGTTGACTGAGAAGATAGTTTGTTGGTTTATAATAGAGTTTTTGCTTTATACTTCAATTGTGTGATGAACTGTTACTTATTCATGAGAAGTGTATGATAAAAGTTCTATGATAAAAGTCTTATGTTTAAATTTGTTGATGTTATAATAATCAACATGATGCTTCTATGTCCGTATTTTGTTTTTATCAACACCTCTCTCTCAAAGCATGTGGACATGTTTTCGATTTTGGTTTTCGCTTGAGGACAAGCGAGGTCTAAGCTTGGGGGAGTTGATACGTCCATTTTGCATCATGTTTTCTTACTGTTATTTATGATGTTTTTATCCATAATAATGCTTTTTGGAGTAATTCTAATGCCTTTTCTCTCATAATTTGCAAGGTACACACCAAGAGGGAGAATTCCAATTTGGAAACTGGACGTAGAAAAGCTACGTCAGGCTACCTATACTGCACAACTCCAAACAAGCTGAAACTTCACGGAGATTTTTTATGGAATATTTAAGAATTATTGGAGCAAATAACTACCAGAGGGGGCTCAAGAGGTGGGCACAACCCACTGGGCGCTGCCAACAGCCCAGGCGTGCCCTGGTGGGTTGTGCACACCCAGGCCCACCTCTGGTGCCCATCTTCTGGTATATAGGTCATTTTGACATAGAAAAAAAAATAAGGGGAGGACTTTCGGGACGGAGCACCGCCGTCTCAAGGCGGAACTTGGGCAGGAACACTTTTGCCCTCCGGTGGAGCGATTCCGCCAGGGGAACTTCCCTCCCGGAGGGGGAAATCATCGTCCTCATCATCACCAACAACTCTCCCATCTTGGGGAGGGCAATCTCCAACAACATCTTCAACAACACCATCTCATCTCAAACCCTAGTTCATCTCTTGTGTTCAATCTTGCTACCGTAACTATAGATTGGTGCTTGTGGGTGACTAGTAGTGTTGATTACATCTTGTAGTTGATTACCATATGGTTTATTTGGTGGAAGATTATATATTCAAATCCATTATGCTATTTAATACTCCTCTGATCATGAGCATGTTTATCATTTGTGAGTAGTTACCTTCGTTCTTGAGGTCACGAGAGAAATCATGTTGCAAGTAATCATGTGAATTTGATATGTGTTCGATATTTTGATAGTATGTATGTTGCTATTCCCTTAGTGGTGTCATGTGAACGTCGACTACATGACACTTCACCATATTTGAGCTTAAGGGGATGCATTGTGGAGTAGCAATTAGATGATGGGTTGCGAGAGTGACAGAATCTTAAACCCCAGTTTATGCGCTATTCCGTAAGGGACCGATTGGATCCAAAAATTTGATGCTATGGTTAGAATTTATTTCTAATACTTTTCTCGTAGTTGCGGATGCTTGCGGGAGGGCTAATCATAAGTAGTAGGTTTGTTCAAGTAAGAACAGCACCTAAGCACCGGTCCACCCACATATCAAATTATCAAAGTAGCGAACATGAATTAAACCAACATGATGAAAGTGACTGGATGAAATTCCCGTGTACCCTCAAGAATGCTTCGCTCACTATAAGAGACTGTTTTGGTCTGTCCTTTGCCTCAAAAGGATTGGTCTACCTTGCTGAACTTTTGTTACTAATATTGTTACTTGTACAATTTATCTTGCTCTCAAACTACTCCACTACTTAGAATTTCAGCACTTGCAGATATTACCTTACTGAAAACTACTTCTCATTTCCTTCTGCTCCTTGTTGGGTTCGACACTCTTACTTATCTAAAAGAGCTACAATTGATCCCCTATACTTGTGGGTCATCACGTAGTAGACATCACCTGCCCTGCCCTGGGGTTCCACGATGGTGGCGACGGTAGTGGCGTCGTCTCACGACGCCATGACCTGGAATCTGCAATGGCGGCAGCGGTAGTCCCGGAGGTCAGTGATACGTCTCCAACGTATCTATAATTTTTTATTGTTCCATGCTATTATATTATCAATCTTGGATGTTTTATATGCATTAGTATGCTATGTTATATCATTTTTTGGGACTAACTATTAACCTATTGTCAAGTGTCAGTTGTTATTTTTCCTTGTTTTTCCTTTACAGAAAATCAATACCAAACGGGGTCCAAATGGAACGTAACTTTTTGACGATTTTTCTTGGACCACAAGACACCCTGGAAGCTTCGGGAGGAGGTCAGAAGGGCCATGATATGGCCACAAGCTCGGAGGGTGCACCCCCAAGCTTGTGGGCCCCTCATGACACTTTCCAACCCTAATTTTTCTTCTATAAATATCCCCGTAGACCAGAAGGCACACCAAAAATACTTTTCCGCCGCCGCAAGCTTCTGTCCTCGTGAGATCCCAACTTGGGGCCTTTTCCGATAGTCCACTGGAGGGGGATTCAGTCATGGAGGCCTTCTACATCAACCTTGCAGCCCTTCCGATGATGTGTGAGTAGTTTACCACAGACCTACGGGTCCATATCTAGTAGATAGATGGCTTCTTCTCTCTCTTTGATCTTCAATACAATGTTCTCCTTGATGTTCTTGGAGATCTGTTCGATGTAATCTTCTTTTGCGGTGCATTTGTTGAGATCCGATGAATTGTGGGTTTATAATCAGATTATCTATGAATATTATTTGACTCTTCTCTGAACTCTTTTATGCATGATTTACATAGCTTTGTATTTCTCTCCGATCTATTTATTTGGTCTGGCCAACTAGATTGATATTTCGTGCAACGGGAGAGGTGTTTTGTAATGGGTTCGATCTTGCAGTGCTCAATCCCAATGACAGAAGGGGACATGACACGTATTTGTATTGTTGCCATTAAGGATAAAAAGATAGGTTTTATTCATATTGATTGAATCTATCCCTCTACATCATGTCATCTTGCTTAAGGCATTACTCATTTATTGTTAACTTAATACGCTAGATGCATGCTAGATAGCGGTCGATGTGTGGAGTAATAGTAGTAGATGCAGGCAGGAGTCGGTCTACTTGTCTCAGACGTGATGCCTATATACATGATCATTACCTGGGATATCGTCATAATTATTCGCATTTCTATCAATTGCTCAACAGTAATTTTTTTACCCACTATATGCTTTCTTTCAATAGAGAAGCCTCTAGTGAAAACTATGGGCCCTGGGTCTATTTTTATCATATTATTTTCAGATCTACAAAATCAAAAACCCAAAAATACCTTGTTGCAATTTATTTACTTATCTCTTATTTTGCACTTTTACTTATCTTTTATATCCATCTCGATCTCATCTTTGCGAGTAACCATGAAGGGATTGGCAACCCCTTTTTCACGTTGTGTGCAAGTATTTGTTTGTTTGTGTAGGTGTGATAATTGGAGACTTGTGTGTTCCTCCTACTGGAGTGATACATTGGTGATTGCTTGTATCTGTGTTGGTATTTCTCCAAAGAGGAGAGGATGATGCAGCACAACAAAGGTAAGTATTTCCCTCAGTTATGAAACCAAGGTTAGTTATCAATCATGTAGGAGAACCAAGCAACACTATGTAAACAACACTTGCACACAAACAACAAATACTTGTAACCCAACGCGTAAGAGCGGTTGTCAATCCCTCCTCGGTACTGAGATAGATTAAATTGCATGAGATTTGATAAATAGATCTAGCAAAAACAAAAAAAATAAAGAAAAAGTGCAGCAAGGTATTTTTTGGGTTGTAATATGATAGGAAATAGACCCGGGTGTCATAGATTTGACTAGAGGCTTCTCTCGAGAAAATAACATACGGTGGGTAAACAAATTACTGTTGGGCAATTGAAAGAAGAGAAAATAATTATGACGATATCTAAGGCAATGATCATGTATATAGTCATCACGTCCAAGATTAGTAGACCGAATCCTGCCTACATCTACTACTATTACTCCACTCATCGACCGCTATCCAGCGTGCATCTAGTGTATTAAGTTCATGGAAAAACGGAGTAATGCAATAAGAATGATGACATGATGCAGACAAGATCTATTTATGTAGGAATAGACCCCATATTTTTATCCTTAATGGCAACGATACATGCATGTCATGTCTCCTTCTGTCACTGAGATTGAGCACCGCAAGATCGAACCCATCACAAAGCACCTCTTCCCATGGCAAGAAAAATCAATCTAGTTGGCCAAACCTAACCAAAGTTTCGAAGAAGAAATATGAGGCTATAACAATCATGCATAAAATAGTTCAGTAAAGACTCGAATAATATTCATGGATAGATCTGATCATAAACTAACAATTCATCGAATCACAACAAACACACCACAAAAAGTCATTACATCAAATAGATCTCCAAGAACATTGAGGAGAACATTGTATTGAAGATCAAAAAAAGAGAAGAAGCCATCTAGCTACTACCTAAGGACCCGTAGGTCTGTGGTAAACTACTCATGCATCATCAGAGGGTCAAGTGTGATGATGAAGAACCCCTCCGTGATTGTTGACCCCTCTGGTAGAGTGCCGAAAAAGGCCTCTAGATTGGATCTCGTGGTTCTGGAATTTGCAGCGGTTGGAATTGTATTTTGTGTACTCCCCTAGGGTTTTGGGGATTTTAGAGTATTTATAGAGGCGAAGGTCGGTGGAGAAGCTTCCCGTGGGCCCCACTACCCACTAGGGCGCGCCCTAGTGCCTAGTGGGCCCCATGGGCCTCCTCCCGTGCACTTCTTTGGCTCACTGGGTGTCTTCTGTCCAGAAAAAATCTCCAAAAAGTTATGTGGCATTTGGACTTCGTTTGGTATTAATATTCTGCAAAGTAAAAAAAACAAGTAGAAAACAACAACTCGCATTGGGCACGATGTCAATAGGTTAGTCCCAAAAAATGATATAAAGTTGCTAGTAAATGAATATAAAACATCCAAGATTGATAATATAACAGCACGAAACAATCAAAAATTATAGATGTGTTGGAGACGTGTCAATTGGTTCTTAACTAAGGGAAATACTTATCTCTACTTTGCCGCATCACCCTTTCCTCTTCAAGGGAAAAACTAATGCAAGCTCAAGAAGTAGTAGTCGGCAGAGGAGCAAGATATTGGCGGTGGAGGGTTCCGCAATGGCGGTGGCGGTGTGCTTCACGGCCTAGGAAATAGATCGAGGTGTGCGTTTTCTTTTTCGTTGCATGAAAGGTGAGCCGAAAGAATCTATGGGAGAAGTGGTAGATCCTGAGACCAAAAACAAAAATAGACCAAAATAGATTATGGTAGGAGGAGAGATACAATTAGTACAAGGGGGTGGTGGGACAAAGGAAAACCGAACAAAAATAAACCGTACCAGGCTACCAACTGCTCCATTAGGAGTAGAGATCTCTTAGCAACAATCTCTCACCACATTTTTAAGAATAATGAGAGAAGCCATTTTACACCATATTTTTCTGTCATCTCTAGATTACACGGCTGCATTAAGATAAGACTATCTTATCAACCACTATACATAAACTCAATTTGCGGTACCATGAACGGCATGAAAGATCAAATTAGGTAAACACATACCGCATAATTTAAACTACTAGTTCGTGCCACAAACATCGTCGAAATTCAACAGAAAATAAGATAGTTCATACTGAGTTAAAACATAATAAAAACCTAAATCTACTCATCATCATCATCATCACCGAGCTTCTTAACGTGGAGGTGGTACTGATCTATCAGTGAGTTGGAGACGGCGAACGACATGTAGTACTTCTCCTTCATCACTGCCGCCTACGTCGCGACACCTTCTTCTTTGGCGGCGGCCACCTTCTTTGCCTCCCAGAGTTGCTTGAGCGAGGGCAAGAAGATCTTGTCAGGTCGGCCGAAGTTGTGCCATGCCCACCGGCCACTGCTACGTCTTGAGCTTGCATTGGTTTTCCCCGAAGAGGAGAGGATGATGCAGCAGAGTAGTGTAAGTATTTCCCTCAGTTTTTGAGAACCAAGGTATCAATCCAGTAGGAGGCCACGCGCAAGTCCCTCCTACCTAAACAAGCAAATAACTCCTTGCAACCAACGCGAATAGGGGTTGTCAATCCCTTCACGGTCACTTACGAGAGTGAGATCTAATAGAGATGATAGATAATATTTTTGGTATTTTTTGTATAAAGATGCAAAGTAAAATAAAAAGGCAAAGTAAAGAGCAAAGCAATAATAAAGCATAGGAATATTAATATGATGAAAATAGACCCGGGGGCCATAGATTTCACTAGTGGCTTCTCTCAAGAGCATAGGTATTTTACGGTGGGTGAACGAATTACTGTTGAGCAATTAATGTAATTTAGAATAGTTATGAGAGTATCTAGGTATGATCATGTATATATTCATCACATCCGAGACAAGTAGACCGACTCACCTCGCATCTACTACTATTACTCCACTCATCGACTGCTATCCAGCATGCATCTAGAGTATTAAGTTAATGAAACCAGAGTAACACCTTAAGCAAGATGACATGATGTAGAGGAATAAATTCATGCAATATGATAAATACCCCATATTGTTATCCTCGATGGCAACAACACAATACATGCCTTGCAACCCTTTACATCCTTTGGGTAAGGACACCGCAAGATTGAACCCAAAGCTAAACACTTCTCCCATTGCAAGAACTACCAATCTAGTTGGCCAAACCAAACGGATAATTCAAGAGACTTGCAAAGATAAACAATCATACATAAAAGAATTCAGAGAAGATTCAAATATTGCTCATAGATAATCTTGATCATAAACCCACAATTCATCTGTCTCCAACAAACACACCGCAAAAAGAAGATTACATCGAATAGATCTCCACGAGAGAGGGAGAACATTGTATTGAGATCCAAAAGAGAGAAGAAGCCATCTAGCTACTAACTATGGACCCAAGGTCCGAGGTAAACTACTCACACTTTCATCGGAGAGGCTATGATGATGATGTAGAAGCCCTCCATGGTGGAATCCCTTCCCATGAGCTCTAACAGGCCCCAAGATGGGATCTCGTGGATACGTAAAGTTGCGGGGTGGAATTAGGTTTTGGCTCCGTGATCCGATCTGTTGGAGTACGAGGTATATATAGGAGGAAGGAGTACGTCGGTGGAGCTTGAGGGGCCCACGAGGCAGGCGCGCCTCCACCTCGTGGCCGCCTCGTGGCTTTCTCTTGACGGAGGGTCCAAGTCTCCTGGGTCTTATCGATGAGAAAATCACGTTCTCAAGATTTCATTCCGTTTGGACTCCGCTTGATATTCCATTTCTTCCAAACACCGAAATAGGCAAAAAAACAACAATTTCGGGCTGGGCCTCCGGTTAATAGGTTAGTCCCAAAAGTAATATAAAAGTGGAAAATAAAGCCCAATATAGTCCAAAACAATAGATAATATAGCATGGAGCAATCAAAAATTATAGATACGTTGGAGACGTATCAGCCACCACTGTGGGAGAGCACGTCATGCTCCCGCGCCTGCACTTGGTGCCACTCCTCCACCGGGGGGCAGAGGGAGGAGCTCCCCGCCTCGTCCACATGCAAATAATCGCAACAGTAGGGCTGCACCACCACCTCAAGTACGAGATCATGACCATGTTCCTAAACTAAAATTGAATATTCCATCATTTGAGGGTAGGTACGTTCCTGATATATATCTTACTTGGGAATTATAAACTGAACAATGTTTTACATGCTTACAATATCCTGAGGATAGACGTGTTGCTACTGTTGTTTGTTCTTTCACTAGTTTTGCTTGTGTATGGTGGTCTGAACATTGTAAATTATATCATGATAATATCCCAACTACTTGGCCTACTTTGAAAAATGGTATGCGTACTCGTTGGGTCCCACCATATTATCAGTGTGAATTACTTTAAAAATCACAGCGTTTAAGACAGGGAAACAATTCTGTAGAGGAATATTATCAAGAATTACAAACTGAATTTATTAGATGTGGTATTGATGAGGATAACGAAGCTACGCTTGCATGTTTTATGGGTGGGTTAAATAGAGACATTAGACCATTTTAGAGTATAAGGAGTATAACAATAGCATTCGTTTATCCCATCTTGCTTGCAAAGTTGAACGTGAAGTGCAGGATCGACAGGCATTGGCACGGACTAACTTTTCTGTAGGTCGAACTTCATCATGGACACCACGTGCATCATCTACTTCCACACGTTCTGCTGCACCGGCATCTTCGTCAGCTGCCACCTCCACCGGTGATACAAGAAAGCAGGCACAACCACCACTATCTGCCAAAAAGCACACCTTCTGTGCCTGCACAGAGCTCTTCTTCATCCATGGCATCAACAGGGCGAACACATGATATTATTTGTCGTCGTTGCAAGGATGGAGGTCATTATGCGAGAGAATGCCCATCTAAGCGTGTGATAATAGCTACTGAGGATGGTAGGTATAAGTCCGCTAGTGACTATGATGAGGAGACTTTGGCTCTTATTACAAGTGAAGAGCACGGTGAGGATGATTCTGAACAAAAGACGCAACACATGGCTATTGAAGACGTTGACATGTATGAATGTTTAGTTACTCAACGTGTTTTGAGTGTGTAGGTCACACAAGCTGAGCAAAATCAGAGGCACAATTTGTTCCATATAAAGGGAGTTGTGAAGGAATGTTCTGTTCACGTCATCATAGATGGAGGGAGCTGCAACAACTTGGCTAGCACATGGAGATGGTGGAGAAGATGTCTCTCACCACAAGACCACATCTGCATCCTTACTACATCCAATGGTTCAACAACAATGGCAAGGCTAAGGTAACACGTATTGTTCGTGTGCATTTTAGTGTCACTACATATGCTGATTATGTTGATTGTAATGTGGTACCCATGCAAGCTTGTTCCTTATTACTTGGTCGACCATGGCAATTTGATACAAATTTTGTACACCATGGTAGAAACAATCAATACACTCTTGTTCGTAAGGATAAACATATTTTGCTTCCTATCTCCCCTGATTCCATTTTGAAAGATTATATTAATAGAGCTAGTAAAGAAAAACAGGAGCGAAATAACAGTGAAAATCGGATTGTGGCCAAAGATTTTGAGCAACAAATGAAGCCTAATAACAAACCATCATCTCATGTTGGCTCTGAAATTAAATTGAAAAGTGGATTTTGCTTGCCACCAAATCTGGTATTGACGATCTAATTTCGGCAAATCTGTTTGTTATGCTTTCATGTGCAAAGAGGCATTATTTTCATTTGAGGACATGCCACCCTCTTTGCCTCCTGTTGTCACTAACATTTTGCAGGAGTTCCCTGACGTCTTTCCACAAGACGTGTGATACGTCTCCAACGTATCTATAGTTTTCGATTGTTCCATGTTGTTATATTATCATTCTTGGATGTTTTAAAATCATTTTAGAGCAACTTTATATCATTTTTTGGGACTAACCTATTGACATAGTGCCCAATACTAGTTGATGTTTTTTGCTTCATAGAATATCAGTACCAAACGGAGTCCAAACACAGCAAAATGTTTTGGAGATTTTTTTGGACCAGAAGACACCACGGGGGCCAAGAAAGCACTAGAGGGGATGCCCGTGGGGACCACAAGACACATGGGTGCGCGCAGGAGCCCAGGCGCGCCCATGTGGATTGTGGGCTGATGCGGCTTGAACTACGTCAGTATTTCCCCAAAGAGGAAGGGATGAAGCAGCACAGCTACGGTAGGTATTTCCCTTAGTGATGAGACCAAGGTTATCGAACCAGTAAGAGAACCAAGCAACACTATGTAAATGGTACCTGCACACAAAGAACAAATACTTGCAACCCGACGTGTTAAAGGGGTTGTCAATCCCTTTCGGGAAACGGTGCCAGAAATTGCCAAGTTGTGGGGATAAAAATTGTGATAGATTGGATAAATATATCTCGATAAATGTGAAATAAAATAAATAATAAAAAAATTGCAGCAAGGTATTTTTGGGTTTTTGGATTAATAGATCTGAAAATAAAGGCAAATAAAAATAGATCTCGAAGGCAAATATGATAAAGAAGAGACCCAGGGGCCGTGGATTTCACTAGTGGCTTCTCTCAAGAAAAATAGCATATGGTGGGTAAACAAATTACTGTTGGGCAATTGTTAGAACTCCAAATAATTATGACGATATCCAGGCAATGATCATTATATTGGCATCACGTCCAAGATTAGTAGACTGACTCCTGCCTGCATCTACTACTATTACTCCACACATCGACCGCTATCCAGCATGCATCTAGTGTATTAAGTTCGTGGAGAAACGGAGTAATGCAATAAGAACGATGACATGATGTAGACAAGATCTATTCATCTAGGAATAGACCCCATCTTGTTATCCTGAATAGCAATGATACATACGTGTCATTTCCCCTTCTGTCACTGGTATTGAGCACTGTAAGATCGAACCCATCACAAAGCACCTCTTCCCATGGAAAGCAAAATCGATCTAGTCGGCGTAACTAAACCAAAGATTCGAACAATAAATACGAGGCTATAAGCAATCATGCATATAAGAGGATCAAAACTCAAATAACTTTCATGGATAAAATAGATCCGCTCATAAACTCAAAGTTCATCGGATCCCAACAAACACACCGCAAAAAGAGTTACATGAAATAGATCTCCAAGAGACCATTGTATTGAGAATCAAAAGAGATAGAGGAAGCCATCTAGCTAATAACTATAGACCCGTAGGTCTATAATGAAATATTCACACATCATCGGAGAGGCACCAATGAGGATGATGAACCCCTCCGTGATGGTGTCTAGATTGGATATGTGGTTTCTGGAACTTGCGGCAGCTGGAATTGTGTTTCATCGACTCCCCTAGGGTTTCTGGATTTTCGGGGTATTTATAGAGCAAAGAGGCGGTGCGGGAGGCGGTAGAGGTGGGTTGTGCCCCCCTCGGAGCCCCCCTCTGGTACTTCCTTGGCCCAACTTGTGTCTTCTGGTCCAGAAAAATCACCAAAAAGTTTTGCTGCGTTTGGACTCCGTTTGGTATTGGTTTTCTACGAAGTAAAAAAACAAGCAAAAAAACAGCAACTGGCACTGGACACTATGCCAATAGGTTAGTCCCATAAAATGATATAAAGTTGCTATAAAATGATTGTAAAACATCCAAGAATGATAATATAACAACATGGAACAATAAAAAATTATAGATACATTGGAGATGTATCAGCATCCCCAAGCTTAATTCCTACTCGTCCTCGAGTAGGTAAATGATAAAAACAGAATTTTTAATGTGGAATGTTGCCTATCATGTTCATCACATATTATTTTCTCTTGTAGCATGGACATTTGGACTTTTATATGATTCAGAGCAATAGTCTAGTTTTGACATGAAGATTTCAATACTCAAGCATATCACCAAGCAACCATGCCTTTCAAAATATTAACACTAAACTAGTTATCCCTAGCCCATTATGCTCAATCATTGATCCATTCATAAAACACACTCGCATATTAGCAACACCCAATGCTCAAGTAAGATCATAGTGCCCCTTAGTTGGTGCTTTATAAGAGACGATGGAGACTCAAAAATAAAAATTGCATAAAGTAAATAGAAAAGCCCTTCATAGAGGGAAGTGGGGATTTGTAGAGGTGCCAGAGCTCAAAACGAAAAAGATAGAGATAAAACATTTTTGGTGGCATGCATTTCCTGTCAATGAAAACGATCGAGTAGTTCCCAATACTTTCCATGCTAGATATATCATAGGCGGTTCCCAAACAGAAAATAAAGTTCATTCCTTTTTCCACCATACTTTCACATTCCACGGCTAACGGAATCCACGAGTGCCATCCATACCAACACTTTCCAAGGAGTTTATTATTTAACAACATAAAGTAAATGCGTTTTTCATTTCGGGACTGAGCATCCCTAATACCTTTGTTGTACTCTCGTGCAATGACAAGTGAATAAACACTCATCTTGAGTCTAGCATGGATAAATATCAGCCACCCCCTACCGTTTCATGAGCGGTACGAACACACAAAAAGGAAATTTATTTTGAAGATTAGAGAATGCACATACATATTTGCTTAGAACGGCAAAAGAATACCGCATATAGTAGGTATAGTGGACTCATATGGAAAAACTGGTTTAAGGATTTTGGTTGCACAACTAATAATCCCACTTAGTACAAGTGAAGGCTAGCAAAAGATTGAGAAGCATCCAACCAAGAAACAAAAAATCTCATAAGCGAGCATTAAGCATAACTAACACCGAATAATTCACCACAAGTAGGATGTAATTTCATTGCATAACTATTGACTTTTGTGCTTGCATAGGGAATCACAAACCTTAACATCAATATTCTTACTAAACCATAATTACTCACCAACATGACTCGCATATCACTATCATCATGTCACAAAACTTTTACAAAAAATCAAGTTTATTTTGTCCAATGATCTTCATGAAAGTTTTTATTATATCCCTCTTGAATATCTATCACTTTGGGACTAATTTCATATGTTGCTTTTAAAAGCTCAAACAAATCTAAGTGAAAAACATGAGCATAAAATTTTTCTTCTTTCAAAATAATATAAGTGAAGCATGAGATAATTTCTTAATTTTTTTACTAACACTCAAACAAATCTAAGTGAAGCATGAGAGCATTTCTTCAAAAATAATAAAGCACACCGTGCTCAAAAGGATCTAAGTGAAGCACTAGAGCAATTCCTTAGCTCAAAAAGATTTAAGTGAAGCACACAGAGCAATTCTAGCAAATCATAGCATAATTTTGGCTCTCTCAAATATGTGTGTCCAGCAAGGATACATGACAAAAATTTAAAAGCAAAACAAGCAAAGACTCGTATAATACAAGACGCTACAAGCAAACTCATGATATGTGACGAATAAAAATATAGTTCCAAGTAAAATACCAATGGTCGTTAGAAGAAAGAGGGGATGCCACTCGGGGGCATCCCCAAGCTTAGTTGCTTGCTTTTCGTTTAGATAATAGCTTGGGATGCTATGGGGCACCCCCAAGCTTAGGCTCTTCTTACTCATTATTCCATCATCCATCGTGATCTCACCCAAAACTTGAAAACTTCAATCACACAAAACTCAACAAAACCTTTGTGAGATCCGTTAGTATAACAAAGCAAGTCATTACTCTAAGTACTGTTGCAAAACTATTCATATTTTATTTTTGCATTATATCTACTGTATTCCAACTTTACCATGGCTTATACCCTCCAATACAAACCATAGATTCATTAAAATAAGCACACAACGCAAAGAAAATAGAATCTGTCAAAAACACAACAGTCTGTAGCAATCAGAAAACTTCGAATACTTATGTAACTCAAAAAATTCTGAAAAATTAGGAAAACTTAGGAAATTTGTATATCAATCTTGCGTAAAAAATTCAGAATTTTATCACGCTTCTATAAATTTAAAAAATTATGTGACTGGTGCACAAAGTTTCTGTTTTTCAACAAGATCAAAGCAACTATCACCCAACATGATCCCAAAGGATTTGCTTGGCACAAACACTAAATAAAACATAAAGATCACAATCATAATAGTAGCATAATTGTGAAAACACTCAAGAACAAAAAGGAAAAGACAAAAATAAATTTTATTCATTGGGTTGCCTCCCAACAAGCGCTATCGTTTTATGCCCCTAGCTAGGTATAATGCATAGATGTAAGTGTTGTCATCTTGATTTTTAGATCCATAAGATGCTCTCATGATTGATTCAGATGGTGGCTTAGTTCTTGTTCTAGGGAAGTGTTCCATACCCTTCCTTAGTGGAAATTGAAATTTAATATTGCCTTCTTTCATGTCAATCACGGCACCAATAGTACGTAAAAACGGTCTACCAAGTATAATTGGATAAGACGGATTGCAATCAATATCAAGAACTGTCGAGGATATACCCGTGGTATGACCCGGCCGGAAGTATGACCCGGCCGGACTTGGCGCTTCACCATGACCCGCCGGAGGACTGGCGACTCACGGGTCTGGCGGCTCACTGGTCAGACGACTCACGGATGACCCCGACGGCGGGTCACATAGAAGACTAGGCCCAAGGTCCGAGGGCCGGCTTATATTATGGTGGGCGGCTTAAGATGAAGGCATGAGGAATATTTCCTTTACGAGGAAGCAAGACCCGTACTTGTATCCGACTTGTAATAGAGAATAAGTTAGTTCTAATCCTAATAGGACTCTACATGTAAGCCGCACCTTCCACTTATATAAGGAGGGGCAGGGCTCCCCAAAGAGGGACAAGCAACAAGAAACAATATCTAGGGCTAGACACAAAGAGGAGAGCCGGCTTACGGCGACTCCCTCATGATGATAACGAGACCTAGCCACAAACAGCATGTAGGGTTATTACCGGATGATGTTTCCCGGGGCCTGAAGCTGTCTAAATTCTCATCTTGTGTGTTGCGTCTCTCGATTCCGCTCAACCCCTTCAAACTACCACATAGATGCGTTGGTCTCGCGACTAAGTCCTTACACTAGGACATCTGCCGTGACAATTCCACGACAGTTGGCGCCCACCGTGGGGCTCGCGCACGGTGGTATTGAGTTCTTGAAGGGATCTTTCCCAGGGATCGAGAAGGTCGCAACTTTCTGGATGAAGAAAACTTAGCTCAAAAGGTTTTGCATCAGCTCCGGGTTCATCTGTCCGGATTTTACAAATCCAAGAGATTCAAGTCAAAGAAGAGTTAGGGTTATGATCTAATAACCACAGCCGCCGTCTTACGATTTATTCAATCGTTTTTGAGTCGCCAAGAGGGAAGGACGCATCCGATTAAACCCATGCCTCACGTATGCCGGCTCGTTGGAGAAGGATTGATCTTCGGGCCCCGCCTTGAGTCGGCTGCGCTTTGAGACACCGTGACCTCGAGGGTCTTTGTTGGTTTTGACCTCCTCCGGTTTACCATGCGCGTGGCCAAGCCGCCTGCCGGTTCACTTTCTCCAAGCAGATATACTGATAAAATTGTCCGTGCAACAAATCGAGCTCAGGATTATCATCTTCTGTCAACAAAGTTTACCATCGCAGTGTCAAAGAACTCGCAGGTCCTGCCTGTATTACCAAATAAAAAAACTACCATGAAGACTCGGAAGGAGTCAACCAAGCCAACCAACCCAGTTTGCAAGTCATGCGATTTGTTTGATGGATTTCTGAAATTCCTAAAGGCCGGTATTGTTTACTACAAACTGAAGAATACAAGTCGAAGCCACTGTTTGACCCGGATTTACCGCTGTGGTTTTTCGTCAAAGCCGCCTCTGCCCCCGGTTGACCCTGGGCAAGAGTTCACCGATGAGTCGCCGCGCAACCACGATGAGAAAAAGGATTCTACGAAGCACTATATTAGACTTCAGGTTGAACTGAACTTGGTCGCGTGCCCGCCTGGGATACGACCTGAGTCGCCGCCGTCCTCGTTGCCTTGCTTCAACTCCGTCTCGTAGGGGGGGGGTCATCAAGCGGCCGCGGAGAATCGCCTTGCGCCTTTGGGTCTTCCTGAATCCGAGCTGCCACGAAGAGTCGTCTTGTTTTGAGCCGCCCAGGTTCATGGCCACCTCCGTTGTTTGCCTCGAGAAGCCGTCGAGTCTCTGCCGAGACCCACCTAGTCGGGGTTCCTTCAGCCGCTAGTTTCTACACCTCAAGCGCCCCTTGCTGTCTCAACACTGTGGTCTGCCTTCAAACGACGTGACTCGCCTTCGCCAGCGCAGCCTCGTCTCAACGCCATGGCCTACCTTCAACGTCGTGGCCTACCTTCAACGCCGTGGCCTGCCCTGAGTCGGCCCGCTGGTTTCCGCTGAATCGCCACTGCCTCCACAGGTCTCTGTCTAAGCTCGTGTTCCGAGTCGCTTATCAGCCGCCGCTGATTTGACCTGCCGTCCCCACGGCCGCGGGACAAACGGTTGAGCCGCCGGGACTTTACCTCAGCATGCCTCCAGCCTCTACCGCGGCTCGCCCGCGACGTCTGCTTCGAGTTGCCGCATCAAATTGTTGCCAACCGGGCGGCCCTTGATTGATCTTGATGATATGAGTATTACAAGAGTTGATCTACCACGAGATCGTAGAGGCTAAACTCTAGAAGCTAGCCTATGGTATGATTGTTGTTGTCCTACAGACTAAACCCTCCAGCTTATATAGACACTGGAGGGGGCTAGGGTTACATAGACTCGGTTACAAGGGAGGAGATCTACATATCCGTATTGCCAAGCTTGCCTTCCACGCCAAGGAGAGTCCCATCCGGACACGGGAAGAAGTCTTCAATCTTGTATCTTCATAGTCCAACAGTACGGCCAAAGGATATAGTCCGGCTTTCCGGATACCCCGTAATCCAGGACTCCCTCAGTAGCCCCTGAACCAGGCTTCAATGACGATGAGTCCGCGCAGCTTTGTCTTCGGCATTGCAAGGCGGGTTCCTCCTCAATACTCCATAGAAGATTTTGAACACAAGGATGCGGTCCGGCTACGCAAAACAAGTTCCACATACCACCGTAGAGAGAATAATATTCCACAAATCTAATCTGCTGACGACCCTTCATAACATGACATCACGCCATGGCCTGTTCTTTACATGAACTGTTTTCCAATCAGCCTGCACGCTTTGCGAGGCGATTTTACTGGCACGTCTTGTCGGAGCAGAGATCGTGTCCCCCTTATTACGGGATTCTCATCAACACGGATGTGGGTAACCCAATCGTGCCCGTTGGTATGACTCCTCATTTGTAGGCAAGTCCCAAACGGTCACGGGGAGGACGCTTGGTATTCACCCTCTTTATAAACAGACCAAGGCCTATCCTTTTTCCTCGAACTCAATCGAATCCTCACCCCCTGCTTCGAGTTCCAACACCCGAGGCTTAGGTCAGGCGCTTCGGACCTCCAACCATGTCCGGATCCAACCTTCAAGGTCGGTGGATGCCTTCCTCTGTCACAGAGGAGGACGTCAAGAAGCTAAGAGAGGTCTGACCGGCGAGATCTCGCACCGGCTGGCTGCTCGAGGGCAGGTCATTCCCACTCCTGAACCTGGCGAGAGCGTTGTATTCATCTCTCACTTCCTCTGAGGGCTAGGCCTCGCTCTAGATCCTTTTGTCAGGGGGCTCATGTACTATTATGGGCTGGATTTCCATGACCTGGCCTCGGACTCAGTCCTTCATATTTCATCGTTTATCGTCGTATGTGAGGCCTTCCTCCGCTTTACCCCTCACTTCGGCCTGTGGCTCAAGACTTTCAATGTGGAGCCGAAGATGATCGAGGGGTGACACGCAGAGTGCGGAGGTGCTGTAATAAGCAAAAGTGCTGACATCCCATGGCCAGAGGGCTCCTTCCAGGAGGTGTCCAGCTTATGGCAACGGGAGTGGTTTTACATCGCAGCTCCCCGGGGTACCAAGTGGGTGGCTGCCCCTGCCTTTCGCTCGGGCCCCCCACCACGACTGACGTCATGTATCAGCAAGGGCCGGACTGGGGCCAAGAAGGATGTGCCGACACTGCAGAGCCGCATCCGAGATCTTCTCGAGAGAGATGTCAGTCTGTCAACAGTAATGCAAGTCATGTTAGTTCGCCGAGCCCTGCCCTGCAAACGTCGACCCCTCCGTATGTGGGAGTTCAACCCGGAAGGACTGCGAGCTATTCAATAGTTCCTCGGCATGACGCTCGAAGAGATGTACAAGTTGTTCTTCGGACCACAAATAAGGTGTCCGGAGACCACCGAGGATGCGGGTCTGAGCTACAATCGTCCAGATACCCAAGTAAGCAGTCACGTAGCCGAACATGTTGTCTTTTTATTTATCATAACATTATTCTGAAAAGTTTCTCTTTGACCAGGACTGGGTAACAAAGGCGAAAATGATCAGGTGTCCGGTCCCCCTCCCTGAGGTCTCACCGGATCCTGTACTAGCCAGATCTTTGGAGCTTGTGCCTTATCAAGCGCTCTCGGGGAAGATAAAAGGGGAATAAAGAGGCCGAAAGCAGACCTCGCCACTGCTTATCCAAACCGGGGAGTTAGTGCCTCCGCTGAAGGAGGATAACCGGGAGAAGAATCTGAAATTCCCTCTCCCCGAGGAAGGAAGAGGACCGCCTCTGAAGACCCGGAAACAATGGTTTCCAAACGGGGGAAGAAATCTTCGCCAGAGGGTCCTGCCCCGGGGGGTACCCTTGCCGCACAGTGCCTGCAAGGGGATCAGCCCTCCAACGAGCTGTAAGTAAAAGGGGACTTAATAGTAAAAATATCCTGCTTTACTTCTGAGAAAAATAACCGAAGCATTTATCTTGTAGTTCGGATCGTAGCCCTTCTCGGCAGAGTTCGTCTTCGGTGGATCTTCTGCCGGAGATGATGGAGAGCGAAATGCCTCCCCATGCCATCCCTCCTCATGAGGCGGGCGACCCCGAAGTGTCGTCGCGGAGGGCTTCTCCTGATCCGGCAAGGCCAGAGGGTAATCCTTCGGCCGCCCGAAGTCCTCAGTATTCGGCTCCTGAAGAGAGCAATAGAAAGAGTCCGGCACCGTCCGGTGTGCAACCGAACGCACTGAAGGATCTGCTAGAGCAACCGGCTATCTCAGAAGTGCATCGTACGCTAATGGGTACGGTGATTGAGAGGATTTCATCCGCCGAGAGCGGGTTGCATGAAGCTTTTATGAGTCTGCTGAAAGGCTTTGAGGTACGTGAAATAGTGTATGTTTTTTACGGTACCATACACGTTAGGTGTGCCCTGTGCAGATAGTAGCCCCTGAGACTCTGGTTGCTGTCGAGAACGGCGGCATACAGAGGATCATAGTCCCAGGTAATAATCAGACCGCTTTCATGTGCAGGTGGCAGAAGGTCTGGTGTCTAGCCGGACTATTGAGTTTGTCGAGTTAAAGCGGCAACTTGGTGCAGCAGATGCCGACATCATGCTTGTGAACGAATGGCTTGACGAGGCACAGGGTACGTGATTTCTCCTGTGATCAACACATAGTAAGAGGAGCATAATGCTAGTATCTTTAATATGTTGTGACTGCAGATGGGGCTGCCGCCGTGGAGGCTCCTTCATGGAACTTGCCCGAGCCAAGGAACAAGCCAGGAAAAGTGATGCGGCCGCCCTAAAGGCGGTCGAAGAGCTGAGAGCCGAACAGGCTGCGCATTGCCGAAGCAAGGATGAAATAGCCAAGATGGCTGTGGAATTGAAGGATGCCGCCGGCCGTTACGAGCTTCTTGAAAATGAAAATCGAGCGAAGATGACGGGCCTGGAGAAGGCCACGGTGGCAGCCAAGGACGCCCGCTCTATAATTAGAGCGATGAAGGAGGAGCTGCGTCAGGCCGGGGATATCTCGGCTAGGAAGCCCTTTATGCTACGGATGAAGTTCGGAGATCCTAAGTACGCTCCTCTTGATCGGCTGTGGAGTTCTGCAGACGCATATATGGATTTGGCAGCAAGTGTCGCTGATGCGGCCGAATACTTCAAAGACCAAAAAGATCGTGAAGTGGAAAAGCTGTTCTGGTCGCAATTTAATGTTCCAGCGCATCCGCTTCCGTTGAATGAGCAGATGGCCGGATGGGCCAACCTCCATAGGTTGTCCGGGCTTGCCATGAGGTCTGTTGTGGATCACCTATTGTCGAAAGGGCCAAGGCCGAACAGTTATTTTGGTTTGGTACAGCAGTTCCTTGGTGATGTGCCGCGTATCGATGCTATGAAGAGGTCGGCGTGCATAGAGGGCGCGCGGATGGCACTTGCCCGAGTCAAGACATATTGGGCAGACATGGAGGCCACCGCTATTGCAACCCAGGGTTCGGCCGTTGTCCGAGTAGCTGCCGAGCACTATTTTGAAGAAGTCCTTGAAGGCGCTCGTTTAATAGAAGCTCAGTGCTCGAAGAATATTATGTTCTAATGACATGTATTCCCATTGTAAAAACAATGTTTATTAAATTATAAAGGCTGTGTTTATACTTTTTGCCTGAAAGTACTATGATGCCTCATGTGCGGCCGTTTGTGTATATATGTATATAACCTGAAAGTTTGCAGTCGTCGACTTCAGCCCCCACGCATAAAATGCAGGGGTATTCGCAGAAGATGCGTGTTCACACTTGATCCAACGTCTTGGTCCATTAAGGAGGTGATAGCGCAGTGAACTAGGCAATCGGACTATATTTCTTTAACACTTTCACTTAGCCATAGGATTTTGACAGTGGGGCTACTATATAGCCCCTGGTGGCTCCGCGCTCGTCCGAATACGGGGCGCATACATGCCTGGCTTGGAAATGGCCCTTCGTTAATGCGGAGGAATCCTAAAGATTCTGCTAAGTCATCGAGTGGTTGACCAGTCTTGCGCTTTATCATGACAGTCAGTTTTCGGCTTTCTCTACTGAGGTGCTCGTCCGGGTGAACCAGGGCACAATCATAGTAGTTCTCCTGGTGCCACCTTAGCCGATAGAGCGGAACATAAGGTAGCAAAATACAGGAGCCGGGAAAACCCAACATTTGACCAAAGACATGATTCGGAGTTGATGCATATAAGGCCAAACTCGCAACGCCGAACACTCCCTAAGGTATTCGGTCTTTATAACGTATGTCGGGCTGAACAATGCCCTTGATAATAAACCCCGAGTGTCCAGGCACGTGCAATATTCTGACGTGGCCAAATGCCAATAACGCCAGCATCCTTCCCGGTTGTACTGAGAATCCGGAGGATGTGAACAACAAGAGACAGTAAAAAAGGTTTACGCGGGGTCTTAATCTAAAGAGAAACCTTTGAGCGGGTCCCTGCTGCACGTCTGCTCCTGTGCCTCCGTTGTGTCGTATCCTGGACGGGTGTAGCATGCTTGTCATCTGTAAAAGAGAGGAACTTAGTTGAAAATTGTCGTGCAAAAAATTGGTTATTCTAAATAAACCATTTAAGATTCAAGATAAGTAAAGTTGAGCCGAACTAAGCGCTTGTTACGCGGGAAGCCCCTGGTACCGTCTATAAGGGTATAACCATCAAACCAATCTCAAGTATATCTAATGATGCGCCGGACTCGTCTAACCGTGTCTGTGGTCTTTAACGACCGGTCATTTGTTCCGGTTGGTGAGGCCATCTAGTGTTCGGTTGTTAAAGCAGTCGCACGTTCTTCTGCGCGTAAGGAACATTCAATATTTCCATTTACTGTGATGATGCCGCGCGGACCAGGCATCTTAAGCTTAAGAGAAGCGTAATGCAGTATAGCATTGAAACAAGCGAAAGTTGTTCGTCTGAGTAGTGCTTGATAGCCGCTTCGGAATGAAGCGATGTCGAAGTTTAACTTTTCACTTTGGTAGTTGTCGGGTGAACCGTATACGACCTCTAGTATTAGAGAGCCCGTGGAGCGGGCATCTGGGCCTGGTATTACTCCCTTGAAGGTAGTATTACTGTGGCTGATTTTTGTCGGGTCTATCCCCATTTTGCAGACTCTGTCCTGATATATCAGATTTAGACTATTGCCGCCGTCCATAAGGACTTGTGTGATATGGTAGCCGTTTATTATTGGGTCTAACATCAAGGCAGCCAATCCTTCGTGCCAGATGTTTGTCAGGTGATCGGATGGGTCAACCAGGGATTGGGCTTACGGGTGACGGGCACTACGGCTCGTGTGTTTTGGAGTGCATGTTTGCTTCTCCTCGTCGTCACATGGATCATGTTCACTGTCTTGACCTCTGGTGGGAATTTTTACATCCCCGGTGCTTTCTTTGGCGAGGCTTGTCCTCGTCTTCACTTGGCGTCTCCCTCCCCTTGTGTTCGGCGTTTAGCTTACCGGCCTGCTTGAACACCCAGCATTCTCTGTGGGTATGATTTGCAGGTTTCTTGGGAGTTCCGTGAATCTGACATAGTTTGTCTAGAATCTTGTTTAGGCTGGACGGTCCATCTCTGTTGCCTTTGAAGGGCTTTTTCCGCTGGCCTGGTCGAGAGCCCCGGAATCCGGCGTTTACCGCCGTGTTATCTGGGCTGTCTTCCTTATTCTGGCGCTTGTTTTTACTGCGTCGTGGTTTTCCATTGCCATCCCTGACTTTGGATGTGCTTGGGTCGCTGGTGCTACTGCAGGCTAACCAGCTATCCTCGCCCGCGGAAAAGCGGGTCATGAGGCCTGTTAGGGCTGCCATTGTTCTCGGCTTTTCTTGCCCAAGGTGTCTGGCGAGCCATTCATCTCGGATGCTGTGCTTGAAAGCTGCTAAGGCTTCGGCGTCTGGACAGTCAATGATTTGGTTCTTCTTAGTGAGAAACATGTTCCAAAGCTTTCGGGCTGACTCTCCGGGCTGTTGAATTATATGACTTAAATCGTCTGCATCCGGAGGTTGGACATAGGTCCCGTGAAAATTAGCCCGAAAAGCATCCACAAGCTCCTCCCAACTCCCAATGGAGTTTTCGGGGAGGCTTTTTAGCCAGTGCCGAGCTAGTCCTTTAAGCTTGAGGGGCAAGTACTTGATGGCGTGGAGATCATCTCCGCGAGCCATATGGATATGGAGGATAAAGTCCTCAATCCAGACCCCAGGGTCTGTGGTCCCATCGTATGCCTCTATGTTTACTGGTTTGAATCCTTCTAGAAATTCGTGGTCCAGCACCTCATCGGTGAAACATAGGGGGTGTGCGGCACCCCTGTATTTAGATTTATCGAGGTGTTCGGACGGTTGCGGTATTCAGTTTTGATAATGTGTCGTAGCGCGCCTCCTAGATCCATAGATGGATCTGGTCATACTAGATTTTTGGCGCAAGTCCTCACGTAGGTCGTGTGTTGAATAATGTGCGGCCTCGTTAGCCGCTTCTATCGCGCCACGGGTGGTTGATCCGACCGGTTGGCCGTTTTGTTTTTCGGCTGTGTGGGCTCTGCAGCCTCCTCGTCGAATTCGGGCAATAGCTTGCGCTTTGGATAGCTCTTTATGTGGTAACTTCCACCATGCATTTCTTCGTTGTCGAGCACTTTGTTCCATCTGCTGTTGAGCGTATTTTGTGCGGCCTTGAGCCTTTGCTTCTGCTTCTTCAGACTCCTCGCTGTGGCAATAAGCCTTCTGCGGAGGTTCTCTTGTTCTAAGTGCTTTTCCGGTATGATGTGTACATCTTCGTCCGGACTATTTTCCTCCTTGGAGGGAGTTTTGTCAGCTTTATCCTTGGCATCACCGTGTTCGGACATCGGATCTGAGCTATGTTCGCCGTTCGCGGCTTCATAATGCTCTGCCGCTGGGTCAGTGTGGTCGTCGTTTCCTCTGTAGTCGACCAGGGTGTTATTTTCTCTTTCGTTGTTATCGTTGTTTTTGCCGAGGCGAGGTTTAGAGCGGCGCCTACGTCGACGCTTTGTTTCCTTCTCGATGGAGTTGTTCTTCGCTGCTTCTTTCTGTTCCTTGTCATTGTTTTCTTTGGGTGTATCCACCATGTATATGTCATGTGATGAAATGGCGGTCCAGCGCATACGTGGCGGTGGTTCTGTTAAATCTCCTGCATCGTCGTCCATACCGTCGATGTCTTCGGAGTCAAAGTCGAGCATGTCGGTTAAATCGTCGACAGTGGCTACTAAGTGGGTGGTGGGTGGGCAGCGAATTTCTTCGTCGTCCGCATCCCACTCTAGCCAGACATAGTTCGGCCAAGGTTCCCCTGACAAGGAGAGGGACCTTAATGAATTTAGCACGTCACGGAAAGGCGAGTGCTGAAAGATATCCGCGAAGGTAAACTCCATGGTCGGTGCCCAATTGGATTCGATGGGCATGGACGTAGGCAGTTCAGAGCCTGTGGCCGGGGCGAATCCAGTGGTTCGACAGCACAGCTCTCGCGAGGGTTAAGGTCAGTGTTCGGCTCTATCGCCGCTGAGAGTACGATATCCATGGCGGGGTCTATCCCCTGTCCCTGGATGGCGCAATTTGCTCCGGATTTAAGGCCGGAGTAGTTGCCGGTGTGATCTCCCGAACACCGTCCGACGGCAGAGCTATATCATGCTCGTCGTGATTGTGCGGTGCACCTGGCAAGGGCTCGAATCCGTCGAAGATCAAGTCTCCGCGGATGTCGGCGGTGTAGTTCAAGTTTCTGAACCTGACCTGGTGGCCTGGGGCGTAGCTCTCGATCTGCTCCAGATGGCCAAGCGAGTTAGCCCGCAGAGCGAAGCCGCCGAATACGAAGATCTGTCCGGGGAGGAAGACCTCACCCTGGACCGCATCGCTACCGATGATCGAAGGATCCATCAAGCCTTACGGTGACGGCACAACGGAACTCTCAATGAAAGCACCAATGTCGGTGTCAAAACCGGCGGATCTCGGGTAGGGGGTCCCGAACTGTGCGTCTAAGGCGGATGGTAACAGGAGGCGGGGGACACAATGTTTACCTGTGTTCGGGCCTCTTGATGGAGGTAATACCCTACTTCCTGCTTGATTGATCTTGATGATATGAGTATTACAAGATTTGATCTACCACGAGATCGTAGAGGCTAAACCCTAGAAGCTAGCCTACGGCATGATTGTTGTTGTCCTACGGACTAAACCCTCCAGTTTATATAGACACCGGAGGGGCTAGGGTTACACAGAGTCGGTTACAAGGGATGAGATCTACATATCCGTATTGCCAAGCTTGCCTTCCACGCCAAGGAGAGTCCCATCGAGACACAGGACGAAGTCTTCAATCTTGTATCTTCATAGTCCAACAGTCCGGCCAAAGGATATAGTCCGGCTGTCCGGATACCCCCTAATCCAGGACTCCCTCAATGATGCAGCACAACTACGGTAGGTATTTCCCTCAGTGATGAGACCAAGGTTATCAAACCATTAGGAGAACCAAGCAACACTATGTAAATGGTACCTGCACACAAATAACAAATACTTGCAACCCGATGTGTTAAAGGGGTTGTCAATCCCTTTCGGGTAACGGTGCCAGAAATTGCCAAGTTGTAGGGATAAAAATTGTGATAGATCGGATAAATATATCTCGATAAAACGTGAAATAAAATAAATAATAAAAAATTCAGCAAGGTATTTATGGGTTTTTGGATTAATAGATCTGAAAATAAAGGCAAATAAAAATAGATCTCGAAGGCAAATATGATAAAGAAGAGACTCGGGGGCCGTATATTTCACTAGTGGCTTCTCTCAAGAAAAATAGCATATGGTGGGTAAAAAAATTACTGTTGTGCAATTTATAGAACTCCAAATAATTATGATGGTATCCAGGCAATGATCATTATATAGGCATCACGTCCAAGATTAGTAGACCGACTCCTGCCTGCATCTACTACTATTACTCCACACATCAACCGCTATCCAGCATGCATCTAGTGTATTAAGTTCATGGAGAAACGAAGTAATGCAATAAGAACGATGCCATGATGTAGACAAGATCTATTCATGTAGGAATAGACCCCATCTTGTTATCCTTAATAGCAACGATACACATGTGTCATTTCCCCTTCTGTCATTGGGATTGAGCACCGTAAGATCGAACCCATCACAAAGCACCTCTTCCCATGGCAAGAAAAATTGATCTACTCGGCCTAACTGAACCAAAGATTCGAACAAGAAATATGAGGCTATAAGCAATCATGCATATAAGAGATCAAAGCTCAAATAACTTTCATGGATAAAAAAGATCTGATCATAAACTCAAAGTTCATTGGATCCCAACAAACACACCGCAAAAAGAGTTACATCAAATAGATCTCCAAGAGACCATTGTATTGAGAATCAAAAGAGAGAGAGGGAGCCATCTAGCTACTAACTACGGACCCATAGGTCTACAATGAACTACTCACGCATCATCGGAGACGCACCAATGAGGATGATGAACCCCCCCCCCCCCCCCGTGATGGTGTCTAGATTGGATCTGTGGTTTCTGGAACTTGCGACGGCTGGAATTGTGTTTCGTCGACTCCCCTAGGGTTTCTGGATTTTCGGGGTATTTATAGAGCAAAGAGGAGGTGCGGGAGGCGGTCGAGGTGGGCACAACCCACCAGGGCGCGCCTGGGCCCCCAGGCACGCCCAGGTGGGTTGTGCTCCCTCGGAGCCCCCCTCTGGTACTTCCTTGGCCCAACTTGTGTCTTCTCGTCCAGAAAAATCTCCAAAAAGTTTCACCGCATTTGGACTCCGTTTGGTATTGATTTTCTACGAAGTAAAAAACAAGCAAAAAACAGCAACTGGCACTGGGTACTATGTCAATAGGTTAGTCCCAATAAATGATATAAAGTTGTTATAAAATGATTGTAAAACATCCAAGAATGATAATATAACAGCATGGAACAATAAAAAATTATAGATACGTTGGAGACGCATCATGGGCCCCACAGAGGTTTCCTGCACCGCCTCTTCGCCCTATAAATTCCCAAATATTCCATGAACCCTAGGGGAGCAGAGAAACAGAATTCCAGCCGCCGCAAGTTCCAGAACCACGAGATCCAATCTAACACCATCATAGAGGGGTTCATCGTCCTCATTGGTGCTTCTCCTATGATACATGAGTAGTCCACCATGGACCTAAGGGTCCGTAGGCAGTAGCTAGATGGCTTCTTCTCTTTTTTTGATTCTCAATACAATAGTCTCTTGGAGATCTATTTGATGTAACTCTTTTTGCGGTGTGTTTGTTGGGATCTAATGAACTTTGAGTTTATGATCAGATCTATATCCATGAATATTATTTGAGTCTTCTTTGATCTCCTTTATGCATGATTATTTATAGCCTCGTATTTCTTCTTCGAATCTTTGGTTTAGTTAGGCCGACTAGATCGATTTTTCTTGCTATGGGAAGAGGTGCTATTTGATGGGTTCGATCTCATGGTGTCCTCCCCCAGTGACAGAAGGGGCAACGAGGCACGAGTGTATCATTGCTATTAATGATAACAAGATGGAGTCTATTCCTACATGAATAGATCTTGTCTATATCATGTCATCATTTGATACGTCTCCAACGTATCTATAATTTTTTATTGTTCCATACTATTATATTATCTATTTTGGATGTTTTATATGCATTAATATGTTATTTTATATTATTTTTGGGACTAACCTATTAACCTAGAGCCCATTGCCAGTTTCTGTTTTTCCTTGTTTTAGAGTTTCGCAGCAAAGGAATACCAAGCGGAGTCCAAACGGAATGAAACCTTCGCGATGATTTTTCTTGGACCAGAAGACATCCAAAGGACTTGGAGTACATGTCAGGGAAGCCACGAGGTGGCCACAAGGTCGGAGGGCGCGCCCAGGGGGGTAGGGCGTGCCCCCCACCCTTGTGGGCCCCTCGTGACTCCACCGACCTATTTCTTCCTCCTATATATTCTCAAATATCCCAAAACCTACCAGGAGAGCCACAAACACTACTAGGAAAAGGCTAATTAGTGGCGCACCTGTTTTTGCCATTAATGGCGCACTACAGGTGCGCCACTATTATCATGCCATTAGTAACAAAATAGTAATGGCGCACCTATAGTGCGCCATTACTATGCCTATATGGTGCGCCATTACTATCTGACTTAGTAATGGCGCACCACATAGAAGTGCGCCATTACTAACAATTTTTTTTTTCGATTTTTTTTCAATTTTTTTTTAAATTCAAAAAAAAATCGCTTTTTTTCTTAATCTCGGGTCACTATGGCTTAAACTCAGGTCAATATGCTTAATCTCAAGTCAAATCGCACTCCGTGGTCAAACTTTCCAGAAGGTCACCCATCCTCACACTACTCCAGCCCGAGCACGCTTAACTTCGCGGTTCTATCCAACCCCGGCACCAGCTCACTTCACAGGCACTTGTTGATATATCTATCATATCAATCATATTAAACCTTGTTGATGTCTAGGACTTTGTTCATGTTCATGAGTGTGATGAAATTTTGAAAAAGTATTTCAAACTTTTCGGTCATATTACGTATCATATTTATTAAAACAATTCCAAAAAAAATTTGAAACCAATTTTTTTCTATTACTAGTGGCGCACCTAGCAAATGGTGCGCCACTAGTAAGTTTGAAATTTTTTTCATTTTCCCCCCTCTAGATCTTAAAAGCCCTGTATCTTTCGTTCTGTTAGGTTTTTGGGGATTTTGAAGATTTTGAAGATGCACCCCCCCCCCCCCCCCAGTCAATTTGTATATAACTTTTCGAGTAGATGATTTTTCATATAAAAAACTTTTTAATCCGAGTTCGTATGCACAAGTTATGCCCATTTTATTAAATTCCAGAGAGGTTTTGCAAATAAAGTCGAAATTCATATTTGTAAATTTTCCCAACAAGTAGACCACAAATCACATGGGAAACTTATTTTCTTTTATTTTTTTGACATTTCCATCATTTTCTTTTTTTTAAACTGGTAATGGCGCACTGTCCACTGGTGCGCCACTACTAACAATTTTTTTAATTTTATTTTTCAAAACTACTAATGGCGCACGGTGGGTGTGGTGCGCCATTACTATGTCAACTAGTAATGGCGCACTATCCCCTGGTGCGCCACTGCTAACAAATTTTTTTTATTTTTTTTCGAAACTACTAATGGCGCACCACACACTAGGTGCGCCATTAGTAATATGTCAATAATGGTGCACCTGTATCTGGTGCGCCACTGCTATATACACTACAAAAAAAATACACTTCCGTGATGATACGTGTTTGTCACAGTAGGTCGCGTGTTTTGTCATGCATGTACATCCATAACAAATTTATGACAGAATCAAGATAGTCATACCTATGCTGTCGTAGAAGTGTTCCATGACATTACCAAAATTATCATCACGGAAGTGTCCACTTCCATGACGATAAATCGCGGGGAACAGAAGTGCTTTCGTCAAGGGTGACCGACGCGTGGCATCCACCGTAACGGAACGCCGTTAAGCTATCGGGTCGGGTTTTGGATCCGATAACCCGTTAACAGCCCCGACCAATGGGGATTTTCCACGTGTAAAATCATCATTAGCTGGAGGAAACACGTGTCGGCTCATCATTGGGACAGATGTCATCCACTCATTGGATGAAGGCGCCTATGATACGTTGACACATGGCACGGCCCAACAAAGGGCCCATTCACGTGAAAAGGTCGGCCCGCTTGACTTGGTCAAAGCTGGCGTGCCGCCCATGGAAAGCCCGTTAACGGCACGTTAGCATATAGCCCATTTACACCGCTAACCCAAGGCCCGTTACGCCCTATCGAATTAGGCCCAAGAGCATCATCTGGGCCATCCAATATGATTCCAAATTGCTTTCACCGGCCCATGTATGGCCCATGACGTCTTTCGATCCATATGAGGCCCTTTGTAACTCTTGGCCCATTAGCGGCTCATGCTGAAACTGGCCCGTAATGAACAGTGTATTACTTTACACCCATTAAAGGCCCGCGGTGAAACTGGCACGTAATGAACAGTGTAACACTTTATACCCATTAACGGGCCGTTATTCCGTTGGGCCGTTTCTAGCCCAAGTTAACTTTCGCCTTCGAGGGCCCATTTATTCTTGGGCTCATTTGCAAAGATTCGGTTACTTACGGCATTCTTGTCATTTTACGCTTGTGGGCCAAATTCAGCCCGTCGTTACTGATCGGCCCGTTTGTGGTCCGTTAGTCTGTGGGCCATTTTCATAGCATCACCAAATATGGCCTATTAACGGCCCGTTATGGTCAGCCCATAAACGCATTTATTTCCATTATAGGTTCGCTTCACGGCCCATTAAAGGCATTACAAGACCCATAAATGAGTCGGCGGCCCATGGATCCTATGTGACGTAGAAGGTCCATGGATCCTGCGAGACGTAGAAGGCCCATGGACACTGTGAGACGTAGAAGGCCCATGGATCCTGCGAGACGTAGAAGGCCCATGGATCCTGCGAGACGTAGAAGGCTCATGGATCCTACGAGACGTAGAAGGCCCATGGATCCTACGAGACGTAGAAGACCCATGGTCGGGCGGGTTGGCCCCCGTTTGAATGATATAGCATATTAAAAAGCATACACTATACAACAAAGAGATCAAGGCATAGAAAGTTAGAATAATCCTAAACTATACAATAAAGAAATTACAGCCGATTATACCCACTGGGCATTATGGTACGGCACAGGTGATAATAAAGCATCCACGAACCGCAAATTACATACACTGGGCAACGACGGCTCATACATCATGGGCGCGCATCAACTTAACTCCATTTGAACTATAATCTCTTCAGAAAATAGGATTGGCCGGATTCAGATAGCACAAATTTCAGTATGCAAAATCTCCAATTCCTTCATGGTTACCTCGGTGTCTTGTTTCATTTTTTGACTCCCGCATCTAATACCTGCATGTCCAGTCTCAACTTGTTTATTATACGTTGACAATCATGTACATGTTGTCTTGCCACCTCTAGTTGATGCTCGAGAACATCGACATTCCAATTCCAATCCATAATCATTCGGTAACGGCCATGCCGCTTCGCTCTGATTTTTTGTTGATGTCACTTCATCACGAAATGTTTCTATATGTACACATGACTAGGGCAAAAATATAGTTACAACAGTGAAGTTTAACAAGACACTATTTTGTACTACATGGCAAAACAGGACTAACAATAATGTTACACTTCACTTTCACACAAAAAATGTTACACGTCATGAAGCATAAACAGATGATATTTTAAAAATTATAAAAAAGATAGTATGTGCGGCCTGCATACATAAATCCCTCTTAGCTCACCAGAGGAGCATGATGTTGGGGCCCAATCGAAAACACAGACAAGTTACAAATTTAGACAAAGACGCTATGCGTATAAGTAAGCAAGCAGTTGGCCATTTTGTACCTCAATTAAAGTCTTAGGGAGCATAATGAACAGCAGAGGGTTTCATACAAACATACTACGGCAGGCAAAACTATGCAATCATTAGCGTAGTATAAACTAGATTGTGAGCCTCATGCAATAATAGTTGGTTAATAGACTTCAAAGCTTCAGGCACACTTCGGTAGAGTAATTAAATGGTAAGGCCTTTAATTATGTCAACTAATAGTGATACAAGTACCGAACATCAGGCATAATTATTTGGGCATCTCATTAAGTGAGGTCAAATAAATCAATTGAAAAGAGAAAATTAACTATGCCTGAAACGGACAAGGAATTGAACTGTTGAGTTGCATACAGTGACTTACCTTAGCAGGTTGAAGAGGCTCAGCGCAGCTCCTACTTCTCTTGCAAGGCTCCTTCCTAACATCTTGTAGTTGGAAATCCTCAATCTTATCTTCATTGCACCCCTCTGCAAGGTGACACAAACTAGTTACTCGTCTCCTTGGAAGATAAATATGCATACTTTCGACCTGTGAACACAAAAGGATGAGATTATAACAAAACAACACCACATAATGAAACATTCCGCATCTCTTGCACTTGCACACAATGAAATGAGCATTTACTATGTCTCGCACTATGTAAAAACTAGGCATACCTTTGAACTGGATCTCCGGTACTCTTGGAGAGCCCTCTGTAGTGTATGTACCAAACCTTTATGTCACCTATGAGTTAGACAAGGCCCCACTACAGCAGCCCTTAGTGTTTAAATCATTGACAAGCTCATTAGAGTGTTAGGTCAAGAACAACAAGTAATCAAATCAAACAGTCCTAGTATGGCTGGCTGATGCAAACAAGCAATTGAGCAGATGTGTGAGCAAATCTTACATATCAAGAAAAGAAGCAAAGAAGGAGGCTTAAAGACCATCACTTGGTGACCAGATTTAAGGGGCATTTAAACATCATGTGCAACGATGAACTAACATAAACATTGCATATTCCAGATTCTACAATGGAATGCACATGTATTAGGTTATGCCATGTATGATGATGCCTAAATGTACAGATAGCGTGCAGGAGTGATTCATCATTGCACGCACAATTGAATTGCGTGTTAAGGGCCGATTCGATTCCGCTTTTCAGGCATATTGTCAAAATAAGCCATAAAAGATGTAAAGAAGTCATTTTTGAGTTATGGGCTTGGGCTTAACTAATTTCGCTTTGGAGGGGGTGTTTGGGTAGAACCTCACTAAAAATTGAAGGAAGGGGAATAGTGAAATGACTCATTGTCTCCGCCTATATTACACTCAAAATGCAATCACGACGCCTGTGTCACACCTGACCCTCAAGTAAAACAAACATGCAAGCATTCATTGCCCTACCCGCTTGCATCTCCTCTCCCTTTCTCTCTACCTCGATCCCTGCACTGCAGCACTAGGGTTCCTCCAACAGCCATCACCACCGGGTCCCATCTCGCCCGGTCCTCGAGGATGCTATGTCCAGCTAGGCTACATGGCCGGGCGGTAGGGGCAAATCTCCTGGCTGCTCCTCCTCCGCGCCGCCCCTCATTCTCATGGTCTCCAAAGAATTGCTCCACTTGTGGTTCGTCCAACGCACTACTCCTGGCGGGTGCTGCACAACTATGGTTGATGCCACATCATGCAGAAGGCACCTTGTTCCCCTCCCTCCTCCTGTGCCATGGCCTTGAGGTGCTGTTGAAGGATGAGCTCAACCAACAAGGTGAGGATCTCCTCCGATTTTTTGCCAAATTTTCATTACGATCCACTATACGATGAATTGCTATGAGCTGCTTCGCTGTCGCTATATGATGCATTGCTATGAGCCGCTCCTGCTGCTGCTATATGATGAATTGCTATGAGGCTGTTGTATGATGAGTTGCTATGAGCTGCCGCTGCTATATGATGAATTGCTATGAGCTGCTGCTGCTCTTTGTATGATGAGTTGCTACAAGCTGCTCCTCGCCATCGCTATATGATGAATTGCTATGAGCTGATCCTGTTGCTGCTATATGATGAATTGCTATGAGCTGCTCCTGCTGCTGCTATATGATGAATTGTTATGAGCTGCTGCTGGTATATGATGAATTGCAGATCGTCATTGTATGATGAGTTGCTATGAGCTGTTGCTGCTGCTATATGATGCTTTCAGGTGGTGCTGCTATATGATAATAACCAGCCACTTGGACCATCAAATTTCAATAAATAACTGTTCTTCATTTAAATGTGGGTCATGCGTTCTTCTTTTAAATTAGGCAATGTGATCTCTATGGAAAACATTGACCAAAGTAGATTGTGCCAAGTAGATGGTATCTTTGTATTTGCATTTTGAGCAAATAGTGATGGTCTATTTTCCTATCATATTAATTACTGCACTGGGTTCAATTTGTGATGTTTGCAAGTCAAATTAATTTCCATATGGGCAGCAAAATGAAAAATATATATAATGCAATATAGACTTTCCACTGATCATACCAAAAATAAGCTGAAAACGCAATGAAAAGAACTGGTTGGCGTATTACATGGAGCTTATATTCACAGTGCTTATTTTCTTAGGATAACTCGTAATAACTGTCCCTAAGAAACTTGGCTAATAGAACTGCATACAAATAACATGTCACTATGATTGCAATGGAGGAGTGACGTACCATAGCACAATCGTATAGGCTCACCGCTGCCTATCCTTTTTTGGCGATGTTCCATGAAATTGCCACATACATCTTGTACTTTTTCATTGTGTAACCCTATACGCAAGTTGACACGGCTAATTTCAGGCATCTCTACATGATACTACATTGCATATCCCTTGCATATTTAAACCACCAATTTACGATTGTGTGTGTACCATAAACTAGCCATGACTCAGATGTCTTTGGATCGGCGGGCACTCTAAGGGAGCCTAATGTAGTGCAATCGGAATTCCTACATGCCACCTATGATTTTGTGTAATGTACTACCCTGTTCCTAAATATATGTCTTTGTAGAGATTCCGTATGGACCACATACGAGATGTATATAGATGCATTTTCGAGTGTAGATTCACTCATTTTGCTCCGTATGTAGCCTATAGTGGAATCTCTAGAAAGACTTATATTTAGGAACGGAGGTACGAGGTAGTATCATGTATGACATCTACATATCTAATTTAGCAGCCAGTAGTAGAAATCATTATTTGCACAGAGGGATTACTGGTCGAAAATCCTACCAAAGCATGCTGGCAGGTACACAACAATACAAGAGAGAGAGAGAGAGACGCACTTACAAGATCATAGCAATGCCTCAGTCCAGGATCTTGGTTGGCCAAGCTGTTAGATCCAGAAGAAACATCGTCCTTGTAGTTTTTGCCAGCTGCATAACAGGTAACATCGACCGGTTAGTATATTTGAAGTACATCGGGCAGGTGATGCTGGACGGGTTTAAAGGTGACAAGTACCTAGGCCGTGGAGGGTGCTTGGAATCTCTCCAGACGGTGGGAATCAGGTTAGAAATGTCGAGGGTGATGACACTGCGCTGGCTGTCGAGGTCCGGTAAGGAGATCTAGAACCGTCGAGTAGGGTGTTTGTGGAGCGGCTCCGGTAGGGTGGACTACGGTGTGGGCGAAGCGGATCTGTGGCCGTGGACGAGGGCGTAGGTGAAGTTGCTCCGGTGGTTGGGTTAAGGATGGTGTCGACGACGCAGATCTGCGGCCGTGGACGGGGCGTCAGAAGCTGCTCCGATGGTTGGGTTAAGGGTGGTGTCGACGATGCGGATCTGCGGCCGTGGACGGGGCATCAGAAGATGCTCCGGTAGGTTGGATGAGGGTGTGAGGAAGCGGATCTGAGGCCGTGGACTTGTGAGTTGGCAAAGCAGCCCTGGTAGGGTTGAGAATGGTATAGGCGAAGCTACTCCGGTAGGGTTGACGCTGGTGTCGGGCGGCTCCGTAGGGTTGAGGAAGGTGTCGGGCGGCGGCTCGGTAGGGTTGAGGAAGGTGTCGGCGTAGAGGATCAGAGGCCGTCGACGGGGGCGTCGGTGGGGCGGCTCCGGGGGGTGTGGACAAAGCATCTCCAGTGGGGAGTACGAATGAGCCACTGCAGATGCGCAGCGGTTGACGAGAGTACCGGCGAAGCAGATCCGGCGCCGTGGACAAGGCCGGCACTGAATGGGTTGTGGTACAGTGGTGGATGAGCAGTCTACTTGTTTCTAGGGGAGGTGGGAGGGGTAGATGCGGCCGCAGAAGTAGATCTGGTGAGGTGGACGCCGCTGGCAGTGAATGGGCTATGGTACGCTGGTGGATGAGCAGTCTAGGGTTTCGAGAGGGGAGGGGAGAAAGGGCGATGAAGTACGGACGGCGTGATGTAAGATGCTCTGGTCTTTGTGGAGTTAGTCGCTTTTTGCGGGAGGGAGAGGAAATGGGTTGCCGTGTAGTGGGGGAACCGGAAGTTACCAAAGCAGACCGATCTACCATGTAGATGAGGGCGGTATTGTAACTGTTGGTCTCAGTGCACCAAGGACAAAAGGGGATTTCGCATGCTAAAGACTAAGGTGGCAGGAATTTTAGAAGGAGGCGGAGATTTTGCCGCCGAGGATCGTTCGTATCCAGTTTCAACTAATTTTGGACCGTGCTAGCGGGAAGGTCATGCTAGACTGTGTACACGAGGCACGCAACAGCAGTTAATAACTGGTGTGAAGTCCACCCCAGAAAAAAAGACAATAACTCGGGATGATGCGCCGATAACTTGGACGTTCACACGGGCGCGGCCAATCGTACGGGTGTAGTGGCGCGTTCACAAAAAAAAGGATCAAACGCTCAGCCTATGTATTTCTCGTGTAAATAGATAATTTAGTGCCATTGGTTATTTACTTTAAACATAATGCATTGACGTGTTAGTGTAGAGGCGCACAAAAAGAAATGGATATTGTAGTTAGCTACTTAAAAGTGTTACCTCATATGATTACATAGCCTCCATTTCATAAATTATGCAATTCGTTGAATTCATATATGAATATTACATATATTACTTCAAAATAGAAACTTAAATCATCCAAGACTAATGAATTTGAATGCAAGAGTAACAATGGTGCATGTGCATGATAGCTACATTGGTTGTTTGAAGAAACATCACTGTAACTTTGGCATGCACAACTGGAAAGGTTTATTTAAATAGAAAAAAAATGTGATATGTGAGTGTCCAATCTTTATAGCGTTGAATCGATATTGTACCTTTGGCCACGATAGGAAGTAGATATTGACATATGTTCAAGCGATGCACGTCCATGATCGCTAGATAGTGATACGTGAATGAATTGTGCAATCTCTCTCACACGCATACATATCTCATTTCCCCGTGGGCATCGGAATCACACACGCGCACTTCGTGTATTTCTCTCCCTCTGTCAGGGTTAAATTTGTCTTTCTACCTCGTCCTACAAGTCTCTCACACAGAAACACACACGCTCTCTATGTCTAACACGCCCACCCCTTTAATTCCGCCCACCCACAGCCACTAATGTCTCAAAGTATAATAATGTCTCTCACACATATGCTATCTACCTATCCCTTAATATAGGTAGATATGTGTCACACAAACTCCTTCTCCCAACTAGCAAGATGACCATGTGCGTTGCACGGAACATCAAGATGCATTTGTATGAGAAGTTTATCTTGTGGGAGAAAAGGATGAACGCGGGAATGCCTTATTTGCAAATGCAGAGAGGGGTGTGGGTATCTTTTTGCAAAATTGCCATATTTTCCTTCCTGTCCGTCGGATATAAATTGGATGGCCTATATTGCAGGATGGCAGGAACACCATCATCACCAACTCTGTTTTTTTATAATAGTAGAGATATGTGAGTGTCACGCCCCCACACACACACACACTTCCCAACACCGAAGGAGTAGGGTGACACCTCGATCTTGATACTAATCTATCGACTGGCTTCTCTCTCAAACATACACACACACACACTACCCGCACCTTGAAGGAGTAGGGTGACACCTCGATCTTGATACTAATGTATCGATTGGATTCTCTCTCAAACATACACACACACACTACCCGCACCGAAGGAGTAGGGTGGCACATCGATCTTGATAATAATCTATCGACTCCTCTTTCAAACACACCCACACACCCACACTCGCTAGTTGTGCCTCTCGTGCCTACCACGCACACTCTCGTCGTCTTTCTCTCCATTCCCCCCTCCCCAACAATGACAAAGCAGAAGGGTGACAACTCGATCCGATCATAATCATCAATTGGTTTCTCTCTCAAACATTGTGTCTCGGTGCCTCGCTCGGTAGCACCATCGATATGTAGACTTCTCTCTCGCGCACAACTGTAGTGACGATGACGCTGAACCTAGTGTGCCTTGTTTTTACCGGCCTCATGTGATAGTTTTCACCCTGTTTTCTGTTAATTAACAAGGCAACCTTTTCTTTGTTACTACTAGTGAATCTGAAATCATTCAGGCAGACATAAAATATATCACTTCAACCCAATTATCGCAGCAACTATTTTAAAAGAAATTAGCTAGCTGCACGCATGCGTTCTGCACGTAACATCAAGATGCATTTGTATGAGTAGTTTATCTTGTGAGAGAAAAGGCTGAACGAGGGAAGGCCTTATTTGCGAACGTGGAGAGACGTGTGGGTATATTTTTGCAAAATTGCTAGAGTTTCTTTCCTATCCGTTATATATAAATCTGACGGCCTATATTGCAGGATGGCACGCACACCATCATCACCAACTCTGTTTCTCCCTCGTCCGAAAATACTTGTCATCAAAATGGATAAAAATAGATGTATCTAAAACTAAAATACGTCTAGATACATTTCCTTTTATCCATTTTGATGACAAGTATTTCCGGACGGAGGGAGTATTTGTCTTTTTAGAGATTTCAACAAGTGACTATGACCGGACCTTACCAACATACTCAAAAAAGTAGTCCATAATTTTGATGTTACCCTCTTTTCTTGGCGGTGCAGTGCCATCTGGATACCTCATAAATAAATCAAGGACAAATCTGACCCCTTCCTGAAAAGACATACGTAGCAAAATGAGTGAATCTACACTCTAAAATATGTCTACATACACATCTGTATGTGGTAGTCCATTTGAAATCTGAAAAATACAAATATTTAGGAACGGATGGAGTATATATAAGAGTAGACATGGAGATATATCTCCAAAGATGGTCTACAACAAAAATGTGTTGGGCTGGTTAGCGCCGGATGCTCGCAACGCGATGACATGAGTTCGAATTCTGCCTTTTAACTTTAGATTTGTATATTATATATTACTCTACTTATTTAATATATACTTCTTTCGCTACTGTACTGACAGTGGAACCCACAGAGTACTTAGAATATTAAGGATGGACTTGTTTCTTTTTAACTTTCTATACTGAAGTTGTAGCCACCAGTAAGTCACGTGTACATCGTACATAATTAACTTTTTATAGAGGGACAATCATACAGGCAATTAACTCAAATGGATTGGATGTCACTCTATTATTTCCAAAGATAAAGAGCACCTCCAACGGCAGCCGGCAAATTTCCTCCCCCTTCCTTCCGCGGAGGACGACATCAAACGCCAGCGGCAGACATTTTTACAACTCTAACCAACCAGATGAAATTCGTCCAAACACGGACTGATTTCATATAAGCATGAAGGATTTCGTATAAAAAAGCCGGATCTTCATATAAACATGATGGATTTCAATACATTTACATGAACTAAGAGGTGCCAATCCGGCTCTCTTGTATAATTAATACTCCCTCCGTCCGGAAATACTTGTCCTAGAAATGGATATATCTAGACTTATTTTAGTTCTAAATGGTCAGCCGCAGATCCCTTTGTCTTCCTCATGTCCGTCAGACACTTGCGGGGTCGACGAAGGTCCTCAGAAGAGACGAAGCAGCAAAGAAACCACCTGAATCCGCGGTCGTCGCCTCGGCGGTGGCCTTCATGGGTCCCAAGTGGCGGCGGCCTCCCGTGTTCTACTTCTCCTCGATGATGGCGGTGGACACGGAGAAGCTGGCCACCGACTCGTCGCTCTCCACGCACCCGGCTTACATCTGCACGCATGTCGCCGCCGCAGGTACGGGAGGCGCTTGACGACGCGGCAGCGACGGTGTTCGCATCGGCGTGCTTTCGCCCGTCTTGCAGCGGCGTGGAGCAACTCGCCACTCCTCATCGAGCTGAACTGGAGCGGCGAAGTTGCTGAACCACGCTACCGCTTAGCGGCAAGCGGCTCCGGCCGGGCCAAGCGAGGTTGGTGAAGCACCGAGCGGCCTCGCCCATATCCGGAGGGCTCGGCAGGCCACCCAGCCGGGTAATATGCTGGAGAACGGCTCATCGGAAGCCATCGGAAGGGTGGAGAAAATGGTGAAGGAGGAGATGGGGGACCGGCGGAGGGGTGCGATTCTTGCCCACTGTCTGTCTGGTCTCGTGTAAATAGAGGGCGGACGGTAGGAGCTTGGCCGGCGTCTGGCCTCGTTTAAACTGAGGGCGGACGGGAGGAGCTCGGCCGGTGTTGTGTTTAATTCCGGCCCGCTCATGAACGAACGTGTGGCCAGAGTAGGATTCTCGGTTTGCATGCGGGTTTAACGGAGGGGTTTAATGGAGGCACCGGCGGGCGTGCGGCGTGGTACTATTCGATTTGACAGCATTAATGAGCCACAAATCACAAAGGCCTCGCCTCGTGAAACCGACCGAGCTAGACTGCCGCGCCCTCTAGCCTTTTAAAAAATGTATATACTCCACTTTTGTACAGTAGTAATATCGATGGATTGTGCCATGGAGCAAAACTTGAAATTAAAAAAAAGGTGGTACATATAGAGAGCACTCGTGAACTATGTGTCATGCATGGCAATAAATAAAGTACTACATGATACTTATATGATACATGGCGCAGGAGTACTAAGTATTATTAATACAGTTTTGCTAGAACTCATCTAGATGAGATATAATTTGGTCTCATTCATCTTTTATAGCCATTGGATGTGATGCTATAAGATGCGTGTGTCGACGCTGGGTTGTATTTGTTCTTGTGCAACTAACCCACCAACGCATGTCATGTTTGATAGTCTCAAGTCATTAAAAGCATACAAGCCCCACATCTCTTCTTGGTTGATTCCTCTATTTATGTCAAAAATAAGAAACAACGTGAGAGTTAATGCACCACGCCTATGTGTTTACTAGTATTTGGTTTTCAGAAGATGACTTAATACTCACCTAGACGGAGGGAGTATTCGATTTGGACAATGGCGGTGCAGGTTCCCGGCGCCTTTAATGCGCATTTAGGAGGGAGTAGCGTTTCCTGATATGTTGAATGGCCAATGCATCCTCCTTCAATTAATGCATGAGGGAAGTAATGGGAGGAGGTCCGGGAAAAGAGGCTACACGATGTGAATGCAACGCAGTTTGCCCTCATATAAAGGCACCCCTCCATTCCAATGCATCTACCACATCGCACGCACCTAAGCACTTGCCTAAGCACCTACACTAAGCGCAAAAGAGCTCGCTCCAGACCCATGGCGGCGATGCGCGTGAGCGGCCAGCGGCTGCGCCAGATGGTCCACGACGCCGGCCTGCGGCATGGCGCCGAGGATCGTCTCCAGACGGTGTTGGAGACCGGCTGGTGGATGGCCGCCGTCGATGCCAACTACGACTCTTAGTTGGACCAGATGATCGTTGCCACCAGCAACAAGTTCACCGTCCTCAAGAAGCTCGCGGACGACATCACCGTACTCCTCCAGCCCGCGCACCCCGGCTCCTCATTGCCTGCCACCCTAATCGGCCTCCATGGCCGGAACCTCTTTCAAGCACTGGTGGCCCTCTGACCGCCTGGCCGACGCCACAAAGAATGTCCACTGAGGTCGCCGCCGCATGAGGCGCCGCCTGCCAGAATTCGTCGACCTACACATCCACGCGTACGAGCAAATCGTGTACATAGGTATCTACAAGGCCAGTGAGGACGCTATGACGTTGGCCTTCCTCAACCGGCTGGAAGCCTTGGATGCCTTTGTTGAGAAGCACCTCGACCTCGCCACAAAAGCCGCCGCCTTAGCCGCGGTCGGTGGCGGCGCACTAAGTTGAGGAGGAGGAGGCCGACGCTCGTGGATCCATCTTTCTTCTTGCCTTCAGAACCACCACTGCGATCGCATCATCGTGGCCTTAATTCTAATTGTGTTGTTGCATTCTCGTTCCAGTCAATACCGACATGTGCGATCCCTTTGCTTAATTATATGCATCACTATAACTATTACTCCATCCGTCAATTTATAAGTTGTGCTTACCTTTTCCATCAACTTCGCGGCAACGCAGCGGGCATCTTGCTAGAAACACTAGAATATGTCTATATAATCCGTATGTGATAGTCCATTTGAAATCTCAAAAGACAAATATTTAGGTACGGAGGGAGTAATATATTAGGAGTATATCAAAACAATAGTGATTTCTTTCAAGTTTGTGAACAAATACTACTATTCTACTACTTTGGATCCGTCGCAACGCACGGGCACATTGCTAGTAAAAGGAAAAGGCTCACACGTCAAGGCCGCACCCCCACACGCCCGGAATCGAGTACAACACGGCCCGTCTGGGAAGGCGTGTTGCCTAGCGATGGTGGAGCTTGAAGCAAAAGCGTTAGGCGTGCCGATCTAGCCAGCTATAGAAATTACCCTTGCGTTGACGTTCCATGCCTCAAAACTGGATGTACAACTACGAAAAATCCTGCTAGGTTGGGCGGGCGGGCACGTGTTGGCCCTCACGTAGCTCCACCCTCGTGCCTAGCATTTTCACTTTCATTTGGGACCGCCTGCTGAGCAAACCGACACCCCGCCCACCGCCGGGTTGGAAAATGTAAACAAGGGGAAGATCTAGGCTGTAGCACGGGCTCGTTGATAGAGTAGGAGCATTCCGTACTAGTACTACTCCTACTAGTAGTACTTACCAAGTTTGTACTCCTAATACTATATTACTAGTACTACCACTATACAACTAGTAGATATGTGCACGGCACAACATCGTAGAGGAACAAAAAACGGAAGATCTTGTTTTGGGTGATTTATCTTTTTTCAATCAACATAGTATGAATAATATGATGTGGGGGCACCCATGAAGCTTATGTGGCTTGGTTGCATGGCTACGGAAGGTTAGAGAAAAATAAATAGATAATGTGTTTAGAGTGCACTCCACTAAATAGATATACTTTGGATCCATTGCAACGGACCGGCACATCTATATCTATACCCCCTATATAGTGTGTGAAAAACTTTGAAAGTTGGTCGTTGGATGAAGCCAATCCGATGGTACAAAGATGGAAAATCCGAGCACCATCGGCCATTGGATATCATCCACCAGATTACGCCACATCTATAATCTAGAATACTCCATGGTTGAACTTAATTCATGACTAACTTTGCCACAACTAAGCTCGAGCAAAGTTATTAATAAGCTCTTCAAAATGAGAGCCACAAGTTGGCAAGCCTAAGGGAATATTGCCACATTTTTGTGTGTATGTCATGTGGGGCCGGTGGCTTGCCTAAGGTGTGGCTTGAACCAAACACTCACCGAGTTAATCAAACTTGCCTAACCTTACATTCCACCAGATTTTACCACATGTTAGAATCCGTAAAACTCCACATGTAGAAGCATAATGCACAAACCACTGAATCTCATGCGTGCAATGCACGTGTACCTTACTAGTACTAGTTGGTAGTAGTAAGAAACAAATTCCAGTTTTGGCACGAGCTCAGATCTTGGAGCACCACAAGGCCTGCCGCAGGAGTTACATTCCCCTCTCGGGGCCCACGAGACCGAACTTCAGTGGCTTAGTGCCCGGCCTATGAGTCAATGACATGCGGGCCTTAAATGCGGCTGGCCCACATGTCATTCTCATGGTGGTGGTGTGGTTCGCGACTCACTTGTTCGAGATGAACCGGCCGGTGGTGGCGTGGCTGTGGCGAGGGTACCACAGCTGGGCGTCGGGGCGTTACAAGGCGTAGATGGCCACACCGGCGGGTACTACTTGTAGTACATAAGTACTCCAGCTGAGGATTGATGCCGGGACGAAATGTGTCACAACCGCTGGATGAAAATTCGATGGTGTGGGAGTACGGATCGGAGCACAGCAGCAGAGCAGGCAAACCGCGTCCAGTCGGGTGTGTCTGTGGTAGAAAGTTGATGGTCGCTGCAGTTCAGCTGGCCCGCATGTCATGCACGCAAAGGCAGAGGAGCGGTGGGGCCGAGAGGGATGAGGGGCACGAACAATCCTACCATTACATCATCGACATGTGGGACCCATAAGCGTGGGTCCCACCTGCCGTCAAGGAATGGCGGTGGCAAGGCAGTGATAGCCATGTCGAGGATCCATGTCCACGTCGGGGACGCCGTGCGTGGGTTGGAGCTGCGTCGTGGGAATCGCGTGTGGGTGTGGCAATGGTAGAAACAAGAAACGTGATGGTCGTCGTGGTTCAACTTCCATGGACAAGCTGTCATGTCTGCTGACACATGTATATCAAAACTAGAGTGTTTATATTTCAAGCACGTGAACAAGTATTATTCTAGTACTAGTATGGATCCATTGCAACGCACGGGCCAGCACATTGGTAGTAGGAGTGTCCATCTCTATCTCTAGAGGCCTTCCTCGCTCATCCTTTTCTCTCACAAGATAAACTACTCATACAAATGCATCTTGATGTTCCGTGGAACGCACGAGGATGTTTCCTTGGTGGTCTCTCCAGCAAGCGTGGCCGTCAGAAGTTGCAAGTTGACGCCTTGAGATGCCGGTTGAGGGGCACTCGGATTTCCTCCGATGAGCAGGTAAGATGAGTTTGTTCACGTAGTAAATGCATTCTAAAGACTAATTCGTGTCCATTTCCTAATTCTCCCCTGCCCACTTGTTTCACAAGCTAGGCTCGGTGCAGTGGAGATTGGCTTGCATATGTAATGGAGGGTACCAACATCAATTTGCACAACATTTACAACGGTGACACCGTTCCCGTAGAACCTTTGTCCAACATTGGGATCAGCCATGCAATGGGCCACCACATGAATTGGTACGATGGAACCACGGTGAGATTGAATAAAAGATAGAACGAACCTTGCACATGGCGGTCAAAGGCGGACCATCTTTGTCGTGGGCCGATTTGTTGCCGTACGAGTAGGAAGACGCTGTGCTCCTTTCTAACCGCATATTCGCGGTGACAAACCAGGGGACTTATTTTGTATGGGACACATTCTACGATACTCCCTCTCTCCCAGTTTATTTGTTTTGAATCTTTTCATTTTATAAGTTTCAAATTCAAATTTAGAGCTCCCCATCACATGTTGAGATTACAATGTCCATTAAATCGCTATGCGTGCATGTATAGTAAAGAAACAAATCTCGAGTTTGGCACGAGTTCGTGCTTGGAGCACCACAAGCCTGGGCGCAGGAGTCACATTTCCCACTTAGGGTCATCGGAGACTGAGCTTGGCGCTTTACTACACCTACCTTTGAGTCAATAACATGTGGACCCGATAGGTGATTTGGTCCACATGTAATGCTCCTGAAGGCAGAGGGGCAGTGGGGCCAAGAGGGGTGAGCCGCAGGTCGGGGGACGTGTGGTTTCATGGGTTCGAGCAGCGTCGTGGGAATCACGGGTGGCTGTGGTAGAAACTTGATGCTCGCCGCATTTTAGGTGGCCCACATGTCATGCACACAAAGGCAGAGGGGCGGTGCGGACGAGAGGGGTGAGGCGCACGTCGGGGGGCGTGGTGCCGTGGGTTGGAGAGGCGTCGTGGGAATCACGAGATGAAATGTGATGGTCGCCGTAGTTGAACTTCCATGGACAAGCTGTCATGTCTACGGACACATGCACTGCATACCGATCAAGCTGGCCATAGTGGGGGTAACATAACCAGTAACATGCACTTGGGACTAGCAAACATGCTTATGTGTCATACAATTAAAGAAGAGAGAGAGAGGGTTAGAGTAACACAGGTAGATACCATAACATGTTAAATGCTATACTACTTTGTGTCATGCATGGCAATAAATATGGTCAGCTATGATACTATGCACTATGGAGGTAGTATCATATACTAGTATCATATGCATGATACTAGTATATGATACTTCCCACTATGAGTAGCCTCACTGGAAGGAGTAGCAGAGAAAGCTATATATGCAAATAAATAGTTCCTTATAGTCAAGCGGACCCACGTTACTACTCTGTTCCAAAGACATGCACACCATCGAAATAGTCCATCTATATCAATATACACGGAGAGGGAATAAATTTTTTTACAAGAGAGGAAATAGTTCATCCATCCATAATGCCCTCCTGCTGGTGCAGCGTTTTCTTCTTCTTCTTCTTCTTCTTCTTCTTCTTGTTCTCATTCTCTGTGGGAGACGGCTTCGCAACAAGCTCTTTGGACCATGCAGCTATCTCGAAACTCACACGGGCATCGAGGGTAGCATATTTTATCCGCTCATACATCAAGGGATAATTCTCCCATCCAGACGACCTTAATGCCACCGTCTCATCACCCTTCTGAAGATTTGTACCGAGCACAAAATTTGCTACGTCAAATAGGGATGGTGTCTGTTTAGCACAATCTTCTACAGGAATTTTGATTCTGGTTTGTAGGTCAGCGATGCTTTTCAAATCAAGGTTGTACAGCTCCAGCTTCTGTTTGTCCCCTTCGATGGCTTCCCCACAGAAGTATACGTCCTCCCGAGACAAGAAATCGTGAATCTCACCTGGTATGGAGGGCGAGTGTATGATGTGGTACACCAAAACATCATCTTGAGGCATGGTGAAGGACAGCGGCGCTGGATCTTCCCAGGGGCACGCTCCGTGTACTCCGCGTCGAGACCGATGACCCTCGTCTCTACCTTTTTGAGGGAGTTGGATACATTGTTGATCCACTGCCGAACAACCCTTGGGTGGACGGTGACGGTGGCAACTATGCGCATCGAGCCTTCGACGAGGACATGTTGGACGCTAAAACCTGCATCTCGATCTCTTTCGCCATTTGGAACCGCTGGAACGGAGGGCTATGGTTTGGAGAATTAGGATTAGATGGCTAGTCTAATCAAGTAGTAGATGAATATTTAAAGAGGTTAAAACAATGTGAACGCTTGGGTTTGGATGCAAATGAAGACGAAGGGGAGGTGAAGAAGCCGAGGCGAATCGGTTCCCGATGGAGAAGTAAATGGGAGAAGTGGCGTGCAGGCAGTTGATTAGACGGCTAGTTAGACTAAACGAAAAGGCTATGCGGGTAGACTGAGGAGTCATACATGTTCGTGTACGTGCCCATCCTTCCTGATAGGTGGGACCTATGCAAACAGATATGAGTAAAAAAATGTGTCATAGCTTTTTTTTAGCGCGTGAGTGGGAGACACAACATTCTCTGGTTAAGGAATACTCCCTCCGTTTAGGTGAGTATAAGTCACCTTATGAAAATCAGGTTTTCCCAAAACCTTTAGGTGTGGAGCATTAACTTCCTTTCGATCCCTCCCACCTCGTTAGCCAGCGTTCTCTTCCTCTGCTGCCGCGTTCTACCTTTCCATTTTTCCTCTTCTCAAGTGTGGAACGATCTGCGTGCCGTCCTTGATGCACCAGAACGACCACTGCATGCATCGCGGCAGGGCATTGATTGGACATGCACGACAATTTGGTTCTGCTCGCAATATGGATGATACCTGAACGATGAAGTGAACAGGCATGCTAGCACGGGAGACCTATTTCCGCTTATACAATCTTGGAGTACTCATGTTCCTACTAGTAGTAGTAGTAGTACAACTGTGGTACACTTGATGGTCAAAATACTATTCATCCGGTCCTCACAGTGAAGTGACAACACCATGCGCCTGACACTAGTCCAGGCGAGGCGGCGTGTTCGGGTTACCAAAGTCAGCCTCACCACATGCCTTTGGCATCATCTGTCACCGCTTGTTGTACAGACACATTGGCACCTCGCCTTGTCTCCCTCTCCGCTCCCATAGCACCACTCCATCTCCATCTCCTTCTCCGTCTCCGTCTCCGTCTCCATCTCACTGTGCCCCGTGTACCGTCGCCTCACTCGCCTCCCCCAGTACCACTATTCCCTCGCTAGCCGCTCCAGCACCGACATCCTTCTCCCCCGTAAATCAAGCCCCCTTCCAAACTCCACCATGGCCAAACGCGAACCGCGCAGCATCCATATGAGCCGCGATTGGAGCAATCTCCCCAGTGACATCCCCGACCTCTGTTGTTTGTGTATGGATATGTTGACCGCCCTACGGCTGGCTGCATGCTCGAGGGACATGCACACGTCCTTCGTCGAAGCAAGGCCTAAGCTTTTCAAGACACCCTGCTTGCTGCTATCTGGTCTTGCGAGATTGGCTCACCATGATACGGAGGCGTGCATGATGCCCCTCGACTTCAATCCGGTCTCCATTAGCCGAAACTTCTTTGCGGTATGTAGTGTGTCATTGTACATCATTTCCCTCGACTTCGATCCGATCACCATCGCCTGAAACTTCTTGGCAGGTATGTACTGGGTCGGCATGAACTCCCATTGGATGGCTGCCTTCAGAGAAGACGGTAAAAAGTTGGTGCTCGTGAACTTCCAGACCTCCCATGAGATTATCCTTCCTCCGTTGGATTATATAGAGTATTACCATCGCGGTCCAAGTCATCTAGATTACTACATCAGTTGGACGGACCTTGTTTTGCAGAAGATTGTAATCTGTCAAGTACCCACACAACATGCGAATTACGCAGACTTCAAGCTAATTGCCTTGTTCGACCACGGACTCGCCTATCTTTACGCTGGTGCCTTTTTTAGCTGGAGACAACTCGTCTCGCAGTGGATCATCATCAAAGCAGATACACACTTCTGTGATGCTATTGAACACAATGGCATCATCTACGCGATCGACAAAGCAGATGGCACCACGTATTCTTTGGGACGGACGGCGCGTGTAAGTTGTTTCCATCTCATGTTAATGATGACGCCATGACACTGTTTGAACTTTTTGTGGTGATTGGCATATCCCTGTTTGAGCAGAATTTGAGTAGAACTATGGCAATATATTAGAGACGTCGTAAATCAGCTATATTTGGAATGAGTTAATTCATGCGATTGTGACCATGTCAATACAACCAATTTGTACCCTGAATAATCAAACGGTTAGGAATATATGGATATTATCCTTATTTTACAGTAATCTATATAATACTACTAAATATGAGTGTGTATCAATGGCCATTTTAGTTTCCTCATTTTCATGATGTAGAAACATGCACCACACTGTTGGTTTCATCTAACCATACATTAGGGAAGTAAATGTGCATATGGAGAACTCTATATTTGGAAGTAGTGAAATCCTGCAATGCTTACCATGTGTACATACCTATATTCCCCTTCAGCAATCAATGGCTCGAATAATATCCTCGCAAAAATTTTGCCCACAGAACACGAGTATATAACAATGCATGGTCTGTTAGTTACCTTGAAGAATTTGTTTGTGAGGATAGAACATGATTACATAACATGCATGAAATGGTAGTTTCCTGTGAAGAATCGGTTCTTGAGATAACATGAGTATAACCATGCATGGCACTTCTATATTTTTGAACCCGGTATACATTTCCTGTATTTTCCTCCCGGTTCCAACAGGGACATATCAATGTTGTTTCTTGCATTATCCTACTCATACTCACGAACAATGTTGATCTTACATTAACAATGCATGTCCTTTTTGATATGATGCGTTGTCCCTACGATTCGCCCTTTTGTAATTACACCACCTTTGCCAAAAACAGGGAAGCACAACTGGTTCCTCGCTCGATCAGACGACGACAAAAGACTAATGATCATTCGGACACATGAGACAGAAAAGTTATATTGCAAAAACCCCACTATATACAAGCACCGTGTAATACGTGAGTATCCTGGACAAAGGGTATTACGTCTATCGGCGGGATGCCCGACTTGTTGGGGCCTTTAGGATTTTTTAGTTGGAGGCGGGTAAACAGCCTTGGTTCACACTCTCTGTTTCTCGGACTCAATTATCCGATTAACCAGGAGATCACCATTGTCAAGGACCTTGATGGCAGAGAGGCTCTGTTTGCTATCGAAAATTGTGTCTACACGGCGAGCCCTAGGAGTTCGGGAGCATACTCCCCTGATTGTCAACAATACAGCCTGCAGCCAAAAGAAGGTGAGAATGACAAAGGCATCCGGATTAACTTTGATCCTTGGATGTCTCAATTACGATAGGCAATGATGTGGTTCAAGCCTTCAGGTTGATAGGTAATTGAACATTGCATCGAAAAGGGTGGAGTACCGGTGTCTCCGGATCCTTTGGTCATTGAAGCGGGGCCGCAAATTATGATGGTGTTGGATCATCTCTTGAATGACTTTGTTGTCTTTGCTGCTGGTTACGGATGGGTAGTTCTTTCTTTTGTTATGCATCTTCCTTGTCATTTGGTCATCCTCATCTATGTCACTCTTTCTATGTAATAGTTGCTACATTTAGAATGTCATTCTAAATGCGGATCACGAGAGTCCGAAAGCGCAGATGGAGTACGTTTTGGTGGTGTAGCAAGACTTCTTATGAACTATCATGTCTTGCTGTTTATGTCAGTAGTAGTCACTAGTCATTGTTTGAATGTTGTATATATCGTTGTTTCGAACTGTTTATTGTCTCGAACTACTGGTGGGCTAAATGAGGGCATCACCATTCTCCAGTGTTCAGAGTATATCTCCTTTTTTTCAAGTTATATAATTTGAGCTCACTGTCTTTTCGATAATGTACACTTGTTTGGGCCAGTGAAATGTTGTTGAATATGGGGCGAGTAGTAACGCAATGCCAAACAGGTCAATTATGACTCTCAGGCCGGGCTCTCAAAAGATCCTGGAAAAAAAAGGTCGGGCTCTCCAAAAAAGAAAGAATAAGGACTCTTAGGCCGACATGTGGGCGCCACGGTGTTTTAAATGCGCTTGCGCCGAGAGCATATTGGCGCGTGCTCGAAATTCATGCTACCTTTTCATCCCCAGTCTCCCGCCCCTCCCCCACCTCTGGAATCTCGATTCCTACTCCAGTTCCCCCAAATCCCCCTCCTGTACTCCCTGTACTCAAGCGCACTATCATGTCGCCGATCAACGCGGATCTCCGAGCCGGAGATCCTGAGGTCCGTCCTGCCTTCGGTCGTTGCATGCTGTCGCTCAACAGTGGCATGGCGGCGCTTGACGACCGGTTCTTGCGGCAAAGTCTTGATGGTAACCATCAACGGCGACCGGTCTCCCGTCTCGCCGGACGACCTTGTCAAAGCTCTTGGCATTGCGCATGGCATCCAAATAAGTGACTTGCTTGTCGGTCGAAGTCATCGCCACCGGCTGATTTCTTCATCAGGTTCGAACAACTTTCGATCGCAATGCGTGTGTTCGAATCTTCCGGCGTTTGTTCTGCGATGCCGCTACCGGGTGAGCTTTGATCGATGGCACCTGTGATGGGGCTCGGTGCGCCCTGAGCTTGAGTTTTAACAAAGCTTACCTTCCACAAAGATGCCTCGGCGTGCTTGGAACAATGAGTCCATGAACGATCTTATCAACGACCTTGGAGGTGAGCTCGTGAAATATGTTTGTTCCTCCGCATACGGTGGGCTCTGACGGTTATGGCATGGATGAAGAAGCCGTCCACCATACCGAAGGTGATTGGTGTTGAGATACCGGTGCAGGAACCAGGGTTGTACTATTCGTCGCCACCAAGGCCGTCGCGGACCACGTTAGGGATGTACCTGTATCGAGTGTTCGTGCATGTCGAAGAAGTGGTCAATCCATCAATCGAAGTCCTGCCGCCGCCGCTGGTGCCAGGGTCCGTCGATGACGTCCATTACAGGAGTCAACGTCAGACTTTCCCCGTGTTGCTCGGAATGATGGATGGCACAGGGCCTACTCCATCGCACGGCGGAGGCCATAACTTCTTTGCGAGAAGAGGTAGGATTGGCTGCCTGGATGTGTTCTAATTTGAGGTAACAACTGAATCTTCTCAGATACTAGTTAAATCCGAGCTATGGGTCCGAAGCAGCGATATGCCAAGTACATTTGATTGTGACCTGTTCTAATTTTGTACCTGAACTTTTTTAGAAAGGGTTGTACGTCAACTTAATGTGCTAGCAGAACTTATTGTGTTGTCTCATCTGCTTTTCTTTGCACAACATTCAAGATATTTCCCGTCATTTATAAAGGCGATGAACCGTTATGTATGACTTCGTTGGTTTCAACATAGCCCTTCCCGTAGCGATCCAACGCTTCCATCCTGATTGTGCCGCTGCGTGAAATTTTTTGTATGCAAGTTCAGTGTGCTATGATGTTCTATATGATTATGTCAACTAAAAAAGATTTTACTGAGCATCAGCAATGCATATGGCTGAAAGATGTATTTACGAGCATCGACCGATGGGTCTCTCTCTCTATCTCTCTCTCTCTCTCTCACACACACACACACACGCACACACACACGCACACGCACAAGTGGGACCCGTTGAATTATTTATTTGCTCGTGACAGCTTTTAATTAGGTTCCACTATAATCTAACTTTTTTCTTAAGTTATTAATTGAGATCAGTGACTTCAATAAGTTGTCTGAAGCCTTGTTTGGGCCTTTCCGCGTCCCCGAATGTGGGCTGAGTAACCATGTTAGGTTGTCTTTGTACTACACATGTGCCTTTTTTCCAACATCGACAATGCAATCGGGCCGATAGTTGTACACAATATCCGGTCAACTTGTTATCCTCACTGGGCTGCAAAGTTTCCTAGGAGGTATGCATTAGGCTTAACAAGAAAATGGACTTTAAGAAATAATAAATGGGATGTAATTATAATAACTGGGCAATTACTATGCACCAAACATGTAATTAGTTTGAAAAATATATTATTTTGGAATTTGGAAATTTTAATTTCATTACTTGTTGCGCGCGCAATATTTCGTTGGATTTTAACGTGATACAAATTTATTTTGAAATTATATTTAATCTGGCTAGAAATTTCGGATAAAAATATTTCGGATCCCATCAAAATGTGGGAATTTTTTTTGAATTCTGTTTTGAGCGGTTGTTTGATATTATTAATCGTTGTCCTAGCTAGAAGTTGGCTTGTACTTTTAACAAACCCGTAAATGGGTTGTAATAAATTCCATTAGAATTGAAAAATGGGTTGTACATTCTTACAAATCGCAAATGGGCTATATGTTCTCTGCCAAATCCGAGCTGTGGGCCTACTAAGTTGACGCGTACCAAGGGCTTTGTCAACTTAGTCAATATAAACGATTCTAGTTGCGTTGATCGCATCGATGTCCATCCAACGGCCATAGTGCTTATTTAACCTCTGGTCTTCTTGCTCCGGCCGCCTAAAGCAAAGACCGGTCGTGTCGCGTGCTTCGCCTCCCGTGGTCGGGTTGTGATGTCGTGGAGGCCTCACCGCCTGCACTACTCCCACCGCTGGCGGTGCCATCCCTCTACTCACCCACACCTCGTTATTCGCAGTGACGGCAGCCTCACACCGCAGCCGAACCAAGTGAACCCTCGTACTCCTCTGCGCGGGCTACCATCGCTGCGTCTTTCCACGACTCGCGTCGTCCCTTCCTAGGCCTCACCATCGTCCGCACCATACCGGTGCTCTCGTGTGGCGTGGTCAACATGGTCAACGACCGACTTCCATCGGAAGAGTAATCAGACGTGGAGAGACCGACAATTGGGTCCAGCGGCCGCAAGGAAGTGCCTCCCTATTACGCATAAAATAATTATTCCTCCACCGACAGCGAGGGACCCACCGGGCCACCTTATTTCACGAAAAACGCTTTCCCCGATTGTTGGGATCCACCGGACGGGCCAGCGTATTTCGTGAAAAACGTTCCTCGCCACCGTCACCGGGACCCACCGGAAGTGCCTCCTTATTACGCACAAAAATGAATACTCCCTCCTAGCTGGGACCCACCATGGTGGGAGGCTGACTTAGGCCTACTAAGTTGATCGACGGGGCCTTTGTCAACTTTAGTCAATATAAAGGATTCTAGCTCCAAAGGATCGTGACGATGGCCATCCAACGGCCGTAGTGCTTCTTCAACCTCTCGTGTTCTTGCTCCAGATGCCCAAAGCAGCTGGTCGTGCCGCATGCTCTCCTCCCGTGGCCGGGTCTTTGCCATGGAGGCCTCACCACCCCTACTAATCCCACCGCTGGCAGGCCCCTGCGGAGACGGCAACCTCACACCAAGCCGAACCGGTGAACCTCGTACTCCTCTCCGTGCGGGCTTCCACTGCCGCGTCTTCCCCGGCTCCACGTCGTCCCCTTCCTAGGCCTCGCCGTCGTCCACAGCCGTGGTGCTCTCGGCGCGGCGTGGTCAATGTGGTCAACGACCGACTTCCATCGGAAGAGTACTGTACGTGGAGAGGCTGACAGCTGGGTCCACGGCAGCCGCAAGGAAGTGCCTCCTTATTACGCGGAAAATAATTATTCCTCCACCTGACAGCAGGGACCCACCAGACGGGCCACCAGTATTTCGTGAAAAAAAATGTTTCCCCCTAACTGCTGGGACCCACAGGACGGGCCACCATATTTCACGAAAAAAACGTTCCCCCCGCTGTCAGCTCGGACCCACCGGAAGTGCCTCCTTATTACACACAAAAAAATGAATACCCCCTGCTAGCTGGGACCAACCTTGGTGGGAGGCTGACTTGTGGGCCTACTAAGTTGATCGACGGAGGCCTTTGTCAACTTTAGTCAATATATGAACGATTCTAGCTCCAGTGACCGTGATGATGTCCATCCAACGGTCAGTAGTGCTTCTTCAACCTCTGGTCTTCTTGCTCCGGCCGCCCAAAGCAGCGCCGGTCATGCCGCGTGCTCACGCTGCCGTGGTCGGCTGTGATGCCGCTGGAGGCCTCACCGCCCCTACTACTCCCACCGCTGGCCGTGCCATCCCTCTACGCACCCACACCCCTCGTTATTCTGGGCGACGGCAGCCTCACACCGCAGCCAACGAGTGAACCCTCATACTCCTCTACGCGTGGGCATCCACTGCCGCGTCTTCCTGGGCTCCGCGTCGTCCCCTTCCTAGGCCTCGCCATTGTCCACCGCCCTGGTGCTCTCGGCGCAGCGTGGTCAACGTGGTCAAGGAATGGCTTCCATCGGACATGGACTATAATGCGGAGAGGCCGGTGGGTCCACGGCCGCAGAAGGAAGTGCCTCCTTATTACGCTGCAAAATAATTATTCCTCCACTGACGGGGACCCACCGCACGGGCCACCGATGAAGCGAAAAAACATTTCCCTGTCTGCTGGGACCCACCAATTACATCTTCGCACGCAAGGAAGTGCATCCGGAAAAAACGATTCGCTTCTCGACCGCCGGGACCCACCAGCTACACCTTCGCACGCAAGGAAGTGCCTGACAGTTGGGACCCACCTGGTCAAAGAGTACGTAGCATTGTCATTCTGGTCGCGAACGTGTACGTACATATATACTGGTGGATGTAGAGGCGCACACGTGTCGTAGTAGCGGCGCGCACGTACAGCGGCGAGGGTGCAAGAAAGAAAATACGGCCACGTACGTACATACGGGCAGGGTCTCGAACGCCTATTGCGCATACGTACATGGCTGGGTCGGAACGGAGAAACAACGTCGTCGTCGTCTCCATGGGAAGCCAACCGGCTGGGTCGGAACGGAATGCGTGGTTGTGTTCATCGGGAGGGCTTGCACGGAACAGGCGATGGAAACGAGGCCTGGCGTACCGCACAACAGAGGAAACGGCCTTGTGTTCGACCGGCCACGTTCAAACGGGTCTGTTGATCGAGGGGCTGGCGTGCATCGCAAAACGGAGGAAACGGACGTCCCTACGGTCAAACGGGGTCCTGTTGATCGGGAGGGTGTGGCGTACCGCAAAAGCGGAGGAAACGGACCTCCTACGGTCGAACGGGGTCATGTTGATCAGAGGGTGTGGCGTACCGCAAAATGGACGAAACGCACTTGTGTTCGAGCGCCAAGTTTGTAACAGGGGTCCTGTTCATCGGGAGGGGTGTGGCGTCGCAAAACGCGTGACTCCACGGGATACTGCTCATCTCCACCGTCGACCTCCTCCGGCCTCCATGGGCTCCTGTTCATCCAGCCTCCACCGCGGCGCCACCCCACCGGCCATTGTTAAACTACCCTCCACGGGCACCCTCCACCGCTTCACTGCTCATCCAGCCCTCCACACCACGGGGTCTGTTCAACCACCCCTCCACGGCCACCCCTCCACCGTCTACTGTTCATCCAGCCCTCCACACCACAAGGTCCTGTTCATCCATAGGCAACGCCACCGCTCACTGTTCATCCAACCCCCCCCCCCCCGCAACACTCATTGTTCATCCAATCGATCAGCTTCGCTAGCGATGGCGAAGGAATCGGTCCATCGGGCTCAGTTAACAGCCATCGATCAATCGCTCGGGTTCAGTAACGCGTAGCCTGCAGTGTAATCGCTCGGGTTCAGTTAGAGCCCAACGCCTCGCTCGGGTTCAGTTAGAGTGAACGCCTCGCTCGGGTTCAGTTAGAGTGAACGCCTCGCACACACGCGCGTACGTGTACAAGAGAAACACGCATCGCTCGGCCCCCGACCTCCCACCGTAACCGGCAACTCCCCGAAATTTTCCTCCCCCTCGCTTCTACCATGGTTTTTTCCGTCATGGACGGCCCAAAGAATGTCATGCAGCTGCGTCTCCGGCCTGCCCAGGACGAAAATCCCATTTTATGTCATGATTTTTTGTCATAGAAGTAGGAGCCCACCACATCTATGATGATACCGGGTTTTGTCACAATTATCGTCATAGATGTGTCATATGTATGACAGGAAAAAAAAATCGTTCGGCCCAAAATGTCACGGATGTGTCTTTTTTTTGTAGTGATAGCAGTGGCGCACCACATACATGGTGCACCATTAATGTCCATATAAGCTATAGCCCTTTTCCTAGTAGTGGAAAACACTTTTCCACCGCCGCAACCTTCTGTACCCGTGAGATCCCATCTAGGGGCTGATAACCCACAAGCATAGGGGATCGTTTGTAGCCTTTCTCTATAAATAAGAGTGTCGAACCCAATGAGGAGCTAAAGGTAGAACAAATATTCCCTCAAGTTCTATCGACCATCGATACAACTCTACGCACACTTGACATCTGCTTTACCGAAAACAAGTATGAAACTAGTTTGTAGGAGTGATGCTAGAACTACTTTGCAAGAATAAAACTAGAAGTACTTTGCAAGATAATAAAGTTAGGTGTTTAGTAAAAGGGTTTGTGTCAACAAGAAAGTTATTTGTCCCTAGGCAATTGAAAACAAGTACTGGTAATCATTCTTGTAATTTTATATGAGGGAGATGCATGAGCTAACATACTTTCTCTACTTGGATCATATGCACTTATGATTAGAACTCTAGCAAGCATCCACAACTACTAAAGATCATTAAGGTCGTGAAACCCAATCATAGCATTAAGTATCAAGTCCTCTTTACTCCCATACGTCATACCCCACTTACTCGGGTTTAAGCTTCTGTCACTCTCGCAACCCACCATAAGCGAACCATGAACATATTGCAACACCCTACAGTGGAGGGCCCTCACGTTTGCACGAGACAGAGGACACCGTAGACAGCACCATAAATAAAATATACAATCATACCAACCAAGATCACGATAACCCACAGGACAAAACGGATCTACTCAAACATCACAGGATAACCATAGATCATTGGGAAATAATATATGGAGTTGAGCACCATGTTTAAGTAGAGATTACGGCGGGGAGAAGAGGTCTTGCACTGCTGCATAGAGGGGGAGAGAGTTGGTGATGACGGTAGCAAGATTGTTGATGTAGATCGCCGTCCCAATCCTTGCCCCGGCGGCACTCCGGCGCCACCGGAAGCGAGGGGGAGAGCCCCCCCCCCCCCCCTCCGTCTTCTTCTTCCTTGGCCTCCCCCCTAGATGGGATGAGAGTTCCCCCTCCGGTCCTTGGTCTCCATGGCGGCGGAGGGGCGGGAGCCCCTCCGGGATTGGATCTCCCTCTCTGTTCTCTTCTGTTCTGCGTTCCCCTAATCTGGCCAAAACCATTTCTTATATTCCGGGAGATCTGTAACTCCGATTGCGCTGATATTTTAACACAATTTTCTTCCGGATATAAGCTTCCCCGTTCCCGAAGTAGAGCTCCAACCGATGTTCGAGGAGGGCACAACCCACCACCACACGCTGGGGGCCTCTGGCGCGCCCTGGTGTCTTGTGGGCTGTGTGGGCCTCTGTTTGCGGTGATTCCAACTCCCAAAAATCACATATATTCCAAAATAATTCTCCGTAAATTTTTATTGCATTTGGACTTCGTTTGATATGGATTTTCTGTGATACAAACAACATGCAAAAAAACAGGAACTGGCACTGGGCACTGGATCAATAGGTTAGTCCAATAAATCATATAAAAAGTTGCCAAAAATATGTGAAAGTTGTATAATATTGGCATGAAACAATAAAAAATTATAGATATGACAGAGACGTATCATGGGCCTTTTTCGGCGTCCTGCCGGAGGGGGATTCGATCACGGAGGGCTTCTACATCAACACCATTGCCTCTCCGATGAAGCGTGTGTAGTTTACCACGGACCTAGGGATCCATAGCTAGTAGCTAGATGGCTTCTTCTCTCTCTTTGATTCTCAATACCATGTTCTCCTCGATGTTCTTGGAGATCTAACCGATGTAATAATCTTTTGCGGTGTGTTTGCCGAGACCCAATGAATTGTGGATTTATGATCAGCTTATCTTTGAATATTATTTGAATCTTCTCTGAATTCTTATATGCATGATTTGATATCTTTGCAAGTCTCTTCGAACTATCGATTTGGTTTGGCCAACTAGATTGTTTTTTCTTGCAATGGGAGAAATGCTTAGCTTTGGGTTCAATCTTGCAGTGCTCGATCCTAGTGACAGAAGGGCAACTGACACGTATTGTATTGTTGCGATCGAGGATAACAAGATGAGGTTTTCATCATATTGCTTGAGTCTATCCCGCTACATCTTGTCATCTTACTTAATGCGTTACTCTGTTCTATGAACTTAATACTCTAGATGCAGGCAGGAGTCGGTCGACGTGTGGAGTAATAGTAGTAGATGCAGGAAGTAGTCGGTCTACTTGATACAGACGTGATGCCTATATTCATGATCGCTGCCTTAGATATCATCATAACTTTGCGCATTTCTATCAATTGCTCGGCAGTAATTCATTCACCCACCGTAATATTCTCTATCTTGAGAGTAGCCTCTAGTGAAACCTATGGCCCCCGGGTATATTTTCCATCATATAAGTTTCCGATCTACAGTTTTAGTTTCCTATTTACTTCCTTTGCAATCTTTTACTTTCTGTTCCATAAACCAAAAATACCAAAAATATTACTTTACCGTTTATCCATATCTATTAGATCTCACTTTGCAAATAACCTTGAAGGGATTGACAACCCCTTTGTCGCGTTGGGTGCAAGTTGGTGTTTGTTTGTGCAGTATTCGGTGACTTGAGCATTGTCTCCTCATCGGATTGATACCTTGGTTCTCAAAAGCTGAGGGAAATACTTACCCTACTTTGCTGCATCACCATTTCCTCTTCAAGGGAAAAACCAACGCAAGCTCAAGAAGTAGCATCGTTCTTATTGCATTACTCTGTTTTTCCATGAATTTAACACACTAGATGCATGTTGGATAGCGGTTGATGTGTGGAGTAATAGTAGAAGATGCAGGCAGGAGTCGGTCTACTAATCTTGGACGTGATGCCTATATATTGATCATTGCCTTGGATATCGTCATAATTATACGATCCTCTATCAATTGCCCAATAGTAATTTATTTACCCACCATATGCTATTTTCTCGAGAGAAGCCACTAGTGAAATCTATGGGCCCCGGGTCTATATTTAATCATATTGCTTTCAGATCTATTTTTATTCATATTTGTTTTCAGATCTATTATTCTAAAACCCCAAAAATACATTGTTGCATTTTTTGTGTGTTTTTGCAAGATCTACTTACCCAAACTTATACAAACAATCTATCTTTTTACCGAGGAGGAATTGACAATCCCTCTTACGCGTTGGGTTGCGAGGATTTGTTCCTTTTGTGCAGGTACCGTTCACATAGTGTTGCTTGGTTCTCCTACTGGATTGATACCTTGGTTTCATAACTGAGGTAAATACCTACCGTAGTTGTACTGCATCATCCCTTCCTCTTTGGGGAAATACCAACGCAGTTTCAAGCCGCATCAAAAGGAATTTTTGGCGCCGTTGCCGGGGAAGATCAAGTCATGATAGTCTCCCGTCAACTTGCTAATTTCTAGGGCCGTTGCCGGGGAGACATCATCAACATCTATCAGGTTCCTAATCCAAAATCTCATCTCCTTGCAATATACATTATTTGCTGTTTGCCTCTCGTTTTCATCTCCCCCACTTCACATAAATTTTCCATTTCATTCGCATTCTTTTTCGTTTGCCTTTTTCTCGTTAGATCTCTTGCTTGCTATCTCTACTTGTGTTACCATGTGCCTTATATTTGCTTGCTAAAAATCTATTGATATGGATCATCTTCCACTTGCTAATCTTTTCAAAAGATCCTATTACGATGAACCAATTGATAGTGAATTGAGTTCACTAGATTATCTTTATGGAGTTTTGCTTGAGATTCATGAATCCAAAAATTGTGATGAAGTGTTGAACGAAGACATTGATAAAGTGATTCATGATAGCTCCTTGAATGAAAAGCATGATTGCCATGATGTTATTATAAATTCTATTAATGTTAATTGTGTTAGTGATATGCAAAACCTCAAGCTTGGGGATGCTTGTTTTGTTATGTCCACTACTTATTGCAATGATCATGATTGGGGTGATAATGATTCTTATGATCTTGAAAATTTATTTAAACCTCATGATGAATATGATATTGATAATAATGTTTGAAATAATATTGAAAGTGGGTTTGGAAGAGTATCAACTTTAGCTAAAAATAATCCCACATATTTTGAGAGTGTTCAATCTTATGATTTTTTTATTAAAAGTGGGCTTGGAGAGGTCATGATTTTATTTGATGATAATCCCACTATTTTGGAAGAGTGCCAACTTTGCATGCATGTGGATCACGAAGAGAAGATTTTATGTGATAGTTATATTGTTGAATTTGATTATGATCCTACATGTAATTATTATGAAACAGAAAAATATGGTTGTAGAATTTTTCATGTTACCAAATTACCTCTTGTTATATTGAGATCGTCAATGTTTTATTCGTCTTCTTTGCATATGTTAGATGTTTCTTGTGTTGATAATTTGTTTGCTTATAAAATTCCTATGCATAGGAAGTATGTTAGACTTAAATGTGTCCGTCATATGTTTCATGATGCTCTCTTTGTGTTTCAATTGTTATCTTTCATCTCAGCATCAATAAAATCTCAAGCCTGTCTTGATGGCTATAAAGAAAGAGCTTGTTGGGAGGCAACCCAATGAATAAAGTTTATTTTTGCCTTTTTATTTCTGTTCTTGAGTGTTCACACAATTATGCTACTACTATGATTGTGTTTTTTATGTTTCAATTAGTGTTTGTGCCAAGTAAAGCCTTTGGGATCATGTTGGGTGATAGTTGATTTGATCTTGTTGAAAAACAGAAACTTTTGTGTCCACTAGCAGAATTTTGTAAAATCACATAAGCGCGATAAAATTCTGAATTTTTTACACAAGATTGATGTACAAATTTTCTGTGTTTTCCTAATTGTTCAGAATTTTTGGAGTTGCAGAAGTATGGACAAAGTCCAGATTACTACAGACAGTTCTGTTTTTGACAGATTCTGTTTTCGTTGCATTGTGTGCTTATTTTGACAAATCTATGGATTGTATTGGGGGGTATAAGCCATGGTAAAGTTGAAATATAGTATATATAATGCAATAATAAAATATGAATGGGTTTGCAACAGTACTTAAAGTAGTGATTTGCTTTATTATACTAACGGATCTCACGAAGGTTTTGTTAAGTTTTGTGTGATTAAAGTTTTCAAGTTTTGGGTGAGACCACGATGGATGAAGGAATAAGGAGTGAAAAGAGCCGAAGCTTGTGGATGCCCATGGCACCCCAAGTTAATATTCAAGGTGAACCAAGCAACTAAGCTTGGGGTTGCCCCGGAAGGCATCCCCTCTTTCTTCTAACGACCATCGGTAATTTTACTTGGAGCTATATTTTTATTCGTGACATATCATGAGTTTTGCTTGGAGCGTCTTGTATTATATGAGTCTTTGATTGTTTTGCTTTTAAGTTTGTCACAAGTATCCTTGCTGGGCACACCTATTTGACAGAGCCAAAATTAATGATTTGTTAGAATTGCTCTATATGCTTCACTTAAATTTTTTGAGCTATGGAATTGCTCTAGTGCTTCACTTATATCTGTTTGAGCTCGTTTTCTTTAATATTTTTGAAGAAATACTCTCATGCTCCACTTAGATTTATTTGAGAGTTAGTAAATTTTTGAAGAAATTCTCTCATGCTTCACTTATATTATTTTGAGAGATGAAATTTTTATGCTCATGTTCTTCACTTAAATTTATTTGAGCTTGTCAAAAGCAATTGCAATACATGAAATTAGTCCCAAAGTGATAGATATTCAAGAGAGAGATAATAAAAACTTGCATGAAGATCATTGGACAAAATAAACTTGATTCTTTGTAATAGTTTTGAGATATGATGATAGTAATATATGAGTCATGTTGGTGAGTAATTATGCTTAAGTAAGAATATTGGTGCTAAGGTTTGTGATTCTCTTTGCAAGCACGAAAGTCAATAGTTATGTAATGAAATCACATCCTACTTGTGGTGCATTATTCGATGTTAGTTATGCTTAATGCTCGCTTGTGTGAATTTTCGTTTCTTGGTTGGTTGCTTCTCAATCTTTTTGCTAGCCTCCACTTGCACTAAGTAGAAATACTACTTGTGCATGCAAAAATTTTAAACCCAGTTTTGCCATATGAGTCCCCCATACCTACCTATATGCGGTATTTTCGTGCCATTCTGAGCAAATTTGTATGTGCCAACTCTATTTTTCAAAATGAGTTTCCTTTTTGTGTGCCCGTACCGCTCATGAAGCGGCAGGGGTGGCAATATATTTTCCATGCTAGATGTGTTATTCTCAAGACAAGTGTCTGTTCACTTGTCATTGCACGAGAGTACGTAATAGGGATGCCCAGTCCCGAAATGAAAAATGAATTTACTTTATGTTGTCAAATAATAAATTTTGTGGAAAGTGTTGATATGGACGGTATCCGTGGATACTACTAGCCTTGGAGTGTGAAAGAATGGTGAAAAAAGGAATAAACTTTATTTTATGTTTGGGAACCGCCTATGATATATCTAGCATGGAAAGTGTTGGGAACTACTCGGTCGTTTTTGTTGATAGGAAAAGCATGACTCTCAAAATGTTTTATCTCTCAATTTAAGCTTTGAGCTCTGGCGCCTCTACAAATCCCTACTTCCCTCTGTGAAGGGCCTATCTATTTACTTTATGCAATTTTTATTTTTATTTGAGTCTCCATCTTCTCTTATAAAGCACCAACTAGGGAGAACTATGATCATACTTGTGCATTGGATGTAGCTAATATTTGAGTGAGTTTCATAAATGGACTAATGATTGAGCATGATGGGCTAGGGATAACTTTCTTTTGTGTTGATATTTTGAAAGACATGGTTGCTTAATTATATGCTTGAGTATTGAAGTTATCATGTCAAATATAGATTATTGCTTTGAACCATCTAAAAGTCCAAATGTCCATGCTACAAAACAAAAGAATATGTGATGAACATGTTAGGCAACATTCCACATAAAAAATTCTGTTTATCATTTACGCACTCGAGGACGAGCAGGAACTAAGCTTGGGGATGTTGATATGTCTCCAACGTATCTATAATTTTTTATTGTTCCATGTTGTTATATTATCATTCTTGCATGTTTTACAATCATTTTAGAGCAACTTTATATCATTTTTTGGGACTAACCTATTGACATAGTGCCCAGTGCTAGTTACTGTTTTTACTTCGCAGAATATCTATACCAAACGGAGTCCAAATACAGCAAAACCTTTTGGAGATTTTTTTGAACCAGAAGACACCTTGGGGCCAAGAAAGCACCAGAGGGGATCCCCATGGGGACCACAAGACACCTAGGCACGCCTAGGATCCCAAGCGCACCCAGGTGGGTTGTGGGTCCCACGGAGGTCTCCTGCACCGCCTCTTTGTCCTATAAATTCCCAAATATTTTAGAAACCTTGGGGGAGCAGACGAAACTCAATTCCAGCCACCGTAAGTTCCAGAACCACGAGATCCAATCTAACACCATCACAGAGGGGTTCATCATCCTCATTGGTGCCTCTCCGATGATGCGTGAGTAGTCCACCATAGACCTAAGGGTCCGTAGGCAGTAGCTAGATGGCTTCTTCTCTTTTTTGGTTCTCAATGCAGTGGTCTCTTGGAGATCTATTTGATGTAACTCTTTTTGCGGTGTGTTTGTTTGGATCCGATGAACTTTGACTTTATGATCAGATCTATATTCATGAATATTATTTGAGTCTTCTTTGATCTCTTATATGCATGATTATTTATAGCCTCGTATTTCTCGTTCGAATCTTTGGTTTGGTTAGGCCGTCTAGATCGATTTTTCTTGCCATGGGAAGAGGCGCTTTGTGATGGGTTCGATCTTGCGGTGTCCTCTCCCAGTGACAGAAGGGGCAGCGAGGCACGCATGTATCGTTGCTATTAAGGATAACAAGATGGGGTCTATTCCTACATGAATAGATCTTGTCTACACCATGTCATCGTTCTTATTGCATTACTGCGTTTCTCCATGAACTTAATACACTATATGCATGCCGCATAGCGGTCGATGTGTGGAGTAATAGTAGTAGATGCAGGCAGGAGCCGGTCTACTAATCTTGGATGTGATGCCTATATATTGATCATTGCCTTGGATATCGTCATAATTATTCGATCTTCTATCAATTGCCCAACAGTAATTTGTTTGCCCACTGCATGGTATTTTCTCGAGAGAAGCCACTAGTGAAATCTACGCCCCCCCCCCCGGGTCTATCTTTTATCATATTGCTTTCAGATCTATTTTTTCGCATTTGTTTTCAGATCTATTATTCTAAAAACCCAAAAATACCTTGTTGAACTTTTTCTTTCTTTATTTTATTTTATGTTTTTGCAAGATCTATTTACCCAAACTTATACAAACCAATCTATCTTTTTACTGAGGAGGGATTGACAACCCCTCTTACGCGTTGGGTTGCGAGGATTTGTTCTTTGTGTGCAGGTACCGTTTACATAGTGTTGCTTGGTTTTCCTACTAGATTGATACCTTGGTTTCATAACTGAAGGAAATACCTACCATAGTTGTATTGCACCATCTATCCCTTCCTCTTTGGGGAAATACTAACGCAGTTTCAAGCCGTATCAACGTGCCACTGGGATTACCACCTATTCAAGGGATTGAGCATCAAATTGACTTAATTCCCGGTGCATCGCTACCCAATAGTGCACCATACCTTACCAATCCAAAGGAGACAAAAGAGGTTATGCGTCAAGTACAAGAGCTATCACTAGTAGAAAAAGGGTCAAACGTGAAGCACATTAGTGCCGGTTTGTATTAGAGCTGGCACAAATGTATACATTAGTGCCGGTTCCAACGGCTAGCCGGGCCGCTCTCATTAGTACCGGTTCGTGGCTAACCTTTAGCACCGGTTCGTGCCACGAACCGGTACTAATGAGGGTGGTGGCAGGATGTTGTCGATCTGGGCCCCCTCCGGCACCTTTAGTACCGGTTCGTGCTACGAACCGTACTATAGGTCCTCCTGCATATAAACCCTTCGTCCAGCTCGCTCTGTTCTTCCCCCTTTCCCTCTCCTCTCCTCTCTGTTCTTCCTCTTCTCCCCTCGAGCTCATCACACATTTTGCCCAAAATTTGTCAAGATTTGAAGGCCCCATCCATTCAAGTGATCATAGAGGTTAGCAACTTTGTCCTTTCATCTCTCATTGCTAGATTAGCTCTTGCATTGGTTTATATAGTTATTAATTTGTGAGTTTAGTAATTTGGGAGGAAATATATATATGTGCTAGTATTTGATTTATATGCAATTTGAGGTCAAAATAACACTTAGTTTGCATATGTAGGTGTGGTTTACTTAGTGCCTTCTAAATCTCTGTCAGAACCACCGCCGATCGCCTGCACTGGTCCCTGTCACGGCACCACCTTGTGGTGAGCCTCTTGTTCATGAAATTTTATATAAAAAATTGATGTTTGTGTGATTTGTATATATAGTTACTTGTATAATAATTATCTTACCCGTACGTTGTTTGTTATACATAGTGCCATGGTTTTGATATCCGTCCCCGTCGGCCCTCGTCCTTGTTATGATTCGGATGTGGTATATTCTCTTTTAAAACTATTTGTTGCATTTCGTGTTTATGACAAATTATGCCCATCAAGTTGACATAGATATTTTTATCTAGGAGGTATGTGAACCGGAAATTCCAACCGACCCTATTGTCGAGAGGTTAAATTTAGTTGAAAGAGAAAACGGGTACTTGAAAGAAAAATTGAAAAGAATTGAGTGGGAGAAGATGGAATTGGAGTTGCATGTTGCCGATGTCGTCGATGATCACAAGATCAAGATGGAGAAAATGCGCTTGAAGATTAGAAAGATTAGAAAATATGCCATCGATAGTGAGGCTTGGTATCATTATCTTTGTTGGATCAATTGTTACCTTAGTTGCGATCTTGATCGCATTTGTTGTTGCATTTAAATGCTTTAGCTAGAGAGTTATTTGTTTGTTGCATTTAAGTGTTGTATGAACTTTATGCATGAACTTGTATTAATTTGGTCTATTCGGTGTTGTGTAATGAAGATGAGCGGCAATGGATGTACGATGACCGATGCTCTCCCAGTTCATTGAGGGCGTGCATACTTTTCGCTATGGCCGAGGCAAACAAGCGGGCGGATGGTTTTATGCCTTGTCCATGTGCTGGCTGTAAGAATGGTCGCAATTACTCTACGTCAAGAACCATTCACGCCCACTGTTTGAGTCCGGTTTCATGCCCCACTATAATGTTTGGACCAAGCACGGAGAAAGAGGGGTTATGATGGAAGACAATGAAGAAGAAGAGGACGCATTTACAACTATCCCGGCCATGGGTTCCCCGAATACGATGATACAACAATGGGGGAAGAAGCTGAGCCGATAATGCGGGAAGAAGCTGGGCGGCAATGCGGGAAGAAGTCAAGAAGAGGCATCAGATGATCCCGTTTATGATCTAGGGTCGTGCCATTGCCGATGCAAAGAGAAATCGCTGCAAGTGATTTGGAGAAGAAGAAGTTGCAGCATGTTAGAGGATCACAAAAATTGTTGTACCCGAATGCGTGAGGTGACAAGAAAAAGCTGGGCACCACACTTTGGAATTGCTGCAATGGAAGGCAGAGAATGGTGTATCGACAAGGGATTTGGAAAGTTGCTTTGGTAATGATAAAGGATATGCTTCCAAAGGACAAACGAATTGCCCAGAGAAATGCGTCTGAAGCAAAGAAGGTTGTCTCGCCCTCTAGGGTTAGAGGTGCAGAAGATACATGCATGCCCTAATGATTGCATCCTCTACCGCGGTGAGTACGAGGATTTGAACGCTTGCGGTATGTGGTGCATTGCGCTATAAGATCAGCCGCGATGAGCATGGTGATGTCGAGGGCAGCGCCCAGGAAGAAGATTCTCGCCAAGGTGATGTGGTATTCTCCTATAATACCACGGTTGAAACGCTTGTTCCAAAACAAAGAGCATGCCAAGGCGTCGCGATGGCACGAAGAAGACCGTAAGAAAGACGGAAAGTTGAGAGTACCGGTGACGGGTCGCAGTGGAGAAAAATCGAAAGAAAGTACGGGAAGGAGTTTGCGGATGACGCAAGGAGCGTATGGTTTGGTCTAAGCGCAGATGGCATTAATCCTTTTGGGGAGCAGAGCAGCAACCATAGCACCTGGCATGTGACTCTATGTTTGTATAACCTTCCTCCTTGGTTGTGCATGAAGCGGAAGTTCATTATGATGCCGTGCTCATCCAAGGCCCTAAGCAACCCAAGAACGACATTGATGTGTACCTAAGGCCATTAGTTGAAGAACTCTTACAACTGTGGAATGGAGCAGGTGTACGTGCGTGGGATGAGCACATGGGGAAGAATTTGACCTAAAGGCGTTGCTATTCGTGACCATCAATGATTGGCCTGCTCTCGGTAACCTTCGGAGACAGACAAACAAGGGATACCGCAGATGCACGACCTTTGTTTGGATGATCTTGATAGTATATATTTGAATAGTTGTATGAAGAATGTGTACCAGGACATCATCGATTTCTTCCGAGCGGGCATCCTGTAAGAAAGAAAGGCAAGCATTTCAAAGGTGAGGCGGATCACGGACGAAGCCTCGCCACCGTGACTTGGTGCTGATGTACATGATATGGTCAAGGATTTGAAGGTGATATTTGGAAGGGTCTGGCGGACAACCTGTTCCAAAGGACGCCGTGACGCGCACCCATGTGGAAGAAGAAATCTATATTTTGGGACCTGCCATATTGGAAAGACCTAGAGGTCCGCTCCGCAATCGACGTGATGCACGTGACGAAGAATCTTTGCGTGACCCTGCTTGGCTTCTTGGGCGTGTATGGGAAGACAAAAGATACACGAGGCGGGAGGACCAGCAACGTATGCACGGAGAAGACGGCATATATCGTGGTCATGCAAGCTACGCTCTTACCAAAGAAGAGAAGGAAATCTTCTTTGAATGCCTGCTCAGATTAAGGTACCGTCTAGCTTCTCGTCGAATATAAAGGGAATAATAAACATGGCGGAGAAAAAGTTCCGTAACCTAAAGTCTCATGACTGCCACGTGATTATGACGCAAGCTGCTTCCGGTTGCATTGAGGGGCTTCTACCGGAAAACGCTCGTTTAGCCATTGTGAAGCTATGTGCATTTCTCAATGCAATCTCTCGAAGGTAATCGCTCGTAAATCATACCAAGGTTACAGAATGATTTGGTGCAATGTCTTGTCGATTTGAGTTGGTGTTCCCACCATCCTTCTTCAACATCATGACGCACATCCTAGTTCACCTATGCGAAGAGATTAACGTTTTGGGTCCTGTATTTCTACACAATATGTTCCCCTTTGAGAGGTTCATGGAGTCTTAAAGAAATATGTTCATAACCGTGCTAGGGACAGAAGGAAGCATCTCCAAGGGCCATCAAAATGAGGAGGTCATTGAGTTTTGTATTGACTTTATTCCTGACCTTAAGCCGATTGGTGTTCTGAATCGCGGCATAAGGGCGCATCGGATGGAAAAGGCACGCTAGGAGGGGAACAAATAATATGTATGGACGGACATTCTCTCACCGAAGCACACTACACAGCTTCTACAGAATTCCGCCTTGGTGGCTCCGTATATGGATGAACACAAGAATTTGCTATGCTCCAAACACCCGGAGCGGTTCGATGACCGGATTACACGTGAACAAACCGGAGTTTCGCCACTGGTTGCGAACCACGTACCATGCATGACACCTCTATTGAAGATGACCTGTACTTGTTGTCCCGATTACCATCTTGAATATAATGACTTTCAAAGGGTACGAGATAAATGGTAATACATTTTACACGATCGCCCAAGATAAGAAGAGCACCAACCAAAACAGTGGTGTCCGTTTTGATGCAAAAACCAAGACGGGAAAGGAAACATATTATGGTTATATACAGGACATATGGGAACTTGACTATCGACGTGGTTTAAAGGTCCCTTTGTTTCGGTGCAAATGGGTCAATATGACACGAGGCGGGGTAACGGAAGACCCGCAGTACGGAATGACAATAGTGGATCTCAACAATCTTGCGTATGCAGACGAACCATTCGTCCTAGCCAATGATGTGGCACAGGTTTTCTATGTGAAGGACATGTCTACCAAGCCAAGAAAAAGAAAAGATAAGGAAGCGAATGCATCGTACGATGAGTCAAAGCGGCACATAGTTCTTTCTGGGAAGAGAAACATCGTGGGAGTGGATGACAAGACAGACAAGTCAAGATTATGAAAAGTTTGATGAAATTTCTCCATTCACGGTGAATATTGACCCGAGCATCTGTTAAATGATGAAGATTTTCCATGGTTACTGGCGCAAAGGGACACACGCGAAGAAAAAGTTTCACACCCAAAGATCTCGGATGTGATCAGCTTCACTATCATCACTTTCTTACGTGTTTCACACCCAGAGGGGAATCTCTGTAATAGTTAGGGTAGTTATGTGTTTTGGCATTTGAAACGCGAAGAAATTTTATGTGCAAACAAATTCTTTCATGCCTTTACTGATTTTTAAAGTTAAATTATTCACAAACTAGTGATTCACACTAATTTCAAATAATTCAAAATTTAAACTATTCAAATTTGAAAACTACGGGCACTAACAGAAAGTTTGTAATTTTTTGTACCTAAAGCACAAATATTCACAAAGAAACTCTAAATACACAAAAAAAATAACACAAAAATAAATAAAGCAAAAAAAAAGCCCGCCTACTAGGCCGTACCGGCCTGCATACGACTAGAAACCCAACCTGTTGTTGGGCCAGGATGCAGGCCCGCAAAGGCCAAATGGGCCCACAGGGCAGCAAAGAACACGTAGGCCCAGTAGGCCTGCTTTGGAGAGGAGCTCGAGAGAGCGACCGCACGGGGTTTATAAACCGGTAGTCGCCCCTCGGCTAGCGAGGTGGGACTAAACTTGTCAAGACCGCACTGCGCTAATAAGACTTCTTTAGTACCGGTCGTGGCACAAACCGGTACTAAAGGGGGCCTTTAGTACCGGTTTGTGCCACCACCCGGTACTAAAGGGGGTCGCTTCCGCTGCTTGGGCTGGCCAAAACAGACCTTTAGTACGGTTGGTGGCTCCAACCGGTACTAAAGGTGCCTTCTATATATACAACACTTGAAAAAATTTATTCTCCTCTGCTTCTTCCTCTGTTTCCCCATTGAACCGCTTGCCCGATCGATCGACGCCGTCACCGACCCGTCGCCGTCGCCGCCTCAAATCCCCTCGCCGCCCCGTCGTCGCTGCCCCTGTCGTCGTCGCCGCCCCGTCGCCGTCGCCCGTCCCGTCGCCGCCCGTCTCCGTCGCCGCCGCCCGTCCCTCGTCGCGTCGTCCCTGCGTCCGCCGCCCAGCGTCACGCCCGCCCGTCGCTGCCCCGGTCGCCTGCCGTCATTGTCGCCCACTGTGAGCTCTCCCCTCTAACCCCTCTCCTCGCCCCGGCCACCATGAGCGCCGCCTCCCGAGCCCATACACACACACACAAGCATGATGAACACACACACACATACACGTATATATGTATGAATGCATGTATATATTAGTATATACGTATTTTGTATGTTTAATTAGTTTAGATTTTTAGATTATTGTTTTTCACTAGTATATATGTATGAATGCATGTTAGATGGATATAATTAGTGTTTAATTAGTATGGAATTTTTTATATAATGTTGTTTTTCTGTTTTTTAATGGATGTATAGAAATTGTTTTTCTGTTTTTAGTGTTAGATGCTTAATTAGTATGAAATAGTATATAGATTTTTGAAATAGTAGAAATGTTAGAAATTTTAGTTATCAAAATCCAATCATTAAAAAATATTATTTTTATGCGGGCATATAGCTAGTATTTGTTCTCGACGATGCCCGCCGCATCCTCGCCGTCGACCCGGCCCACGACGACGCCCAGCCGCCCATGTCCGGGACTGGCTCACGGGCTGGCACTGGGAGGTGCTGCTCGGAGGGGCGCACCGCTTGATGAGGAACCCGGCCCCGGGTCCCGTCGTCGACCTCGATCTCGTTTGGTGGCGTTCGCGTGGGCCAGTTTGGTGCGGAGGGACGGCCCGCCGGAGGAGGTACGTCGCCGTGTCGGGGAGGAGGACGAGCACGTCCATCGCTACATGGTTGCGTTAGAGGGCGGCGAGTTCTCCAATACCGGCGGTATCTTGAGGATCTCACTTCAGCTATGATCCCGTGAGGGTTCCTTCTCTTTGGGTGTCCACCGCCATGACGCAGAACCGCGAAAGTGTCCTAGATTCTTCTGTAGTATTCGACCTTTAATTAGCTAGCTTGATGTACTATTCAATATTATATATTATTCGAGACGATGTATTCGAGATTGTATCTATTATTCTAGACGAAGTATTCGAGATTATATCTATTATTCGAGACGATGTAATTTGAATACTAAATTGTTTTATATTTCTTTTGAATTAGTTAAATAAAAGCTATGGCAGACAATACCGACAGAGAGGGAGAACAGACCATGTTCGATATGATACTTGGCCGATGATAATCAGAATGAAGAAGATTATGACGGATCCGAATTTCTAAACAACACCGGAGAGGGTGATATGATATTCGATCGCGATTTAATCGAATTGATGAAGTCATGAACTACGATTATGGCGATGACGAAGAACATGTTGATCCTGAAACAACAAAGACCGGCGAGGTATATATATTTATATAAGCAGGTTTCTGGTGATCATCACATGTTTTAAATGACTTGAAGATATATTAACGAATCGATCTTTGTTCTTTCAGCCATCCGGATCGAGCAAATCTTTAGGCAAAAGGACAAAACGAGGCCCGAACAAAAAGTTGAAGGAGGGCGTAAAGTACAATATCGAGGCGATCAGACCTAATGGCGAACCATTAAGCGCCTAAGAAGATTGCGGACAAGTTCATTCGCTCGATGCGGAGTTCTTGTGAAGGACCAACTCCGATCTCCCTTCAAGAATGGAGAGAGCCAGCAAAAGACAAAGGACAAAGGCAAAGAGGACGCTGCTCCACGTCCAGATGTTACTTTTGTCGACAAGAATCAAAAAGATCTGCTTTGGGATACTCTCATGGAACATTTCACCCTACCAGATCATTTCACAGAAGCAGATGTGTAGAAAGTCAAGGACGCTGCTCTTAGGAAGATGGCGGTTGCATTCAAGAACCACAAGAATCGTGAATGGAACAAGTACGTCAAGGGAGGAAGGAAGACTCCAGTATTCGATGGAACACTAGAGAACCAACGTGCTCATTGGGACGATTTCGTGAAATTCAAGGATTCGGAATTAGCTAAGGAACAGTCGAGAATAAACAAGAAGAATGCCGAAAAAAAGGATAAGTTCCATAAGCTGGGGCCAGGTGGCTATGCGGTGGCAATGCCTAAGTGGGATAAGTCTGAGAAAGAGATGGAGGATGCAGGTGCCACTCCGGTTACTAAGAGCTGGCCCCCCGGGGTCAGGACTTGATTCTATGCGCATGAGGGGGAGTTGGACCCGAAGACAGGCAATGTTTCAACAAGGGCAAGTCTGAAGGGAGCCGACGATGCGATACTTGTTGCAATAGAAGAGGCACGATCGGGGGTGTTCCAGCCCAACAGAGAGAACGACGAGCTTACGCTGCGTGCCACGGGAAATCACGAACACCCGGAAGAACACGAGGCAAGGGCGCTATTCCGTGGTATGAGGGTTTTCAGATGGAACACCGACTACGTAACCCGTGCGAGAAAGAAGATTGCGGAGGAGAAGAAGAGGAAGATAGAGGAGGAGCAGAGGAAGCGGGACTATGAACGCCTTCAAGGCCTAGAAGCAAGTCAAGCGGAATTGGCGGTCAAATTCCAGCGGCGAGGAGCAGATCGACTCACTTAGCCAGCAAAGAGGGTCTCAAAGAATGCAGCAGCTAGCGGATGATCCAGCATTGGATAGCACCGCCCCATCCATGCAGAGAAGCAGCATGGGTTCCGCCCGGACGACGCAATGCTGGGTAGATACCCCGTGGATGACATCACGGAGAACACTACCTGCGAGCTACACGTCAAAATGAAGAACATATCCATGAAGGTGGCGGACGGCGTTGCTTTTCCAGTTACCCCCAAAGCAACCTACCATTGCATCCCGATTCCAGAGGGCTATGCTCGTGTCATGGTTGACGAGGTGGTGCAGCCATATTCGGGGCTAGAGCTTGACATTCACGGAGGTGAGGACGAGCGCTTTCTGAGACGCCAACCATCGTATCATCCTATGGAAAAAGGATTGCATCATCTTTCAAGGCCACCGACAGCATCATCCGACTCCTCGTCAAGTCCGCCACCGAGTCAGCCGTCTCCCGCCTCCCGCAAGTCCACCAAGTCCGGCAAAGTGTCGAGCCACTCCTCCTCCAAGTCCGCAAAGTGTCGTGCCACTCCTCCTCCTCCAAGTCCGCCACAGTCGACATCCACTCCTCCTCCAAGTCCGGCACAACCTCAGGCCACTCCTCCTCCAAGTCCGCACAGCTTCAGCGGCCACTCCTCCTCGTCCAACTCAGCCCGGCCACCGGCGTCTCCGCCGCCTCAAAGAATCGCAGAAGAGACACCTGCAGCTATGGTGCGAGTGGTACGAGTCGAGGTAGTACAGAAGTACAAAGGAGGCAAGCGATATAAATATGGTCCAAGCCTCACGCCTCTTCCGCAGAGGTCTTATGACAGTACGAGGAGGAAATCGCAGCCATATCGAAGTCCGAGGTGGAAGCCCATTTTGCACCGAAACCGCCACCGCCGCCAAGGGAGAAAGTGCACGAGGAAACGATTAACCACTTCATTCAGATGGCTTCAACCACCAGCTCCCAAGCCTGTTGATACAGACTATGAGCGCCACATCGGAAGTTAAATCGAGCACGCCTCACGTAAGGAGGCGAGCTCAGGATCGAGCAAACAAGAAGCATTTGTCAAAAATGCGGAAAACCATTCCCAATTTGGGAGAACAAAGCGCGTATAATCGATCCCTCGCTTGTTGTGCCAACAACACGTGGCGATATCTGGCGCCAATATTATTGTGGGCAAACAGTTTACGTTCTGAGGTGGGCAATGTGGTAATAACGGAGGACCATATAATGCAGGCTGAAGTTCTCAAAATCACTGTTGGACAACTCCTCGAGATCGAGCCCATGCCCGTGCTTAGAGAGGATGAAATAAAACGGAAATATGTCCGGGGCCAACCTTTGGTCCATCCGGACAAGGTCAAGAACCTCCCAACGAGAATGTATGAATTGCATCAATGGTACATGAACATTACCAAGATTTCCGATCGATTGTCCCTCATGGTGAATGTCAAGGAGGAGCATTACTTCCATGAGAAAGCTGTGTTCGATTGAGTATTACGAACTGTTTCAGTTATACAATCAAGACGCACTCGACAAATCTATCGTCGATTGCTATTGTCTCGTAAGTGATTTCTTTACGTAATTTAAGTCTCAAGCTAGCTGTACCGATCCTTTTGATCAATCATTACCTGTAATTATCCTCACTATATTCTTTTACGTGGTATTATATGCAGGATGAAGATATATGAAATGAGAAAAGGTGGACGCTTTGGCATTGGGTTCATTGACCCAAACACCGTTAATGAATACACATGGAAACTAAATCCACGTTATCAAAAGGACGTGAGGACAACATGCTAGAGTTCTTGAAGCGCCTCAAATACAATGAAGATATACTACTTCCTTACAACTTCCAGTGAGTCACACTTTGTCTTGTACTACAAATTCTCTGTTTTTGCCTACTAGCTAGCTACATGTTTTTGCTTTACATATGCCCGCTTAATTAAGACATGCAAACATGTGTGCATGCAGATTTCAATTGAGTCTTGTGTATCATTAAAGTTGACGCGGAACAGTTGAAATCTTGGACTCACTACTCAAAGAAAAAACTGACTATAACATCTTGTTTGGGATAGTCAATGTGTAATTTCAATCATTATTAACTATATATCTCGGCCTATTTAGTTTGTCATTTTCATGATATGAACTATTTAATAACCCCTTTATTCATTTTCTTTGTCGGTAGGCAGGGCTTGGGCAAGGTTCATCAGTGACCCTGTGGAGAATGGAAACAAAAGCTTAAATGGTTTCGACCCAAGGTAAGTAATTAAGTAGTACTAGCTAGCTAGCTAGCTGCCATCTCTTTAATTATCATGCTTGATTAATTATTATCTGATCAAATTCCATTCTCGTAAAGGCCTCAAGCGGCGCAGGGGACTGATCTGTAATGCATTCTGCGTTTGCGAGAACATTCGCATGATGGCGTCCGAAAGGAGCAGATCTCAAAGACAGGACTGGGTACGCTTGTCAAAACACTATTCACAATTTTTACACCATTGTCGATATCTAGTCACACAACTAATACACATGCATATTGATCTCCTTCTTAACAGTTCACAGAGGTGCGGAGAAGCTCCTAGAGCGGAGCGCGTAGAAGCACTTCAAGAGGAAATAAGCGGGATTTTTGCTCGACCAGGTCATAAATCGAAGGAGAATACTATTACCCGCTACCGCCCCCATCGTGCTCAAGGCACCAATTAGGCTAATGCCACTTGGCTCCAAAGGCAACATGCATATGTAGGAGAAATTGTATATAGCTATACATGTGTGTATGTGTGAATTAATTAATATGATGGTTTGTGAGACATTGATGATATATATATGCATGATTGGTTCTACTAGAAATTCTATTTATTTATATATATATATATATATATATATATATATATATATATATATATGCATAACGTGTACAATGTGTAGTATCGTAAAATACCAAAGAAAGCGAAAAAGAATTAAATTGATAACACAAATTTAATTGAAAAATAAAAATAAAACAAAAACCCACAAACATTTAGTACGGTTGGTGTTACCAACCGGTACTAAAGGGCTCAACCCCGGAGCTGCCTCGTGCCACGTGGTTGGCCTTTAGCACCGGTTCGTGCTGAACCGGTACTAAAGGGGGGGGGGCTTTAGTGACCACACTTTAGTGCCGGTTGTGGAATCGGCACTAAAGGGCCTTACGAACCGGTGCTATTGCCCGGTTCTGCACTAGTGTACCCGACAAATGGTATATACGTGAATCCCTTAGTCCTTGTGTTTCTCCTATTATTTTAGTGCCGAAAAAGGATGGTACGTTGCGTATGTGTGTTGATTATAGAGGCATTAATAATATTGTTATTCATTATCACCATCCTATTCCTAGGCTAGATGATATGCTTGATGAATTGAGTGGCTCTACAATATTATCCAAAGTTGATGTGCGTAGTGGATACCATCAAATTCGTATGAAATTGGGAGATGAATGGAAAACATTATTTAAAACTAAGTTTGGATTATATGAGTGGTTAGTCATGCCTTTATGGTTAACTAATGCACCAAGTATTTTCATGAGATTAATGAAGAAAGTTTTATGTGTTTTCATTGAACGATTTGTGGTAGTTTACATTGATGATATATTGATTTATATCAGATCTTTGGAGGAACATTTGGAACATTTATGTGTTGTTTTTATTTCTCTACGTGATGAACGTTTGTTTCGTAACCTTGAGAAGTGCACATTTTGCACCGATCGAGTATCTTTTCTTGGCTATTTTGCTACACCGCAAGGAATTGAAGTTGATAGAGCCAAGATTGAAGCTATTGAGAGTTGGTCGCAGCCCAAAACGGCCACACAAGTGAGGAGTTTTCTCGGCCTTGCTGGTTTATATAGGTGTTTGGTAAAAGATTTCAGCACCATTGCTGCACCTCTCAATGAGCTTACAAAGAAAGATGTGCCTTTTGTTTGGGGTACCGCATAGGAAAAAGCCTTCACGGTATTGAAAGATAAGTTGACACATGCTCCATTACTCCAACTTCCTAATTTTAATAAAACGTTTGAGTTTGAATGTGATTCTAGTGGAATTGGATTATTACAAGATGGCAAACCTGTTGCATACCTTTCTGAAAAATTGAGTGGGCCTAGTTTTAACTATTCTACTTATGATAAAGAATTATATGCTCTTGTTCGAACTTTAGAAACATGGCAACATTATTTATGACTCAAAGTATTTGTTATACATTTTGATCATGAATCTTTGAAACATATTAAAAGTCAAGCCAAACTGAATCGTAGACATGCTAAATGGGTTGAATTCATTGAGACTTTCCCTTATGTCATTAAACACAAGAAGGGTAAAGAAAATATTATTGTTGATGCATTGTCTCGTTGTTGTACTATGCTTTCTCAATTTGACTTTAAAATATTTGGTTTGGAGACCATAAAATATCAATATGTGCATGATGCTGATTTTAGAGATGTAATGCAGAATTGTAAAGAAGGAAGAAAGAAGGAAGAACATGGAACAAGTTTGTCGTTAATGATGGATTTGTGTTCCCTACTATCAAGCTATGCATTCCAGCTAGCTTCGTTCGTCTTTTGTTGTTGCAGGAGGCACATGGAGAAGGATTAATGGGACACTTTAGCGTGAAGAAGACGGAGGATGTACTTGCTACACATTTTTTTTGCCAAAGATGAGATGGGATGTTGAGGGTTTTGTTGCTCGCTGCATTACATGTCAAAAATCTAAGTCACCACTCAATCCTCATGGTTTATATATGCCTTTGCCTGTACCTAGTGTTCCTTGGGAAGATATATCTATGGACTTTATTTTAGGTTTACCTCGAACAAAGAAGGGGAGGGATAGCATATTTGTTGTCGTGGATAAATTCTTGAAAATGGCACACTTTATACCATGTCATAAAAGCGATGTTGTTGCTAATATTGCTGTTTTGTTCTTTCGTGAAATTATTCGCTTGCATGGTGTGCCAAATATAAATGTTTCAAATCGTGATATTAATTTTCTTAGCCATTTTGGAGATGTTTATGAGCTAAGTTGGGGACTAAACTTTTTTTAGTACTACATGTCACCCCCAAACTGATGGACAAACTAAAGTAGTCGATAGAACATTGTCTACTATTCTTAAAGCTATTTTGAAGGCTAACCTAAAAGTGTGGGAAGAATGCTTGCCTCATATTGAATTTGCTTATAATCGTTCGCTGCATTCTACTATTAAGATGTGCCCTTTTGAGATTATGTATGGTTTTCTACCTCGTGCACCCATTGATTTGTTGCCTTTTCCATCTTCGGAGAAGGTTAATTTTGATGCTAAACAACATGCTGAATTGATCTCTAAAATGCATGAGTTAAATAAAGAAAATATTGAGCGCATGAATGCTAAATATAAACTTGTTGGAGATAAGGGTAGAAAACGTGTTGTCTTTGCACCTGAAGACCTTGTTTGGTTACATTTGTGTAAGGATAGGTTTCCTGATTTGCGCAAGTCAGAGCCAATGCCACGTGTTGATGGTCCTTTTAAGGTGTTAGAAAAAATAAATGGTAATGCATAAAAACTTAAGCTGCCTGTAGATTTTGGGTCTAATCCCACTTTTAATATTGCAGATTTGAAGTCTTATTTGGGTGAGGAAAATTTGCTTTCGTCGAGGATGACTTCATTTCAAGAAGAAGATGATGACGAGGACATAAGTACCATTGTTACACCCACAGCCCCTACTGCTACATATACTGAACCAATTACTAGAGCTTGCGCACGCCAATCAAATTATCATGTACTTTCGTTTCTGAGTAATGATTCTAATATTCTTGAGAATATGATGTTGCCTAAATTGGATACATTTATTTTGCTTACAAATGAAGGCTCTAGCTTGGACAAGAAGGATGAACATCGGAGTAAGAGCAAACATGGAGATGGTGGTATGTGCAAGGGGAACAAGAACGGTGTTTCAAGTGATGATTTCAGAACATTGAAGCCACCATAATGAGTGCATAAAGGCTTGGGCGAAATATACAAGATGCCACTTCATAAATTGCATCCAGAGACTATTATAGGTGTTACGTCACCTTATTATTGGGCCAGACCCATGTAATTTAGAAATACTTCAGTATAGCCTGTTTTTAGAGTCTGTATGTGTAGGGAAACCGAGCTAGGGTTCGTTTCAGACCCCTTCTCCAAGGGGTCACGAAATTCCACACTATTCCTTCATATATATAGTCCTAAGGACGTCGTTTAGAGTTTGTGTTTTGTTTAGATTAAAGTTCGCCATAGCTGCAACTCGTGTACTTCGTTTGTATTCGACGACCAGACCAAGATGTCACAGATTCCCACTTTCATTAATAAAGCTTTCATCTTATATTCACAATATCCAGATTGCAATCTCATTTTCTTACTTGTTCTTCATTTACCTGCAGGAAATAGACCCTTGTGGGCAGGTTGATCATGCTCTAGCGTGACCAATAGCCTCTCGGAGTTGGTTTAGCGATTGCTAAGGCGCAACGTCTTCACACGTTCATAGTAGGATCGTAAAAGTCTACTCCATCAAAAATGATAACCATCATCTTATCGAAAGACGGGACATCTTTGCTTCTATCAGAAACATAGTCGTTGCGGTTATGTTGGCCTTTTTTATCTGCTGTGTCAGAGGGCCATCCCACCATATTATATCGTTTAGCTGTATAATTTGATGTTGTTGTTTTATTTATAAAGCGGGGTAAGAGTTTGTTTCGAGAGAGGAGTCAAGTTCCGGGCTGAGAAGAGGGAACATGCCGCCAGCCCAATTGTTGCGGGCCAAATCTACCCAACTCTTGTGCAGACGCGAGCCGGGTCGGATTTCCATCGGCCGAAACGTCAAAGCGTCAAAGCTGATACACGTTTAGCTCCGTCGACCTTGGCGTGAAATGAATGGCCACTTCCACCTCATCCTCCCCTGCCCCTCTTCCCCTCGCACCCCCGCCCCCGCCCCGTTCGCGCCTCTCCTTTCCGGCCTCTCCGCCACCTCCTCCTCCCGCTATCACCACCAACACTGCCACCCATGTCACCGCACCCCGCCTTCGCCTCGTCCCCCACGCTGCCGACCCGCGCGCCGCACACGCGGCCGCGGCCACGTCTGGTGCCGCAGCCCTGTCGGACGCGCGCCTCGCGAACGCCGTCATGTGCGACTACATCCACGCGGGCCGCCTCACCGACGCGGTTGAGGTGTTCGACCGAATGACCACCCGTGACGCTGCCTCCTACAGCGCGCTCATTTCGGGCCACGCCCGGCTGGGCTCCCCCGTATCTGCTGCCGCGGCGCTCTTCCGCAGCATGCGCCTCGCGGGGCTCGCCCCCACAGAGTACACTTTGGTGGGCCTCCTCACTGCCTGCATCCGCAGGGGCAACCCGCGGCTCGGGACCCAGGTCCACGCGCTCGCCGCCAAGGGACGGTACTCTGGCGGCTCTCTCCTCGTCGCCAACGCGCTCCTTGGCATGTACGTCAAGTGCGGTCGCTTAGAGGACGCTCTGAGGATGTTCGACGGGATGGAGGAGCGCGACGTGTCCTCGTGGAACACGGTGCTGTCCGGCCTGGTCGAGCTGGGGAGGTACGAGGAGGCGTTTGAGCTGTTTGGGGACATGAGGACGGCCGATGTTGCGGTCGACCGGTTTTCTCTGTCAGCGCTTCTGACGGCGGCTACTGAAGGGTTCAGCCTGCCTCTGGGGGCAGCGGTGCACGCTCTGTCTCTCAAGTCCGGGCTGGAGGTGGATTTGAGTGTGGGCAATGCGCTCATTGGATTTTATGCTGAGCATGGTGATTCTGTCGAGGATGTGGTTGGTGTGTTTCAGAGGATGCCAGTAAAGGACGTAATTTCGTGGACTGGGTTACTCAATGGATACATGGAATTTGGTTTAGTTGACAAGGCTCTGGGTGTGTTTGATCGGATGCCTGAGAGGAATTTTGTTACATATAATGCAGTTCTCACCGGGTTTTGTCAGAACAAGGAAGGTGTGCGAGTCAGTTTTGCTAGGAAGGCTGGGCTGCAGGGGCTCGGGTTGTTTAGGCAGATGCTGGAAAATGGGTTGGAGATGTCAGACGTTACTATGACTGGTGTCCTCAATGCTTGTGCTATTGCTGCGGATAGGAAGATGAGTGAGCAGGTTCACACATTTGTGATTAAGTGTGGCTGCGGTTCAAGTCCTTGGATTGACGCCGCATTGATAGACATGTGCGTCAAGTGTGGTAGGTCTGGAGATGCACGTATGTTGTTTCAGCATTGGCCCCACCAGGAGAGTTTTCACATTGCTTGGAGCTCTTTACTGCTTTCTAGCGTTAGAGATGGAGAGTATGAGAAAGCGCTTTCTACATTCCTTCAAATGTTTAGAAGCAGTGATATTCAGTTCATTGATGCGTTTTTGTTGACTACTGCTCTTGGAGTTTGTGGTGCTTTGGGTTTTACGGAACTTGGAAAGCAAATGCATGTGCTTGCTGCGAAATCTGGGCTTTTGCGTGCTTGTGGAGTTGGTAATGCAATTGTCAGTATGTATGGCAAGTGCGGACAATTGGAAAATGCAGTCACTTTCTTTCAGCGAATGCCTCATCGAGACCTTGTGTCTTGGAATGCGCTGATCACTGCTCATCTTCTCCATCGCCAGGGAGATGAAATGTGGGACATATGGTCTCAAATGGAGAGATTAGCCATCAAGCCTGACTCCGTGACCTTTCTTCTGATCATATCAGCTTGCAGTTGTACAGACTCAGATTCTGCAGATGCATCTATGGAACTGTTTCGTTGTATGTCAAGCAAGTACAACACTGAACCTGCTATGGAACACTTTGCAGCAGTTGTGTACGTCCTTGGCTGCTGGGGTCATTTTGATGAGGCTGAACAGTTTATAGCTAGTATGCCATTCAAGCCTGGTGCATTAGTTTGGCGATCTTTGCTGGAAAGCTGTAGCAAGCAGTCCAATATGGCACTGCGAAGGCGAGCTATGAATCATCTACTTGCCCTGGAACCACAAGACCCATCCACATATGTTCTGGCATCTAATCTGTACTCTGAATCAGCAAAGTGGCATTGCTCAGAGAACACAAGGCTGGAGATGCGGAAAAGGGTATCCATAAGATTCCAGCAAGGAGCTGGACATTTTATGACAATGCTATTCACTCATTTTTCGCTCGAGATAGATCACATCCTCAGTCCAAGGACATCTATGCTGCTCTGGACGTGCTAACTCTTGAGTGCATTAAGGCCGGGTATGAACCAGACACCACCTTTGTCCTACATGATGTCGAGGAATACCAAAAGAGACACTTCCTAATGTACCACAGTGCAAAGCTGGCAGCTACATATGGCCTCCTAATGGCAGGCTCTGGGAAAATTATCCGTGTCGTGAAGAACATCCGCATGTGTGGTGACTGCCACTCATTTCTGGAGCATGCCTCTACTGCTACCGGAAAAGAGATTTCAGTCAGAGACTCGAATGGGTTTCACGTTTTTAGGGCAGGGATTTGTTCCTGTAGAGAATAGTCTGGTACCATACCAATTTTGACTACTTTGCAGTGTCTTTGTAGCACTGTAGAATCTATAGAAGATATCCTTGTATTGAGGTCCTGTACATTGCTTTGAGTTTATTCAGAAGCATTCATGCCAACAGCTGTTCAGTTGACATCATATTCAGAAAAGTATTTTCTTTTGCTCCAAACACTCAGTTGAATATGTTTTTGAGAATATCTCAGTTGAATTACCATAAACAATGTGAAAATTTAACATTACAGATCACTTACTCCCCAGTGGTCTTAAAATTTGCTGTTTGCAGTTAGCACACGATACCTCACATTTATATGAATATAATTTGCGGCAGAACTCTTTATGTTCTTGACCTGTTTGCAGTTACTTGTGAGTTGCAACCTTCACAAAAAATAGCAAGATTAAGACAATGAGGTAGGCATCTTCTATTGCCCTGACCTAACTGTGTACTTACAGTTAGCACTAACTCTTGACTAGAAGCTCCTTCCCTCCGGCACGCGCCGACGGCCGCTCCGGCCACGGCGGCCACCTACACCCGTTGTTGGCCGCTCGGTCAGTGGCGCCACCCCTCCCGTGCCATGGGCCGTGCCCGCTCGGCGCGCTCCTGCGCATCCGCCCACTCCAGCTCGCGGGACAGCGAGGGATGGGGCCGCCCCGTGTCCATCCCAGATCCCCTCCTGCCCAGCGGTCCGTCGACAGATCTGGTCCTTCCACCGCCTCCCATTCCGTCAACGGCTCTCCCCGGCCCTCCGCCGTGAATCCTGCTCCGCGGGGGGTGCTCCAAGGCCGATGCTGGCCTCTCCACCCCGCATATTGTTGGGGATCACCAAGTTGGACAGCCACGCCTTATGTCCATCGTAGTTAAGTCGTCACCCCGCGCCAGCCCTTCCCTTTCGGGCCATGAGGATGGCTGGACAGAGGTCCAGTCCCGCGACGCGCATCGGGCAAGTGCGCGCCCATGCTGCCGAACAGCAGCGTCGGCGTCAATGCCACCGACCCTCCATCAATGCAAACGCCGGCAAGAGGTCTTTTAAGGCGCTTCAAGGATTCGCTTCCGGTGCTCGAGCTCACGAGCATCGTCGTGTAGATTGTAGAGATCCTACCTTTGCATCGAGTGCAAGCTGCCCGACCACATCGCTCGTGGTGCCCCCAAGATCCGCGCATAGCGGCAAACCGGCAAGGCGGAAATTTGGGGCTTCTTCTTTGAGCGCGGCCGGTCCACACTCGTCTTCGCTTCCCCATGCTGCCAGCGCCCGCGCCGGCCATGGACCGCTGCCACCACACGACCTGTCAAGGCGGCCGAGGAACAACCACAAGGTGGTGATCGAGACGCCGGCGATGGAGCATCAGATATCCTTCCTCCGCCGCCATGTCGTCCTCCTGACCTCGGCGGCCAAGCGGCACGCGGCGAACCCCATGTCGGTGGGACGTGCTTTCGACACCGCGCTCCGCATGCCAGCCCACCTGATGCGGGTCACGAGCCACGATCCAGAGGACTTCCCGGTGCTTATCGAGCTGCCGGCGCACCACGACAACGCCGTCCGCCTCGGCTCCATCAACATCGACGACGTCGTCTTCAGCATCAAGCCATGGCACGAGGATGACCATGCTGTGCACCAAGACTTCATGCTCCATGTGCGGGTGGTCATAGAGAAGATGCCCTTGCACATGTGGTCCCTGGAGGGGGCGGCGGAGGTGCTCGGCGTCAAGTGCAGCATCAACCGCCTCGACACCCGCACGCACGAGGGCGGCCACATGCGGACCTTTGCGTGTTGGGTGTGGGTGTGGGACATCGCCTTCATCGCCACCAAGCACACCATTTGGAGGGCGGCGCGTGGAGACCATGATGGGTGCCTCTCCCCCGAGCCGGGAGGTGCCCCCCGCGTCAAGCAACACGTGATGCTCATCCACGTCGACTAATGTCTACTACGCAACATTTTTCTTGTAGACGTTGTTGGACCTCCAAGTGCAGAGGTTTGTAGGACAGTAGCAAATTTCTCTCAAGTGGATGACCTAAGGTGTATCAATCCGTGAGAGGCGTAATATGAAGATGGTCTCTCTCAAACAACCCTGCAACCAAATAACAAACAGTCTCTTGTGTCCCCAACACACCCAATACAATGGTAAATTGTATAGGTGCACTAGTTCGGCGAAGAGATGGTGATACAAGCGTAATATGGATGGTAGATATAGGTTTTTGTAATCTGAAATTATAAAAACAGCAAGGTAACTAGTAACGAAAGTGAGCAAAAACGGTATTGCAATGCTTCGAAACAAGGCCTAGGGTTCATACTTTCACTAGTGCAAATTCTCTCAACAATGATAACATAATTAGATCATATGACAATCCCTCAACATGCAACAAAGAGTCACTCCAAATTCACTAATAGCGGAGAACAAACGAAGAGATTATTGTAGGGTACGAAACCACCTCAAAGTTATTCTTTCCGATCGATCTATTGGGCTATTCCTATAAGTGTCACAAACAGCCCCAGAGTTCGTACTAAAATAACACCTTAAGACACACATCAACCAAAACCCTAATGTCACCTAGATACTCCAATGTCACCACAAGTATCCGCGGGTTTGATTATACGATATGCATCACAATCTCAGATTCATCTATTCAAACCAACACAAAAAACTTCAAAGAGCGCCCCAAAGTTTCTACCGCAGAGTCAAGACAAAAACGTGTGCCAACCCCTATGCATAAGTTCACAAGGTCACAGAACCCACAAGTTGATCACCAAAACATACATCTAGTGGATCACGTGAATATCCCATTGTCACCACAGATAAGCACATGCAAGACATACATCAAGTGTTCTCAAATCCTTAAATATTCAATCCGATAAGATAACTTCAAAGGGAAAACACCATTACAAGAAGGTAGAGGGGGAGAAACATCATAAGATCCAACTATAATAGCAAAGCTCGCGGTACATCAAGATCGTGCCAAATCAAAAACACGAGAGAGAGAGAGAGAGAGAGAGAGAGAGAGATCAAACACATAGCTACTGGTACATACCCTCAGCCCCGAGGGTGAACTACTCCCTCCTCGTCATGGAGAGCGCCGGGATGATGAAGATGGCCACCGGTGATGATTCCCCCCTCCTGCAGGGTGCCGGAACAAGGTCCCGATTGGTTTTTGGTGGCTATAGAGGCTTGCGGTGGCGGAACTCCCGATCTAGGTTCCGTTTTGGAGGTTTGCGGATATATAAGAGGTGTTGGCGTCAAGAACAAGTCAGGGGAGTCCACGAGGGGCCCACAAGGTCGGAGGGCGCGCCCTAAGGGGGTGGGGGCGCCCTCCACCCTTGTGGTGGCCTCGGGACTCTTCTGGTGCATCTCCGCTACTCCGTGGGCTTCTTTTGGTCCAAAAACAATCGTCGTAAAGTTTCAGATCAATTGGACTCCGTTTGATATTCCTTTCCCGCGAAACTCAAAAACAAGGAAAAAACAGAAACTAGCACTAGGCTCTAAGTTAATTGGTTAGTCCCAAAAATCATATAAAATATCATATAAAACATCCAAGAGAGATAATATAATAGCATGGAACAATAAAAAATTATAGATACGTTGGAGACGTATCAAGCATCCTCAAGTTTAATTCCTGCTCGTCCTCGAGTAGGTAAATGATAAAAGCAGAATTTTTGATGTGGAATGCTACCTAACATATTCATCCATGTAATTTTCTTTATTGTGGCATGAACGTTCAGATCCATAAGATTCAAAACAAAAGTTTAATATTGACATAAAAGCAATAATACTTCAAGCGTACTAATAAAGCAATCATGTCTTCTCAAAATAACATGGCCAAAGAAAGTTATTCCTACAAAATCATATAGTCTGGCTATGCTCCATCTTCATCACATAAAGTATTCAAATCATGCACAACCTCGACGACAAGCCAAGCAATTGTTTCATACTTTTGATGTTCTCAAACTTTTTCAACTTCCACGCAATACATGAGCGTGAGCCATGGACATAGCACTATAGGTGAAATAGAAGGTGGTTGTGAAGAAGACAAAAAGGAGACCGTCTCACATCAACTAGGCGTATCAATGGGCTATGGAGATGCCCATCAATAGATATCAATGTGAGTGAGTAGGGATTGCCATACAACGGATGTACTAGATCTATAAGTTTATGAAAGCTTAAAAAGAAGCTAAGTGGGTGTGCATCCAACTTGCTTGCTCACGAAGACCTAGGGCAATTTGAGGAAGCCCATCATTGAAATATACAAGCCAAGTTCTATAATGAAAAATTCCCAGTAGTATATGAAAGTGACAATATAGGAGACTTTGCATCATGAAGATCATGGTGCTACTTTGAAGCACAAGTGTGGTAAAAGGATAGTAGCATTGCCTCTTCTCTCTTTTTCTATCATTTTTTTTGTTTTTTTGGGCCCTCTCTTTTTTGGCCTCTTTTTTTATTTTATTTTATTTTTCGTCCGGAGTCTTATCCTGACTTGTGAGGGAATCATAGTCTCCATCATCCTTTCCTCACTGGGACAGTGCTATAATAATGATGATCATCACACTTTTATTTATTTACAACTCAAGAATTACAACTCGATACTTAGAACAAAATATGACTCTATATGAATGCCTCCGTGATGTGCGGGATGTGCAATGAATCAAGAGTGACATGTATGAAAGAATTATGAAAGGTGGCTTTGCCACAAATACAATGTCAACTACATGATCATGCAAAGCAATATGACAATGATGAAGCGTGTCATAATAAACGAAACGGTGGAAAGTTGCATGCAATATATCTCGGAATGGCTATCGAAATGCCATAATAGGTAGGTATGGTGGCTGTTTTGAGGAAGGTATATGGTGGGTGTATGGTACCGGTGAAAGTTGCGCGGTACTAGAGAGGCTAGCAATGATGGAAAGGTGAGAGTGCGTATAATTCATGGACTCAACATTAGTCATAAAAAACTCACATACTTATTGCAAAAATCTATTAGTTATCAAAACAAAGTACTACGCGCATGCTCCTAGGGGATAGATTGGTAGGAAAAGACCATCGCTCGTCCCCGACCGCCACTCATAAGGAAGACAATCAAATAAATAAATCATGCTCCGACTTCATCACATAACGGTTCACCATATGTGCATGCTACGGGAATCACAAACTTTAACACAAGTATTTCTCCAATTCGCAATTACTCACTAGCATGAATCTAATATCACCATCCTCATATCTCAAAACAATCATAAGGAATCAAACTTCTCATAATATTCAATGCACTTTATATGAAAGTTTTTATTATATCCCTCTTGGATGCCCATCATATTAGGACTAAATTTATAACCTAAGCAAATTACCATGCTGTTTAGTGACTCTCAAAATAATATAAGTGAAACATGAGAGTTCTACAATTTATTCAAAATAAAACTACCGTCGTGCTCTAAAACGATATAAGTGAAGCACTAGAGCAAATGACAAACTACTCCAAAAAATATAAGTGAAGATCAATGAGTAGTTGAATAATTATGTAACTATGTGAAGACTCCTTCTCATAAATAAAATTTCAGATCTTAAGTACTTTATTCAACCAGCAAGCAAAACAAAATAAAATAACATTGCAAGGATAGCACATATCATGTGAAGAAGTAAAAAACTTAGGTTCAACCAAAACTGGCCTATAGTTGTTGAAGAAGAAAGGTGGGATGCCTACCGGGGCATCCACAAGCTTAGATGCTTGAGACTTCTTGAAATATTAACTTGGGATGCCTTGGACATCCCCAAGCTTGAGCTTCTGTGTCTCCTTAATTTTTCTCATATCATAGTTTTCCTAATTCTTAAAAACTTCATCCACACAAAACTCAACAAGAACTCGTGAGATAAGTTAGTATAAATCCATGCAAAACCTTATCATTCTCGACTGTAGAAAATCACTAAAATTATTATTTGACATTGCATACTAAATGCCTCTGCATATTTAATACTCCTATCCTCAAATAGAATCATTAAACAAGCAAACATATGCAAACATAACAGCAATCTGTCTAAACAGAACAGTCTGTAAAGAATGCAAGAGGAATCATACTTCCCTAACTCCAAAAATTCTGAAAAATTACCACACTGTAGATAATTTGTTGTTCCCCATTGTGTAAAAATTTCAAGATTTTATCATGTTCTGACTATTCACAAGTATTCAAAACATAACAACAAACTTTCTGTTTTCAAAACAACAACATATGGACTTGCAAAATATGCATGGTAAAGGCTATACTTGACCTTTTATTGAACTAAAAGATGCAAAACATTACTCTAAATAACCTAATCAAATCCTAATAAAATAAAATGACGCTCCAAGCAAAACACATATCATGTGGTGAATAAAAATATAGCGCCAAGTAAAGTTACCGATGAACGAAGACGGAAGAGGGGATGCCATCCGGGGCATCCCCAAGCTTAGGCTCTTACCACTCTTTATTCCGTAGTCCATCAAAACTTTATCCAAAACTTGAAAACTTCACAACACAAAACTCAACAGAAAATCTTATGAGCTCCGTTAGTATAAGAAAATAAATCACCACTTAGGTACTGTTGTGAACTCATTCTAAATTCATATTGGTGTTATATCTACTGTATTCCAACTTCTCCATGGTGCATACCCTCCGATACTACTCATAGATTCATCAAAATAAGCAAACAACACATAGAAAACAGAATCTCCCAAAAATAGAACAGTCTGTAGTAATCTGGAAACTTCGTATACTTCTATAACTCCAAAATTTCTGAAAACTTAGGACAGTCTAGGCAATTTTCATATCAATCTTTTGTAAAAAATTCAAATCAAAAGCACGTTCCAGTAAATTTTCAAAATTCCTGGACTAAGCGCAAAAGTTTCTGTTTTTGCACAGAATCAAGTCAACTATCATCCACACCATCCCAAAGGTCTTACTTGGCACTTTATTGAAACAAAAGCTATAAAACATGATTAATACAGTAGCCTAATAATGTGTACACACAAAAACAGTAGGGGTAAATGTTGGGTTGTCTCCCGACAAGCACTTTTATTTAATGCCTTTTTAGCTAGGCATGATGATTTCAATGATGCTCACATAAAAGGTAAGAATTGAAACACAAAGAGAGCATCATGAAGAATATGACTAGCACATTTAAGTCTAACCCACTTCCTATGCATATGGATTTTGTGAGCAAACAATTTATGGGAACAAGAATCAACTAGCATGGGAAGGCAAAGCAAGCATAACTTCAAAACTTTAAGCACATAGAGAGGAAACTTGATATTATTATAGTCTGTAGAAGCATAAGTTCCTCTCTCATAATAATTTTCAGTAGCACCATGAATGAATTCAACAATATAACCATCGCATAAAGCATTCTTTTCATGATCCACAAGCATAGAAATTTTATTACTCTCCACATAAGCAAATTTCTTCTCATTCATAATGGTGGGAGCAAATTCAATGAAATAACTATCATGGGATTGAAAATTAAAATCAAGATGACAAGTTTCATGGTTATAATTATTCTTTATAGCATACATGTCATCACAATAATCATCATAGATAGGAACTTTGTTCTCATAATCAATTGGAACCTCTTCCGAAATAGTGGATTCATCACTAAATAAAGTCATGACCTCTCCAAATCCACTTTTATCATTATTGTAAGATTCAACACCCTACAAAATAGTGGGATCATTACTTCCTAAAGTTGACACTCCTCCAAACCCACTTTCATCAATATAATCATCATAAATAGGAGGCATGCTATCATCAAAATAAATATTCTCATCAAAACTTGGGGGACTAAAAATATCATCTTCATCAAACATAGCATCCCCAAGCTTGTAGCTTGGCATATCATTAGCATCATGGATATTCAAAGAATTCATACTAACAACATTGCAATCAAGCTCATCATTCCAATATTTAGTGCCAAACATTTTATTGGCTTCTTCCTCAAGCAATTGAGCGCAATTATCAGAATACTTATTTTCATGAAAGACATTAAAAAGATGAAGCATATGTGGCAACATCAATTCCATTTTTTTGTAGTTTTCTTTTATAGACTAAACTAGTGATAAAACAGAAACTAAAAGATTCACTTGCAAGATCTAAAGACATACCTTCAAGCACTCACCTCCCCGGCAACGGCGCCAAAAAAGAGCTTGATGTCTACTACGCAACCTTCTTCCTGTAGACGTTGTTGGGACTCCAACTGCAGAGGTTTGTAGGACAGTAGAAAATTTCCCTCAAGTGGATAACCTAAGGTTTATCAATCCGTGGGAGGTGTAGGATGAAGATGGTCTCTCTCAAACAACCCTGCAACCAAATAACAAAGAGTCTCTTGTGTCCCCAACACACTCAATACAATGGTAAATTGTATAGGTGCACTAGTTCGGCGAAGAGATGGTGATACAAGCGTAATGTGGATGGTAGATATAGGTTTTTGTAATCTGAAATTGTAAAAACAGCAAGGTAACTAGTAACGAAAGTGAGCAAAAACGGTATTGCAATGCTTCAAAACAAGGCCTAGGGTTCATACTTTCACTAGTGCAAGTTCTCTCAACAATGATAACATAATTAGATCATATGACAATCCCTCAACATGCAACAAAGAGTCGCTCCAAAGTCACTAATAGCGGAGAACAAACGAAGAGATTATTGTAGGGTACGAAACCACCTCAAAGTTATTCTTTCTGATCGATCTATTGGGCTATTCCTATAAGTGTCACAAACAGCCCTAGAGTTCGTACTAAAATAACACCTTAAGACACACATCAACCAAAACCCTAATGTCACCTAGATACTCCAATGTCACCACAAGTATCCGCGGGTTTGATTATATGATATGCATCACACAATCTCAGATTCATCTATTCAAACCAACACAAAGAATTTCAAAGAGTGCCTCAAAGTTTCTACCAGAGAGTCAAGAAGAAAACGTGTGCCGACCCCTATGCATAAGTTCACAAGGTCCCTGTACCCGCAAGTTGATCACCAAAACATACATCAAGTGGATCACGTGAATATCCCATTGTCACCACAGAGAAGCACATGCAAGACATACATCAAGTGTTCTCAAATCCTTAAAGACTCAATCCGATAATATAACTTCAAAGGGAAAACTCAATCCATTACAACAAGGTAGAGGGGGAGAAACATCAGAAGATCCAACTATAATAGCAAAGCTCGCGGTACATCAAGATCGTGCCAAATCAAGAACATGAGAGAGACAGAGATCAAACACATAGCTACTGGTACATACCCTCAGCCCTGAGGGTGAACTACTCCCTCCTTGTCATGGAGAGCGCCGGGATGATGAAGATGGCCATCAGTCATGATTCCCCCCTCCGTGAGTCTGAGCAGGGTCCCGATTGGTTTTTGGTGGCTCTGAGAGGCTTGCGGCGGCGGAACTCCCAATCTAGGTTCTGTTCTGGAGGTTTGGGGATATATAAGAGGTGTTGGCGTCGAGAACATGTCAGGGGAGTCCACGAGGGGCCCACAAGGTCGGAGGGTGCGCCCTAGGGGGGTGGGGGCGCCCTCCACCCTTGTGGTGGCCTTGGGACTCTTCTGGTGCATCTCCGGTACTCCGTGGGCTTGTTTTGGTCCAAAAACAATCGTCGTAAAGTGTCAGGTCAATTGGACTCGGTTTGACATTCCTTTCCTGCGAAACTCAAAAACAAGGAAAGACATAAACTGGCACTGGGCTCTAGGTTAATTGGTTAGTCCCAAAAATCATATAAAATAGCACATAAATGCATATAAAGCATCCAAGATAGATAACATAATAGCATGGAACAATCAAAAATTATAGATACGTTGGAGACGTATCATCGACCGTGTGGAGTTCTGGTCGACCCCGTCGCCGCGCTCCTCCCAGTCTGCTCAGAACGACATCCCCTCCTCCGGGTACGACGACGACCGCCTGTGCCCGATGATCTAGCTGGGCACGTGGACGATTCATGTGGAAGATGGGCAAGGACAGACCAGGCGCCACTCGGCAGAGGTCTCGCCAGCCGGGTGCGGCGGCCTACAGCTCGGCACACGTCGCAACCACGACGACCAAGATGGCGGGCATGGACGCAGGTCATGGAAAGATGCCCTCCTGGGACGAGTGCACGCAGGAGGGAGCAGCTGCACAAGCGTAGCACTGTGGCCCCCTCCCGACAGCGGAGCAGGATGCCCGTCGGTCGGTGTCAACACAAGGGCGGTCACCGTGAGCCCCGCGCAAGCGCAAGCAGCTTCAGGGCCACGCCACCCCTTCCGCTGCTCTCAGGGCACAACACCACGCCCGCGGTGCAAGCAGCGCCTGTGGAACCAAACGGTCATGCCTCACCCATCTCTGCCTTCTTTGACTCGGCGGACCGCGTCCCACCACCATCACCCCACGCCGACAACAACCTGCAGGAGATCGACCTGACCATCACCGATGCGCTCGCCTCTCCACTCGAGTTATCCTTCGGGTCCGTTGCAGCTGCATGCCGCGCCCCACCATTGACTGTATCCACTATAGTCCATGTTGGCGTGATGATGCAGCAAGTCATGCAGCTTCAACTGGACAACGGAGATGGACACACAAGGCCAAGCAGCAGCCTGTTCACTGAAGCTCCGGCGCTCATCATCCCCGCCCAGCCGGCCCGCCGCACTCCGGCGCCCCCAAGGCGCGCGTCAATGTTGCACTATCTAGGCAGAGTGCGTGGCAGGCTGGCGCAAACTCCAAGGTGCCTATGGCGCAGCGTGCCTCCCTGCTGCTGGTCAAGAAGCTAGGCTTGCTCGTCCCAAAGGAGGCCACGACAGCCAAGGCGGCCGAGGCACTCATCGAGCGCTTCGACGAGCCCCTCTCCGACAAGGACATCACCATCATCAGCAAGCTCACCTACCTCGATCCGGAGGCGCTGCGTATCGCGGGCAGCATGGCAGGCCCGGATGCTGCTGCTGACATAACGGTTTAGTTATGATAGTTCGCCTCTATAGTAGTATTAGTCTCCGACAGCGATTGGCCTTAAGCCAATTTGAGTTAGGATCAATGTTATCCCTCTATAGTCTCTGTCATAGGTTTAGTTGGCCGACTTCACGCCAGAGAATTCAGGGGCCTGTTGGTGGTCTCTCGTGTGCCTCTGCTACGCTAGAAGTGTACCTGTATTTTCTTTCAATCAATAGTAATCTGCTGTTGCTGGAGCAACCGACTGTGTCCAATGAGTAACACATCATTCTTCGTTATGAGTTGGAATGTTAGGGGCCTGAATTCACTGGCGCGACGATTCGCAATGCATGAGCTCGCTGAACCCCATAGGAAATCTATCCTCTGCCTGCAAGAAACGAAGTTGGAAACCTGGTTTGCTAGCATCTTTAGAGAACTAGGTGGTTCCTCGCTGAATGGGTGCGCGGTTCTGCCGATAACTGGCACCATAGGAGGGGCTATAATCCTATGGAACAAGCGTCTGGTTGACCTAGTCACACACTCCATGGGCTGTTTCTCGATCACGGCTAAGGTCTCGATTGTGCAGAGCAGCTCGTTGTTCTGGCTGACGACAGTTTATGGGCCCGTCGACGACGCCCGCATGGATGCCTTCCTGGTTGAGCTGACCCAAACTGTCCCGCCCATGGGCAAGCCGTGGCTGATCACTGGCGACTTCAACATCATCTATGAAGCCCGCGACAAGAATAACCTCAACCTGAACAGAAGAATAATGGGCAAGTTAAGAAGGGCCATCGAAACCTCCGTTCTGAAGGAAATCAAGTGCAAGAATAGGCGCTTCACTTGGTCGAATGAGAGGGAGGACCCGACACTGGTGAGCATTGACAAGATTTCCTACAACTTGGATTGGGATGAGCTTTTCCCTAGCTACATGCTGATGGCCACCTCGACCGCCTGCTCCGACCATTGCCCAATCCTGTTGGCCAACATGGCGGCACCCGCACGCAAAACCCCCTTCAAATTTGAATCTTTATGACCGCATTTCCCACACTTCCAGCAGACAGTGGAGCGGGCCTGGTTGCGCATGGTGGACCTCACCTGTCCCATTGCAAGGATCAAGCTAAAAAATGAGGCGGGCGGTGTTTGATCTCAGGATTTGGGCCAGGTCCTGTTCAGCGATGCCAAAGTTCATTTCCATCTTGCTGCTGAAGTTTTGCTTAGACTAGACATTGCCCAAGAAACGCGTCGCCTCTCAGCCGCGGAATTCCACCTTCGGAAACAGCTTAAGCAGAGGATCGTTGGTCTTGCCGCAATCGAGCGTGCGCGCAAGAGGCAAGCGTCGAGGATTACCTGGCTAAAAGCCAGGGATGCCAAGACAGCTTTCTTCCAGGCCAAGATAAATTCCAGAAGGAGGAAGAACTTCATTCATTCCCTGCATTCAGAGTCAAGGATGGCCACTTCTCACGCAGACAAAGCTGCCATTGCCCACAATCATTTTGTCAATTTGTTGGGCACCAAGCAGGACCGCGGCTGCTCCACCAACTGGGATGCTATTGATCTGCCGATGGTTCAGAACACTAGCTTGGACAACCCATTCTCTGAACCTGAGGTCTGGGCTGCTGTCTTAGCTTCGCCAGCTGAAAAGGCGCCGGGGCCGGATGGGTTCTCGCGTGCCTTTTTCAGGGCTTGCTCGTGCACTATCAAGGACGACATTATGGCAGTTTTCGATCACTTCTACAGACTAGCCCGAGGCAAGTTCTTAGACCCGAATTCTGCCATGATCGCCCTATTGCCAAAGAAGGACGGCGCAACCTGCATGGGAGATTTCAGACCTATCAGCCTTATCCACTCCATCGCTAAGCTGACCGCAAAGGTGCTTTCGATGAGGCTTGCTACGGTTATCGACACGCTAATCTCCCCCACGCAATCAGCTTTTCAGAGGACAAAATGCATCCATGACAGTTTCCTCTTCGTTCCGGTACTTCCAACCTCGTCATGAACCCTACCGAGGGATCTAACGGTATTTCACTCCGTCACAATCTTTATCTTCATCTCTACTCGTGAAATGTGCGTGAAACTGTGAGATTTTGCATGTGTCTATACAGTTCACAAGTCGCACATTTCCACTTGCATATGCTTCACAAATCAAACACATGTCTCAGGTCAACTTTAGTGTTGTTGCTCCTGCTGCTGTAATCAGCCAATTTTAGTTCAAACAATCAATTTTTGATTTGCTCTTCATTGTGTCTACATATTTTCCAAAGTTGCCTGGTTTCAGAGAGCTAAATCTGAACTCCATAGTTACCACTCATGATGATTTTTGTCACGGGAACTTTATGTTTTGACCATGGCCAATTTATTATCTGTACCATGGTATTTTAGTTTCTGGACCATGGTGAATAAGTTGCCAAGGTAAAAAAAATTGGGAACATGGCAAATTTGTTTGCCATGAAAAGTTTACCGTATGTATCATGGGAAATTCCTTTTTTTTAACCACGACAAACTTTGTTTGTTACCATGGCAAATTTATTTTTTAATCATGGCAAACTTTTTTTTGCCCTGGCAAATTTATTTTTGTTACCATGGAAAATTTTATATTTGGACCATGGCGAATTTTACTTTTTGTGCCATGGTTTTTCTTTTACTTTAATGGACCACGGTGAATATTTTTAGAACACGGTCATTTGTCTGTTTGAAACATGACAATTTTGTTTCACACACCATGGCAAAAGTGGTAGTTTTAGTGTATGTAGCATGGCAATCTTAGTATTTAGGCCATGACAATTATATTAGTTACACTAGATAATAGTGGCAAACGACCCATGGCAAACTTTCTCATGTTTTTGCCATGCGCACACTTAAGTTTCATACCACATCTCAATAACTGTTTCTCATTGCAAATTTTATTTTTGCATTCTCCATGGAAAATTTATTGTATTTTTTACCATGATTTTTTAAAATTATTTTTTAGGCTACCACGGCAACTCTACATGTTCTTTTGAAAGTATCATGGTAATTTTTATTGCGCAAATCTTTTAATTTTGTCCGGCCACATTTTATAATGCATTCAAAATTGCCATGGTCTTCAGAAATCTATGAAACTAGATTTTGCCATGCCACAAAAAGCATAACAGAAAAATATGGAGGTTCCTTGGTCCACTATCTAGTTTTTGCCAGCAAAATCGCAGACAAAGAAATATTGTACAAGGGTGTAAACATATGGCTAGGCGTTTTCAAATAGTTGCCATGCATTTGAGAGAAGAAGAAAAATCATGATTTACTTGGTCTTTTGGTCATGATGAAAATTTTAATGTAGCAACATGGCATTTCTTGTTATATATCATGTCATTTTTTTATACTATATATCATGATCGAGAGAATGCGGGAACTTGGTTAACCTATCGGCGTCGCTATTAGCAGCTTGACCATCAAAGGAAAAAGTACAATTAAACATTTGAAACCTCATATTAATCTCACTAATGATGTTCCCATATACTCAGTGGCTTCCTTTCTCTATATACTTGACAATCTGCTTCGAATCTGAGGCAATGACAAAATTCTGAAGCATAACATCCTCTGCTAGAGATAAAGCCTCTCGACAAACAATAACTTCCAACATAGCAGCATCATTTTTTTAGAGTAATAGGTATACTATTCTTCATCATGGCAAAAGTAGCCTTTATATGTTTCATGACCTGCTACTTGTGTGCTCCAATCAGGGCCTTTTTCGGCCCAATTCATTTTTCCTATCGGCTAGTGACTTTTTTTATAGCGACAAATTTGTAGGAATATCCTATTTGACGTTTACTACGACAAACTGTCGGTGAAACGCACAGGGAACAGGTGTGAGCGAACGACATGGGCTGGCCCACTTTCAACAGGATTACCGTGCTATAGGATATCGGTTTTGGGAACCCTCTAGAGCTTCCCAAACCGGTTTTTACTGGTTTTTTTTGCATTTCAGATTTTTCCTTTTTTTATGTTTCTTTTCTTCTTTCTACCTTTCAAGTTTTATTTTCCATTTTTCCGTTTCTATTCCTATTATTTGCCTTTTTTCTATTTCAAATTTATTTTTATTTTAGAGAACTTTTGAATTCAGAATTTCAAAATTGTTACCTTTTTCAAATTTTGTTCAAAATATTAAAAAACATGACGCTCAAAAAGTGTTCATAATTCTAAAAAAAAATCTTTCCAAAAATGTTCCCGTTTTCTGAAATTTGTTCATAGATTAAAAATATGCTCAGGAGTTTTCCAAAACTGATCGTGGTTTCAATTTGTTTTGAATTCCAAAAATTGTTCCTCCTTTCAAGATTAGTTCACAGATTGAAAAACATTCGAGAATTTCAAAAAATGTTTAGGTTTCAAAAAAATTCATGGGTTTCAAAATTTGTTCGGAATTTTAAAATTGTTCAATAAGAAATGGACATTTTTTTAGTTGTTTGCGTTTATTAAAAAAGTTCAATCTTTCCAAATTTGTTTGCTTTATTAAATAAATGTCCGCATGTTCTAAACATTGTTCACAATTGGGAAAATATTCGGGATTACAAAAATTGTTAACAATTTCAAAAATGTTGTTTTCAAAAAATATGAATTTAAAAATTAGTTTGCTTTGTTAAATAAATGTTCAGGTTTTCAAAAAATGTTCACAGTTGGAAAATAAAATATCCGGGATTCCAAAAATTGTTAACAATTTCAATAATGTCCTTTTCTTTAGAAAAATACAATTTCAAAATTTGTTCGTGTTGTTCAAAAAATGTTTGAACTTTGAAACATTACTTACCCTTTTAGAAATTGTTTACAATTTCCAATAATTGTTCATATAAAATCAAGTAGTATTGAGTTCTGGCACCATAGTTAGTTCTTAGACGTTAGCGATGCGAAGCAGACACTTAGAATCGTCAGTTTCCATGGTTATCAGCAGCACTTCATTATCGCCCTGCTTTTTCGTGACTTTTTCCTGTTGCCCTACGGTACCATCAGGAGCTTACGCAATAGGCCGGGACAGTCAGATGCGTATCCTGTGTGAAGGAGCGTCCATTTGCTGCAAAGTGGGGCATATAGGAGCTCACAAGTTTCTATGTTCGATCTGGAAGTTCACCGTGTCTAGTGCTTCCCTGGGGAATGATTCGTTTGATCCCGGGTCTTCGCAGGGCGAACGATAGATGATTGTCCTACCAATTTCCTATTTGGTGCCCTTAGCGCCCGTCGAAGGCTATTTTACAGACCGACACAATCCCACCCCCACCCCCCTCGGCTTGGGCTTGGCCCATTTATGCTTGTTTACGATTCTTCAAAGTTCAAAAAATAGGTGTATGATGTATTTCCATATCCGAACCTCTCGGCTCAATTCTAACCACACAACCAACTGGACAGCTCACGTTATGTGACATACCTACAGTTTTCTTCTTCTTTGCTTTGTCTCAACTTGTAACACTACAAAGATAACTATAGTTTTTTATTCTGTTTTCTTATGCCGTTTCTTCTCGATTTTACTTTTTTTTCTCTTTCGCTTTCCTATTTTTTTTTCTAAAAATGCGTGAACATTTTTAAATTTGCATGAACTTTTTTCAAATCACTGAACTTTTTTTGGTTCCTTGCTAAATTTCCAGTAAAACTTTTTTAAATCCTTGAACTTTTTCTGTTTTTTGCAACTCTTTTAGTAACAGTTTTTCAAAATCGCAAATTTTCTCAAATCTATGAACTTTTTGTCAAAATATATGTTTTTTTAAATTTGTGAGTTTTTTTTCAAAATTGTGAAAATTTTGCAAATCTGAGATTTGTTTTTCATAATCCTTTTTTTCTCAAAGTTGATGACCTTTTTTCAAAATGTTTTTTTATTGATGAAATTTATTCAAATCCATAATTTTTGAATCTTTAAATTTTTTCCAAATTCAAGTACAAAATTGAAAATTCATGAACTTTTTAAATTTTGTGAACATTTTTCGAATTGGTGAACTATTTTTAAATTCATGAATTTTTTACGTGCTTGCAAGAGAAAAAATTGTTGGATGGACTGAACGATTAGTTTGCAAGGTCAAATCGAGAGCGAGAGGAGTGGTTGAGCGAGCTATATGGGCCATGGCCCACTATGGAGCGCGTGAGCGACAACTAGTCCTCACAGCGCTTAAGAGCATTTTTAGCAGATCTGGCAAACGTCCGTCCCGCCAATATCCTTTAAGGGCGCCTGCAAAAGTTTTTTACAGTAGCACGGACCCTCTGATGGAACTGATCCTGTAACCCGTCCCACAAATATTTTTTTGGGACATATTTACGGGGTCTGTTCCGCGCCGGAGGGCTGGAGGTATCGCAAATCTTGGATAGCTTTGTAAATTAGAGAATTCAACAAAGAAAAACGAATGGAATCATAATATAAATTAAACATATGAATATAAATGGTTCGAAAAGCAATTCCCAATATCACAATAGTTTTCATTACATCAAATGTTTAAATTTGAATAATTATTACAACACCAAATTGTTCAAATCACAAAAGAATACATGAATAAAAATGGGATTCTATCTCCCCCCATAGAGTTGCCAACGATGCTCAATAATTTTAAGCTTGAGTTGGTTGTGTGAATCACGGTCCTCGATCTTCTAGCAGGTCTCAAGAAATACAGTTATCTCATCTGTGTCCCTGGTAGGCTTCACACGGCTACCAACATTGTCATATTGTACTTCAAATCCAAATCTCTTTCATCCTCGATGATAATCCAAAACATTAACGTGTGCATCAAAGGCGCTCCCTCGTTGTAGCCACGTGGGCACGACGGATTGGCGAGGGCCAATGGGGAAAAATAAAAAAGCGCGTCGACCCTTCGATCCTCTCGCACGCAAGCCTCCCCTCGTCTCCTCTCTCACGATCTCTCTCTCCCCTGCGACTCCTCGCCGCCGCCGCCGCCGCCACCGCCCATGCCGGCCGATTCCGGCGAGTCCCGGCGGCGGGTGACACACCAACGGCCTCCCCTGCCCCCACTCTTTCCTCCCATCCGTCCAGATCCGTCCTCGTCTCCTCGTCTCTCTCCTCCGCGTCTTCCTCCGGGGAGCCTTGCGGCTGCAGCAGGACAGGAGTCAAGGGGGCCGGGCCAGCCGATTTTCTCGCCGGATCTGGATCACAGGGGCGCCGTCGCCTCCGCGCGCACAGCCAGCCGGTGCCACCTCCACTCCGGCGCCGATTGATGGACCTCTCCACCCTCGCGCGCCCGCCTCCTGCCTCCCGCCCCCAGGACCTACAGATCCTTGCCTTCCCCATGGATGATGTCTCTAGTGGAGGAGGGCGGAGACTCGCGCCGCCGTCGACCTGTCCTTCTCGTCGGCCGCGCCCCATGTAGCAGGTAACTAACAAATGCCAGTTTTTAAAAAGTTTGGAGTTAGTGAGAAGGAGGTAAGCAGCATGAGAAGAAGGAAGAGGAGAAGTATGGATCTGCCAAGGAAGCAGCGGCTGTCAGGGAGCTGTCGTTTATGAACCCTCTAAGGGAGGAGTTGTCTTGTGTTGTAAGGGCGTCTCACAGATCGATATCTTTGGTTTCATGTCTTCTCAGTGCATGTGATTATCTCAGACAGTAATCTTTCAGGTAATATCTACTAATTGTGCAGTTTGTGACAATTTCGCTAAACAATGACCTCAAGGCATATGCCGTCAGCGGGAGGAGGGTAGCAGCAATCGCACCAGGTGGCAATGGTGGTGAAAGCGTCGGATGTGGGTCGCTTCAGCGCGAATCGATGATGGCGCAAGGCCCACCGCTTCTTCTGCTGCGGTGCTGCACAACGGCGTCTCTGCGGGTACGCTAGCGCCTCCTCTTCTCTTGTTTCTTACTGATGCAAGCGGGAGAGTGGTAAATATGGAGATTAGCCAATGAGACATGGTTGTTAAATTTGTATTTTGTGGTACATTTTTTGAGGGATCAGTGATGACGCAAGGAACTAAGACCTCCAGCGAGATGGTCTTGGGTGCAGTAGCGAAATTTGATCATTGGATAGAGCTTTGAATAGGTTAGCCCACCTTCTCTCTATTTACATTCATGTGCAGAATGGGTGGTGTTGCATCAGAACCTTTTGTTTCTTCTTTGGTCAAGTTACATATGTATCAAGATGTGAGTTACTAAATGTTCATGTACGTCTCATAGATGGACACTACCTTGCAGGCTTAATGGTTTTGGTTCAGGTAGAAGAGATCCATCCTTAGGCTGAATGGTTTCTTGATCTTCACTCCTATTTCTCAGCATTTTTGTTTATCCTCAAATAGTTCCTGCCTAGCTCGTTTGTACACACGTGTGCTTGTTATTATTCTGAAGGTTAAGTGGGTGAAATAGTTGGTGATGTTTAGTGTGGAAGCCACTCAAACCGTTGTATATAGTTGCATTTTAGATTTTTCGTCCAACGATGTGTTCAAATTTATACAATTGATTTCCAAAGAAAATTCCTGAGTGTTTGTTACACAAAGACAAGATCACAAGAAAGGGACTCTTAGTCAAGTATTAGTGAATCCTACATTTGTTTTAGCCCTTCTATTGGCAGTATACTGATCTGATAACACATATGTGTGAAACAAAATTGAAATACTCAGGTTTGGTATTGTTCTCTTCTGTTTTTTATTGGGTTTAGGATGGCTTACCGCCCTTACATATTTACTTCAGAACCTTCTGTCCAGTAGGTGTTCTTCGCAAATTTATTACCACCAATTTTCATAGCCTGCTATGGTTGCTTCATGATCCCTTGTCTTGAACTTTATTTTCCTAAATTGCTTGCTTGTGATGGATTAATATGTCATTTTGTGAGTGTTGTGTGCTTGTTTAAAATTGATTCTCTGGTTGCCGTTTTTCTTTTGAGCAGGCTGCTTGGATTTTAGGGGACCTGACAGGGACCACAAGATCGATGTTGCATTCATGAATCTCTCAATACACAGGTAAGAAATATTTTCCCTCAAATCATTTTAGTGCATGATGGAGGTTTGCTCATGTCCTTTCTATTTCTGTTGGTTAGAAAATATTTTCCATTGTTGGGTATTCACAGAAATTTAGGGAATATTTGTTGTCAATGATTTTATTGCGGTCCACACTCCAAAGCTGATTTAAGGATCAAGTGAAGGTGGAGCGGCATATTCAAACTTGCATATCATGGCCCAACCCGCCCTCGAGCAATCCGACATTGTTTACTCTTCGTTAGGTTTGCCTCTGTTTTTTTGTTTTCCAACTTTGCTTCTTCTGTACTTCTTTGTTTTCTTATATGTTTTTCACAGCTCTTGGCAGCAATACCTCGCGCGAATATATATTTTAGAGTTAATGAAAATCTCAGTTACTCTTGGCTCACTGCAATATAGCAAGTATATCTTTAAGATGGAAATTTATCTAACATTTTAGTTTATTTTACTGCAGGTCTACTAACACTCTTGATCCTCATAGGATCATGGATGTTGCTTCGGATAAGACCAATTAAAGAAATTATAGGCCCTGTTATTCAAAGAAGCGTTACAATAGCTACCCGAACTACTAAGGAGTTTACTCTTAAGGTGAATGCTATGGACTATTTCCCTAGCTGTACATGTTCATTAGCCATTTTTCTTGCTGTAGTCAAAAAGTTTCTAACATGCTGTCATATTTTCCCGGTAGGATTTGGCAATATAATCTGATGATAGTGTTTTATCTCATGCTGCACATTTGATGGTTGGCATGCTAGCTGTGAGTCTAGCTCATGTAACTTCCAAGGTATTTTTGCATAAGTCTCTTAGAGGTAGTTTTGTAGTTGTAGTTACAGTCCCGGCGCATTTATTATTAGAGTCATTTAGGTTTAGATTTGATGTATGATGCTATATTCAATTGTCCTGTCTTCTGCGCAGGAGCCTCTTTGTGTTGTTTTGTCATCTCATCATCGAAGTCTCATTTAGAACTTGAACAATAACAGTGAAACCGCTGAGCAGATTGTTCATATTATGATAAATGACAATCTAGATCGTGGATGTGTGCTAATAAAGACTGTTGCAACACACAAGGTATCTCTTCACGTTTTACTTGTTTTGCTTATATACCTGGCAATCGTTATGGTGGGAAGTACCCAATGGTAGAGTGTTGCTTCGCTTACTATGTTGTCAGCCATTGCTGGATTTTTTAACGTGCTGCCAAAGGTATACGTAAGCATTAGATATACGCATTATAGCAGAAATATGGAATATCTATTAAAGTGTCACAACATCTTGAATCTTGCAGGCTTTTGAGATGACCGATGTAGAAATGAAGCAACCTTTTCCTTATAACTTGTTGTCGTCCATTTCCAATTTGACGTCGGCTATCACTGAACAGCATGTTGCTTAGGTGCTAATCTTGGGAAAACTAATCATGGGAAACATCTCTTTGAATACCATTAGAGACATGTTCAATTTTTTAGATTAATGTTTCCTATTGCTCATTAATATAGGTTGCTTTGCCTCTGTCTATGGTCTCTTTTTCTTCACGTGATTGAAACTAAGCTATATGGAGCATATTTATTATTGCCTTCTTTGCTACTTTTGGATTTGTCGCCTAAATAATTAGAGTTGATAGTCTATTATGATTTCTTACTAATAACATTGCCAAATTCCCCTCATGCAGAGTAGCTTTTAGTGTGGTCAAAGAGACTGAATTCACACATGATTGAGTTGATCTATTGTGTGCTGAATTAATTTAGCTCTGTTTTGATGGCCAGAAAATAGTACTACTTCGGATATCTTATTAGGATCTGGAACAAGGCATGTACGGATTGTTCCTTTTCAATTATATGAGTTTCGTGAATCTTTCCCCTACGTGTTTTCTACAGGCTTACAAGATGGAGTGCTAACCAGAAGGGAAACAAAATTGTAGTGGCATCGAAACAAGTTCAAGACCTCTCGTCGAGTGAAACAAGTTCAAGACTTCACAACTCACAAGTTCTTTCTAGATATGTATGCCAACATGCAAAACAGGATACAATGGAAAAGGTTTGTAAAATTGTTAAGAGGCAACTTGTTGTTTCTGAAGGCACTGAAGTTTGCGGTAGCACCAACTTCTCTGACCTTGGAGCTAATTCACTGGACATAGTAAATTCCCACAATATTTTTTTACCGATGTCATGCATGTTTGTTTTGAACTAAGCGGCACCTAACTAACTTAACCTGGCCAAATAGCTCAAGGTTCCAAATGAGTAGTTCCTTGTTAGGTTTGGTTATGTCTATTTTGTTGAGATGTGAAATGACACCGAGGACATGGTCTCATGACAGTAATGAATATCATTGGGTTTATTTACATGTGTAACTGTGTTTCTAGAAATATGTGGATTTTTATCCTTTGCATTCTTTAAGGTTTAAGGCAGACAAAATACAAGAGTCTTAACTGTGTTTCTAGAAATATGTGGATTTTTATCCTTTGCATTTTTTAAGGTTCAAGGCAGACAAAATACAAGAGTCGTTACATTTTCAAGGGGCCACATGAATTAGAAAAATCTTTGTATCTTAACATGGAATAACCAAACCTGGTATCTTAATTATAGCATTATATGCTATGCATTGCAAATTATAGCATTATGGTTTCCATTTTGTGATTTTCGGCAGAGCTGCTACTGCTGTTCTCCAATTATACACCTATTGGCTATATGTATATTCTCCTATCACACTTTTTCTTCTCAAATGCCAGGCTAAGGAGGCTCAAACTGCCAGCCTCAGTTAAATCGTTTCAATTATTTATATCTTTGTTTGCTAATTTGGAGAGGCAAGCGCTTATGACTGCTGAAGTTTAATTCAAAGGAACAAGGAGCAAGCACTCCTTGCTTGTAGTTAAGATCATAGGCTTGCTGTTATTCTCTTGCGATTCAGAATTTTAGTCGAAGAATCTTGGCTTCCTGTTGGGTTTCTGCAGTAAAGTCCAGTGGTTATCATTCTTCATCATGACTAGATGATTTCATTTTGTGGATGCCTGAGTTTAGAAATTTTTGCCTCTGTCCATCGTCGACGTACCGTCCATGATAGCTGTTCATATGATGGAATACATTTCCAGCAATGCATTTCCGTTGGTCCCGTGACTTCTACTACCACTACTACTTTGCTATCAGCTTCATCTATACCGTGATTATGTAGCTGCATGTGTTCCATCTCTTGTAAATGTGACTTCATTAATCACAATCGTTACATAAAAAGGACAGTCGAAGGGACGTCACCTATCTAGCACCGCAGAGCTTCATCTCAGGTGGCGCACCAAGGGTGCGCCCCAACCACTAGTATTCTGTTAAATTACACAACCAGTCATGATGTTTCTGAGGTATTTTTTATCCCAGAAGCGAGAAGGACCTCGAACAATGGCACATCGAGCTTGCCACAGACCAAATGCCATGTTAATATCCACTTGTTGTGCTTCGGCAATTTTTTTGTGTTTCTTAATTTTGGGGTCACTAATGCTCTTCACAAATGTTGACAAGGAAGGATAAATACCGTCAGCAAGATAATACCCCATGGTATACTCATGGCCATTGACAGTATAGTTGCAAGCCGGAGCAAATCTGCCCTTTCTTCGTCGAGAAAATTCCTTATATAACACTATTTTAAATGTTGTTTCCTTATTTGACACTGGAATTTTTTTCTTCCCTATCTAACACAGTGTCTAAATTTTATGCCTTTTATAACACTTTTGTCCATTTTAAGCCTTAAGGTGTTAAATGACACTTGAAAAGTCCTATTTGCCCCTTATGTGATATGTGACCAGAATTTTACGTGGTAGTTTAGCTTCAGTATGCGACTCTGTCTAGATGGCAAGACTGGTAGATCTACTCGGCAGGGCGCATGGTGGTCAATAAGGTCGCTAGTGTACATCCATAATACATGGGACAGTACATACTCGATCGATAGTATTCAACAAGTCAGTATGTTAATATCCTAGTCAGTGCTTATATTTTTTTTGTGAAAAGTCAGTGCTTGTACGCGCACTACACAAAGAGCTGCCAGAAGCACTCGTCGATTTGGCTTCGAAATTTGTTCACGCACCTAGCAAAATGTTGGAAATAAACACGATATGGTATCCGTGTAGCATGCATATAGGGCAGGTATACCCAGCCCCTTTGTAACAACCGTGAGTTGAAATTGTGAAAGAAAGAAAATAAACATGACTGACATGGTTCCGTGGCTATCAATCACCTCCTGTATTCGTGTTGTCGCTGAGATAATATCGCTAGCTTGGTTAGCTAGCCAGTCAACGTAGAATCGATCAAGCGAGAGATCGGCTGCTAGCTAGCTTCGTCAGTACTACCTGCTTGTTTTTTTTGTGCATGTACACATTGCCATCTACGTCTCGACGGATAGCACTCAAGCTAGACGAGAGCGTTATAAAAGACATAAAATTTAGACTCAGTATTAAATACGGAAAGAATTTAAGGCAACAAATTTTAAGACAGTGTTAAATAAGGAATTCTTTCTTCTTCATCCCCGCCTGCTAAAGCAAATCCGACAACCCTTTCTTCTTCCCCGTCGACTAAAGCAAATTCGTTAGCCCTTTCTTCTTCCTTGCCGGCAGAAATCCCATCCTCTGGCGCGCGTGGGCGACCCCGACCGATTCCAAGGCTCACCGGCGCTGGAACCAACCGGATCCGCCGGCTACAAAGTCACGCGCCAAGCTCCGGGGATCCATGGCGTCGGCGGCGGCAACGAGCCCGCAGACACAAATTGGCACCCCCCCCCCCCGCGCACGCTCAAACTTGGTGGAATGGATGCGGCGCGGGGCGGCGGAGCTATCAGACGGCGTGGGGAAGCCCGGGGCAGCAAGAACCGGCGGGGATGTGCGGTGGCGGCAGCGAGGAGTGGAGGCGGGAACGGAAGCGAGCGGAAAGAAGTTCGTGCCAAGGGAAAGGGGAGCCGACAAAAAACAAGGGGAATCTCGTAGATATGAAGGAAATGGGCCCGCGTATTCAGGATTAAAAAAATTCTGAACGGTCAAATTTGCAAGGTCTATTCAGGCCAGCGAAACAGCCTCCGCCTCGTAAACCGGCGGTTATTTTGTCAGATATCCGGTTTGCGAGATCTGGTTGAGATGGTTTGAGGGGCAGAAATCACATATTTGACCTGATGCCCAAATTAAATCACAAACTGACCTGGTCACGAAAAAATTTCAGTCTGCTGACCCTTTCTAGTGGCGCCCGACGGCTAGGCGCCGCACCCTACTGTGCAGCGCCCACCCCTTAGGCGTCGCACCTGCCGTGGCAGCCGAGGCCAGCGGCCCCACACGCAGTTGTGCAGCGCCTAAGGCTAGGGCGCCACATCAGAACGTGGGCGCCTAGCCCTTAGGGCGCTGACAAGGACTTAAGCTGCTGCCGCCCCGACTGACAGGCAGTTCTTCCTCTCCGCTCTCGACAGAGAGCAGCGCGGCGCCCCATCTAATCCCCCCACATCCCTCTCAGATCTGCAGATTTGATCCGTGGATTCGATCTCCAATCCATCCTACTAGGTAAACTCTTCCGTTCTCTTTCTTTTGCTCCGTAAATTTGTTGCCATTTTAGAGATTTGTCCAAGATTTGATGGAACCCTTGATTTGTCTGATTTTCTCGATTTAGGATGTGTAGTCATATTGGTAGTACCATAATGTTATTTATTAGTTCACAATATATGATTCTTGTTAGTGAAACCCTATATTGTTTAGTTTTTTTAGATATATATGAGATGCCTATTTTTATAGATAACTATGAGATGTTGATTTTTGTAGACATATATGAGATGTTTGTTTAGATATATATTAGATGTTGAGTTTATTTCAAATATTAGATGTTGAGTTTATTTGAAATATTAGATGTTTAGTTTATTTGAACACATATGACATATTCATTGTGTGAGAAGGAGATGTTGAGATTCTTGTAGTTGAACACATGTTATATGTTTAGTGTATACCGATATTTGAGATGAAGATGAACTCTTATATGTTTATTGTTTGAAATTTGTAAGGATGGTTTGGCTTCTGGACGATGTCTACGACGTGCAACACCGGGCCTACATGATGCGCGAGAAGGAGAAGGTAATAATGAGTAATCTAAATATTTTGCAAATTTTCCTTTAGTTGAAATTTACATGCCCTAAGATTTGTCATTACTTGTTTTTGCAGAAGCTTGAACCTCTGAAGATTCGGTATCACGGGGTCTCTGGTCCTGCCATGCCTTACGATGAGCGGTACACACCGTACATCAAGCAGGCAGGACTACTCCCGTGGATTCTGTTGGTCAGCCGGTCCATGCCGAATCTGAACGCTCCATTGGTGTCCGCTCTTGTTGATCGATGGAGGCCGGAGACACACAATTTCCATCTTTGGACTGGGGAGATGACCGTGACGCTCGAGGATGTCTCGTTGATCACCGGTCTTGCTATCGACGGGAGGCCTCTCTGTATGAGCACCGATTCTGATGGGTGGCGCGAGCAAATGATTCCTCTTATCGGTATGGCTCCTACCAAGGCTGAGGCTGATGTAGAGGAGGAGGAAGAGAAGAAGAAGAGGGAAAGGAAAGCAGCCGGAGCTGCTTTCACGTGGATTCAAAATAACTTTGCGACGTGCCCTCCAGATGCCACTGATGATGTGATCCAGACACATGCTCGTGTGTATATGTGGTACGTTGTGTCGAGGACTTTGTTTCCTGACTCCACTGGCAAGAACGCTCCATGGATGTGGTCAAGGCGTTGACCGTCTTCGATAGCAAATGGAGTCTGGGGTTCAAGTGACTCTTGCCTACTTGTACCGGCTGTGTAGTTGGTCTGTTTTGTGATCAACTCATTTCTTCATTAGCAATGCAAGCTTGCTGTCAAGTTAACATTTTTTTCTTTCATATGCAGCTGGACGATGCGTGTTGCAGGATCACAGATAGTGCATGCATTGGTGGTAATCTGCTTCTACTTTCTGTATGGAGCTAGGAGCGTATGCCTATTGGACGCCCGAAGAGCGTCTGGTTTAATCCTTGGTATGAAGATGAACATGACGAATTACGGCGCCCCACTTGGGCTTACAAGTGGGATGTGGTTTCCAAGATGACGAACGATGTCAATCTCATGTACCAAAAGTACATTGCCGAGTTGGACACGATTACGCTCGAAAGGTGTAAGGAGGTCATTACTTCAGTCCTTTCTCATGCTTGCTTGAAAAATAGTCATCAAATTTGCATTGTTGCCCTATTTCATAGGTGGTATGGCAGCCATATGGCGCGGGTGAGAGGTTGGGGTACACCAAGGAGTTCCGCCTCAACCCGATGTGCTTATGGATAAGGATCTCTAGCTTATGCGGTGCCCACCGATATGCAATCGGGCGGTTGAGTTTCATTTGCCGCATTATGCGTGTATCGTCGATTTGGTCTATTCCAGCCTCACCCGCCGGATTGGTGGACACGGACAAAGCACTTCATAGGTAAGAGAGCATGTCTGCGTATTGACTAAGCATCGTCAGTCCTTTTGATTTTGCTAATGTTTGGTATTGTACCATGCAGGTTGGACAGGAGAAGGCAGCGGAAGATAAAGGACTGGGACAAGCATCATGCTTCGTATGTTACCCGCTTCCAGCTTTGCGTGGAGCAAGCTCGTAGCAGTGCACGCGCCCAGCTTCGTGAGCATAACCCAGCTGCTTTTGATAACTACATACGATGGCTTCTTAAAAATACTCGAGTTGAGATATGCCCGCCGGCATATAATGAGGATATTCTTGAAGAACCCGTAAACTTTGAGGATCTATCAAAGGGGAAGTACAACAGAGATGTCAGGTTAGGGCAAGGAGTCCCTGCTGTTCCAGTGATTAACTATGTGGTAAAGTGTTCCTTCTTTACTTTCCGTTGGCGTATTACACATATTTGAATGGCTAACGTGTTCATTCTTTCTCATCCGCAAAGACACCGAGATCAAGAAAGCAGCTGATGAGAGCCAGTCTATTCTCGAGAACACACCGTTGGAAAGGCAATGATGATGGTTCACTACGAGCATTCCTCAAGGTACATATCGCGTTCACTATGAGAGCCAGTCTATGTTGCGGAGTTTGATATCTTCCACACTTGTTCATGTTACTGTTGTCGAGGCCAAGAAGTTAAGGCGGTTATCGAATCTTCTCGGTTGCCGTGATCCCGAATTTGATTAACCATCTGCCTCTAGGTCTGGTACACCATCAGACCCCTCATCTCACCATCAGGGGGACGATGTGAGTTCCTCGTATGCTTATCTGGATGATGAGGGTGCGGTAACCCAAGAGGTATGACTAATCCTTTAGATGTGATTCTCACTTGATTACGATGTCGGTCTTCACCATATTGTTTGATTGTGTGATAGGGCGATGAGCTTGATGATGACATGACTTTGGCGGACGCTCAACTTCGGTCCCCATATGTGTTCAAGCCTAGGCAGCCCAGACGCCGGTACACGCCCAACGACTTCGACAACAGAGGCAACCCAAAGGTGGTCGTAGGGACCTCGCGGATGGCTAGCTTGGATCATGAGGCGGAGGCGGAGGCGGAGGAGGAAGTGCAGGAAGAGGAGGCTCGTCCACCCAGGAAGAAGAAGATTGCCTGCAGGCGTGGCACCAGGAACACGCGCGGAAGGCATTAGTGCTTGTGTTTGTTAGTGCTCTTGTAGCCGTTTCATTAGGTTGATGAACTTGTGAGGTTATGTTATATGTTGATGAACTCTTACTAGTGTGGTATTTGTGTTTGCGAACTAGTAGTAATGTTGAATTGTCCTAAATGATGTGATGTTCAAGTTATTAGTTGTCTTTGTTTAGTATTTGTGTTTACAATAATTTTAGTTATGTTGAAGCAAGTTATGTCAGTGCTGTATGAGGCCAAAATGGAATATGTTTCTGCAGTTTGGCAGTTAACAACCTTCTTGTATGTGATCGGTATTATGTACTATGCCTTAACGCCTAAGCGCTGACAAGATCTGGCGCCCGTCTCATAGGCGCTGCCGACCTGGCCATGGCTATCCAGAGGGCCACAGAAGGCTTTCAGCACTGACCATCCACGAAAATTACCAAGTCATAGTGCAGCGCCCAAGAGCCAGGCGCTGCACTGTACTGTGTGACGCCTATCCGTTGGGCGCTGCATAGTATAGTGCAGCGCCTCTGTTCTGGGCGCTGCACGGCTGTTTACTGGAAAAACAGAGTTTACAGCACATTCATTTCACCGGAACATCATAATACTTACAATGACTGCAGCATCACAACAATTTGAACAAACACAAATTTTATGCCGACGAGTTCATAACTTAAGACAATTCAAACGCTACTACGACATGGTTCACGATACATTCATTACAAATAACAAATGGCAGCTTGCCCTAGAAGATAGTTCACCAACATCTCACATGTCCGCACAAGTTGACGACACATTCATTAGAAGATAGTTGACGATGAGTGCACCGAAGCGAAGTCCCTACTGAGTAGAGCGAGGCCATTTCCCCTTCTTGTCACGGGCCGAGTCCTCCTCTTGCGCCTCGCGAGCCTTTGCAAGTTTTCTTGCCCTCTCCTCCTAACGAGCAAGTTTCGCTTGGCGTGCCCTCTCCTCCTCTCGTTTCTTCCGCTCCATCCTCTCCTTCTGACGACGCTCTTCCTCCAAGCCTCTTCAAAACGATTCTTTGAACCACCGTTGCCGCCTAAGACAATCTTGGTATTGGTCCTTTTTGATATCTTCTGGCACTTCAAGATCTATCCACGTGAAGTACTTGCATAGAGGAGGCAGTGACTGCATACAAATTTTTTGTTAGTGTTGACACACATTTGATAGTAACATTTTACTTCTCGAGCTTACCGGTGGTTGGTCATAGGCGTTAGTTGGAAGTGCACGATCATAAGCATAGTTCGGGCATACAAAATATCTCCGCCCTTCCGTTCATGATTTATTCCGGTCGGTGGACACCTTCACCTTGCAAACATCTCCACACCAACATGGTGGGATGTTGACATCTTTCTCCTTCACCTTGTCCAAAGATGCGTCCTCCCACTTGTTCGGCATGTCTTCTTGGTTAGCACACGGTGGCCTCGTCATGGAACCGTATGAAGCCATGCCTACAAAACCCGATAATTCTTGGTTAACCCTAACCCCCACTTAACAATAACCATAATCCTAACCATAGCATAACCCTAACACCAACATCAAACACACATAACCCTAACCCTAGCATACTATGGAAGCCTAACCAACCCAAATTAGCAAAGAATTATAACATCATTCAACATAAATTTGCAAATCCAAGCCAAAACTAGGGTTTCTCCAAAGTCGCAAGATTTGAGAAAATGTGACAATTCCTATGGATGAAAACGAGGGGATCGGAGGAGATTACCTTAAGGGAGGGGTTGGCTTCGAAATCCACGGTCAAATACTCCGGATCTGAGGAGGATTTGAGAGGGGAGAGAGGAGGCCGAGGGAGGCACCGAGCTTCAGTGTTTGTGTGGGGGTGGGGTGTGTGGGGTGAGGATGGAGTGGGACGGGGGGTGAGTGGAGCAAATAGATGTCCAGCCGTGCAGCGCCTAAGGGAGGCGCTGCACTGTACTGTGCAGCGCCCAGCAGTGAGGCGCTGCACATTACAATGCAGCGCCTCTCCCTTAGGCGCTGCACACTCACTTAGCAATTTTTTGGGTCGAAAAGCTACTGGAACGCTTCTGTTGCTCTCTTGACTGCCATATCCAGCCGTGCAGCGCCGAATGGAGGGGCGCGGCACGAGGGTGTGTGGCCTCTCCCTTCGGCGCTGCACGGCTGGACATGCCAGTCCAGAGAGAAAAGAAGCGTTCCAGTAGCTTTTCGGCCCAAAAAATTGCTAAGTGAGTGTGCAGCGCCTAAGGGAGAGGCGCCAGATTGTAATGTGCAGCGCCAACGCTGGGCGCCAAGAGGTAGCGCCTCTCCCTTGGCGCACACTTAGCAATTTTTGGGCGAAAACCTACTAGAACGCTTACGCTCTGGACTGGCATGTCCAGCCGTGCAGCGCCCTAAGGGAGAGGCGCTGCATCAGGTTGTGTGGCGCCTTTCCCTTAGGCGCTGCACGGCTGGACATCCCACCCGAGAGCAACAGGTTGCCCAAAGAGCTTTTGCACCCAAAAATTTGTTGAAAGTCAAGGTGCAGCTTAAGGGAGAGGCGCCAAGATCGAGTAGTGTGGCGCCTCAGCCTTAGGCGCTGCACTATCTGCTGTTTTCAAATACAAAGTGCTTTTTATGTTTTATGTTTTGTGATTCACATAGACTAAGATCCTTGAAAAATGGTGTCTTGTGATCCCGCCTGAATACCTTCTTGAATGCTTGGGCCTCCTTCGGCGTGAACCCTTCCTCATCAATTTCTTCATCGGGACCATCGTCATCGGAGTCCGATGCATATGCACGGGAAAAAGGGATGGATTGGTCCATTGTCTCTTGCACATGATATTGGTCGAGATCACCCACATTGTTGTCAAGGAGATCAACTTCGTTGTCATCCTCCTCGTACTCATCATTCTCCTTTTCAAAAGCTTCATTTTGGTTGTTTGGAGTCGGGCTCAATGTTGGCCAATCTTGTTGCGTGAAATGAGGTTCACTCATTTGATCTTGGTTCATGGGTGGGGGAGTGCTAGCAACCAACCGGGAGGGGTTCCGGTTCAAGTCCAAATTCAAAGTAGACTCAACCTTATTGGAGGCAAATAACTCAAGAGCCTTGTCTAGAGATTCGGCAACCGTCTCCTTGTATGCAACCCAACGTTGCTTGGAGTTCACACGCATTGTCTTCCAACAGATGTGCATTCCAAAACCAACATTATGCCTTCCCTCGAACTCAACAACGTCACTTGGGTCCATCCAATTCAAATCTTTCCTCACTTATTCCAAAATCTCCGCATAGCTAGGACTACTCTCAAACACCATGTCAAGCTCATCCGGGTCCGTCTCAACATTGCCTTTCAAAAAGGCCTCTTTATCCACATGATGAACATAAACACATGTTCTCCCCATCCCTACAATAATCAAAAACACACATATATCAAGTAAGTACTTAACAAAAATATTTGCACAAAATACATATGCCCTAATATATATATATATATATATATATATATATATATATGAATTAATAACCCTAACCCCCACTTAACAATAACCACAACCCTAACCATAGCATAACCCTAACACCAACATCAAACACACATAACCCTAACCCTAGCATACTATAAAAGCCTAACCATACCAAATTAGCAAAGAAACATAACATGATTCAACACAAATTTCCAAATCGAAGCAAAAACTAGGGTTTCCCCAAACTAGCTAGATTTGAGCAAATGTGACAATTCCTATGGATGAAAACGAGGGAATCGGAGGAGATTACCTTAAGGGAGGGGTTGGCTTCGAAATCCACGGTCAAATACTCCAGATTTGGAAGATTTGATAAGGATTTGAGAGGGGGGAGAGGGGAAGAGAGGAGAGGCGCAAGGCTAAGGGGTTGGGTGGGGTGGGGTGGGTGGGGTGGGGGGGGGAGGGGCGAGAGGGTGGGGCCAGCCTAAGTGGCACCACAGACGGTCTGGCAGCCTAAGACATGGGCCAGACGTTACAAGTGTGGCGCCCTAGCCTTAAGTACTGCAGTGCGTGTGGGGCAAGAATCGACCAGGGCTGCCATGCTGGCAGGAGGTGCGCCTAAGGGATGGGCGCTACACAGTAAGGTGCGATGCCTAGCTATCGGGCGCCACTCGAAAGGGTCAGCAGAGTGAAATTTTTTCGTGACCAGGTCATTTTGTGATTTGATTTGGGCCCAGGTCAAATATGTGATTTCTGCCGGTATGAGGCGCCAACCACGAGCTCTCCTTACCCGGGTCCTTGTGTATAAGGCCGCTGATGTGTCAGGTCCGGCCCTGGACACAACCTCAACTTGGATGCAAACTTGGAGGCTTACTTTTCAAGGAAAACGAGTCTGTCTAGTATACGAAGAGTTAATTCCCTGGTTATAACTTCCTTACCCGATATAAGCAGCGAGGTATGCTCGGGTCGAGTTGTATTGTGCTTTTTATGTGTTGCCTTGACCATCCGCACCGGTTTTCGTGTTTGCGCGAACCGTCTACAGCAGATCTAGTCGGTAACTTTGTAAGGAGGAATTCGATCCAAAAGAGATGGACGTCGCCGCGGAACCTTCGAAGATCTACCTGTTAGACCTCGTGAGTTTTGGACATGAAAGCGACGGGGCTGGCAGCCGCGGCCTGGTAGTACCGGACACCTGGGTGCACAACGACTCGCTCCCTGTCGGGACCGTCGCGATTCTCTGCGTCGACGGCTCTGTGGTGACCAGGAAAGCCTGCGACGTCAACGTCGTCGACAGAAGCTACTTCTACCCCGGCGAGGTCGTCGGATCCGCGTCGGACCTCGGCGGTCAAATCGGCGTCGTCACCAACGTCACCGTAGCGGTCGACCTGATCGAGCGCACCGTCCGCGGCGGCGAGCCGGCGAAGACCGTCAAGGGCGTGCCACCATCTCGTCTGCGGCGCGTTAAAGGGCTCAGCCTGGGGGACTATGTCGTGTCCGGGCCGTGGCTTGGCCGGGTCGTCGAGGTGTCCACTGATGTCTACGTGTTATTCGACGATGGCGCCATGTGTAAGGTCCCCGACGCAGAGTCCAAGATGCTACGATCAGTGGCCAAGGCTGACGCCCTTTACCGCCCTGAGATGAATAGCCCTTTTTACCCGGGGCAGCGGGTGACCGGCGACCCATGTGCCGTCTTCAAGGCCTCCCGGTGGCTCAACGGCCATTGGAGGCCGGAGCGTAGAGCAGGCACCGTCACCAAGCTTGAGATGTCCGGCGTCCTCGTCCACTGGATCGCGTCGGCGCACGGCGGCACCGACCAACAGCTCGTTCAAGAGTCTGCTCCCCCGGCCTATCAGAACCCTGGCAATCTGACCTTCTTTGGCTCCGCGTCTGACTGCACCTGGGGCGTAGCCGACACGTGCTTCCTTCGAAAAACCAGTGACGACTCACTTCCCGCCGCCGGCGAAACCAACAAGGGTGCTGGCGATGTGGCCTGTGCTCATGATGGCAATCACCAGGAGGATCAACCCGTCGCATGTTCAGACGACGAATATGAGTATGACAGTGACACGACAGAAGAAGATGAGCGCGAATCACCAAGCACAACTACAGTCCCCACAAAGCAGCAGCAGGAGATGAGGTTTTACCGGAAGCAGCTAAGGAAGGATTACTTCGATGGGCACAGGAGGGCGCGATGCCGGGACGTCGGGAGGCACGTGGAGTTGGACCAGCTGCCCATGAGCGTTGCTAGCACCCGCAGCACCGTCGACGTGTTGTGGCAGGACGGCACACGGCAGCTCGGTGCACCGTCGACATCCCTCGTCCCCTTCAACATCTTGAACGAGCAAGAGTTCCTCCCAGGGCAGTTTGTTGTCGACAACGCCTTTCCCGCGGCAAATGCCCCTGCTGATGCTGCTGCCATCGGTGTTACCGGCGACGATGACAGCGCAGCTGCTTCTGCGACGAGGCGTGTGGGCTTCGTGAGAAGCCTGGATTGCAAGGACCAGATGGTGCACGTCTCGTGGTTCAAAGCGGCGTCGCGCCCCGGCCAAGCAAGCGAGATCGATTGCGATGATACCGTCAGCGCGTACAGCCTAGAAAGAGAGCCCGAACGCTATGCTTACTATGGAGATGTCGTTGTTCGCCTGCTACCATCAGGATCAACTGACGGCCCAAGTGCACCGCCGTCACAGGGCAACCATAAGAAGAAAGCCGATCTTTCATGGGTCGGGCGTGTGGTAGACCTGCCTGATGGCTTTGTCCAAGTCAAGTGGGGTGATGGTAGCACGTCAACGGTACGTAATGCTATCTTCTGTTACTACTTATTGGTACCTTCCGCTATACTTGTACGTGCATGCATTCTCTACTCAATTCATTCACAGTTCTTTTGACATGAAACCTTTCAGGTGCTGCCCCACGAGATCTGTGCCATCAACGAACAGAACTACGACGACCTAGAGGCCGAAATGGGCGATTGGGTGGAGGACGACGGCATTGATCCACCCCAAGAACCGGCTACCGACTACACGGTATCTACCTACCCAGCATTAATCTGTTCACTGTTAGCAAACAACAGGACCTCGGCCGGCTCTATTCTTTCAACCACCAAACATTTTTCATATCAATTTAACTGGTTTTTTTAAATTGAGGAACTCCTTGCTCTCGTTTTCACTTAATTAAAACCCGATAACGGTGAGCTTCTCAATTTAAAAAATACTTCCTCTACTAAGAAATATAAGATTATTTAGATCACTAAAATAGTGATCTAGATGATTTTATATTTCTTTACCGAGGGAGTAGTTAACTGAACACCCAGTTTTTTAGGGTGGTTGCAGATTTCCATTTTCTACTTGTACGCATTATGGATTCAATTAATAAAGTGATGGGCCTCTTACTCTAGGAAAATGTTCAACAAAACCCAACCGGCGTCGATGGTGACGAGGATCCTGCGGGTAGAGATGGCCCTGCCGCGATAACAACAGGCCAGCTGGGTTCTGCCGTCTGGTTTGTGATCGGATGGGCAAGCAATGTGTTAGCTCGAGGTAAAAGGTGTCTATCGGTTTGGTCTTCCCCGTCATCATCAGGCTCCGAGTTATCTGCAGCCGCAGAGAATGTGGGAGCTCCCGAGACGGTACCTGGTGGTGGTGACCATCCTAGGGATGGCACCGCAAGGGAGGTCGTCGACGCAGACGATTCTGCCAGTGAGGGGAAGGAGGCTGCAGATGCTAACGGCAATGAGGAGCCATTCCATTTTCTGCATTTTGACGTAGGAGATAGCCCTCCGGATCATCATTACCTTGACACCGCGGACCAGGTATGGTTCACCAGCAAATGTTAATTGCGTTCCTGATATGCAGACAATTAGCCTTGATGTTCACAAATCCGGTTCTTCTATAGCTAAACTGCATCTGATTTCCTTGGCAAAAGAACCTATACCCACTTAGCTACGTCGAGAAAAGCACGTGTCATAAGTGGTAGCAACTCAAACCTGTTTATGAACAAATAGCTACGTCGAGAAAAAAAAATCTAATACTCCCTCCGTAAAGAAATATAAGAGCGTGATCACTATATTTGTTTACAGAGGGAGTAGCTGATTTAAAAAAAATCTATTTTAACTAAAATCATGACAACAATTTTGAAACGGAGGGAGTATTATTTGTGGTGATTTTGAATGCCTCATTTTTTCCTATGGTATACCTCCAAATTCATATAATAACCACAAGTTAGGATGATCCCTTTTCTGCAATTAAAATTAAAAGATTAAGAAGTCCAACTTATCCGCAAAAAAGAAGTCCAACTAACGCTCTTCTCTCCGTGATTCATGAAACGCAGGGCGGCTGCCGTGGAAAGTGGGTCAAGATAGTGCAGAGAGAGTGGAAAATACTAGAGAACAACTTACCAGGTACCGGAGCTACTTTTTATGGTTTCACATGCATGTAACGAGCATATGCCCTATGAACCGAATTGACTTTATTGTGTGTAATTATGCAGATACCATCTACGTGCGGGCATTCGAGAACCGCATAGATCTGCTCCGGGCTGTCATGGTGGGCGCTAGCGGAACACCGTATCACGACGGGCTCTTCTTCTTCGACTTGCTACTGCCATCATCCTACCCAGACGCACCACCGCAGGTGTACTATCACTCGTTCGGACTCCGTCTCAATCCTAATCTATATGCCTCTGGAACAGTGTGCCTCAGCCTTCTCAACGCCTTTGGCGGAGAGGGCATGGAGATCTGGTCACCAGCGACGTCGAGCCTGCTCCAGGTTCTAGTCTCCATCCAGGGCCTCGTTCTCAACAACCAGCCCTACTACAATGAGGCTGGGTACGAAGCTCTGGTCGGCACACCAGAGGGTTGCCGCAACGCTTTGCCCATTAGCGAGAATGCCTACCTACTCACCCTGCGAACTATGCTCCATCTCTGCGCCCGACCACCTTTGGGGTTCGAGGAGTTTGTCGGGGACCACTTCCGCCACCGAGGGAGGTTCATACTCAGGGCATGCGAGGCATATCTTCAAGGATGCGACATTGGAACGCTTTGTAGCGAGGCATGTGCCACCAAGAGGAGTAGCGAGCGGCAATGCTCACCTGGGTTAAGGTTCACGCCGCCAATCTGGTGCCAAGGCTCGTTCGCGGCATTCGCGGAGATCGGTGCCGAGGGATGTGTGTAATGTTGATATTTTTGTTCTAGTATTAGGAGGATAAACAAAATGGTATTGTGCTTTTGCTACTATATGTCCAAGCTCGTGTGCTACCAAACTAGTGTTTTAGTTCAGATCAAACCAGTAGGGGAGACATGGTGGCAAGGATGGGCCCATGCCCGACCAACATGCATTTTTTTAATTATATTGATGATTTCTTAAACACATACTGCTTTTATGTTAGAAATATATCCTAGAGATAATACTAAATGTATTACTCCCTTCGTCCTATAATATAGGGACAATTGCGTTTTTATCCCTAGTTGGTTCCTACCCACGGGTTTTGCCCTTAATTTTCGAGTTTGCTCAGTTTTGCCCTTACTTTTTCCGTCGTGGTCCCTCGAATGCCCTTTGACCGTTTGACCAAAACATTGAAAATTCATAACTAATTCATATGAACTCAGAAAAATGAAAATAAGATATCAAAATGTTCAGATAAACATTACCTCTATGTGCATATCATTTGCATTCAGGACAAAAGCACCCTTTAAACTACCCGAGGTAATTAATGTTATTAACATTATTAAAAATAAAAAGGTATAAACAATATTTTTCATGAATAAAAATTACGTGCAAATGTAGGTGATGTTTTCTGAACATCCAGATATCTTATTTGCATTTTTCTGAGTTCGTATCATCTTGTTAAGAATGTTCTAACGACTTTGACCATTATTTGGAAACTTCATAACAAGTTGATATGAACTCAGAAAAATGCAAATAAGATATCAGGATGTTTAGAAAACATCACCTACATTTGCTTGTAATTTTTATTCATGAAAAAAATATTGTTTATACCTTCTTATTTTTAATAATGTTAATAACATTAATTACCTCAGGTAGTTTAAAGCGTGCTTTTGTCCTGAATGCAAATGATATGCACATAAAGGTAATGTTTATCTGAACATTTTGATATCTTATTTGCATTTTTCTAAGTTCATATGAATTAGTTATCAATTTTCAAAATTTTGGTCAAACGGTCAAAGGGCATTCGAGGGCCCTCGACGGAAAAAGTAAGGGCAAAACTGAGCAAGCTTGAAAAGTAAGGGCAAAACCCGTGGGTAGGAACCAACTAGGGATAAAAATGCAATTGTCCCTATAATATAAGATGTTTTTTTGATACTAGTGTGCGATGGAGGGACTATTATATTTTCATATCCATAATTAAGTTTATATTTCGTGTTACAATTGCATTGATTCTTGAATATGAGATTAGGAGGAAACTTAATTGCATGTGTAGAAACATAACCACCAATAGATATGTTGTCATGCCTTTAAGACTAGCTCAGTATTGACAATGATCTTGTTTTCTTGATCATGAACATTCTTAGGATGCTATCAATAATGAGAGCACCTTATTATCAAAACAATAGAGCTGGATAGCCCCAACTTATGAATTACTGCAAGATCACAACACTATTTTTCATATAAAGTGTTAACGTTTACTTAGTTCTTCCTTAGACCATGAGAATATCGTACACGGAGCTCTGTGCCATAGGATGTGTGCAGTTTTGATATTTGTTTCTGGTATTAGTTAGGACGATAAACAAAATGGTATTGTGTTTTTGCTACTATGTCCAAAATCATCTACTATCAGATAAAACCACAGGAGGAGCCCGGTCCCGACAAACATGCATTTTTTTCATTAGATCAGTGATTTTCTTAAACAGAAACTATTTTATGTTCTAAATATTCTTTAGAGGCAATAATAAATGTATTACTTCATCTGATCAAAATTAATTGATGCAACTTTACTACAAATTAATTGACGCAACTTTAGTACAAAGTTGTACTAAAGCCGCGCCAATTAATTTGGATCAGAGAGAGTATTATATTTTCATGTTCATAATTAAATATATATTTTTTGTGTTATAGTTGCATTGATTCTCGAATATGAGATTAGGAGAAAAACTCAATTGCATGTGTAGAAACATAAACACCAATATGATCCCTAGTCATGCCTTCTAAGGCTAGCTCATGTATTGATGATGATCTTGTTTTCCTGATCATGAACATTGTTAGGACGCTATAAATAATGAGAACACCTTGTTATTAGAAAATGGAGTTGGGTAGATCTAACTTATGAACTACCGCGAGATCACATCGTTATTATGTTGTCGGCATTTTCATCTAAAGTGTTAACATTTACTTAGTTCCTTAGATCATGAGAATATTGTATACTAACATACCAGATGGTTACTTTGGGGTTACTAGATATGAATAAAATGAATTTACAGGTATACCAGAAGCGTACGTCCCAATATCGATAGTTCAAGACTAAGATTTGCTCATGTGATGATAGAGAGATACACTTTGGGCCCACTCGGTATCACGGTATCATTATTTTCTGTCTTGACACATGTGATTAAGACCATGAGATACCGAAATAAGGATACGAGTAAAGAGAACAAAACTAGTAACGATTTGCCGAATTGAACGGTTTGGCCTGGAATCTCGACTATGCCAAGGTGCCATGTTGAGTTGGCGACATAGCACATGGCGCTAAAAACAAAGATATGACCCAACGCAGAGATCGTGCCGGCATTAACTGCCGATCCTATTTGATCTTTGAGTTCACCATGCGGGACCTGCACGGGCAACCGTTGTCGTAGTAAAATTTAGCAGATCTCTCGATACGGTCTCCCAGTGAGGTGAGTAGATCGGAGGGGAAACAAGACCAGATTTACCCAGGTAAGCCCTCCATATGAGGTGAAATCCTACTCGTGTTCGTGTTGTATTGATGTATATATAGGTGTGTGCAGAGTACATGTTACAATAGAGGGATAATTTATTCTATCAACCAACATGACCCCGACTTTTAAAGGATACTAACACCCTAGGGTTTACAGTTTCCTAGCTGGCTACATAAGTAGAGGGGTCCACATATCCGGCTTCCTTATCTTGAACGGTAAGGCATCTAGAATCTTCCTTTTGCAAAACTCATGGGTTGGCATGACGACCCAGGGCAAAAACCGTCCTAGGGCACCTCAGGCTGGCCTACTTGGGCCAACAACCAATAATGTGAGGCACCCCTGGGCCGTAACACCATCAATATCTCTCCCACAATTGTAGCTCAAAGCAAAAAGAGATGAACATGAATGAGTGGTTTGAAGAAAGGGATGGGCTTGGCCTTCAAACACTCAAAGTCCTACTCTCTTGAATCTCACAAAGTTGCTCAAAACACTCACACCATCTCATGCACTCAAGGGGCGTTGGGGGTCTATTTATAGGCAAAGCAGAAACCTGGCAGTTACTTAGGAAAGACTAAGTAGTTCAAAAATGTTGGATAAAAATCCTCGATACTACCACACAAGTTCAAAATTTGAACAGTCGGGAGAGAAATAAACGTTCCCGAAATGCACGACACTTGGAGGTACTAAACTTTCGCAATAAGCCTATAAAATTCCCAAATACTCGGAGGTATCAGACCAAAAATGTAGCTCACTTATGCAAAATATAGAACATGCTTGAAAGAACAAGACAAATGACTCTCGACGGTGTTGGATTTATTGTTGTAGTGAAAACAAATGTTGTCTATGGAGTATCTTTAGTAGTGCGGTCGTAATCAATTTAGCGTTAACAAGGGCGTGCACGACGACCTAATAGTGAAGGTTACCATACACTCGATAATAGTCACACAACACGTTTTTTAAATATGTTTAGTCACCTCATGGGAGCACAACCTAGTCCTATGTTAGGAGGACAACGGGTGGGGCTAGAGGGTTGCAGGATTCATACCATGCTCAATTCTTTAGAACCCTCTCCGAACTCCAGATCAAGGTCGATCCAAGTCATGTGCGACTCCTTGGACTCGACCCTAGAGGTGGCTTGGGAGCTGTGAATAGGCCCAAGAGCTCTAGTGCCTTCGCCTTACGTGTATTCAAATGAAGGTGGAGTGATTTATACACCCATGGGGGCCTTATATAGCCTAGAAGTCCTTGAGAAATGACCAAAACTACCCTTAAAAGTAGGAGAATGGAGTGTAGAACTAGGTAATATTTGGTCCACATATTTATGGGCTCCTAGGTGGGCTAAGAGGGGAGTTGAGGCCCATTAAAGGGGGTTCCTTCCGGGCTTTATTTGTTTGGGCTTCATTCTCTTTGCTCCTTTATCTTCATTGATGACTTTGGCCTTTTTGCCATCTCCTTGACCTGTCGACCATGGCTTGTTACTTGTCCTTTCTTTGACCAGTTTCGATCCTCCTTGGCTAGGATGGACTTTTGTTGGCCGCCTTGGGATTTGTTGGCTTCTGTTGACCTCCTTGGGACTTGTTAACTAGCTTAGACTTTCACTGAACATCCATGTCAGACCAATGGGACCCACTAAGTGGGATTATTTACTTTCCTCTAATATGGGTCGATGGAGCTGTTCTCAGAAGGAATAGGTGCAAAAAGGGCAAGTCTCGGTTCAGGGTTACTAGATGGATTTGCTCGTCAGTACCGGACCTATACTAAGACATATGGTTGAATCAAATAGAGAGGTGCTCAAAAGTGTTACAAAAAAGGTTAGGTTTGGAGGTACCAAAGTTAATATAGATGGTCCCAAAGTAGACACGACTCAGTAGCACCGGAAAAACTTTGTGGTTCCGAAGCAAAAAAAAGAACAAAGATTTGTTGAACATGCATTCATTCATTCCTCACTATATCGGTAATACTGGTTAGAAATATTTGGAAGTGTCGGGAATGTAAAAAAACACAGGAGTCTGAGTGAAGTTGTGGATATTTTTGGAATTTATGTTGACAATTTGGATTTGGAGTTTAACACTAGTTAATTTTCTTGTGCTCCTCTTATATTATAGTTGTCCTTGAACTCTGTGGGAATATTGGGTTCACCAAACACATACAAATTACACATTATGAAATTGAAGGAGCTAACCATTTGTTAGCATAAAAGTAGAGGTCACCAATGGTGTTTCAACTCATCAGTGAGAACTATTTTACTTAAATAAACTTGATAAAAGTAGTGCTTTTAATTGTCTTATCATTAATCACTAAAAAATAGATAGGGGTATAAGATGCACTGACAAGGTAAAAAACAATGGTCCACACGAGAGAAAAGGGGACCTAAAGACTTAATGCCTCGATGACAACATTTTCGCGTCACTGCCTTTACAACATGGAGGACACACATTACTGCTTCACTCCCTTGCCATATCAGCAAGAGCGATTTGAATAAACCTTTCTAATGAACCAGTGAAGCACTTAGTCGCTCTTCGCCCCCGTATCGTCTGAACTATAATCCATTGATCTGTACACCACAAAAGTAATTAGTGTTCCCTTTATATATATATATATATATATATACAAATATTAAGTTGGCTAAGCTCTGGCTCCTCCTATGAATTTGGAGTGTTGGGCGTGAGCTCTCAACGGGTTGACATGTGCTGCAGAAGGATGGGGATATCAATGAAGATGTGAATCATCGAATCAATGTCGGATGGATGAAATGGTTCCAAGTTTCTGGCATTCTCTGTGACAAGAGAGTGCCACAAAAGCTAAAAGGCAAGTTTTATAGGACGGTGGTTCGACCATAATGTTGTATGGCTTTGGGTGTTGGCTAACTAAAAGGCGACATGTTCAACAGTTAGGTGTGGCGGAGATGCGCATGTTGAGATGGATGTGTGGCCACACAAGGAAGGACCGAGTCTGGAATGATGATATACGAGATATATTTAGTGTAGTGCTGATTTAAGAGAAGTCTTGATAACCCACAAGTATAGGGGATCGCAACAGCTTTCGAGGGTAGAGTATTCAACCCAAATTTATTGATTCGACACAAGGGGAGCCAAAGAATATTCTTGAGTATTAGCAGTTGAGTTGTCAATTCAACCACACCTGGATAACTTAGTATCTGCAGCAAAGGGTTTAGTAGCAAAAGTGGTATGATAATAAAGGTACGGTAGCAAAAGTAAAGATAAATGTTTTGGGTTTTTGTAGTAGTTGTAACAAAGCAACGGAAAAGTAAATAAGCGAAGAACAATCTATGAAAAGCTTCGTAGGCACCGGATCGGTGATTGATAATTATCTTGGGATCACGATTCCTCATGCAATAGTTATAACATAGGGTGATGTAGAACTAGCTCCAATTCATCAATGTAATGTAGGCATGTATTCCATAAATAGTCATACGTGCTTATGGAAAAGAACTTGTATGACATCTTTTGTCCTACCCTCCCGTTGCAGCGGGGTCCTTACGGAAACTAAGGGATATTAAGGCCTCCTTTTAATAGAGAACCGGACCAAAGCATTAACACATAGTGAATACATGAACTCCTCAAACTACGGTCATCACCGAAGTATCCCGATTATTGTCACTTGGGTTGTCGGATCATAACACATAATAGGTGACTATAGACTTGCAAGATAGGATCAAGAACACACATATATTCATGAAAACATAATAGGTTCAGATCTGAAATCATGGCTTTTCGGGCCCTAGTGACAAGCATTAAGCATAGCAAAGTCATAGCAACATCAATCTCGCAACATAGTGGATACTAGGGATCAAACCCTAACAAAACTAACTTGATTACATGGTAAATCTCATCCAACCCATCACCGTCCAGCAAGCCTACGATGGAATTACTCACACACGGCGGTTAGCATCATGAAATTGGTGATGGAGGATGGTTGATGATGACGACGATGACGAATCCCCCTCTCCGGAGCCCCGAACAGACTCCAAATCAGCCCTCCCGAGAGAGATTAGGGCTTGGCGGCGGCTCCGTGTCGTGAAACGCGATGAAACTGTCTCTCTGATTTTTTCTCCCGAGATGAATATATGGAGTTGGAGTTGAGGTCGGAGGAGGTCCAGGGGGCCCATGAGATAGGGGGGCGCGCCCCCTGTCTCGTGGACAGGCCCTGGGCCCCCTGGTGTATTTCTTTCGCCCAATAATTCTTATAAATTCCAAAAAGTGCCTCCGTTGATTTCCAGGTCATTCCGAGAACTTTTCTTTTCTACACATAAAACAACATCATGGTAGTTCTGCTGAAAACAGCGTCAGTCCGGGTTAGTTCATTCAAATTATGCAAGTTAGAGTCCAAAACAAGGGCAAAAGTGTTTGGAAAAGTAGATACGTTGGAGACGTATCAATAAGCTTGTCCAACATCGTTTGAGATGGTTTAGACATATTCAGCGCAGGCCTCCAGAAGCGTCAGTGCATAGCGGACGGCTAAAGCGTGCCGATAATGTCAAGAGAGGCGGGGTAGACCAAACTTGACATGGGAGGAGTCCGTAAAGAGGGATCTGAAGGAGTAGAATATCACCAGAGGACTAGCCATGGATAGGGGTGCGTGGAAGCTTGCTATCCATGTGCGAGAACCATGAGTTGATTGCGAGTTGTTGTTGTTGTTGTTGTTGTTCTTTATTCTTTGTTATTCTTTATTCTTTATTCTTTATTCTTTATTCTTTATTCTTTATTCTTTATTCTTTATTCTTTATTATTCTTTATTCTTGTTCTTTGTTAATTATTCTTTGTTGTTGTTGGTGTTGTTGTTGTTGTTGTTGTTGTTGTTGTTGTTGTTGTTGTTGTTGTTGTTGTTGTTGTTGTTGTTGTTGTTGTTGTTGTTGTTGTTGTTGTTGTTGTTGTTGTTGTTGTTGTTGTTGTTGTTGTTGTTGTTGTTGTTGTTGTTGTTGTTGTTGTTGTTGTTGTTGTTGTTGTTGTTGTTGTTGTTGTTGTTGTTGTTGTTGTTGTTGTTGTTGTTTTGTTGTTGTTGTTGTTGTTGTTTTGTTGTTGTTGTTTTGTTGTTGTTTTGTTGTTGTTGTTTTGTTGTTGTTGTTTTATTGTTGTTGTTGTTGTTGTTGTTGTTGTTGTTGTTGTTGTTGTTGTTGTTGTTGTTGTTGTTGTTGTTGTTGTTGTTGTTGTTGTTGTTGTTGTCGTTGTTGTTGTTGTCGTTGTTGTTGTTGTCGTTGTTGTTTTTGTCGTTGTTGTTGTTGTCGTTGTTGTAAATCGTTATATTAAATTAAATGCGTCGTTATTTGTAAATAAATGTCGTTGTAAATAAATCGTCGTAAATAAATCGTCGTTAATAAATAAATAAATAAATAAATCGTCGTCGTCGTCGTCGTCGTCGTCGTCGTCGTCGTCGTTGTTGTTGTTGTTGTTGTTGTTGTTGTTGTTGTTGTCCCCCTTTCCATTTTATATCATAACGGAATTAGATCGTCTAAGCTAAAACCAAAAACAGAATTGCTAGGGAAAGAGAAGAAGCGAGCTCGGAGCAACACCAGGAAACCCACAGTCTGCGCCTGTCATCAGGAACGACAGACCATGGGGTGAAAACCTGGGTGTCACCCAAACCGCACTACAAGCATAGGAAACTACAGAGTACCGCATGCACACACCCTTAGTATTAGTACAGACCCATGAACCAGCCTACAATTTCAACAGAAAACACCAATACCACTCAGTCCCCAAACACAGAGGCTGAAGCTTTTCTCCTTTTTGCCTGGCAATCTTCCTCCTGCAACCGCACATCCCCTGGAGCCAGAAAACATCATCGTTCCTCAGCGCTTTTTTCTATCATCTATCCTTGCGTTCGTCCTCATCAAGGGGCGGTGGACCACACAGCAACAACATCTGGGAGGCGTTCTCCTTCAGCATCTCCGCTCCCTTCTTCACCACCTCCATCATCCCAAGCTTCTATAAACCTGCCCAAAAATTCAGAAAAGCACAAGATGTAAACACAACTTCAAAAGGAGTATTTATCCATTTGCGCTCAAATGTGGCATGATTTCGAGCAAGCCAAATTGCCCAGCAAATTGCTGCTAGCCCAACTGTGTGCAGTTTACCGAAACCTGGAAGAAACACATATATCCAAACGTAGTACTGCCATAAGGAATTCGGAAAAACATTCAGTCCCAAGCATAGAGCCTACCGTCCTCCAAATCACCCTAGAAACTGGACATAAGAAAAATAAGTGCTAGGTTGTTTCCAACTGATCACAAAACGAGCAGTGCGGGTTCCCCTGCCATTGTCTTTTTTTCATGTTATCTCTAGTCTAGCATCCTGACAGACCTGCCACATAAATATTTGAATTTTTAGACGCATACATGCCTCCCAAATCCATTTAAAGCATGATCCAGCAAGGTCCTTTTCTAGCCACCTATACATTGATTTAGTGGTGTACTTTCTAGTAGTATCGGGTTTCGGTATACCTCATCGGGAGCTCATTTTGAATTAGATTTTGAACATCTTTTTCACCTCTCCCCATTGTTGCATCAACTCAGAGGTAGCCTTCTTCTAAAAGAAGAGACATGATTCATATTGCTTATTTTGTCTATAGTATAGTTTGGTTCCACACAGATATCAAAAAGCACAGGGAATTTATCTTTTAAAGGAATCTTTCCTTCTAGAGCATCCATCCAAAGTCTAGCAACATCCCCTTTATTCACTTGGATTTGTTGTTGTTGTTGTTGTTGTAGTAGTAGTAGTTGTTGTTGTTGTTGTGGGTTTTATTTCGGGTTTGTTTGTGCCCCTAACTCGAACCCACTAATCAGATTTGCCCCTAATTTCGAAGCATGCTCAAATTTTCCCCTCTGCCGTCAGTTGCACTTATAGAAATGCCCTTCCGTGCCGTTACCGTCTAGTCAAAGGCATTTGACCGTTTTCTGGGCGTTTGCTTGACATTTTTGCCCCTCCTTACAGGTGGGCCCTCTGATTAAAATAACAACTCTCTCACCTCTATCGCAGTATCACTTACATGTGGGTCCTAAAAAATAAAAATAAAAAACTCTCTCTCTAGCTTACATGTGGGACCTAATAAATAAAATATAAAAAGGAAAAAACTCTCCCCTCCCTACCTTACTGTAACGCCCCGGATTCGATGCGCCAGGTGTCCGTCAGTTATTCGCCGTCGTTGCCATGTCATGTGCTTGCGTGTCTCTCTTTGCCATGTCATCATCTTCATATCATATCATGTCATCATGTGCATTTCATTTTGCATACGTGTTCGTCTCATGCATCCGAGCATTTTCCCCGTTGTCCGTTTTGCAATCCGGCACTCCCATGTCTCCCGGCGCCCCCTTTTACCTTTTTTCGTGTGCGGGTGTTAAACGTTCTCGGAATGCCCCGAGGTTTGTCAAGCGGCCTTGGTATAGCACCGATAGACCGCCTGTCAAGTTTCGGATCATTTGGAGGTCGTTTGGTACTCCAGCAGTTAGCAAGGGTAACCGCATAAAAGCCTCTTTGTTGCAGCCCAACTCCCCTTCAAAGTGGCCCAAAACCCACCAAACTCCCTCCATGCTCTCGGTCGTTCGATCACGATCGCGTGGCCAAAACCGCTCCTCATTTGGACTCTCCTAGCTCCCTCTACCTATATATGTGCCTCACGAAATTCGCGGATCATTCCAACCCGAAACCCTAAAAATGCGTCCCCGCGCGCGCCGGACATGTCCGGTCGGCAGACGAATCGCGCCGCCGCCCGCATGACCAATGGCGTCGTGCCACGTGGCTGCGCCGCCCTCGCCGCGCGGCCCGCGGAAACCATCAGCGAACCCGCGACCACGCCCGCCGCCTGGCCCGTCACCGAACGCCGCCTCCCGCCGAGCCAGCGCGCCTCTCCCGCGCCTCGCGGCCGCCCCTCGCCCGGCAGCCGGGCGCCTCGGCTTTGCCGGCCTCCGCCGCCCGGCTCCTCACTCCGCCGCCATGCATGGCGTCGCCAAAACCGCCAGCGCCTTCCAGCGCTTCGGTGCGCGTCGCCCGCTCCGCCGCCCCGCCGCCTCGGCTCGCGCCGTGGCCGCCGCTCCTCCGCGCGCCAGCCGCCGGCCGGATCCGGCCGGATCCGGCCCGGGGCTACCTCGCCGGCGCCGTCCCCGGCCTCCTCCGCCCCTCCTCTCCGACTCCGGCGCTCTACTCCGGCGAGTCGCCGCGTGCCTCGTTAACCGTGCACGCAGGGTTGACTTCCCCCCCTCTAAAATTCTTCTAAGTCCCGAGAATATGTGTTATTTTGTTCCATTTTCGTTGCATCATATATCCGTCATCGTAGCTCCGTTTTGCGCGTGTAATATGTCAAAATGTTCGCCTAGAAGAGTAGATCATTTCATCTCATTGCATCATTTTCATTTGAGCTCATCTTGGTGCCCTAAATGCTGTTGGAAGAGTGCTATGTGATGTTAGTTTCTGTTTCTTAACAGAATATGCACTTTTGTCATTTTTGCCATGATTGATGTGTGCATCCTATGGACTTGAGTCCTACATGTGTTTTGTCATATGCCATGCCATCTTTCCAGAGGTGCTTGCCATGTATTTTTGTGAGTTGTGTAGTGAGTGCATCAAGCTTGTTAAGTAGGGTACTTGCTGTTGCTGTTTTCCTGGCAGATTCTGTTATATTTTGTTGCCATGTTAACTTGATGCTACAGAGAGATCCATGCTTATTTTGAGATACTTCAGTAAGGATGTTTTGTAAAGCATGTCTTGCTCTATCCATCCATGCCCTTGTTTGCAATTATGGAGTGCCATAGCTTGAGTCAATCGAGCTCTACTTTTGCTATAAAATGTTCCTGGCAGATTGTTTACATGTTATTCAATTTTGCCAAGGTTGTTATAGTTGATCCTTGCATGATATGATGTTGTTCTTGCCATGTATAGCTTCTATGCTATGTCTTCTTACTGTTTGTTGCCTTGTCATGCCATGTATTGCTCTGTGGTGAGTGGTTCAAGCTCACCAACATGCCTACTTATTGTTGTTCCTGCCATGTTTAAATCTGTAATAAAACTTGCCATGGTTACGTGGGTGCCATCATATTTTATGATCCTTTTTGGCTTATGGTCACTAAAGGACTTTTGTTCTATGCATTTAGAAGATTCATGCCATGCCTTTTTTTGCCATGTTAAGTTCCTGTAACATGTTGTTTCATAGCTCTAAACATTGCAACCTGATGTTATTTCTGCTAAAGTCTGAAACTGTTATTATTTGCAATCTTGCCATGTGTGTTTGAGCATGTTCTAGTGATTTCTGGAGTTAGCTCAGTGTTCATGTTTTGTCATGCTTTACCTTTACATCATGCCCATGCCTTTTTTATTTCGTGGAGATGCTGTAGCATGTTGTTTTGATGCTTGCAATATGCCTAGTTGCTGTTTTGGACAGATTGTTGTTATGACTTGTATAGAGTGTATGTGTTGCACCGTTGCTCCGTTTTGGGTGTGCTCTATATGAAACTTGCTTGATTTTGCATGTAGTTTCATATTATCATGTTGCATCCTTGTTTTGAGGTGTTTTCTTGATGTTTGTATGCATTTTGCATCAATGCCATGTTTATCTTGTTTTGCTCATATCTTCTAGACCGTAGCTCCGAATCTAATGAACTTTATATGTAACTTGACTAGAATTTCGTGTAGATCATCATGGTGCATCTTAACATGCTGTTTAACAACTTGAACATAACGTTTATTCAGATCTGGACCAATTTCGAAATTTGCATATGAGGACTTCTAGGAATTGTTCTATGTAGTTTCGGCCTCATTTAAACTTGCCGTGATGTGTTGCTCTTGTTTGCATCATCTCTTGCCATGAGTAGCTTCATGTAGCCTTGTCATGCATCATGCTTGTTGTGCATCTTGTCATGTTCATGTGTGGTGTGTTTACTATGTTGTGTGCTTCTTCTTGTTAGTTCCCGTTTCGTTGCGATCGTGAGGATTCGTTCGTCTACGCTTGGTTCGGCTTCATCCGTTCGTCTTCTTCATGGACTCGTTCTTCTTCCTTGCGGGATTTCAGGCAAGATGACCGCTACCCTGGATCTCACTACTATCATTGCTATGCTAGTTGATTCGTTCTATCGCTATGCTGCGCTACCTATTACCTGTTTATCAAGCCATCCTAAATTGCCATGTCAGCCTCTAACCTTTTGCACCCTTCCTAGCAAACCGTTGTTTGGCTATGTTCCCGCTTTGCTCAGCCCCTCTTATAGCGTTGTTAGTTGCAGGTGAAGATGAAGTTTGTTCCTTGTTGGAACATGGAGATGTTGTTCCGTGCTGGAACATGTTTACTTGTTGGGATATCACAATATATCTTATTTAATTAATGCATCTATATACTTGGTAAAGGGTGGAAGGCTCGGCCTTATGCCTGGTGTTTTGTTCCACTCTTGCCGCCCTAGTTTCCGTCATATCGGTATTATGTTCCCGGATTCTGCGTCCCTAACATGGTCGGGTGATTTATGGGACCCCCTTGACAGTTCGCTTTGAATAAGACTCCTCCGGCCAAAGGCCCAACCTTGGTTTTACCATTTGCCTCACCACCACCTACATTTCCCTTGGGAGTAATTAACCCAAGGGTCATCTTTATTCAGCCCCCGGGCGATTGCTTCTCTAAGTCTTGGCTTTGAACAGCTTCACTGGGGGCCACCTTGAGGCAACCCGAGGTTTGGTTTTACTCGTAGCTAGTCTCATCCGGTGTTGCCACGAGAGCGAGATATGTGCAGCTCCTATCGGGATTGTCGAGCGCATCAGGCGGCTTCTTTGGTCTTGTTTTATTGCTGTGAAATGTCTTGTAGCCGGGATGCCGAGACTGATCGGGTCTTCCGGGAGAAGGAATATCCTTCGTTGATCGCGAGAGCTTATCATGGGCTAAGTTGGGACACCCTGCAGGGTTTGAACTTTCAAAGCCGTGCCCGCGGTTATGTGGCAGATGGGAATTTGTTAATGTCGGTTGTAGAAAACCGAAGTTGATCTCAATTAAAATACACCAACCGTGTGCGTAACCGTGAGTGTCTCTTTTCGGGGTTGATCGAGAGGAGAACACGGTTTTACGGGTTATGTCTGGCGTAAGTAGGAGTTCGGGATCACTTCTTGATCATTACTAGTTGACGACCGTTCCTTTGTTTCGCTTCTCGCTCTCATTTGCGTATGTTAGCCACCATATATGCTTAGCCGCTGCTGCAACCTCACCACTTTATCCCTTCCTTTCCCTTCAAGCTTTGCTAGTCTTGATACCCATGGTAATGGGATTGCTGAGTCCTCGTGGCTCACAGATTACTACACCACCAGTTGCAGGTACAGGTTTGCGATGATCATGACGCGAGAGCGATGTTTGCTTGTGTTGGAGTTCTTCTTCTGCTTCTTCTTCGATCAGGGGATAGGTTCCAGGTCGGCAGCCTGGGCTAGCAGGGTGGATGTCGTTGGAGTTTCTGTTTATGTTTCCTCCGTAGTCGGATGTTGATCTTGTACATGATGTTGATGTATTCTTGTGGCATTTGTGCCTTATGTATGTATCCCTATGTACTATGTAATGTTGATGTAATGATATCCACCTTGCAAAAGCGTTTCAATATGCGGATCTATCCTTGGTGGGACCGTCGAGTTCCTTTTTGGATAGGGTCGCATATTAGGCGTGTTCAAGTTGGTAATGTCGAGCCTCGACCGACCCTAGGAGCCCCTTGATTGATCGTGTAGTTTGGCCGTTGTTGAGTCTAGAAGAAAACTGTTTTACGAGTCTAGTTATATCGGAGTAGGAATTCTTTTACTCCTCTGCCCTTCTTCGCTCTAGTGAGGAATCTTGGCGTAGGTGTTTTGAATTACTCCTCTTCCCTTCAAATTTTTCTTTAGGATCACGTGGTTAGTTTCGTGAGTTGTCCATCCTCTTTTGTTCGGTGCATTTCTCGTCAAGTTGACTCGACCATCTTCATCTTTGAGTTCAATCCTCAGTTCTTCCTCCGACGTCGTTGTTTTCCTTGTCAAAGTTGTCATTGTTTTTTCCACCGCCCACCTTCTTCTTCTCGGAACCGGAGTTCGTAATCGAGTATCCATTCTACTCGTGTGAAGTTTTGCTCTCTCTCCTCAATGATTTCAACGGTGTTTTCTCTTCAAGATATTCGTCGGTTTCCCCTTCCAAATTGCCTTTGTTTTCCGCCCTCCACCCTATTATTCCCGGAGTTTCAGTTTCTTCCGACCATAAATTCCATTCGTGTGGAGCCTCTTGAGTTTTTCGTCAATTATTTCAACTGGTGAATTCTCGTCTTGTTAGTCATTATTCATCTCCGGTGGATCCAATTCAAGTTTTCGTGTCGATCGTATTCTTTCTCTTGGCTCAAATATTTCCCTTTGCTTTCGTTCGCCTCTACTTGAGTTTATCCTTCCGGAGTCATAAGTCATCTCAGGAGATTCGTCTATGTTTAAATTAATTCAAGGTTAGCACCTCATTCTAATATTTCAGTTCTTCCAGTGCATCATCTATCTGTTCAACATTCTTTTCCAACGGTGTTCTATTTTAGTGGGCCCTAACCCACAGGCCTTTTCGAGGATCTTACGACTCTTCTAATTTCCCGGAGTTATTCTCTAATTCTTTTCGGAGTTTGGCGTAAGAATGAATTTCATCGATCGAGATGCCTTTTCAAGATCGATTTCAAATCATTTCATTGTTGGCTCAACCTCTTCGCTTTTCATCCTCCCGAAGTATCTCAGAGATTTTGGTGGTGTTTCTCATCGTCCTTCTCAACATTTGAAGACCGTCGTAGATTTTCTCTTAAATCTTGTCCGTTCTCCCGGAGATTTATGGTGCTAGCTCGATGTTATCCTATCAAATTGTCTCTAGTCGTGCAATTCTTTTCATCCATCCGGAGCATTTCAGGAGTTGCTTTCTCTCTCGATCATCCGACGCCATCTTTTCGGAAGATTTCTTCATTCTAAGTTTTCACATTCATGCACCAATTATTCTATATCCGTGCCCTTTCGTTCGCCTCAATATTATCCAGGAGCTTCGTTCAAGTGTTCTTTAATCAGCTCATGATCTATTTGTTCTTTTGAATCTAAATCCCCTCTAGCATATTTGCTCTTCTAATTCTTCCCGTTGATTCATTCTCTTTCGTCAGTCATTTCCGAATTCTTACGGTGGTTCGTTCAAGATTCTTTTCCTTGATTATCATTTTAATTCATTCGTTCTTTCGAATCCTACCGGTGGTTCATGAAGACTTTTTCAAGTTCTGTGTGATGTTTCCCCTTAATCCTTTTTCAACGAGAATAAGTATTATGCCAAATCCATTGCTTGTCATCAATTTAATTTGATGAAGGATAAGCATACAGTAAATCTTATTCTTATTTCATCAAAGTGATTAATCCCTTCCTTCGGAGTTTGTTCGTAATGAATAAATTCTAATTCCAAGTGCTATCCATCTTTTCTTTTCCGGAGTTCGAATTTCCCTCGACCATCTCGTCGGAACCTCCATCTAAACCATCGCAACGCTCATCTTATTATTTCTTCCTTCATTCTATCTCACCATCCTTTTTCTTACCGGAGTTCTTCATGGTGGTTCTTCATGATTTAATTCATTCTTCAAGTGTTCATCAAGATTTTGTTGGTGGAGTTCAAGTATCTTTTCTTCTCGCATCTCGAAGTGTAATTAATTCTCCGTATTCTTTTGAAGTGGAGTTTTGCTTTTCTTCATTCCTCTCAGCTATTCAATCATTTCCGTTTGTGGCTGGTTATCACCTCATAATTTTGAGATGTTTCCCATAAGTCCACGACAAGCTTATTCTTTCGTTGTTGATTTTCTCAACAACTCTATTCAATCCTTCTAAATTCTTTTCATTAAATTCTCTTTCAATTCTTTAGGAGGTTTTGTGTCATGTCTTCATCAAGTATCGTTCCATCCTCTTAAGCTCGTGTTCTATTCCTCCATGTTTTAGCCGAGTGCTGCCTAAATCCTTTCAGTCTTATTCGTTTCTTTTCTCATTCTAATCACTCCGGTTAGAACGAGTACTTTCATAGTCTATCACGATTCCGTGAGCTTTCGATTCTCGTCATTTTCGTCGTTCCTCTCTTCTTCTCGAGTGCTCTCGATTCTTTGATTCTTCTCTTGAGCTCTTGTTTCACCTCATCCCTTTTCTCGTCCGTCTCGGTCCTAAGATCTCGGGACGAGATCTCTTGTTAGTGGAGGAGTGTTGTAACGCCCCGGATTCGATGCGCCAGGTGTCCGTCAGTTATTCGCCCGTCGTTGCCATGTCATGTGCTTGCGTGTCTCTCTTTGCCATGTCATCATCTGCATTTCATATCATGTCATCATGTGCATTTCATTTTGCATACGTGTTCGTCTCATGCATCCGAGCATTTTCCCGTTGTCCGTTTTGCAATCCGGCACTCCTATGTCTCCGGCGCCCCTTTTACCTTTTTTAGGTATGCGGGTGTTAAGCGTTCTCGGAATGCCGAGGTTTGTCAAGCGGCCTTGGTATAGCACCGGTGAACCGCTGTCAAGTTTCGGATCATTTGGAGGTCGTTTGGTACTCAGCAGTTAACCGGGTAACCGCAAAAGCCTCTTTTGTTGCAGCCCAACTCCCCCTTCAAAGTGGCCCAAAACCCACCAAACTCCCCTCCATGCTCTCGGTCGTTCGATCACGATCGCGTGGCCGAAAACCGCTCCTCATTTGGACTCTCCTAGCTCCCTCTACCTATATATATGTGCCTCCCCCGAAATTCGCGGATCATTCCAACCCCGAAACCCTAAAAATCGTCCCCGCGCCGCGCCGGACATGTCCGGTCCGGCCGGACGGAATCGCGCCGCCGCCCCGCAGCCAATGGCGTCGTGCCACGTGGCCTGCGCCGCCGCCGCCCAGCAGCGGCCCGCGAAACCCGCCAGCAGCGAGCCGCCACGCCCGCCGCTGGCCCGTCACCGGCCGCCGCCTCCGCCGAGCCCGGCCGCCCGCCTCTCCCGCGCCTCGGCGGCCGCCCTCGCCGGCAGCCGGCGCCTCGGCCCCATTGCCGGCCTCCGCCCGCCCGGCTCCTCACTCCGCCGCCATGGCATCGCCCGACCGCGCCTTCCGCGCTGGGTGCGCGTCGCCGCCAGCGCTCCTCGCCCGGCCCGCCGCCTCGCTCGCGCCGCCGGTAGCGCCATGCCTTCCAGCGCGCCTTAGCGCCGGCGCCGGCCGGATCCGGCCCGGGGCTACCTCGCCGGCGCCGTCCCCGGCCTCCTCCGCCCCTCCTCTCCGACTCCGGCGCTCTACTCCGGCGAGTCGCCGCGTGCCTCGTTAACCGTGCACGCAGGGTTGACTTCCCCCCCTCTAAAATTCTTCCAAGTCCTGAGAATATGTGTTATTTTGTTCCATTTTCGTTGCATCATATATCCGTCATCGTAGCTCCGTTTTGCGCGTGTAATATGTCAGAATGTTCGCCTAGAAGAGTAGATCATTTCATCTCATTGCATCATTTTCATTTGAGCTCATCTTGGTGCCCTAAATGCTGTTGGAAGAGTGCTATGTGATGTTAGTTTCTGTTTCTTAACAGAATATGCACTTTTGTCATTTTTGCCATGATTGATGTGTGCATCCTATGGACTTGAGTCCTACATGTGTTTTGTTATATGCCATGCCATCTTTCCAGAGGTGCTTGCCATGTATTTTTGTGAGTTGTGTAGTGAGTGCATCAAGCTTGTTAAGTAGGGTACTTGCTGTTGCTGTTTTCCTGGCAGATTCTGTTATATTTTGTTGCCATGTTAACTTGATGCTACAGAGAGATCCATGCTTATTTTGAGATACTTCAGTAAGGATGTTTTGTAAAGCATGTCTTGCTATATCCATCCATGCCCTTGTTTGCAATTATGGAGTGCCATAGCTTGAGTCAATCGAGCTCTACTTTTGCTATAAAATGTTCCTGGCAGATTGTTTACATGTTATTCAATTTTGCCAAGGTTGTTATAGTTGATCCTTGCATGATATGATGTTGTTCTTGCCATGTATAGCTTCTATGCTATGTCTTCTTACTGTTTGTTGCCTTGTCATGCCATGTATTGCTCTGTGGTGAGTGGTTCAAGCTCACCAACATGCCTACTTATTGTTGTTCCTGCCATGTTTAAATCTGTAATAAAACTTGCCATGGTTACGTGGGTGCCATCATATTTTCTGATCCTTTTTGGCTTATGGTCACTAAAGGACTTTTGTTCTATGCATTTAGAAGATTCATTCCATGCCTTTTTTTGCCATGTTAAGTTCCTGTAACATGTTGTTACATAGATCTAAACATTGAAACCTGATGTTATTTCTGCTAAAGTCTGAAACTGTTATTATTTGCAATCTTGCCATGTGTGTTTGAGCATGTTCTAGTGATTTCTGGAGTTAGCTCAGTGTTCATGTTTTGTCATGCTTTACCTTTACATCATGCCCATGCCTTTTGTTATTTCGTGGAGATGCTGTAGCATGTTGTTTTGATGCTTGCAATATGCCTAGTTGCTGTTTTGGACAGATTGTTGTTATGACTTGTATAGAGTGTATGTGTTGCACCGTTGCTCCGTTTTGGGTGTGCTCTATATGAAACTTGCTTGATTTTGCATGTAGTTTCATATTATCATGTTGCATCCTTGTTTTGAGGTGTTTTCTTGATGTTTGTATGCATTTTGCATCAATGCCATGTTTATCTTGTTTTGCTCATATCTTCTAGACCGTAGCTCCGAATCTAATGAACTTTATATGTAACTTGACTAGAATTTCGTGTAGATCATCGTGGTGCATCTTAACATGCTGTTTAACAACTTGAACATAACGTTTATTCAGATCTGGACCAATTTCGAAATTTGCATATGAGGACTTACCGGAATTGTTCTATGTAGTTTCCGGCCTCATTTAAACTTGCCGTGATGTGTTGCTCTTGTTTGCATCATCTCTTGCCATGAGTAGCTTCATGTAGCCTTGTCATGCATCATGCTTGTTGTGCATCTTGTCATGTTCATGTGTGGTGTGTTTACTATGTTGTGTGCTTCTTCTTGTTAGTTCCCGTTTCGTTGCGATCGTGAGGATTAGATTCGTCTCGCTTGGTTCGGCTTCATCCGTTCGTCTTCTTCATGGACTCGTTCTTCTTCCTTGCGGGATTTCAGGCAAGATGACCGCTACCCTGGATCTCACTACTATCATTGCTATGCTAGTTGATTCGTTCTATCGCTATGCTGCGCTACCTATTACCTGTTTATCAATCCATCCAAAATTTCCATGTCGACCTCTAACCTTTTGCACCCTTCCTAGCAAACCGTTGTTTGGCTATGTTCCCGCTTTGCTCAGCCCCTCTTATAGCATTGTTAGTTGCAGGTGAAGATGAAGTTTGTTCCTTGTTGGAACATGGAGATGTTGTTCCGTCTTTGGAACATGTTTACTTGTTGGGATATCACAATATATCTTATTTAATTAATGCATCTATATACTTGGTAAAGGGTGGAAGGCTCGGCCTTATGCACGGTGTTTTGTTCCACTCTTGCCGCCCTAGTTTCCGTCATATCGGTATTATGTTCCCGGATTCTGCGTCCCTAACGCGGTCGGGTGATTTATGGGACCCCTTGACAGTTCGCTTTGAATAAGACTCCTCCAGCAAGAAGGCCCAACCTTGGTTTTACCATTTGCCTCACCACCACCTACATTTCCCTTGGGAGTAATTAACCCAAGGGTCATCTTTATTCAGCCCCCGGGCGGTGCTTCTCTAAGTCTTGGCCTTTGAACCAGCTACTCTTGGGGCCACCTTGAGGCAACCCGAGGTTTGGTTTACTCGTAGCTAGTCTCATCCGGTGTTGCCACGAGAACGAGATATGTGCAGCTCCTATCGGGATTGTCGGCGCATCGGGCGGCTTCTTGGTCTTGTTTTATTCTTGTGAAATGTCTTGTAGCCGGATGCCGAGATCGATCGGGTCTTCCGGGAGAAGGAATATCCTTCGTTGATCGTGAGAGCTTATCATGGGCTAAGTTGGGACACCCCTGCAGGGTTTGAACTTTCGAAAGCCGTGCCCCCGGTTATGTGGCAGATGGGAATTTGTTAATGTCCGGTTGTATAAAACCCGAAGTTGATCTCAATTAAAAATACACCAACCGTGTGCGTAACCGTGAGTGTCTCTTTTCGGGGTTGATCGAGAGGAGAACACGGTTTCTGGGTTATGTCTGGCGTAAGTAGGAGTTCAGGATCACTTCTTGATCATTACTAGTTGACGACCGTTCCTTTGTTTCGCTTCTCGCTCTCATTTGCGTATGTTAGCCACCATATATGCTTAGCCGCTGCTGCAACCTCACCACTTTATCCCTTCCTTTCCCTTCAAGCTTTGCTAGTCTTGATACCCATGGTAATGGGATTGCTGAGTCCTCGTGGCTCACAGATTACTACACCACCAGTTGCAGGTACAGGTTTGCGATGATCATGACGCGAGAGCGATGTTTGCTTGTGTTGGAGTTCTTCTTATGCTTCTTCTTCGATCGGGGATAGGTTCTGTGTCGGCCTGGGCTAGCAGGGTGGATGTCGTTGGAGTTTCTGTTTATGTTTCCTCCGTAGTCGGATGTTGATCTTGTACATGATGTTGATGTATTCTTGTGGCATTTGTGCCTTATGTATGTATCCCTATGTACTATGTAATGTTGATGTAATGATATCCACCTTGCAAAAGCGTTTCAATATGCGGATCTATCCTTGGTGGGACCGTCGAGTTCCTTTTGGATAGGGTCGCATATTGGGCGTGACACTTACCTGTCTCTCTCTCACCTCCGATGGAGCCCATGCCTCGTACGCGGCGTCGCCGGGGTGTGGTGCCGCACGGCTTCGAATCCTTCGCCTCTCCCACGGCGGTCCCTCTCCTCCCCGCCCCTCTTTTCTCTCAGCCATGCGACGAAATCGTGCTCCATGGGAATCATGGCCGTCCGCCTGGTGCTGTTCGTCAGGCACGCCGCCAACAGGGAACCCCAGACCCGTAACCTTATCCACGAGAATCCGCGTGTCCATCCTCGACTACCACACGAATGAATTGAAGTATAACGCCACCAATCATTATGGTTGATTTCATCTTCTCCCTCCGTAATGCTTCACCGCATACGATCTCCTCTTCACGCCGTCCCGTGCTTTCTCTTGGCTGCTTCATCGAGATCTGATGCTTCCAGAACCTATGGACCCCTCGATGCGGAGCCTTTCATTCCCGAGCCACCATGTTACGTGTTGCCTCGCTCCGCCGTCCGCCATGGACTGACGAGGTCGTCGCTTCTGGTGAATCCTAGGCCTCCTGGATCGCGCCTTAAGTGAGCATTTTCTCACGTTCTTGAGTCCCCTCCACCTCTGTAGCTTGCCCGTGCGTAACACCTTTCACCGTTTCCACGGGACCTCGTCGCCGGCGAACTTCCCGGCTGCTCTGTGAACTCCAGTACCCTTGCCGAGCACCCGCGACCCGCCTTGCTCTGGACCATTCGCAGCTTGCCCTCGCGTGCTCCCTCGTAGTCTCGAGCCGACCCGGAGTGCCGGGTGCTCGCATGAGTTCAAACTCCGTCATGTACATGAAAGGTGGGCCCGAGCTTGTTACTTATAATTAGGGATAAACCATTATTAGTTCTTAACGACCCCTTTTAACCACCCCTTTTAGAGACGCTGACTAGAGGGCCCACCCCTGAAATAATTAAGTGAATACCATTTCAGAAAATAATACAATAATGACATGTGGATCCCATGAGAAATTGATATTTTTTTCATTTTGGTCCCGCGTGTAAGTGAGACAGGCAGAGAGAGGAAGAGATAGAGCTTATACTTTTTATTTTTTTTGTGAGTAGGTCCCACATGGCAGTGACATATGGAGGAAGGGTAGAAATGTCCAGAAAACGTCTCATTGACGGTCAAAGGCCTTTGACTGGACGGTAACGGCAAAGAAGGATATTTCTATAAGTGCAACTGACGGCACATGGGCAAATTTAAGCATGCTTCGAAATTAGCGGCAAATCTGAGTAGTGGGTTCGAGTTAGGGGTAGAAATGGAAATGTTCCCTTTCTTTTAAGGGCTGGTCTGTTCGGCCCGCCATTCTTCTGTCCGCTGTGTATTTGGATTTTGTGTCCATATCTAGTTTCTCACCACATTTTTCATCTGTACGATTATGGATATGGTTGTCTGCTTCCACGTATATTTATTTAGTTAGTCAGTTGATTGCTGCTCTTGGCCCCTATTTACATGCCTGGCTTTTTACCCACTGGAGAGTTCGACACATTTGCTTCCCACTACTATTACCTTAAATTTCTTGGCCTCCATGTTTTGTGTCCTCTGGTCGTCAATCTGGGGCTTTCGCTGGATTTATTGTCAGCCGATCTCGATCACTTCGTTCATGTGGTGTGTCCACTGCTGTCCCTTCGTTTGGTCATGGGCGTGATAGAGGGGGTGTCTATCTTGCTGCTGCCTCTGTTCTGATCAAGCCTCCTATGGCGTCGACCAATTTCCTCTCACCTGGTGTGTCTATGGTTGTTTCTTCATGCCATGGTCGTGGCCCATGGTAGGGGGAGTGATTGCTTTGTTGTTCCTCCCATTCTGATCCAAGCTCCTGTGGTCTCAGACGATTTTCTTTTGTGTGGTGTATCTGTGGCTCCTGCTTCCCGTGGTCATGGGCATGGTAGAGGGAGTGGCTGATGTGTTGTTCCTGCCATTGTGGCCGAATCTCCTATGTTGTGTGTCGATTTTTCTGTGGTAGTGAGGGGAGCGGCCTTCATGTTCTGCTATGTCTACTGTTGCGCCGGAGGTTCCTCTTTTGGTATCCTCTCCATCTTAGGTTGCCTGGGCCATTATGGTCATGTGTCCATTTTTGCCGTTGATAGTTCTGCGGTGGGTTCTTCCATGCTTGGTAAGATGTGTTTTTATTTTTCCTTTTGGTATGAGTTCGTTTGTTCTTATGTGGTATTTCTTAATTCTTTCTTTTGTTGGCTCAGCTATTTTTGTAGATGAATCTCTCGATCTGCTAAAGCACGCCATCGGTGTCAAGAGATTCGCGAGGAAAAGCGTCTTATCAGGGCATCTTCAGGTTTGTTTGTGTGTGTTTTTTCTTTTCGTCCCTTTTCTTTCTTTGACTTATGTTGTTTTGCGCTCCATTATTTAGATGCATCATTCACCTTCCTTACTCCGTGCCTATCTTTCTGTTATCTCTTCTCATCCCGAGAGAGTGTCCTTCAACCACTACTAGGGAAAACTTTATACGTAGCATCTTAGCAGTAGCGCTGGACAAAATCGTGCGCTACTGCTACTTAGTAGTAGCGTGTGTAAATAAACCGCGTGTCAGGTGGTAGGTGCGACATATGCCAATGGGTGGCTTATCATTGTGGGAGCCAGTAAGACATCGCCGGTGCCTGGAAACGGGGTGAGGCGAAGACATGCACGCCGGCGGATCTTACCCAGCTTCGGGGCTCTCCGTGGAGATAACACCCCTACTGCTGCTCTACGGGGTCTCCGCATGATCACTAGATCAACAAGTGGCTACAAGAGGCTCCTTGAGCTGTTCGGCGAGAGGAGGAAGAAGGGCAAGGCTAGCTCTCTTCTCCCCTCAATGTAGTGTCTAAAACTCTAAGAGATCAACCCTTTGCATGGGTGCCCTGGGGGGTTTATATAGGCCTACCTGATGAAGTCATATACCTAGGGTAGGGTCATGGACCTGTCCAAGATACCCTCCCCAAGGTCATCCTTAGAGTAAGCTGCCTACTAGTCGACCTGGTAGGTTTCCACTCGACAGATTCAAAGACACTCGACCATGAAGACCCACTCGACCACCAGGAGTCCAAGAGCCAATCAGTGTCCAAACGGTCTATAGATTAAGTAGTCTTTATGGTCATGATGACACTTTATGTAAGGCGTTACCAGTAACGCCTAGCCTTAATGTACCGTAAACCCTCCGCTACATGGGCTGGCTGGGGTCCTGGCGCACTCTATATAAGCCACCCCCCTCCACAGGTAGAAGGGTTTGCACCCCTGTAATTCATACGCATATAATCCAGTCGACCGCCTCCGGGCTCCGAGACGTAAGGCTGTTACTTCCTCCGAGAAGGGCCTGAACTCGTAAACTCGCGCGTACCAACTACTCCATAGCCAGTACCTTGCCTCTCCATACCTACCCCCCATTCTACTGTCAGACTTAGAACCACGACAGTTGGCGCCCACCGTGGGGCAGGTGTTCTAGCGATTTGTTGGAGAAGTTGGGATTCTTTCGATCTCCTACATCATGGTTTTGGTGGAGTTTTGGTCGGGGCCGCGAGATCCGTCTCGGTGCGCTCACGTTCATCGCCGACGACTCCGCTTGGCTTCAGGAGGCTCCTCTCGACGTTGACGCGCTCCCGTCCGGCAAGCGCACTTCGCGTCGTCTGACGTCCTCCTGCAGCAACCGTCGACCCAGTATGGGTCGGTTCTTGTGCTGTCGTCACTCCCAGTCTCCCGCCGGCGCAAGCGCTCCGGTCGGTCGAGGCTTCAGCGGTGGGTGAGGCATGCGGTGGCGCGCCAGTCGGCCACTTCCCAAGTCGCGGCAATCGAGCCCGACGAATCTCTCTACGGCCTGTTCGATCTGTCGACTGACTCCACAGAGACTGCATCCGAGTGCGATAGCAGCAATCCGGCGGCAGAGGTTCTGATGGTCGACGGACAACACAGTCCTCCTGGATACCCCCGCACCGATGGAGGCGACGGTGGAGGTGATCCGGCGCAAGATCACGAAGAGTACCAACCCGAGCCCCTCACTTCGCTGCAGAGGGAGGAACTTCGCCGCCGAAACATGGATGCGCTTCACACTCCAATCGTTGGAGAAACCCCGAGGCTCGTGCCTTGGAGGATGCGCGCAACAGCCATAACTTGGCTGAGCGACTCGACCGAGAACCTCTAGCGAGTTCTCGACGAGCACGCGACCACGGGTTCCAGAATCCAGTCGACGTCAGCTCTTTCCACAACCAACTCAGGTATATCGAACTCCGATTCAGAATTTAGCAGCTGCAGCCTATGTAGCAGAATCAATTCAGCCTTCCCAGTCAGAGGCGGGTAGAGGTTTGCAATAGATCAGAGATTTACTCCGGGCAGCAGGAGATCAAAACTCAGTCGTATCACAGTCGCGGAACAGGATTCACAGCAGACCCGTCGCTGCGAATTCAGTCCAGTCGGCCCATAGTCCAAGATCGCCCCTGAGGCGTGAGGAATGTGGAGGCCGGCGTGATGATCAGTACAGGAATCGCGAGCCGTATGAGCACCGATTCGATCGCAATGATCGACGTCGAGTGCCCACCCCTCCCCCAAGGGGTGGATCATACGCTCCTCGGCAACAAGATGACAGACGCCAGCACAGTGTTGGGCGAAGGGTTCCGGTCGACCCTAGAGAGCTAGGCTTTGATGCAAGATCCATCATCGTTCAAGGCTTGGTCGACAGGAACAGAGCTCACCGAGAAGGTCATGACAGAGATGTTCCCTCCAGCAGCAGAGTTCATGTCTCAGGGCCAGAGTGTTTTAGCAGGGCCATCGAGCCGCGATGATTCCTCTCAACTTCAGGTTGGCGATTGGAGTCGATAAGTTCACGGTGAGTCCAAGCTCGACACTTGGCTTGAGGACTACCGAGTGGCTGTTCAGATTGGCGGCGGCAACGATGAGGTAGCTATGAAGCATTTGCCCTTATGTTGGAGGGTTCGGCCAGAGCATGGTTGAATCAGTTAGCACCCAGCAGTATTTACAATTGGGAAGATCTGGCCCGAGTGTTTGTCAGGACATTTGAAGGGACTTGCAAGCGACCAGCGGGATTGACGGAGCTGAAGTCGTGTGTGTAGAAGTCGAATGAAACTTCGAGAGATTACATCCAGAGATGGATAACCTTGCACCACACAGTTGAGAATGTGTCTGATCACCAGGCAGTCTGTGCTTTCAAGGAAGGTGTCAAGAACAGAGAGTTGAGTTTGAAATTCGGTCGGACAGGAGATATGACCCTGAGTCGGATGATGGAGATTGCCACCAAGTATGCTAATGGTGAAGAAGAGGGTCGGCTCCGGAGTGGTAAGTACAAGTCGACCGCTAATGAAGCCGGCGGAGGAAATTCCAGTCGGAAGCAGAAGCGCAAAGCCGAGCCAGCCGCTCCCGGAGAAGCCTTGGCTGTGACCCCAGGAAAGTTCAAGGGGAAACCCAAGGGTCCGTGGAACCCCAAGAAGGTGAAAGACCAAGATGGGAATGATGTGTTGGACTTGCCATGTCACATTCACACGAAGAAAGATGAAGAGGTAAACTCATTTACCCAAAGCATACCACTCGACAATGTCGGCTCTTGATTCAGCGGTTCAAGGGAAGCAACCCAAGGATACGGAAAAGGGGTCGGATAAAGTTGAGGACAAAGAAGATAGTGATGGTGGATACCCCCAGGTCAATTCCACCCTGATGATTTTTGCTGATATTGAAAGCAAAAGTCGATTGAAAGTTATCAACCGAGAAGTGAACATGGTCGCTCCGGCGACGCCCAATTATCTCAAATGGTCCCAGACCGCCATCACATTCGACCAGTCCGATCATCCGACACACATTGCCACCCCTGGGAGGCAAGCATTGGTGGTCGACCCAGTCGTCGAAGGCACTTGACTGACCAAAGTTTTGATGGATGGCGGCAGTGTCCTGAACATCTTGTATGCAGAGACGTTGAAAGGGATGGGCATTCCGATGTCCAGACTTAGCACCAGTAACATGAGTTTCCACGGAGTCATTCCTGGAAAGAAGGCTGAGTCACTCGGTCAAATCGCTCTTGATGTGGTTTTTGGTGATTCGAAGCATTTCCGCAAAGAAAAGTTGACCTTTGAGGTCGTGGATTTCAGGCGCTTATCACGCTTATTCGGGAAGGCGGCGTATGCCCGTTTCATGGCCCGACCATGTTATGTGTACCTCAAGTGAAGATGCCCGGCCCCAAGGGTGTGATCACCGCCATCCGGCAATCAGAAGAAAGCGGAAGAGTGTTTCCAGAAAGGCTCTAAGATTGCTGATGCTCAGATGGCAGTGGTAGAATTGCAAGAATATCAGAAGAGTGCAGATCCGAGTGATTTGTTGCGATCCAAGAAGCCCGCTACGGAGTCTGAATTTCATTCGTCCAGTTAGAAGTAGCAGGTTCTTATTCTCCCGAACGTCCCCATTGCTGCTCCGACCAACATCTCAACAACACTCGACTCCAAAAAGGAAGAAGCGCTCGTCCACTTCCTCCGTGAGAACTGGGACATCTTTGGATGGAAGCCTGCTGACATGCCGGGTGTTCACAGGGAGCTGGCTGAGCACCGTCTGCGAGTCGACTCAAAAGTCAAACCTGTCCAAGAACATCTTCGACGGTCCGCCATCCAGAAGAGAAAGGCCATAGGCGAGGAGGTGGCTCGGCTCTTAGCAACACAGTTTATCCGAGAAATTTACCACTCCGAGTGGCTCACCAATGTGGTCATGGTCCCTAAGAAGGACAATTCACTGCGCATGTGCATCGACTTCAAACATATCAATCGTGCCTGCCCGAAAGATCATTTTCCTCTCCCCCGCATCGACCAAATAGTCGACTTGACTGCGGGATGTGAGCGGTTGTCTTTTTTAGATGCATATTCCGGGTACCATCAGATCCGTCTGTATGGACCCGACGAGATCAAAACATCTTTCATCACTCCATTCGGTGCTTGTTTATGTCACCATGCCATTCGGCCTCAAGAATGCCGGAGCCACGTTCATGAGGATGATTCAGAAGTGTTTACTCACTCAAATCAGTCGGAATGTGGAAGCATACATGGATGACATTGTGGTCAAGTCACGGAAAGGTTCCCACCTGTTGACTGACCTTGCTGAAGCATTTGCCAATCTCAGGAGGTATGATATCAAGCTTAATCCATCAAAGTGCACATTCGGAGTTCCTGGTGGAAAGTTACTCGGTTTTCTCGTTTCTGAACGAGGAATCGACGCTAACCCAGAAAAAGTTGGCACTGTTCTCCGAATGAAACGCATACATGCGTGTGCACGATGCCCGAAGCTTCTTGGATGCTTGGCCGCTTTAAGTCGATTCATCTCTCGCCTCGGTGAAAAGGCATTGCCTCTTTACCGGTGATGAAGAAGTCGACAAGTTCGAGTGGACTCCTAAAGCTGATGCAGCGTTTGCGAGCTCAAAGCTCTGCTCTCCACCAACCGGTGCTTGCTGCCCCAATCAAGAAGAGCCATTGCTGCTTTACATTGCAGCCACGTAACAAGTCGTCAAGACAAGATTTACGGTCGGCGGGAAGAGGAAGGAAAAGCCTTCAAAGTTCAAATACCAAAGATATTATCTTTACGAAGTGTTAACCCGTCGAAGCAAAGATACCCTCATTATCGAGAAGCTTGTGTATGGGATTTATATGACCGCAAAGAAGGTTGCTCACTACTTACGATCATTCCATTACTGATCGTCGTGATGCCCGTTATCGAGAGATTACACTGTGACGCAACTGGTCGAGGAGTGGCGAAATGGGCGATTGAACTTCTTCCCTTGGTATCAAGTTTGAGGCAAAGAAAGCCATCAAGTCCCAAGCAATAGTAGATTTCATTGCCGAGTGGATTGAACAACGATTACCGACTCAAGTTCACTCGAACCTTTGGACTATATTCTTTGATGGTTCCAAGATGATGAATGGTTCCGGTGTTGGGGTAGTATTGGTTTCCCCCCGAGGAGATAAGCTCAGATATGTGCTCCAGATTCACTTTGATTCTTCCAACAATGAAGCAGAATACGAAGCATTGTTGTATGGGTTGCGTATGGCCATTTCACTCGGCGTCCGTCGCCTCATGGTCTATGGCGACTCAGATCTGGTGGTTAATTAGGTGATGAAGGAGTGGGACATCAGAAGTCCAGCCATGGTAGCTCAGTAATGTCTGATGAGGAAAATTTGGAAAAGAAGTTTGAGGGTTAGAGCTCCATCACATACCCCGTGAAAAAATCAAGCTGCGATGATTTGGCGAAAATAGGGTCCAAGAGGGAAGCCATTCCAGTGATGTGTTTTTGGAGCACATCCGCACACCATCGATTCAAGAGGATCCTTTCACCGAAGAAGCTCCACAACCAAAAAGTGCCACCGATCCGGTGAAGTTGAGGTCCCGGTGGTCGACCTGGTCATGGAAGTCGTGGTCATCACTCCCGACCGACAAGATCACATCGCATACATCCACGAGGAAAGAGCTCCGGAGGCGAAGAAGAGGCTAGACAGATCATCCGTCGATCCAAGGCCTTTCTTGTGATCAAGGGACAGTTATTGAGAAAGCGTGATCGAGTCAGCCGAAGTGCATAACGCCGGAAGAAGGTCGAGATAATCCTTGATGATATCCACTCGGGGACACTGTGGTCACCATCGTCCTCTCGGACCATCATGGCTAAAGCATACCGGCGGGATTTTACTGCCAAAGGCAAATGAAATGGCAAAGGAAATAGTCGACAAATGTGAAGGATGTCGGTTCTACTCCAATATGTCACACAAGCCCGCCTCGGCATTGAAGACCATTCCACTCGTCGGCCTTTTCGCTGTTTGGGGATTGGATATGATTGGACCGGCGAGAAGCTGGCAGGAGTAGTTTCACTCATTTGCTTGTGGCAGTCGACAAGTTCACGAAGTGGATCGAAGCTAAACCTATCAAGAACCTTGATGCATGCACTGCTGTCAGTTTCGTCAGAGAATTGATATTCAGATATGGAGTTCCGCACAGCATCATCACGGACAATGGGTCAAATTTCGATTCCGACAAGTTCAAAGCCTTTTGCGCCTCTCAGGGCACGCGAGTCGACTATGCTTCAGTCGCTCACCCCCAGTCGAATGGACAAGCTGAACGAGCAAATGGTTTAATTCTCAAAGGACTAAAACCTCGACTGATGCGTGATCTCAAGCACGCAGCAGGAGCGTGGGTTGATGAACTTCCGTCGGTTCTTTGGGGATTGAGGACCACTCCTAATCGTTCGACTGGGAGAACTCCATTCTTTATGGTCTATGGAGCTGAAGCAGTTCTGCCGAGTGACCTGCTTCACAATGCCCACGAGTCGAACTCTACTCACGAAGCTGAAGCGAGCAAGCCCGTCAAGATGCGATCGACCTCCTTGAAGAGGAGAGAGAGATGGCCCTGATCCGTTCGACCATCTATCAGCAGGACGTGCGTCGATTCCACACCAGAAATGTGAAGAGCAGAGCCTTTCAGGAAGGAGATCTGGTCCTCCGAGTGGATCAACAGAAACCGCACAAGCTCGCTCCCACTTGGGAAGGTCCTTCATCGTCACGGAGTTCTTCACAATGGGGCTTACCATCTTTACAACGTCGAACGCCGGATCGATGAGCCTCGAGCATGGAATGCGGAGCTGCTCCGCCCTTTTACACTTAAGAGCTCACTCGGGTGAGATGTAATAAAAAGTACCTCTGTAGTTTGTCTATCTAAATCAAGAAGATTATAATTTTCCTAGTGATTGTTATTACTTTTTGTTAAAATTCCCCCCCTAGTGGGTGACTTAGCTGCGAATCCGTTTCACCTAAGTTTGTTAAAAAAAATCCTTACCGAGTGTCGAGCCAGCCTCTCACTCGGAGGTTTAGCTGCGAATCCGTTTCGCCTAAGTATTTAAAATCCTACCGAGTGGTGAGCCAGACTCCCACTCGGGGGCTTAGCTGCAGTCCAAGTACTCGCCTAAGTGTTTAAAATCCTACTGAGTGGTGAGCCAGACTCCCACTCGGGGGCTTAGCTGCAGTCCAAGTACTCGCCTAAGTGTTTAAAATCCTACCGAGTGGTGAGCCAAACTCCTACTCAGGGGCTTAGCTGCAGTCCAAGTACTCGCCTAAGTGTTTAAAATCCTACCGAGTGGTGAGCCAGACTCCCACTCAGGGGCTTAGCTGCAGTCCAAGTACTCGCCTAAGTATTTAAAACAATGTGCACTTTGCAAGGACGACGAGGTATAGGTCATTGTTGCCTTCCCTTCAAAGCTATGACACAAAATCCTCCTTGGAGGCTTAGCTGCAGATCCAAGACTCGCCTAAGTTTGAAAAATCCTACCGAGTGGAGAGCAAACCTCCCAGTCGGGGGTTTAGCTGCAGTCCAAGACTACCTAAGTTCGAAAAATCCTATCAGTGGAGAGCAAACCTCCCACTCGGGGCTTAGCTGCAGTCCAAGACTACGCCTAAGTTTGAAAAATCCTACCGAGTGGAGAGCAAACCTCCCACTCGGTGGCTTAGCTGCAGTCCAGTACTCGCCTAAGTTTGAAAAATCCTACCGAGTGGAGAGCAAACCTCCCACTCGGGGGCTTAGCTGCAGTCCGAGACTCGCCTAAGTTTGAAAACATACGGATCCATAAGGACTGACGAGGTGCAGGTCGATTGCTACCTTCTCCTTCGGAGCTGCGCCACAAGTACAACGTGCGCTCCATCCCGATCCGCAAGGACGACGAGGTGCAGGTCGACTACTACCTTCTCCTTCGGAGCTGCGCCACAAGTACAACGTGCGCTCCATCCCGATCCATAAGGACGACGAGGTACACGTCGACTGCTTCCTTCTCCTACACCTGCAAGAGCCACAAAGTGTAGGTCGACTGGATCCACCTCAGAGCTGCATCTTAAACATTGAAGCATAATCCGAGTGAAGAGCAAAGTTCACTCGAAGGCAAACAAAAGCATATTCTGATGATAAGTAAAGTTCGGATAGCATCCTAAGGATGTAGAAGTACCCAGGCCTCAAGCCTGTTAAGGTTTATCGGTTACAAAAATCACTCGGCATTCCGAGGCAAATTTAAGGTAGAGCATAAAAGTTTTTACTCCTCAGGTGGAGGACTGGAAGGAGCCACAAACTGGTCAAGGTCGATCCCATCGGCGATCCGGGTGGCAGCGGCGATGAAAGTTTCCATGAAAGATTGGAAATCATACTTCTTGGTGTTCGCAACTCTGAGGGCCGTCAGCTTGTCCTCCCGCGCTTCCTTGCAGTGGACACGAACCAGAGATAGAGCAACATCAGCACCGCACCTGCAGAAGACTTTTTCCATTCTTGCACTCGACTTGGAACCTCATTCAGTCGAGTCATTAAGGACTCAAGGTTGTTCTGAAGCGTCTGGTCCGGCCAGAGGGTTGAGTCGATCCGTGACACCGCAGCTTTTCGATCGGCGAGATAGTCCACCACACCAGCGATGCGAGACTCCAGTCGGAGCACGTTCATAGCGGCTTCATCCTTCACGGGAGAGTTGATGGGGTCCATGCTTGTCTCCACTCGACTGGTCTCTTCTTCGAAGTTCTGACAGAATTCTGCAAATACAACTCAAGTTCAAGCTAATGGTTCTATGGTGAGTCGATGATGACAAGTCGGTCGGATAAGAGGATTTACCTTCAAGCATGAGGAATAGCTTCTTGGCGAGCCCTCCCAGATAAACCTCCAGATCGTTCCTCCTCCCCGCCAGTTCGCCAACTGTTGGGGACACAACTACTGAGTGTGAACCGCCCTGGAGGGGCCGGTTTACCCTCGTCCATGATTCAGGCCCACGGAGGAGGCCTGGAGCCCAGAGGCTAATTAAGGTCCATCTATGTAAACCGCCTTAGTATTGTAACTTGTGTTGTAAGTTAAGAAAGGAGAGACCGAGCCGGACGCTTGTATGAGCCGGATCGGGACTCTGAGATCGAGGCGGCCAACCCGTGTATATAAGGGGACGACCGGTGGCGGATTAGGGAGAGAGGATTCGAGGCTAAGGCAAAGCTATTGCTCCCTAGTCGCGAAATCATATCAATCACATCACAACCGGACGTAGGCTTTTACCTTCATCGAAGGGGCGAACCAGTATAATTCCCGTGTCTTGTGTCCGCTTTAACACCTCTAGGTTAACCCGTACGATGGCCCTACGACTAAGTCCTTTCATGAGGACATCTGCCGTGACAATTCCACGACAGTTGGCGCCCACCGTGGGGCTATCGCACGATGGTTTGATGATCTTAGAGGGCAAGTTCGAAGGACTCGAAGGTTATGCACGATGGGCGGATGACTAAGAGTCGTCGCGGCAAGCTCTACATCGACGATGCGGATCGGGGCCCCGAGGCGGCTCGATTGAGTCTGGTACCGGGTCCCCTTCGGCGGCATACACGTGTTCATCGGCAAGATCGGCGAGCCAGGGCCTGGGTCGGACGTCTGTCTTGACCTTGTCGAGAGCGGCTCAGCGGCGAAGAAGAGTCCTGCCTGGCTAAACCGGGCGGTCGAGCATGTTTTCGTGGGGAGTCGTCCACGGAGGCTGCGAGGACGGATCAGCGTCTGGTGACGAAACTGTTGTCTACTCTGGCGGCGATTTAATCGTCGGCCGGAGAAACCGAGTCTCTATACCAGCTACAAGATGGCCAGATCGGGGGCTGTTCCGACGGTGAGAGTGTTCCGGACCCCTTCGATCTACCCAACCGGGTTGGGATCTTCATGGCCGGTACGCAGGCGGCGCTTCACTCTTCGACCGCGGCGCCCCTGGTCATCGGTTCAACAGCGGTGATGGCAGCCGGGGAAGGAGGCCCTGTGCGCCCGCCGGCTCAAGTTTTATCAGAGCTTTTCGACGCGTTGGCTGTGCTCATGGCAGAGGCTAATCCACCGGATCAGGACCTGCACAACGCCGAGATTGCAAAGGTGAAGGAACAGATCACTAAAGCTAAAGCGGACCTGGCGGCCGCGGACGCGAGGATGGCGGCGGAACGGGCCGCTTTGGATGCGCAGGCTTATAGGCTCATGCTGGATCAGAGCGCGTCGCATGAAGTCATGAAAAGGAAGTACAAGTCCCGTTTACCTTCGGTTTTCGAGGGAAGAGAGCTTTTCAAGACCCTGTGGGCGGGACGATAATCCGCCACCGGTGGTAAACCGCCGGAAGCACTGGGACGGCCGCGCCAGTTCAACCCGTGTGATAGATCTACCTCGTCATCACACCGGCGCACCCAGCTGTGCGAGACACCTCCGGTCACTACTCCAACCCGATGGATAACCTTGTCGCGGCTGCGGCATGGTTGGAGGCGATTCGATCGAGGGCGATTCACCACAGCGGTCCGAAACCCGCCGGGTCAAGGAGCTCCTCAGACGGCCCCGCTCAAGAAGAAGCGTATTCGTCTGATCGGGATCGGATCCACTCCACCCCGCCCAAGCCGGAGCTATAGCCGACGCGTCGACGAACCGGCCGTGTCAAGCAATGCGCAGCGTGGTCCGCCTCGCGGCAACAATCCGACGGGCGGCTTTGAGGATGCTCAAGTGGTAGTGGACGCGCCAGGCACGTGGGAGGCCGAGTTAGCAGCACAAGCAGAGGATCATCCGCCGTGCGGTTCGTCCGACCATCTTTGAGCCAGGGGTCACGTCACGGTTCTTTGGGGATGCCTTGCCTCGTCCCGCTTTACGTAACGTCGCTTGCCCAAGGACTTCAAGGGCCGCGCAAGGTGCCCAATTATCTTGCCGATTTGGCTCGAAGCATGGATAGAAAGCTATGAGATGGCCATGGAGATGCTAGATGTGGATGAAGCCGCGTATGCGAAGTACTTCACAATGATGTTGGAAGGAACGGCCCGGACTTGGTTGAAAAATTTTCCGCCCAACTCTATCGGTTCGTGGACCCGATTCTGAGCCCGATTCATTCAAAATTTCAAAGATACTGTAAGCAGCCCATGTCTATGGTGGATTTAGCAGCTTGTGTCCAGCGGAGGGAGAATCCACAACCCATTGGGTGCGCGCGTTTGAAGTTTTACATTCTTCGGACCGGATCAACCCTGATTCCGCGATCTTGACCTTGGAAGCCAATTGCGGTTCGAGCCATTGAAATTGAAGCTGGGCCGCATGAAGCGTTTTGCCATGACATGGGCACTCTAATGGGCGTTTTGGTAAAGTACGCTGATTACGATAGTACCAAGGATCCCGAATCTGAGGATGAAATGGGGAAGGGAAAACAGAGCGGCAACTCCGGGGGCCAGGCATCATTCGGCGAGCAATGGAGGAACAAAGCGTAAGCGAGCGGCAACATGAGCTTTGTGGCCAACACCAACGCAGCAGGACAAGGGTCAGCGACGCAGGTAGGCAATCAAACCGGGGCGGTCACAATCTGGATCGTTTGAATTTCATATTGAATCAACCTTGTCCGAAGCATGGGACGAAGGAGGCACCGGCGAACCACCTTTGGAAGGATTGTTACATTATGCAGGAGTTCAAAACTCCAACTCTGTCCGGGTATGATCAAGGGCCCGCGGCGGTTCGAGGTCCGCCCGGTTACGGTGGAGGAAATTCTGGCCCGAGATTCGGTGGTAATCCCGGGCAAGGCAATCAGAATAATCAAAGTAATCGAGCAGTCAGAACAATCAGAACCAAGGGGCTACAATCAACAACAAAGCGGTCGGGTTATCAAAGTAACCCAAAGCAATTGAACGGTGGGCAGTACCACGTCTTTACCACCAGCTTGGACAGACGAGACCGAAAACTTGAAGCGGGCGGTCGGCGTTGTTGAACCGGCTGCGCCCGCATTACCTACGCTGGTCCGAGCAACCGATCGTGTGAGCAGAGAGGACCATCCTCCCGGTTTATAATCCGGGTCAGCTAGCCCTCGTGGTGGCACCCCTGTAGGAGGGTACAAGTTTACCAAGGTTCTTATGGATGGAGGAAGCAGCATCAACATCCTGTACTACGAGACCTTCCGGCGTATGGGGTTGTGGATAGGCATCTTAGGCCATCCAAAGACAGGTGTTTCACGGAGTGGTGCACAGCAAGTCGGCGCATCTGGTCGGTAAGATAGCTCTGGAGGTGACCTTTGGGGACGAACATGACTCCAGATCAGAAACATTGACATTTGAGGTGGTGAAAATTCAAAGCCCCTACCACGCCCTCTTTGGGCGGCCGGCTTATGCTAAATTTATGGCACGGCCCTGCTATGTTTACTTACAGCTAAAAATGCCGGGTCACAAAGGAACGATAATGGTTCATGGGAGCCGTCGGATCGCTTTGGAGTGCGAGGAAGGTGATGCGGCTTACGCAGAGTCGGTTTGTGCCACTGAAGAGCTAAAATATTATAGAGACAATGTTGATCCGTGGATATGACCCCTTTGAAGAAGCCAACTACGGAGCATGATCCGGACTTGAAGTTCAAATCGGCGGTGAGGCGAAGCTTGTTGATTTTGTGCCCGGCGATTCGTCCAAGCAGTTCACCATCGGTGCCAACTTGGATCCTAAATAGGAAAGCGGCGCTCATCGAAGTTCATCCGTGAGAATCGGGACATTTTTGCATGGAAGCCTTCTGACATGCCCGGTGTACCGAGGGAACTCGCTGAGCACACTCTCAATGTTGACCCAAAATACAAACCGGTAAAGCAGTTTCTTCGCCGGTTTAATGAGGAAAGGCGCAAGGCCATCGGAGAAGAAGTTGCTAGGCTCTTGGCGGCAGGATTTATCGTCGAAGTCTTTCATCGAGTGGCTTGCCAATCCGGTGTTGGTTCTTAAGAAGAATGGCACTTGGCGCATGTGTGTGGATTACAGATCTCAACAAGGCACATCCGGCCAGATCCTTTCGCCTCCCCGCATTGACCAGATTATTGATGCTACGGCGGGTTGTGAGCGTTTGAGCTTTTGGATGCGTACTCCGGTTATCATCAGATTAAGATGGCAGTGAAGGACCAGGAGAAGACAGCGTTTATCACCCCTTTGGAGCCTTCGCTATGTATCTATGCCTTTTGGACTCAAGAGCGCCAAGCGACTTATCGGCGTTGCGTTGAGTTGCTTGCACGAACAGATCGGCCGTAACTTGCATGCGTATGTGGATGATATCGTGGTTAAGACAAGGAAGAAGGACACCTTGATTGAGTATCTAAAGGAAACCTTTGACAACATGCGGGTGTACAAGATGATGCTAAACCCGCCAAGTGCGTTTTTGGTGTTCGGCAGGCAAGTTATTGGGTTTTCTCGTGTCCAGCAGGGGGATCGAAGCTAATCCGGAAAAAAATTACGGCGATCACCTCCTTGGCTAAGCCGAAGTGCATCAATGACGTCCAGCGTTTGGCAGGCGGATTGCTGCGCTAAGCGGTTTATCACCGTCTAGGCGAGAAGGCCATTCCTTTGTACCGGATGTTGAAAAACGGATCGGTTTATGCGGAGTTCAGCCGCTAATGAAGCATTGGAGGATTTGAAGCGGCGGTTGGCCAACCCGCCGGTTCTAGCCGCCCATTGACAAAGAGCCGCTGCTGCTATATGTTGCTGCTAATGCCAGGCGATTAAGCGTGGCTATCGTGGTGGAGCGGAAGGAGGCAGGGAAGGAGTATCCGGTTCAACGGCGGTTTATTACATCAGCGAGGTCCTCATTGAGTCTAAACAGAGATATCCGCATTGGCGGAAGCTGGTATACGGGTTTTATGGCGCCGGAAGCTAAGGCAATATTTCCAAGGGCACCCCATCACGGTGGTCGATTCGGCTCCCTTGGGCGATATCATACTGAGCGAGAAGCGGCGGCCGGATTGCTAAGTGGGCTATAGAACTTGGGCATACGGTTTAAGATATGTGCCTCGGACGGCCGTAAAATCTCGAGCACTTGTGGATTTCATTAATGATTGGACGGAGTTGCAAGCGCCCAAGAGAAGCCGGATCATACCTATTGGACCATCCACTTTGATGGGTCCAGCAATTGGAGGGCTCGGGGTGGAGTCGTATTAACTTCCCACGAGGTGACAAGTTACATTACGTTCTCCGCCTAATGTTCCCTTGTACTAACAATGCAGCTGAGTATGAAGCTTTGCTCCATGGTCTCCGGATGGCTAAGGAAATGAATCTCAGCCGGGTTAAATGCCTTGGTGACTCAGACTTGGTGGCCCAGCAAGTATCAGGTACTTGGGATTCCAAAGATCCACTCATGGCTGCATATCGTCGGGAGGTGGATGTCGTTGCAGGACATTTTAAAGGATATCAGGTGGACCATGTGGATCGTCGGAAGAACGGCGGTGATGCTTTAAGCCGGCTGGGCTCTCAACGTAAACCGGTCCCTTAACGCGTCTTCCTTGATGTCTTGCACAATCCGTCGGTTAAGCTTCCGGATGAAATTGATTTGGCTATCCCTGATCCGGAGGCTCAATCGGTGGCGGCCTTGCATGTCACTCCGGATTGACGCTCCCTTATTTGGCATACATGAACCGGGCGAGTTACGGAAGATGAGGCGTTGGCCGACAGATAGTTCGGCGGTCTAGTCTATGACCATTGTTAATGGCGAAGTTGCACCATTGCGGTGTGTCGAGGCGTTTCAGCGTTGTGTGTCCCCTGAAGAGGGCTGTGAGATATTGCGAGAGATCCATGAAGGGGATTGTGGTCACCACGCCGGTTCAAAGTCCTTGGTGGCCAAGGCGTTCCGCCATGGTTTCTATTGGTTGACTGCCCATGCTGATGCGGAGGATCTGGTGAGACGATGTGATGGTTGCCAAAAGTTCTCTAGGCGTGCTCATGTGCCAGCCCAAGAATTGAGGATGATTCCAATTACTTGGCCGTTTGCGACTTGGGGTTGGATATGGTTGGACCTTTCAAGAGGTCCAAGGACAAAAAGACCCACTGTTGGTGGCGGTTGATAAATTTACCAAGTGGGTTGAGGCAGAGCACGTTAGCAAGTGTGATGCGGCCCACGGCGGTTCGGTTCATCAAAAGGTGATTTTCCGGTTTGGGTTTCCACAAGATCATCACGGACAATGGCACCAATTTGTCCAAAGGAGCTATGAAGGAATTTTGTGAACGAGCACATCCGGCTTGATGTTTCTTCCGTAGCCCACCCGCAATCCAATGGTCAAGCGAACGAGCTAATCAGGAGATCTTGAAAGGTATCAAACCCCGACTTATGGTCCCTTTAGAGAGGACGCCGGGTTGTTGGGTGGAAGAGCTACCATCGGTGATATGGAGTATAAATACTACCCCCAACCGATCCAATCGGATACACGCCCGTTCTTTATGGTCTATGGAGCGGAGGCGGTCCTTCCCAGCGATATCCGTCACGACTCGCCTCGAGTGGCAGCTTATGTTGAGGCGAGATAGCGAGGCAGCACGGCAAGACGATTTGGATCGACTAGATGAAGAGCGCGATATGGCAGCTGCTCGTTCGGGCGGTTTACCGGCAGGATCTTCGTCGGTATCACGCCGGCGGGTTAAAACCAGAACCTTTCAGGAAGGAGACTTAGTGCTGCAGCTCATTCAAGACCAGAAAGATATGCACAAGCTATCCCCACCTTGGGAGGGGCCTTTTGTGGTCAAGAAGAATCTATACAACGGGTCCTACTATCGATTGATGTTCGAGAGCGAAAGGACTCACGCACGCCGGAGGAGGAGACCAACGCCGTGGAACATAGCTCATCTTCGCCTTATTATACCGGAGCCATTGGCTCCACTTATGTACATATTAAGACAATGTATATATTATGAATAAAGGCAATAAACCGGATCCTCGGCTAAAGCGGGGTATACATTACGTATCAAAGTCCGGTTTGGGTACATGGAGATCTTTGTCGTGAAGCAGCCTCCGGTTTAACCCTTGGCTTTGCTTTTGTGAAATCTTTGTCACTTGGGGGCTTGGTCGTGTCCGAACCAATGCAACACCTCTTGGCAGGCGAAAGCCACCAGATCATTTGGGGGCTTGGTCGTGTCCGAACCAATGCAACACCTCTTGACGGTGAAAAGCCACCAGATCACTTAGGGACATGGTCACGTCTGAACCGATCACGCCTCTTGGTCGGCCTAAGGCCATAGAATCACTTGGGGCTTGGTCGAACCCGAACCAATGCAATGCCACTTGATCGGCGTAATGCCACGATGTCGATTGGGGACACAGCTGACTTGAACCATCGCTACACCTTATAGGGAGCTTGGTCCTGTCCGACCATGGTAATGCCATCTGATCAGACTCAATAAAGCTTCTTCTTGCAAACAGTCTTTGTTATTGTTTTTGTTTCCATGTGTTTTTTATGCATATAATTTGGCTTTTGTTTGTTGTCTTAAACCGACAAAACCTTCTTTCAACCGGATTCAAGTTTTCAGAATTTGGTCCATTTTTTCCCGGCGATTGATTGTTCCGGTTTGATTTTGCTGTTAACATCCCATTATGGAGTAACAGGGGGCTTATCATACCCGACACGATTTACACGGTAAATCGGTATCACACACACAGGGATTGTTCTCCTTTGACGGTGATGGTTTATAAAGCCTCCGCTTGAGTTGGCTAAAGCCAATGTGTGCCCAACAACTGGCGGTATGTTGGTATCACAAAAATTGGATCGTATACCTCGATATTTTCTTATATAAATATATTGGTATCACAATCCGGCTAGAGGCGCAAGCCGCCATGGCGGTTTAAGAATTTGTGATTGCAGGCCAAATTTGTTGCAGGATTCACTACTTCAAAACCAAAATATCCAGCACAGCCATGCAAAAATTTACAGACTGAGGTTGTAACGGCATTGTTCAAAACAAAGTACTGACTATCCTATTACAAAGCCTTTTGAGGCCCGGCGTTTCATGTGGGGTTATGCCTTGAAGCTTCGGAGGCGTCACCCGGCTTGACGAGTTACGCTGCTTCGCCGGGTTGGCGTGAGGTAGAGGGGGCGCCTGACGTCGGTTCAACTTCTTCTTCTTCCTCACCCAAAGCCCGGAAGTCATTGGTAGACCAGTCAATCCGGGTTAAGGCCTGAAAGACAGCTTCTTCACTTATCAGCTCGGCCGGATCAATGTCAGGGGCGTAAGTGTGCTTACGGATTGGGGGAACAAGGCTCGCACTTCGGGGATGACAAAATCCACCCGCTTGTTGTTGGCGTCATTAAAAGAGCGGTGAACCGTCAGGTTGGCTTCGTCTGCCGATTGACTTCGCCCGGTGAACGCATTTCCTTTGTGATCCGTTTGAGCGTCGTTATCAAAGGCTTCACCATTCTCTTGAGCACTGGGAAACCTTTGGTCGTGTCGGCCGGATCAAGATCTGCTATCCACGCCTTGGCGGCAGCGTCCGAGCTAGTAAGGTGCCGGCCGAGCAGCGGATCGCTTCAACTCTTCAAGCTGCCACGGAACCATGGACAACGGTCCAGGGTTTCTTCCGATCGAGGGCGGCGCCGTGTTGTCGTATGATGTAGCACAGATGACTCATTGGCGCCGGTATACAACTGCTCAATCAGCGTATAAGCGGCCTTGAGCTTCTTCCGCACATCGAGCCCATATGTGCAATCGTTTGCCTGCACGGTTTAAGACAACTCAAGATAAACCGGCGGAAATATAAAAATTAAGATAGTCGATTGCATAGTTTCTTACCAAAGGCGGTAGAGGTCATGGCATGCACTTGGCGCTTGAGTCGATAAGCTCTTGACCACCGGTTTAAGGGCTGCTTGACTTCTTCCGCCCGTTTTTCAAACCGGCCTTCTCGGTGTCCCAGTTGGCTTGTTCGGATTTATACCACTCTTTCAGCTGTTCCATAGTGGCCAAGGTCGTTCTCAATTCGTCCTTGGCCTTAGTGGTTTCTGCTTGCTGAGTCTCCAGATTGGCTCGCAGGTCTTTGAGTTGCACGCTTTGCTGCTCTATTTCATTCTGGTAACAAAGGAAGCATGTTAGGTGTCTTATTATCAAGTGCCTAGCTCAATATACATATTCTCCTTGACACTTGGGGCTAATGGCTAATTGATCTCGGTTTGCCATTTGGAGTACGAAATTAAGTTCGGTTTAACTATGCTAAGTTGAACCGACCCTTGGGAGCTACTATACAGACTAAAATGCAGGGAAAGACATAATTCATTACCTCATAGCGGTCCTTCATCCGGTTTACGGACCAGCTTCAAGGTCACGGCTGGAATAGAGCCAGTTGAAACCAGTGCAGTTCTTGGGCGAGAAGTGGTCGTGGTAGCCAGGTCTGTTTTTCCTTTATCTTTACTCACGGCGGCCGACTCACCCTTGGCACTATGTCTTGTTAAAGCGACTGGTTGGCTAGGAGCAGCGTAGCCAGTGCCTGTCACAATAACATCGTCATTTTCGGCGGTCTCCTTTGGGCTTGATGTTTGCTTACTCTGGCTCGGCGGATCAACTGTTGCGACTCGCTCTATCAGCGGGTTTGGTGGAGCAGGCTGTGAAGTTTCCACTTGGACCTCCGGTTCAGCTTCTGGCGGATCAGCAGTATCGTCTTTGTACAACTCGCGGAGCTATCTTTGGCGACTTCAGAATTTTCGTGGGTTGGTTCGGGGTCTTTTCCGGATCAGCATCCACAGTAGGGTCAAGGGTTTTTGCTTTCTTACTCAAGCGAGCCTTGGTGCTGCAATATTCAGAATTGGATTAAGGCAAATCAACCAAGGCAGTTGTAAATCGAACTGATGGACAGCAGTTACATACTCTGCAGCAACTTTAAGCGGAGGCGATTCGTGGTTGATGAACCGCCGGAGGAGTTGGAAGAGGCACGATAATTGGTCGACGGATTGAGAGGACATCGGAAGAAACCTTTTAAGGGATAACGTTTTTCAGGAGAACAAGTCACCTCACGGGCGATGCTTCCGGGTTGGTGTATCTGGTAAACCGGAGGAGAGAATCTGTTAGCCTTGTCTTGCGGGTTGTGCGGCGCTCTTTAGCCCGGGCCGTGTGTCTTGAGATAAGCATAGGAATGAGATTTTTCACTTTCCGAACGGTATGACGAATTCTTTTAACCGCACGAGGTCGGGTCGGAAGAAAGAAGAATTACCTCAAAATGGTCGGCATGGCTGGCTTCGGCATCATCACAGGAATTAAATTTGTCGATGAAGGGAAGAATAAAGAGGGATAAATCATAAGAAGAAATACAAGGAGGAGAGCCGGTTCTGGCGGCTCCCTCGTAAGGATATCAAGTTTTACCTCGACTTGATTCTTCTTCTTCCGGCGGATCGGAGGACCCGATGGTTTTCTTGCCAGCCTTTTTGATAGCCTTGGGCTTTATCTGTGAGCTCGGGCGGTTTGGTCCGTCTCGAAGGAATTTGTCGACTGCGAGGTAGCAAGGATTAATGAATATCAACAAAATGTTAAAAGCCAAAAGCGGTGAGCAAAGTCTTACCGCGGTGGCGGGTTGGCAACATGTAACGGAGCCAACCCGGTTAGGCTATGACGGAGATTGGTTCATCAAGCATCTTTTTACAGCCTCTGTAACCTCAATTTCAGTTATTGGTAATTCGTGGCGTCTTTGAGGGTCTTTGAGGCTGCCCGGTATACTCGTGCATCAATCCGGGCCGGCGGCTTAAGGGCAAGATGCCCCAAGAAACCCAACATCGCACAAGGTCCACACCAGTTAGTCCATTGTCCATTAGAGCCCGGAGTTTTATGATCTGAGGTGCAAAGTTCTTCCGTTCCGCGGCGGTTAAGCGTGAAGGCAGCGGATGGTTGTTGCTGAGCCGGTGAGGACGGTAACCCGGCAAGGGATTCTCGTTGGCAGGAGCGGTGTTCCGGCAATAGAACCAGGTTTGGTCCAATCCTTTGGATGGCTGTGGTGTTTGGCGTGAGGAAAGTCCGCTTCCTTCCTTTTCTGGATTGAAACGCCGCCTAGTTCTGTGTTGGGACCATCGGAAAACTCCGTGCGGCGGTTCAAGTGAAAGAAATCCCGGAATAGCTCCACAGATGGTTCTTCCTAAAGGTAGACTTCACAGAAGACTTGGAAGTTGCATATGTTTGACACAGAGTTCGGGCCGATATCCTGCGGATGGAGTTTCAAACTTGCGAGGACGTCCGGAAATTTTTGAACCAGCGGGCAGAATCCCGGTCGAAGTGCTGCATAAACACGATTACTTCACCCTCTTGTGGCTCGGGAGGAAACTTCGCCATCCGGAACACGCCCGATGGAGGACATTTTTGGCGCTAAACCGCCCGGTGGAGACATAGCCGTTCAGTTGTGTTTGGTGATTTTGGACGGACCCAATTGCAAGCTGAGAATTGAGGGCCATTCCGGAAGATTAAGCTGCGAAAGAAAGGAAGAGACGGTTTACCATTAAGCGGTTCAGGCATATCATACATTGTTAAACGGTGATTCAGCATCCGGCTTCCCGTTCCGGTTTAGCGAGGACTAATGGAGTGACGGATTAGCCGTCGAAAGTTAAACCGCCGAAAATGGCAGAGTTGAAAAAGTCTACTAAGTATGGACGAAACAGTTTTCACATACGAATGGAGGTAATCGAGATCTACGAAGCTCTAGTAAGAAAAACTTTACGACCTATGCAAACCTTCATAAAGAAGCGGGAGGTTCAGATATTCTAAACTCGAGGATCTGAACAAAAGGAAGGGTGCATAAAGAGTTCAATGGACGGCGGAGCGATCACTTATACAAGATGCACGGTATGGCTGAGGCGTCTGGCCATGGCGAACAAGTGAGAAGAAACTGATATGAACTGCGTGATGAGCAGGATCTACTGAGATGGGATCTAGGGCTTGAGAGGAACCTTACGGCGAGCGGAAACCGCGGAGGCGCGCCGAAAACTTCGATGCGGTCGAGGTTGATGCAGCGGCCAGCGATGAAGTGTCGTTCGAAGGTCGGGCGCGACGGCGGAGCTTCAGGGCTAGAGCGTCGCGAGGAAGGAGAAGAGCGGAAGAAGAAGAAGAAGAAGAGAAAGGGGCGACCGGTCTATTTATAAGGGACCGGAGCAATCAACGGGCGCGAGAATCGAGGAGTCAAGAGCGGCGGACGGTCGTGACGCCTCGATTTCGGGATAGCATTAAATGAAGGAATCTTACTGTTTGGATTTCTTTATTAAAGAGGACGTCAAGGTGCCCTGACATGGAAATCAGAGGATGACGTCACGGCGGTTCAAGCGGATGGCGGTTTACAAAATATGAAAGGAGATCGAAGAGTTTCCTGAAGGTGTTGAAGATTGACTTGAACCGGTTCAGGTCAATCTGGGGCCTAATGTTGGGGACACAACTGAGTGTGAACCATACGGAGGGGCCGGTTTACCTAAATCCATGATTCAGGCCCACGGAGGAGGCCACGGAGCCTGAGGCGAATTAAGGTCCATCTATGTAAACCGCCTTAGTATTGTAACTTGTGTTGTAAGTTAAGAAAGGAGAGACCGAGCCGGACGCTTGTATGAGCCGGATCGGGACTCTGTAGACCGGCCAGGCGTCAACCCGTGTATATAAGGGGCGACCGGCGGCGGATTAGGAGAGAGGATTCGAGGCTAAGGCAAAGCTATTGCTCCCTAGTCGCGAAATCATATCAATCACATCACAACCGGGCGTAGGCTTTTACCTTCATCGAAGGGGCGAACGATATAATTCCCGTGTCTTGTGTCCGCTTTAACCCCTCTAGGTTAACCCGTACGATGGCCCTACGACTAAGTCCTTTCATGAGGACATCTGCCGTGACAATTCCACGACACCAACCTTGTCAGTCAGAGCAACTTTGTCATTCTTCAGTCGACTAGCCTCCTTGTTGGCCGCATCGAGAGTAGCCTTCAGGTTGGTATTCTCCTCTTCGAGTTTTCTGACTGAGGCCAGTTTCTCTTCCGCGAGCTTTGTTTTCTCCAAAGCCGCCTTTTGTGCCTCTGCAAGGTCGTGGTCTTTCTTCTTCAGAGCCTCCTCCAGTTTGTCTGCAAGATAACAATAAGTCCAGAGTTGAGAATGGGTAGAAAGACAAAGACAGTCGTCAAGTTCTCACCAGCCATACCTTTTGCTTTGTCTCTCGCCTTCTGCAAGTTCTCCTGAGCAAGCTTCAAGTCAAGGTTGAGCTGGATCTGCTTGTTCTCCAATTTGGTATAGCGGGCCACGAGCTCGCAAGATTTCTGCGAAGAGTCAATCGACAAAACATCAAAGACAGGTCACTTCCGGTGACTAAAGAAAAATCGTAGCATTTCTAAGACTACGATCGAAACAAAACATTCGACAAGAGTCTCGGGATTACACCGGTGGGTGCACTCAGCGTGCCCCCACTGGTTTTACCAATTTGGTTCGACCAGTCGACCGAAAGAGGCAAAAAGGTTATAATCCTAAAAACATAGCTAACTGTCAGCAGTCAGCTGTGTAAAAAAAAGAAAAGAAGTTCTTAGACTATAGTTGACTGCCCGCAGTCCACCATAGTCTCGGGGACTACACCCAGTGGGTGCACTCAGCGTGCCCCCTCCGGTTCCAAAGATCCATTCGACATGGCTGGACCAGACCTAGTGAAGAAATTCAAAGTATAAAGACTATAGTCGACTGCCGGAGTCCACCATTGTCTCGGGGACTACACCTAGTGGGTGCACTCAGCGTGCCCCCACCAGTTCAAAAATTCAATCGACACACCCACCAACACCCGGTGGGTGTATGAGATCTGAATATGAAAATCTTGAGAAGAAGAAATTTCAGGTAGCATATCCTAACAGAACAAGCAACTTACTTGGACATTGCTCTGAAGAGCTGAGCTTGCATCATAATCCGCCTGGCTGGCCTCCCGGACCACCTTCACTTGCTCCATCATGATCCCTGCCCGGCGTATGGCCTCCTTGGCAGCACTCACTTGGTCTTCCGGGACGTGGTGTGTGGCAAAAAGGGATGGCGGGTCAGCAGTCGACGATGAAGGCCGGACACTCGTCAGCGGCCTGACAAAGGACACAGAAGTCCGAGTGGTGTCGCCTCCCTCGTGAGCTAGCGTCTCGAGCAGTGATACAAGCTGGAGTAGCCTTGCCAGAGGAACCTTTTGTCCTTCCTCTTCCTCGGTGGTGTTTCATCGTGCGTCATCAGGGAGATCAATGACATGAGGTGGAACTACAAGCAAGATTCAAAGGTAAAAACAAAAATCCAATCAACCGCAAAGCAAAACTGCAGAGATCATACCAAGGTTGGAGGTGGCGGCATCTTCCATTTCCTGATCCTCGTGCTTAGCTGAGGTCTCGGAGGTGGCAGCACTGTAGATTTCAGAAGTCAATGGATCAGTCAAAACGAGTCGACCAAAAGTGCACTCATGGTAGATAGGAAAACACAAGTTCTGCTGATTACCCGGAAATGGTGGGAATGACCATCCTCATCTTGGGTAAGGCCTTCGCCGGCTTTGATGACGTTGCTCGGGGTTGCTTTGGCGGTTTCTCAGTTGGCCTTTGGAGAAGTCGTCCGGCTGCGCCCGTTGAACGCCCGATGGGCGCGTTAGCCTTACCTCGCTCGACCACGGATCATGCGTCGGCTTGGATCGCCCTTCCGAGTGGGGTGGATCCACGTCTCCTCCTCTTCCTCATCCTCCTCCTCCTCTTCGCCAGGCTGTCGTTTCCTCAGACTCCCAGTCCTCCTGGCTTTCGCCTCCGCTTCCTTCTTCTTCTTCGACTGGTTCTTACGCCCCGTTGGGCGTCGAGTACATCTCAGTGGTGACCTAGAAGACAACAAAACAAGACAAAAGTCAGTTGGCCGATTCGCAGCGGAATAGAGCAAATGCAACAGGATCATAGTCGGAGATCAGTGGTCATACCTTGTCTGGTTCGTAAGTTTGGTCGAGTGGTGGGATCCTCCTAGCTCCACGAGGGTTATCCTTGTTCCCTGTGATGGCAGCCATCCACCTCTCCAATGTGGCGTCGTCGACCTCCTGCAGGTGGACCCGGGTGGTGTCCTCGGTATCGGAGTACATCCACATCGGGTGACCTCGGTATTGGAGGCGGCTGAATGCGCCGTCGAAGGAAAACCTCGGAAGATCCATGCTTTGGTCACTCCGTCATGAATGAGCTGAACTACACGCTCCATCAACAACTTAACACTGGGCCTTCTCCTCCGGAAGCACCTTGAGAGAGGGCGGCTTGTTCACTCAATCCATGGAGAAAGGAGGGAGTCCGGTCGTCAAGGCGTCGATTGGTCTTAGTGATAGAACCAGGTCGACTGCCACTCTCTGACTGAATCGGGAAGAATCATGGCTGGAAAGGCACTTTTACCCCTCATCTGGACCCCAAGACCCCCACACATCTGGATTACTTGGGTTCTTTCATCATTCGGACTAGCCTTTTTCACCATCTGAGAGTGACAAGTGAATATGTGTTTGAAGAGGCCCCAGTGTGGTCGACAACCCAAGAAGTTTTCACACAAAGACATGAAAGTGGTGAGATAGGCAATGGAGTTGGGTGTAAAGTGATAGAGTTGTGCTCCAAAGAAGTTCAGAAAACCCCAAAAGAAAAGATTCGGCGGAACAGAAAATCCGCGATCCACATGGGTGGCTAGGAGGATGCACTCACCCTCTTGAGGCTGCGGCTGCCACTCTGTCCCCGGAAGCCTTGCTGACTCGTGGGGGATCAATCCCTCGTTGGCCAGGTCGTGGAGGTCTTTCTGGGTGATGGTCGAGCGGATCCAATCTCCCTGGACCCAACCTTGCGGCAGGCTGGACCACGACGAGGATCCGCCCCGACTGGGCGCTCTCCCCTTCGCCTTCGCCGTCGCCTTCTTCGCTCGCTCCAAGGCCGCCGTCTTCTCCTTCACCATTGTCGCCGGCGGGGCAGGAGCGGGGCAGCGGCGCTGAGCAGGTCACGGGCGCGGCGGATGAATCTGAGAGCGGAGGAGGGGAAAATGAGGGCGCATTGTTCAAAATACCCCCTTGGCGCCTTATATGTAGTCGCTTCAGTGGCTGGTTGGTAGGCCCAGCAATCCTATCAAATCCGCATAGCGATCAGCGCGTGATACAGCGAAAAAAGGTGGCGCGGAGATCGAGGCGTCCTTTCCTTATCCATCCGAGTGCCGCGGCCTTCTCCGCTTCGCGCGCTTCCCAAAATTCGGATCCCACTAAATCCGCTAACAGCAGAGCAACTTGTCAGACGGCAGATTTCCTTCGATCCATCGTTCGAAGATCTCCAAGTTCATAAAGTTCACTCGATAGATGTAGAGAATGGATCAAGGCGACTGAAAGAGAAGTTGACACCGTCACTGAAAGGTCACTAATCCAGAATAAAGCACACTCGCCTTGGCAAAAAGCAGGTCGGAAAGATTATCAACTCCTTCCTCACTCAAACCTCGATCCATTCGGGGGCTAATTATGAAGTCATATACCTAGGGTAGGGTCATGGACCTGTCCAAGATACCCTCCCCAAGGTCATCCTTAGAGTAAGCTGCCTACCAGTCGACCTGGTAGGTTTCCACTCGGCAATTCAAAGACACTTTCGACCATGAAGACCCACTCGACCACGGGGAGTCCAAGAGCCACTCGGTGTCCAAGCAGTGCGTAGATTAAGTAGTCTTTATGGTCATGATGACACTTTATGTAAGGCGTTACGGTAATGCCTAGCCTTAATGTACCTTAAACCATCCGCTACGTGGGCTGGCTGGGGTCCTGGCACACTCTATATAAGCCACCCCCCTCCACAGGTAGAAGGGTTCGCACCCCTGTAATTCATACGCATATAATCCAGTTGGCCGCCTCCGGGCTCCGAGACGTAAGGCTGTTACTTCCTCCGAGAAGGGCCTGAACTCGTAAACTCGTGCGTACCAACTACTCCATAGCTAGTACCTTGCCTCTCCATACCTACCCCCATTCTACTGTCAGACTTAGAACCACGACACTACCCCCCAGGGGTACAATGGTAATCCGGCTGGGCATGGGCCCTAGCCGTCAGTGTCTATGCTCGCCGGCTTCTCCGCCGGTCGCTAGGGCCCGCCGACTGGTGGGTCCTGCCGGCTGCCGGCCTCTTGGTCGACAAGCTGGTACCACCGCATGGGGGTCTTGTCGGGGGCTGGTTACTATTGCCTCACTCTTGATGAGGAGGGCTTTGTTGAGGTAAGCATGGCTACGGTGCCGCCGCCTGGCAGGCTCTCACTGTAGCCTTACCTCGTCTTGTCTCCTTAATGGTGTGCGTCCTTCGAGGGAGGGAGCAAGCCGGCTGTTGGGAGCCGGCCACATCCCAGCCGGCCGGGGAGGCTGCCGCCTTTCAGGCGTCTCTCTGGCTGAAGGGGCCCGCCGCCTGCGGACCGTACTGACAGCTTGTCGTGGGTGACGTCATGATTAACATGGCAACAGTGCCGCGCCGGGCGGGTGATGTCCGCCACGTCTGGTATGCTTGTAATGGCGATGCTCGGGATTCGGGGTGGCAGGCTTCACTTTGTACGCCCGATCTCATCGCTGTTATGTGGGTGCAGAGTTTGAGGGTACGATCTTGGCCACTTGTTGGGGGCCGGCTTCTTGGAGTTGGCCTTCTCGTGGCCGGCTTCATGGAGTCGGCCCTCTCGTGGCTTTCTCTGTGAGGGTTTAGGGCCGGGCCGCCTCCCGGTAGTCGGCCTGAGAGATAGCCGGCCAGGGGTAGGCGGCCCTATGCCTAGGGTGCTTGAAGGCTTGATCGGCCTGTGATTTTTCTGAAGAGCCAGGGGGAGCCGGCTAGGCTACCCGTGGTCATTTACTCTGACAGTAATCCCCGAAGCTGGTTGGCCTTCGAGGCTGAAGGGAGGACGAGAAGCTTAATCAGCTTCCTATCTTGAGGAGCCGGCAGCTAGGAGCCGGCTTTGATTAGGTGCGCCGTTTTTGGGAGGTTTTGAAGCTTGAAGGCGGGAACTAGGCGGTGCGCAAGCCAGGCTGCAGGCTGGCCGCTCGTCGCCTGCGCGCCATATGGTGCCCTTCGGCTGGAATTGCCTACCAGCCCACGCGCGCGACGGGACGTCGCCGCAGACCGGGGCCCGCCACTTCTAGGCCTCGGCCCAAGTGTGGATCTTCTGTGGCCCGAGCGGGCCGCTCGCCTTCGGCGGCGGTTTACGCACGCCCGTTAGAGGCGTAATGTCGCGGGACATGGGGGAGTGGGCGCGATTAATCCCTCGTCCCCACGCCTCGCCTCCTCGGCCGCCCGCACGAGGCTATAAGTAGGGGAGGAGGGGCGGCCCTGCCTTCGCACGCTCGCCCTCGCTCCGCCATTTTCTTCTTCTCTTTTCTCCTCTCCGTCGCCGCAGCTCCTCGCCGCCGCGCTGCCCTTCCGCCAATCTTCTTGGTGCGCCGTAGCTCTGCCGCAGCTGGGTCGCGCGCCCTCCGCCGTCGGGCTTTTCCTGTCGCCTCTCCGTCCTCATGGTGCGGTCCAGCTCCTGGGACGGCTCCAACGTCCACGAGGACCACATCGACTTCCTCCGACAGACGCGGCGGTTGCCGGGCATAGATTATGTGCGGGTCTGTCTCGTGCCGGAGAAGGAGATATCGCCGGCGCCGAAGGAGGACGAGCGGGTAATCTTCCGCTCGCACTGCCTGCGCGGCATCGGACTGCCGGCGAGCGGATTCTTCCGCGCCTTTCTTGAGTTCTACCGTCTCGAGCCGCACCACCTTACTCCAAACACGGTGGTGCTGCTGTCGGCCTTCGTCACCCTGTGCGAAGGCTTCCTTGGCGTCCTCCCCACCCTTGAGCTTTGGGGGGAGTTTTTCCAGTCCAAAGTTGGTACCGTCATTGCGGGCGTGCCTGCCCCATGCGGCGGCTTCATCGCCGTGCGGAGATCGACGAGCGACAACCCGTTTCCGCCCATCGCGTTGATCCAGTCGGTGAAGCTCTGGCAAAAATCTTACTTCTACGTGAAGAACGTCGCTCCGCAAGGCGACTTCATCAATCTGCCGGCTTACATAGCTGGCCCTGTTGGGGCGGCCTACATGGTCCTACCGAGCCAGGTCATTGTCTCCGGTGGGGCTGCCCTTGCCCGCCGCGGCTCAGTGATGGTCCAATCGGAAGGCTTTGGCCGGGCCGACTGATAGGCGCCTTCGTGGAGCGCCGGGTGCTCCCACTCCAAGGCCGCCCTCACATGATTTGCCAGATGAGCGGCCGCTTTGACCCAAGTCGGCTAAGCACCAAGGAGATGCCTCATGAGGAGGTATCTTACATGGAGAATTGTATCGCCAACTACAAGCTCACTGAGGAGTGGCAGTTCGGCAAGGAGCCGTACTCTCGCGCCAATCCTCCGCCTTCGGTAAGCTTCCCTTCTTTTGTTCTTCTCTTGTTGCCGAGTTCATAATGTCCAACTCTTGATCAGTTGGCTTGTTTTTAGCAGAGCCCCCTCCTTCAACCGGCAGCGAGCAGCTGGGTGGGCGCCGGATTCGTCCCGATTGCTGACAGACGACTTGGGCGATCCCGACTTGGGGCGGCCGCCTTAGGCAACGGCGTCGTAGGGGAAGCGATGAAGCGAGGGCTCCGGGCTCGGGGCGGCCGAGGTCTGGCTGGATGACGAGGCCGAAGTCATTATCGCCGTCGGCCCGGCATCCGATCATCAAAGCGGCGGGCTCATCTGCGCGCCCGGCTGTTCGTGGGCGGCAGAAAGCGCCGAACCCACGCGCCGACCCTCTTCGGCAATCGGCCGAAGAAGCCCAAGGGTACTGCGGCGGCGACCAAGCGGGATGAGGCAGCCGTGAAGGCAGCCTGCTTCCGCAAGGTGGTGAGGCAGTCGCAGGTGGTTTCGGCATAAGTGTCAACTCTCTCACGCCTTTCTTTTTCTTTTCGATTGACATTCTTCTAAGCCTTTTTCTTGACTTATCAAACAGGGCTCCGCTTTCTCTCGAGCGGGCCACTGCTGCCTCCGTAATTGGAGCGGCAGGAGGGTCTGTGAGCGCCCGCCGCGTGGACCCCCGTGCCAATCTCCTAGCGGCGACGGAGCGGAACGCGCGGGAGGAGCGGGAGGCGGGGGAGCAAAGGGCGGCTCAGGAGACGACGGAGGAGTCGGCGAAGGCGCGCGCCGACACAGCGGCCAAGGCTCAAGCGGAGGCAGCGGCCACGGAGAGATCGGCAGAGGCCCTGCGTAACCAGCCTCTGCAGCTCATCATCCCCCTTCGCGCCATGGCCCCCGATATCCCAGTGCCCCCGCCGGAGGAAACCGGCCGCAACCGGCCGATGATGGAGAGGGAAGAGGGCGACACAGTCGTCCTGGAGAGGGATGCGGCACCACCATCGCCGTCTGGAATGGGCCAAGGCGGCCGGCCTAACGTGCCGCCTGAGCAGCCGGCTGGAGGCGAGCCGACTGTGAGGGCGGATCTTGTAGTCCTGTTGCCGTCTCGCCGGGAAGGCGACTTCAGCGCCGGAGCCGCAGAAAGCCGTTGGCGAGCTTCGGCCAGGATCAGAGCGAGACGGCGCCGGCTTCGCCTGGTGGACGCCGGGTGGTGGGATGGCCGTGCTGAACATGGCGGCGCAGGATGTCCGGAGCCGGCTTCAGTCCTAGGCCGCCGCACTGAAGCAGTATACCCAAGAGTTTCTTGCGACACGGACGGCCATTCGGGTGAGTCCTACCGCTTTTCGTTGATTGCTCTTGATTTCTTCCGTGAAGCGGCGTCAAGACTCCATTGGAGTGTAGTCTCCGAGTTCCGAGTCGGCCGAGCGGCGGCTTGGAACTTCTTAATGAACTTCGATTGTTGTCTTGTTCTTATTCGCACCTCCGTCCTATTTGCAGGAATATCACAACCTCCAGCGGCTGCATTCAACTCCGGGCCGGGAGATGAACGAAGACCACCGATCGACCGAGAGCCGGAGTAAGTGCTTCATTTTTATCTCATGTGGGCGGCGTCAGTACCTGCTGGTGTAGTCCCGAGATTCGGCCGATCACGAGCGATCGGGTCGGATCTTTCCTGACGACTTCTTCCTTATTGCTTTTTTCTTCTTCTTCATATCTGCAGGGGCCAATGCCGACTTGAGGGAGCAGCTGGGTGGGGTCCAGACCGCCCTTCGCGCCAAGGAAGCCGAGTGCAACGCCTTGGCTCAGGAACGTGATCGCTTGGCCAAGAAACTGGCCGACCAGGAGGAGAGCCATAAGGCGGCCCTGAAGACGGCGCAGGACAGCGAGGCCGCCCTCAAAGCCGAATATGAGACCGAGGCGGCGAGCTGGGCTGAGACGAGGCAAGCGCTGAGCGGAGGCTATAGCTGGATTGAAGATTTGCTTGACGGTAGGCCGCCTTCTTCTTCGTCCCTTCGCTCGCCCCCTACTGTTTGGTCAGTCTTCTGACTTTGTGCTACTTCTTTCTTTTTTGTGCAGATTACTTTCCTTGGTACTCCGTTGCCGCCAACCAAGCCATCGAGGCCCACCGCGATGCACGACGGCAGGCTAGGGTTGAGATCGCACCGGATGCTGGCCGGTCACTTGAGGAGCAGCTTCTGGCGATTCAAGCCCCCCTGCAGCCGGCTCACCACATGCTCCGCCGTATTCAACGTGTCGGGGCGCAGGTGCTGGCCTCCCTCTGGCCCGGCGAGGTGGTTCCCGCACTTCAGCCGGATCGCCGACTAGCCGGAGGCAAAGAATGGCGGCTTCGAGGCCTGGAAGGCTTCTGCGGCTCGATCCGGCGCTAGGTGGGCGCTAGAGTTCGTCCGGGCTTGGTATCCTGGGCTGAACTTGGCCCAGCTGAGCACCTGGCGGCAGGAGGCCGATGAGGAGTTGGAGACGGTGCTGCCGGCTATCATCCAGCGCGCCTCGGGGATCGCCGATTACACCGATACCAGTGCCTTTGCCGCTGAGGTAAATGATGACGGCGTCGCTCAGCCGGAGGAGTGGTTCGGGCTGAATCCGGCAGAAGGTGAAGACTTGGCGGAGGAGATCGCTTCCAGCGACGAGGGCGAAGAAGAAGAGGGGGAGGATGGTGAAGACATCGTGCCAGACGGTGAAGCGACCAGCCAGCCTCAGCCTGGTCATGCCTCCAGCAACGAGGCGCGTGCAAACGCGCCGCCTGCAAGAGATGACGATCATGCAGAGACTCGCCAGCCGGCCACTCCTCCAGCCAGCACTTCCGTTTCCACCAACCTGCCCGACTCGCCTATTGCTCCCTTGGCCTGATCCGCCGTCTTTGCTTTCCTGCTCGTTACTCTTTGAACAATTAAATTTGTGTAGTTCTACCCACTGGGGGTGTATTCAAACTAAGTTGAATGCTGGCCTTTCGAAGGCCTTTTGTGTAAATATAATCATGCATGTGCTTGATTTCCGTTCATATTTGCTTTTCATCCTTTTGGCTGTTTCCTTTGCCGCCCTCCCTTGGTCGCCGCCTTCCCAGCCGGACAGATGCTCTGCAGTCTGTGGCTGGGGAAGAAACAACCCGTTTTGGGAGGACAAGTACTCGAGCTTTCTTGGATTGTAGCAAGGTGAACGGGAAGCCGGCCAGCCGGCTGCTCTGACAGCCGATCGGCGGGGTGGGGGGCCGGCTTGTGTTATATAAGTTCGTTAGTCCTTAGCCGTTTTTCGTGTGGGCATCCTTTCCTGCCTTAGACTCTTGCCAGCCGGACAGTCGATTCTTCGAGCTACGACTTTTGACAAGAGAGGGCTTGGGTGCCGACACACTACTTGTCTGACTGCAGGTAGAACTTGAATATAACTCAAGGCAGCAAGTCCCTAGGCCGACTGGTCGAACCCAGTGCCGGACAAGAAAACAAATGTAGTAACATAATCATAGGCATGATACTCATCATTTATAGATAAAATAGGGTAGTCCCCGAGTGCTCCTCGGGGGGCCCGTTGTCTCGTACTTAATACAAAAGGTAGCATGGTACATACTGCATTTTAACTGTAAAATCTTCGGAGGAGATTGGCGTTCCATGGTCGTTCCGACTCTTTGCCGGAATCATCTCTCTTGCATGCCTTTGGCTTCTGCATGTCGATCAGGTAGTAGGATTCGTTGCCTAATGCCTTGCTGATGACGAAGGGGCCTTCCCAAGGGGCCGAGAGCTTGTGCTTTGGCGGCTGTTATTTGGATCGGCGGAGCACAAGATCACCCTCTTGGAAGGATCTCGGCTTGACCTTCCGGCTGTGGTAACAGCATAAAACCTGCTGGTAGATGGCAGACCGGCTGAGGGCTAACAGCTGGCCTTCTTCCAGCAGGTCGATGCCGTCTTCTCGTTCTTCCTTGGCCTCCGCCTCCGTGTACATGGTGACCCGAGGTGAGTCGAACTCAATGTCAGTTGGGATGACAGCCTCGGCACCATATACAAGGAAGAAAGGGGTGAAGCCGGTTGACTTGTTCGGGGTAGTCGCCAAACTCCGGAGGATGGCGGCAGCTCATCGAGCCAACAGCGGCCAAAGCGCTCGATGCTTACGACCAATCGGGGCTTGATGCGGAGAGGATGAGGCCGTTTGCTCGCTCGACTTGGCCGTCGGCTGCGGGTGGGCAGCGGACGCTAGGTCGATTGGATGCCACTGTCGGCGAAGCGTGCGGTGCTCCTTTGGCAAAATTCGTGCCGTTGTCGGTGATGATGCTATGTGGTACGCCATAGCGGGTTGTAATATCTACGATGAATGTCACGACAGTCGGCCCATTCAGTTTCTTGATCGGCTTTGCTTCAATCCACTTGGTAAATTTGTCCATGGCGATGAGTAGATGTGTCATGCCGCCGCGCTCCGTCTTGAATGGGCCCACCATGTCCAGTCCCCAGACGACAAAGGGCCAGGTGAGGGGGATGGTCTTGAGTGCGGAAGCCGGCAGATGTTGCTTGGAGCTGAAGACTTGGCACCGTTTGCAGTGTTCGACTAATTCCTTGGCGTCATCAAAGCAGTCAGCCAGAAGAATCCATGGCGGAAAGCTTGGGCGACGAGTGATCTTGAGGCCACGTGGTGGCCGCATTCGCCTTGGTGGATGTCCTTGAGGATTTCTATGCCTTTCTCTGGCTCGACGCAGCGCTGGAAGACTCTAGTGACGCTGCGCCTAACGAGCTCTCAGTTCACTATTGTGTATGCTCCGGCTCGGTGTTGGACTTGCCTTGCCGAGATCTCGTCAGTCGACAACTCTGTGTTTACCAGGAAGTTGAGGATGGGCTGGGCCCAAGATGGAGCTGTGACTTCTTCTATTGCCAATACGGCTACTGCGTCCAGGGCGGGTGGCTGGGTGGTGAAGACTTGGAGTCGGCCACCGCTTGTTGTGTCGATCACGATCCCGGGCGATCGTCGTAGTCCCCGGGCCGGGTTCTGAAGTCCCCGGGCCGGGTGCGACTATGGCAGTCCCCGAGCCGCCTGCTTGGTTCCCCAAGTCGGATCCGACTGCGTCGGGGTCAGGTGGTACGAAGATGGAATCAGATTCTGGAGATGGCTTGACAGATGGCTTGAGGAGGCGTTGGAGAGAGATGCCGGTTGGTATAGCTTGTCGGGTGGAGCCTATTCGTGCTAGGGCATCTGCTTGCTCGTTGTCGTCCCGTGACACATGGAGTAACGCGCATCCTTCAAAATATCCGCTGATTTGCTGAACGAGGAAGCGGTAGCTCGCCATGTTTGCGTCCTTGGCGTCCCAGTCGCCAGATGATTGCTGGACTACCAAATCTGAGTCACCATAGCACAGGATCCGGCGGATGCCGAGTTCTTTGGCTAGCCGGAGCCCGTGTATGAGCGCCTCATACTTGTCCACATTGTTGGAGGCGGAAAAATGAATTTTCAATGTGTATCTGAGCTTGTCGCCCTTGGGAGAGGTGAGGACGATGTCGGCTCCCAAGCTGGTGCGCATCTTGGATCCATCGAAGTGCATCCGCCAATGAGTGGAGTCGGGGGACAGCGGCAGTACTGGGTCTCGGCCCAGTTGACAAGGAAGTCGGCCAATGCCTGGGACTTGATGGCGGTGCGAGGCTGGTAGAAGATTGTGTAAGGAGCCAACGCAATGGCCCATTTTGCCACCCGATCGAATGCATCCCGGCTGCCTATGATCTCGGCGAGCGGGGCAGTACATACGACCGTGATGGGGTGCTCTTGAAAGTAGGGCTTGAGCTTCTTGGCGGCGAAGTACACACAATAGCACATCTTCTGGTTGTGCGGGTAGTTCTGCTTCGAGGTGGACAGTACTTCGCTCAAATAATACACCGGCCCCTGGACTGGCTGAGCTCGGCCTTCTTCTGGGCGTCGAACCACGATAACGGTGTTGACCACCCGGCTAGTGACGGCAATGTAAAGGAGCATGGGCTCTTTCTCAGTCGGTGCCGCCAAGACAGGCGGCGTGGCCAGTGTCTTCTTTAGCTCGTGGAAAGCTTGGTTTGCTTGATCGTTTCACTCGAAATGAGTGGACTTCTTCATGAGTCGGTAGAGGGGGAGGGCTTTCTCTCCTAGCCGGCTGATGAAGCGGTTCAGGGAGGCCAGGCATCCGGTAAACTTTTGGACGTCTCATAGCTTGGTAGGAATCTCCATTCTCTCTATGGCCTTGATCTTCACAGGGTTGCATTCAATGCCGCATTCGAAGACTAGGAAGCCTAGAAGCTGGCCGGCTGGTACTCCGAACACGCATTTCTCGGGGTTGAGCTTGATCTGAAACCGGCGCAAGTTTTCAAATGTCTCTCTAAAAAAGAGGTCTTCAAGCAAGGTGTCGTGCTTCTCCGTCTTCACCACAATATCGTCTACATAGACGTGGGCATTTCGGCCGAGCTGCTTGAGGAGGCATTTCTGCATGCAACGCTGAAAAGCGGCACCGGCATTTCTCAAGCTGAATGTCATAGTCAGGTAACAGAAAGCTCCAAATGGTGTGATGAAGGCGGTCTTCAGGCGGTCAGCGGATCCAACTTTATCTGGTGGTAGCCTGAGTAAGCATCCAAGAAGCTCAACAGCTCGCATCTGGCTGTGGAGTCTATCACTTGATCGATTCGAGGTAAGGCAAATGGATATTTGGGGCAGGCTTTGTTGAGGCTAGTGTAATCTATACACATGCGCCACTTGTTATTCTTCTTCAAGACGAGGACCGGGTTGGCAAGCCACTCTGGAAAGAACACCTCCATAATGAAGCCGGCTGCCAGAAGCCGGGCTATCTCTTCTCCTACAATCCTTCTCTTCTCCTCTGACATTCAGCGGAGGGGCTGCTTGACTAGTTTTGCATCTGCTCGGACGTGCAACTTGTGCTCGGCGAAATCCTTCAGAACACCCGGCATGTCCTTGGGGGACCATGCAAAGATGTCCCAATTCTCACGGAGGAAATCGGCGAGCTCGCCTTCCTATTTGCTGTCCAGATTTGCCTCAATGACGACAAACCTTTCTGGGTTCTCCGGGTCCAGAGGTATCTTTGTTTCTTTGGCCGGCTGGAAAGAGCCTTGGGCATCATACTCCTTGGGGTCAGGGGACAGGGCCGGCTGCTTGCCGGCCATGGCCACGACTCGATCCAACATCTTCTTCTCTTCAGCAATCACGAGGGACTCGGCCAGCCAGCTGCTAGCTGTCGCGCACTCAGAGGATTTCTTGTAGTCTCCGGCTATGGTGATTGTAACACCTCGGATGTAACTTTCCATTTGTAACTCCAACTCTTGCTTTTTTCGGCATTGTGATATGATATTCCCTCCGTGGTTGGGTTTTTCTTCATTTTGCATTTTGTCCATGTCATGCATTTCATATCATGTCATCATGTGCTTCGCATTTGCATATGTGTTCGTCTCATGATTCCGAGCATTTTCCCCGTTGTCCGTTTTGCAATCCGGCGCTCCTATCTCCCCCGGCGGCCCCTTTTACGTTTTTCCGTGTGTGGGTACTAAACCTTCTCGGAGTGGACCGAGGTTTGTCTAGTGGCCTTGGTATACCACCCGTAGACCACCGGTCAAGTTTCGGGTCATTTGGAGCTCGTTTGGTACTCCAACGGTTAACCGCACTCTCGCTAAGGCTTCTTTTAAGTTGCAGCCCAACACCCCTTCAAAACAGCCCAATAACCCATCTAAGTCACTTCCATGCTCTCCGTCATTCGATCACGATCGTGTGGGCGAAAACTACACCTCATTTGGACTCTCCTAGCTCCCTCTATGCCTATTTAAGCAAACCCCCCTCCAAATCCGGATCATCCCTTCCCCGAAACCCTAAAAACCGTCGCGCCCGCGGAACACGTCCGCCGCTTCGCGGACCGCGCCGCCGCCCAGCATGTCGGGGAGCCACGTACGCGCCGCCGCCGCCGCCGCCCATGAGCCCACGGCAGCCCGGCCAGCTCTCTACCACGGCCCGCCTTGTAGCGCCGCCGCCCGGCCGCCCGGCCGCCAGCGCCGCCAGCGCGCCGCCGCCCTCCGCCGCCAGCCTCCCTCGGCCGGCCTACCCGCCGTCCGCCACCGGCCGGCGCCCGGCGACCTCGCCCGCGCCTCCGCCGCCGGGACGCCGCCGCCCTCGCCCGGCGCCGGCCACCGCCCTCCGCCCGGCGCCCACCGCGAACCCAGCCACCTTCCTCCTCCTCGCCGCGGGTTCCGGCGAGCCCGCACCGCCGCCGCCGTCGCCGATCGGATCGGATCGGCCCGATCCAGATCCATCCGATCCCGTTGACCTCTCTCCCCCTTATTTTTCTACTAAGTCTTTCATATCATTGTTATTTTGTGTCATTTTCTTCTTGCTATAACTCTGTCATCGTAGCTCCATTTTGCGCGTATAATATGTCAAAATGTTCGCCTCGAAGAGTAGATCATTTCACCTCATTGCATCATTTTTATTTGAGCTCATCTTGATTCCCGAAATGCTGTTGGAAGAGTGCTATGTGATGTTAGTTTCTGTTTCTTAACAGAACTTGCAATTTTGTTATTTTTGCCATGATTGATGTGTGCACCCTATGTATTTGAGTCCTACATGTGTTTTGTAATATGCCATGCCATCTTTCCAGGTATGTATTCCATGTATTTTTGTGATCTATCTGGTGACTAGCACAAGCATGCAAAGTATGTGTCCTGATGTTGCTGTTTTCAGCTCTGTTTTGCTGATATTTTGATGCCATGTTAACTTGATGCTACCGAGAGATCCATGCATATTTTGAGATACTTCAGTAAGGATGTTTTGTTAAAGATGTCTTGCTATATCCATCCATGTCCTTGTTTGCAATTTTGGAGTACCATAGCTTGAGTCAATCGAGCTCTACTTTTGCTATAAAATGTTTCCTGGCAGATTGTTTACATGTTATTCAATTTTGCCAAGGTTGTTGTGGTTGATCCATGTATGCTATGTTATTGTTCTTGCCATTTATGTCTTCTATGCCATGTCTTCTTGATGTATGTATGCTTATTTAATCATTTAAGGCTCTGTAGTGAGTGCATTGAGCTTGTAAACATGCCTACTTGTTATCAGTTTTTAACATGCCATGTTGCTGAATCTGTTAACGAAACTTTCAATATTGACATGGGTGTTACTATATTTTCTAATCCTTTTTGGCTTATGGTCAGTAAGGGACTTTTGTTCTATGCTTTGAGTAGATTCATGCCATGCCTTGTTTTGCTATTTTAAGTTCCTGTAGCATGTAGTTTTCTTGCTCTGAACATTGCAACCTGATTCTGTTTTGCCATGTCCAGCCTGATATTTTGTGCACTTTTGCCATGCTTGTTTGAACCTGTTATGATGTGATTTAGCCGAAGCTCAGTGCTCATATTTTGTCAAGAATCTTGTGTAGATCACTGCCATATACTTTGTTGGTACGTTTGGGTGCAGTAGCTTAATTTATTGTTGCTTGCTAAGTGGCATCATGCTGTTAATGGCAGATTTGTGCCATTCTTGTTTTGCTTGTCATTTCCAAACCGTGCATCCGATTCGGTGATCTTTATATCGATTTCAACCGAAATCATCTCATATTTCCAGCGGCATACTTGGTTTGCCAAGTTGATGCCTGGTTCATCATTTACCTTCCGGAGCGCTTTTGTCGCATTGCATATCACATCTCGCATATCATGTCATGTTTTGCATCATGTTGTTTGTGCATTGCACCGTGATTTATTGTGGTTCCTTTGTTTGTGTTGTTGCTTTGGGTAGAGCCGGAGACGAGTACGTGAACGAGGAACCTGTTGAGAACGCCACGAGGATCAAGCTTTCGACAACTCCGAGAACATTGCAGGCAAGATGACCATACCCTCGAAATCACTTCTATCTTTGCTATGCTAGATGCTCGCTCTTTTGCTATGCCTATGCTGCGATGCCTACCACTTGCTATATCATGCCACCCATATTGCCATGTCAGCCCCTAACCATCCTTTCCTAGCAAACCGTTGATTGGCTATGTTACCGCTTTGCTCAGCCCCTCTTATAAGCGTTGTTAGTTGCGGTGAAGTTGAAGTTTGTTCCTTGTTGGAACATGGAGATGTTGTTCCTGATCGGAACATGTTTACTTGTTGGGGATATCACAATATATATATGCTATAATTAATACATCTATATACTTGGTAAAGGGTGGAAGGCTCGGCCTTATGCAGTGTTTTGTTCCACTCTTGCCACCCTAGTTTCCGTCATACGGTGTTATGTTCCTTGATTTCGCGTTCCTTACACGGTTGGGTGATTTATGGGACCCCTTGACAGTTCGCTTTGAATAAGACTCCTCCAGCAAGGCCCAACTTTGGTTTTACCATTTGCCACCTAAGCCTTTTCCCCCGGGTTTTCGCGAGCCCGAGGGTCATCTTATTTTAAACCCCGGGCCAATGCTCCTCACGAGTGTTGGTCCAAACTAGAGCACCGTCTTGGGACCATTCTGGGCAACTTGGATTACGTCGGTTCCTGTATGCTTCGCTTATCCGGTGTGCCACGAGAACGAGATATGTGCAGCTCCTATCGGGATTTGTCGGCACATTCGGGCGGCTTTGCTGGTCTTGTTTTATTGTCATTAAATGTCTTGTAGTCCGGGATTCGAGATTGATCGGGTCTTCCGGTAGAAGGAATATCCTTCGTTGACCGTGAGAGCTTATAATGGGCTAAGTTGGGACACCCTGCAGGGTAATATCTTTCAAAGCCGTGCAGCGGTTATGAGGCAGATGGGAATTTGTTAATGTCCGGCCAGAAAACCCGAAGTTGACCTCAAATAAAATACACATCAATCAAGTGTGTAACCGTGATGGTCTCTTCTCGGCGGAGTCCGGGAAGTGAACACGGTGTTGGAGTTATGTCCGACGTAAGTAGTTCAGGATCACTTCTTGATCGCTACTAGCTTCACGACCGTGCTTTGCTCCTCTTCTCGCTCTCTTTTGAAGTAGCCACCATATATGCTAGTCGCTTGCTGCAGCTCCACTGTACTACTTTGTCCTTCCTATAAGCTTAAATAGTCTTGATCTCGCTGGTGTGAGATTGCTTTGAGTCCCCGTGACTCACAGATACTTCCAAAACAGTTGCAGGTGCCGGCGATGCGGTGCAGGTGACTCAACCGAGCTCAAGTGGGAGTTCGACGAGGAACGTGGTCGTTACTATGTGTCTTTTCCACGATGATCAGTAGTGGTGCCCAGTTGGGACGATCGGGGATCTGTAGCATTTGGGGTATCTTCTTTTATTTTGGTTCCGTAGTCGGACCTTGAGTGTACTACGATTGATGGATGTTTAATTATGTCTTGTGTGAAGTGGCGTGTAAGCCAAATATGTATCTCTTTCCCCTATTTATTACATGGGTTGTGTGAAGATTACCTCACTTGCGACATTGCTTTCAATGCGGTTATGCCTCTAAGTCGTGCCTCGACACGTGGGAGATATAGCCGCATCGGGGGCGTTTCAGCTTGGTGGCGTGGTGCTGCGATTCACGGCGGTGGCGGCCTGGCGCGGTGGCTGCAGGGGTGGTCTGAGCCTCGTACGGTGGTGCTGCCTGCGGCAGTGATGGCTGCTGGTTTCGAGTCCGCCCCGATCCTCTTCTTTGGATCTGGATCTGGCCGGCCCGTACTCGGTCGTGGCTGCCGGCAGGCTTGGTGACGCCGGGCCTCCACGGCTGCCAGGCACGGTGGTGGTGCTGGCGGTTGCGTTGGGAGCTTGGTGTGGTGGTGGCCGACGACAGAGCACAGCGGGCGGCATGGAGTTGCGACGGTCTTGGTGGGGTCTGCAGCGGTGTGGTGTGGTGCGACAGCTTGGTGGCGACGGTGCGTGCTGGAGATGGCGGCGCGAACCACCGTCCAGATTGGTGGCGGAGCTGTGATGGCTCGGCTAGGATGGAGTTCCTGGCGAGCAGCGAGCGTCCGGGCCACCTTTGGGCTTGTGTGGTGAGCGACGGTGCTCTCCCGGTGGTGCCGGCGTGGGAGTTGTCCGCGGCTTGGTGTTGGATCGCCGAAAGGCTGTCACTTGGAGCGGATGATAGCCTTTGGTGGCGGTCCTGGCCCTTGCTGGAGGAGTTGGGTGGCTGCGAATCCTTGGCCAGGTTGTAGGTGTTTGGTGGGCGGTGTTTTCCTGCTGTGCGGTCTGTTGGCGGCTCTCGGCCATGCAGCTACGACGGCGAGGCGCTGCGGTGGTGGCGGTGCGAAGCATCTTGGATGGTGCTGCCCAATTCCTTCCGAGGTGGTGAAATGTGTGATGTTCGGATGAAAATCTTGCACGGCTCTTGCCGGGCCGGCGGCGATGGCGCCCGTGGGTGTCATTCCCCTCCTTGGAGGCGTTGCCGAGTATATTCGACATTTCCCTCGCTCGTTTGGAGTTGGTTGTTGTCTCCGGGCGAAAGCCTTGATTCGGTCGGATCGGCATGATGGCGGTGTACTTGACGTCGTTCCTTTGTTGAGAGCATCGTGTTTGGAGACATGGCCTGGTTCCTCGTTGCTCTCCTCCGGTGTTCGCTGTGGCCCAATTTTGATTATCGGCGGTGCTATGCACGACCGTCGCCGGTGTGTCCAAGACGGTGTTTTCCTCGGATCGGATCAAGTCCTGCCATTTACTTGCCACTTCCTCTTCGGCATTCAGGGTGGATGCTGCGTTGACAAGTAAAGTTCTGTGGGAGCAGTTGGTCTTCGGAGGTGCCGACATGGGTCGAAACGCGGTGTTGTTATCTGTTGGGCAAGCGCTTGTGCTTTGTAGTGTTGTATGGTTGTTGGTGGCCTGGGTGTGGTGGTTGTGCTACACTCGTTGTTCGCAGCGAGTGATAGTCATCTTGTTCTTATAATTCTGCCTTCTATAAAGCTATGGTACGCCTAGGCGTACTCTCGAAAAAAAAGTAAAGACCGAATCAGACAAGCATTCCAATTAGTACTATCTCAATTAGTACACATCAACATCTTCGAGGAACACTACGTCTGTATTCATGAAGCAGTAAAACCGTATCAGCATGCTACTTTGGTTGTCTCCCCGATGCTACTGCTAATCAAGACTGTATAGTAATTTCGTCTGAGGACAGATGAGCTGGTACACTAGAAAGTTGGGCTGCATGCGCCCTGTTAGCTATGGATCAAGAGACGAGGACATGACTCTGCATCCCCCCCCCCCCCGCCGCAGCGGTGCCTCACCGACGCGCCCCCGCTGGCCGAGCTGCCGGCGCCGGTCACCTCTGTCCAGGCTGCGGCCCGCTAAGTCGCTCCTGCTCTGCTGCAACCCGCCGGCTTACCGTGCTTCAAGCCGCCGACCGCCGCGAGCCGCCCATGCTCCAGTCGGCCCACCGTGGAAGTCAACGACTCTAAGGAAAACACGGACGTGATTTCATCCAACTGACCGCGACTTGGACTTGGGTCGTGATATCCGCCTCTAAGCAAGCTTCTGCGCACTCCGCCGTCGCCTCAGTCACGCTCCGAGTCACCGGAGGGCCCCGTAGTGGTTCGTCGGTCTGGTGCGTCCTCAAGCCGCCGTCTGCTCTTAAGCCGCCCCCGCTGCCTCACCTTCGCCGGTTCTAGCTCAGCAGCCGGGTTTTTTTCAGACACACTGAGCCGCCATCGCCGCGTTTTGCTCCGGCCTTGGGGCCGCCTTGGATGGCCCATGTCGCTGCCTCAAACAAACCGCCACCACAGCTGCCCGCGAACCGCTCGTGCGCCTCTGCCGAGGCCGGCCCTGCTGAGCCGCTGCCTCCGTCAAAACCTGTTCGCGAGCCGCCATCGTCGCTTACATCATTGCAAGTCTCCGCTCGTTTTCACCACCACCTGGCTCCAAGTCGCTCCTGCTCTGCTGCTAAGTTGCCCTTGTCGGGTGTTTCAGCTGGCCTCAGCCGTGCCGGGCTGGTCTGCTTCTAACCCCGTGAAATCTCTGGGTCAACTTAGCATATGCACAGGGATCAAGGGTCCAAGTCTGATAGATTCCCTAGCTCCTGCATGTGAAGAAAACATCAAATAGTACAGACATTGTTCACGCATAGGAAGGATTAAGTACAAAGAGGCGGCCCCTAACATTAACTTGGATTCAGAAGAATTTCCTACGGGTCTACTAGGATTCAGGTTTGAGGGAAAAAAAGAATGAGGGGGAACTGCTAATCGTGCCAAAGTGCACGGAAATCAAAGGGATGTATAAAAAAAGTGGACCATGCGGGTGCTACTGTATCTAACGCTATCCAGCATTATTCAATGCCAGCGTTTGTGTTCATCTGATAAAACAGACCAGGTGTGCATAAGTCGCCGCCCGTACAGTTTAATCTACATCAACCCGCCGGAACCGTGTTGAGCCGCCCCTGCTGCTTTAAGCCGCCGGGGTTATATTAAGTCGTCGGTTTGCCTGAGCCGCCGAAACTATATTGAGTCGCTGGTCTGCCCGAGCCACCTCTGATGCAATAAACGGATCATCCGTCATCCGAACAAATCAGGTGATATCCATCCAAGTTTGTTTTATTAGCACATGTTGTTTTTGTCAAAGAACAAGTTTATCTTTGCCTTGGTCTGCAATATTGTTTATGCAGGGCAATTATTTATGACAAAAGTGATATTATTCAACGGACTCCCGCACCGGCTTACAACGCCGTGGCCGTCTCTCGCGACCACGCCGGCTTACAACAAGGAGGACAGCTTGCCCGTCCACACCGGATTACAACGCCACAGCCGGTTCATCTGTCTGTGTCGCTTCAGATGTTGCGGTCGTCTTTACCATCCGTCTCTCGCGGCCTGGTCTACATCAACACACGGGGCCGCGCCTATCTGCGTGAGCTGTTCATTGAGTATGAGCAAGTCACTACTTGGGAAGCGCGATTTTCTTCCAACAAATTGGAGGTAAATTATCATGTATTATTAGCCATCGTCTGCACTGGATGGCTCAATGGACAGGCGCACAAGTCACCGCACTACGGTTAGGTTAAACTTCAAACAACCAGTTGGAAGGAACCATTGGCCGAGTTGCTGACACGGTTTATACGGGATCATTTATAACCCGCCGCAGTCACCTCAACCTTCTGTGGATTCACATCGCGCTATCAACGCCAATGATATACACCTTCTGCTATGGTCAAATATGGAGAATCTCAAGCCAACACTTCGAGTCATCTTGAGACTCGGGGGCTACAATGGTACGGCTCGGCAAAATTAGATGGGTTTCAGTGAATTCAAGAACTCCGGGTCATTGAAGGGAAGATAACCCGGCCCTGGAGGCTACAACTTTATTGGCAAATATTTAAAGGCCGTCAGAAAAATTTCCGGTTCAAAATGAATATTCCGGTTTAAAATACAGCTCAAGAGACATCTTTCTCCCGCAAAGCTTTGAAGCTCTCAAAACTGGTTCAACATCCGGATCAAGGTAAATTTGTCCCTTACAAAGCTTTGAAGCTCTCAAAACCGGTTCAACATCCGGATCAAGGTAAATTTGTCCCTTACAAAGCTTTGAGGATATCAATATCCGGTTTAAGAATTTCCGGTTCAAAAGAATTAATCTCTCGCAAGTTCGAGATCTCAGACAAATTAATGGTTACCAAAGGGAACTTGCTGCCATGATGCACGGTTCAAAACATGGGTATCCTGCCTTACGGCTTATTTTATTATGGTCACTTGGGGCTTCTCGCTCATCGGGCATAGCTATCGGTACCCTCTTGATCGGCGCAATGCCAAAATTTATATGGTCACTTGGGGGCTTCCTGTTCAAACATAGGTCGTATTCGAACCAAAGAGAACATAGCTGTCGATACCCTTTTGATTAGCAAACTGCTGAACCTACTTGGGGGCTTCTTGATCGTATCCGAATCATAGCTCAACCCCTTTGGGAATCGACGTGGATCGTATTCGAATCAGCGTCGTTAAACAACTTTTAAGGTCATTTGTGGGCTTCCTGTTCAAACATAGGTCATATTCGAACCAAAGAGAACATAGCTGTCGATACCCACTTTGATCGGCAATGCCAACGCCACTGGGGGCTATATGACCGTATTCGAATCTTAGCTTAACCCCTTTGGAACGGTTTACTGATCGTATTCGAATCAGAAGCCTCAAAATTCTTATCTCTTTTTATACAATTGCAAGTATTTGAGTTATCACAAATATCATATGTGCCGGCTCTTACAGAGTTGAGTTATCAACTTCACTGTCCGGGTCACATAAGCCGGCGGTATCATTCAAAGGATCATAGGGATCTTGTGATCTACTTGTGTGCAGGATAAGACTACATTTGGGTGGTTACCATACGGCTTTTGACGTTAAGTCGCCAGAGCATATGTTGTTTAAACTCTTTGCAGGATTTGCAGAAATATGACATATAAATGATTAAGTTCAAGCTCATTACCAGCATTGATGCTTCAAAATGATTATCCGTTCTGGATTTTTCTCAAAGACTATAAGCCGCCGGGTTACAAAAATTCTGGCTTACAATGAATGCGCATTAAGTCGTCATCGGCCAAGAGCCGCCAGGTATTTAAACTCTGGATTTACTTGTCAACCGATGAGGTATTCAAATCTTTAATAGCCAAAACTGGCTGGATTTTCATGATGATATTGAATGATTGAGGTTTTCATACGGATTATATTATTCAAATCTTGAATAGCCAACATGGCTGGATTTCTATTGTGATTATCAATAACCAGTGTTATGATTGAGGTTTTTCAAAGTCGCTTTAGCGCAACGGCTATTATTTTTATCAATGGGCATGATTTATTTTACAATGGAGGAAATAGTCCCGAGTCGCTGCAGGCTTATGACCCGGCACTTGGGGGCTACATTGTTCAAATCGAGATTACATCGAATATACAAGTCCCATGACACTGCCAGCATGCACCATGGCACTTGGGGGCTAATGCAAAGTCATTTTTTGCTCAACTTATTGAAGACCCGACTCATCATATTCTAAATGAGCCGGCCCTTGGGAGCTACCAATTGCTCCTGTCAAAAATTCAAGGTACACAAGCATTAATCCATTATATTGAACGGTTCACTATTCAGTTGGTAGAGTGCAAAGCTCTTAACCTTGTGGACGTGGGTTCAAGCCCCATGGTGGAGATTATATTATATGATGTTATTATCAATTATATACAAAGTCCCAGCTCAGTATTATCTTACTAAGCCGACCCTTGAGGGCTACACATTGCTGTTCAAATTTACATGGTTATATCTACAAAGTCCCTGCTCATTATTGCATAATGACCCGGCCCTTGGGGGCTACACTGGTTGAAATTTTCATGAGCATAAAGCAATTACAAGTCCCAGGTTGCTGTAAGCATGACAACCCGGCACTTGGGGGCTACATGTGTGGAATATTCAGTTTATATGATTGAGATGAATAAGCCGGATTTCTTCAAGGTTGCAACATTTATTGGAGCAAGTCTTAAATCATCACTTTGTTCTGCTCAAGACTTGGGGGCTACAAGTAATGTGGATATAAGGGAGAAAAATCTGCAAATTATCAGTTTTGAGCAAATCAGGAGGATCAATTACATAAACCGGTGTCAACAACAATTATGACCCGACATCGTCTGTTTTATAATCCGGCAGTTTTTGGTAATGATAAACCGGCAAGTTTTACATCTTCAAGCCGGCTGAATATCAGATGAGTATTTGAAGACCAAAATTATTTAACCCGGCACCTTGGAAGCCAACTCAAGTGGATTATTCTTCACAATATTTTTCTGTGAGAAACCAACATCAGCAAATTGAGTATGAAGCTAGCTTATTTGACCCGGATTTTTCTAGATGAAGGAAATGACAATTGGACTTAAGGATAATCAGGTCCCGATTCAGGAGAATATTTGACCTGGAGCACAAGGAATTAAGGATGATCAGGTGCCGGCTTACAAGAATTTTTAACCCGGAACACAATCTGTCAAATTTGTTCTTGTGTTTGTTTTACATGATCAGTTTAACATGTATAAATCCAAATTAAACTGGGGGCTAATGTCGGGGATATACCCCGCGGTGTAACCCGCCGGATGTATGACCCGGCTGGAGCATGGCGACTCACTGGTGACCCGCCTGGAGCTTGGCGATTCACAGATAACCTGCCCGATATTGGTGACTCATTAGTAACCCGGCGGGCGGGTCAGATGGACAACAAGGCCCAAAGCCCAGAAGGCCGGCTCACGTTATGATGGGCCGGCTTAAGAGGAAAGGGATGACAAATATTTCCTTTATGAGGAAGCAAGACCCGGACTTGTATTTAACTTGTAAGAGAAGATAGACTAGTCCTAGTCCTACTAGGACTCCACATGTAACCCGCCCCTCTAACTTATATAAGGAGGGGCAGGGCTCCCAAGGAGGGACAAGAAACAAGAAACAATATCTAGGGCTAGACACAAAGGGGGAGCCGGCTTATGCGGCGACTCCCTCATGAGCATAATGAGACCTAGCCACAAACAGCATGTAGGGCTATTTCGGATGATGTTTCCCGGGGCCCGAAGCTGTCTAAATCCTTGTCTTGTGTGTCGCGTCTCTCGTCCCGATCAACCCCTCTCAAGCTACCGCATATATGCGTTGGCCTCGCGACTAAGTCCTGACACTAAGGATATCTGTCGTGACAAATCCATGACACCATCCATGATTCCCATGTCCTAGTTGAACTGGACGAAGTTAGGTGGCAATGATAGGCCATCTGCGTACTCAGTTATGTTGCATATTTAGACACATTATTAATTTTCTAGCAAAAGAGCCCGTGCGCTCCAACGGGAGAGAAAATAACACATGCTCTGAGCCCAATAACCATGACTCAAGACCCTAATAGGTCCATGTCCTTTATTTAACATGGCATCACATTGTTGTTGCTGACTGTGGCCTCAGCACTCACACAACAAAAACGCGTTTAAATGTGGTTAGTCCTAAGGTGTCCCTCTCTCTTTCTCTCTCACTCTCGCGCACACGCTCTCGCTCGGAATAAGATGAGAAATATGTTGTTTTTTCCTGAGATGTTTTTCATAAGTGTGCCTATATGGTTATCGATATTTTCTTTCGCGCAGGGAAGGACAACGGAGAACAATTATCAAGATTCGTAGGAAAAGTTTCGTGCTTCGACGTCATAACGAATATGGCACCTTCACATGGTGAAGGCCGTATGACCAAGACCATCTTGTTGTACCGTGAAATGTCTGCTCACGTGCGTCTAAGGTTGGCACTGGACCGGTTCTTTGATCTCAATATAAGAGCGATGCTTAGGTGGGAGGCTTACAGAAAACATCGCATGAGCATCAACACCGCATTATGGACCATCGGGGAGGGCAGCATGAGTTTAAAAAAACGTCGTGTGGAGGCCTGGCTATTCTACTTGTTGCCACAAGCAGATAGGGCTGCGATACAAGTCCGCACCCACTTATTTAGTATGCCTGAAAGAAGCGCTAAGGAAACGGCGACTAAAACTCAAAAAGAAGAAGCAACTCCTGGACGCGTACAATAATTCTCAGAAATCTACATCGTATAACAACGGGTCTCCCTGATGCGAGCATCAGTAAAGAGATTGTTGTTGTATACTCTATCATCTATTGTATTAGGTTGTGCAATAGTACTCTTGAAATATCCAGGAAGGTCATTAATAGTATATCAAAGTATCATTGATACATCTTTTGGTCCTGCAACAAAAAAAGTATAATTTTGTTAATACGTACATTCAGATCAAGGTTATATTTGACATTGCAGTGACCTATGATAATGCTATTTGGTTGGACTGAGTTCACATCTTTTACTATTTTTTAACGTCTTTGCATAATCAACACAATTAATATTGCATTCTAACTTGTGAAATTAAAATATACTTCCATCCTTTAAACCAGTGTAGTGTTCAAGATTGTAACTTGATCTTTGCGCAAAAAAAACAAACCTTATATAACTTGATTTTAGCAAACATGAAGGCAACATACAAACAACATTTTTGGCGTCACATCAGAGCAAACTAAGCCTAATTAAATGCCCTCACAGGAAATATTTTTACTCACGCTCACCAAATCAAGGGCAGTCGGGGCGCAAGGTAGAGGTGCCACAACATTTACAGTCACATGATTGGTCTCTCAGAGCACGGGAGAGGCGTCGGCGAAGGTGCTCATCCCATCTGCCATCTACCATGAGACTAGCAGTAGTCATAACCTCATACGTTGTGCCGGTAATCATCATGCCGATCTCGATGATCGTCTTACCAACAATGTGTTGTTCATTAAATGCAGCGCAAGCCCTCTCCATCCATGATGCCCAACTCCTAGTTGAACTCGACGAAGTTACGTGGCAACCACATGCCATCAACGTACTCAATTATGTTGCATATTTAGAAACATTATTAATTTTCTAGCAAAAGAGCATGTGCGCTGCAACGCGAGAAAAAATAACACATGCTCTTAGCCCAATAACCATGACTCAAGACCCTAATAGGTCCATGTCCTTTATTTTAACATGACATCACATTTGTGTTGCTGACGGAGGCCTCGACACCCACAAAAAAAATGCGTTTAAATGTAGTTAGTCCTAAGGCGTCTCTCTCTCTCTCTCTCTCTCTCTCTCTCTCTCTCTCTCTCTCTCTCTCTCTCTCTCTCTCTCTCTCGTGCGCACGCGCTCTCATTCGGAATAATATGAGAAATATGTTGCTTTTCCCTGAGAGGTTTTTCAGAGGTGTGCCGGTGTGGTTATCGATATTTTCTTTCGTCTCAATCTGGTTTTAGTGAGTGTTTATTTGCAATTCGGATCGCCGCCTGTACAAAAAAACGACCATGCGCTATAGATTAAGTTTGCACCCAAAATAATATTTTTAAAATATGCAACAGCTAAAAATAACATCATATTTAGATTCTACATATTTTTAATCAAATTTCTTATATAACATGTTAAAATCGGAGTTATAGTTTAAAAGATATGTATGATTTTAAAAAGCATTTGTTTTAGATAAATCCCGAATTGATTAACCAGGAAATCACGTGGTTTTCTGCTAAAACACAAAAAAAGATTCTCTGACTTACATATGGATGGTGGGTTGACTACCCGAAACGTCAGGGGGTTTCTGAGAAAATGCAAAGTTAGGTTTGGCTATGACTAAAACGTGGACTGCCGGTTGATTTCAACAAACTACGAGGGCTTTTTGAAAGTCGCGACGGACGGACATAAGAGAATCATGTTTTATTATTATAGCAAAACGGCTCGTGCGTTGCAACGGAAGAAAAAGAATCATAGGTGGTGTTTGGTTCTCAAGATATCCCTCGGTTGGCTGTGGATAGCCATATTTTCGTGGGATGCCATGCGTTTGAATAGAAGGATGCGGATAACCAGATTAAACGCATATTCGATGGAAACGTTGGCTTTTGATACTCATTTAAAAACTTCATGGACGAGGGAAGCCACCCGCGCGCGAGCCTCTCTTCCCGCGCCGAAGCGTTTTCCCCCTTCCTTATCTTTACCTTCCCACCTCTCCCACCCACGCAAGCAGCGGCAGCGGCTGGGGTCTGGATGGGAGCGGTGGTGTTGTTGGTCTTCTCTCTCCCTCTTCTCCACTCTGGTCCGGTGTGCCGAGACGGGTCATTGATGTGTCGGCGACAGGGCATGGAGGCGCCGGTGGCAGGGAATGGAGGCGGGGAACGGGGGCGAATCATCTGTGTGCAGATTATTTGTACAGTCTTGCTGCTCTTTGTATGGGATCTGATACATCACTTCCTTTGTTTATCCCTCAGCAATCAAAAGTATAAACCTCTAGTGCACATACAAATTCAATCTTGGGGCGACCAGTACTGCACTTGAGAATGAATTCTTGTGTGCAATATGGTATATGAGGGATTTTGATGTGTACACTTGCGGTTTTAAGCAACTAGATAATACCCCCGCGCGTTGCTGCGGGAATTTTTGGTGTTTCTTATTAGCATTTAGATAGTAAAGATGTTAACAATTTGAATCAATAATGTGGTACATTTAATATGGAAGTGATAATAATAATAAAACAATATATTCCATATATAAGTGATGCAAATTAAGTAAGATCTATTTTATTTTATTTGTGGATGTCTTTTTGGTTAGTGCAACCTTGTGACATATAATGTCCCAGTTTCTTTCATAGTCAACAATGCATACACGGTGAGTTGAGGCACTGAGTCGCATTTGGAAGTAAAAAAACACTGGTTGTAATTTTTCTGACAGAAAAATCATTGGTTCGTTTGTGTTCTTCATCATTGGTTCGCATTTGGAAGAAATAGTGGAATTCAGCAAAAGACATGCGTAGGTTTTCAATCAGGATAGATGCACGTAAAAGGTTAAACAAAAATCTATAACAAACAAATTCTGTTATAAAAATGTTTCAGACGAGAAAGGGAACAATGCATCTTTTGATCTTCGTTGCCAATGCCTGATACAAAACACAATTAAGAATAACAATAAATACTTCATTATCCCCTGAAGATTTATTGCTAAGATCTTCACATCATTAAACATCAGCCAATGCAAAAGGTAACCGAAAAAATAAGTAAAGAACCAAGAGGCTTGTTGTTGCAGAAATCTGAATAAACATGGTCATATTTGCCAGTACAGATCCCTGGTTGCAATTCAGAATAAGCAGTGTGGATCGTGCAATTGCTAGATAGAGAAAGAAGACTATATAGGGAACTAAAGCAAGTAGGAGGATAAAATAATATGAGATAGCAAATACAACAGGAACCAAGTGTAGAGGTTATATGTGGGTTTCTTACCGGTCAAAACCTATTTCCATGACGGCGGCATCCATTATAATTTCCACATGCCTACAAAAATGAATCAATAACTCAATCAGTCAGTCACGATGTATCTCAAGCAAACAGCCAGGCACGTAAAAAGCTTTGTGTTCTAGCAAAGCAGAACTGCCATAACAAAGCAATATGCAAGAAGAGCATACGAACCACATGATCTCATATACCTAAGATGACATGACATGGAAGTAAGAGGGATCAATTAAATGAACATATATTCAGAAGGGAGACATACGTACAGATAAACAGGGTTGTGTGGTCTTTCGTCCACTGGCTTGGATATGGGCGTTGAAGAACACGGTGAGAGCAGTTTCTTTGATTTTCGTTCCATTACTCCATGAGGAAGCTCGCACTCGGAAGGCGTACGACGGGAACACATGATTACACGGTGGCGGCGGTGCCACCGGAGGCAGTGTCGGATCTACCACAGGGGTAAGCAGGTGACCCGGTGGTAGAACAGAGTACTCGCCCGCCAGCCCTCAGCCTCAGGGTCGAGTTCCAGCCTCCAAATCGCCATGGCGGCCGAGGTCCAACCTGTTAGGTGCGATTTTAGGGGAAGAAGAAAAGACATACAAAGAAGATGGCCAAGCCCAATATGAGAAATCCATCTATCCAATCCCTTGCCCCGGTACTGCCTAATGCACCTTCACACCGACATCGCCACTGGATGCCTCATCCTCCGCTGGATGCTCCCTCGTCTGCGACTCCGCAGTACGTACTGCTCCTCAGGCGCTCAACCATGCCGGCTCCACGCCCGAGCACGCGCATACAGTGGCATGTTCCTTCACACAAAGATTGCTGTCGAGATGGAAGGGAAGTGCATTGATGGAGGAGACCATTAGTCAGAGAAGGCGGAGTGCCGGTGTGGAGCTTAATAGGAAGAGATTTAGTGCGGACAGAAATCAATGGTTGGTGCTGAGAAACCGATGAGACATCTGACGAAGACTATATGGCCATAGTGCCACAATCCAGGGAGACTGAAGAGGCACCTTTGGTGCGTGGGTCATTTAAGGTGATCCGTCTTCATCGAGGGAAAATATGGTTGGGCTTCGATGGGTTATTTAAATCAAATAATACAACTTACAACGTGGCCATATAGGTTGGTGTTGGTGGTGATGATTGGAAGAAAAATGATGATGTGGCACAATTGATGAGGTGGATAGCTTGCATGTCAAGAGAAATAGGATAGTGGGGATGAACTATTTAGGTATTATAGATACCTTGTCATTGTTGTTCTTTCTATATGTGCCCAATGTTCTCTCTCGTTCTGGACAGAGACACAATCATCCACTCTTCCATCCTCTCAACCAAACACACAAATGGCTATCCCTAGCCACCTCCATCCTTCCTACCAAACAAAATAATATGGTTATCCAACTCGCCCAATCCCTTACAACCAAACGACCTAAATTGGCTATCCCCAACCACCTGGCTAAGGATATTCTTAGCCAGGTATCCTCGCCCGTAAACCAAACGCCAGCATAATCTCCAATGACCATGACCACATTTAGGTGCATAACCGCGATACACTGAGGCTTCTCCAACGCCAAATCCTCAAACCCAGTGGCGGAGCTAGCGTTTGAGAATAGGGTGTTCCGGTGCGTCACTCCGACGCCGGCGTCCACCCTCTCCCGGCGCTCGCCACTCCAGCCGCGTCGGCCGCCCTCCCTCCCCCGGCGCTCGCCTTCCCGGCTGGGCCGGCCCCGCTCCGCCCTCCTCGCCATGGAAGGAAGTCTGCTTGTGCACTCCGTGACCGCGCGCCCTGCGGGGGAGCGTCCGGTGGTGTCCGGTCTTGGTCTCTCGTCCAGCTCGGCGTTGTCGGCCGCCCCGGAGGGGCGGAGGCCACGTCCATGCCGCGGGCTGGGGAGGTGCCGGGTCTGCACGTGGTGCCCTGGGTGCATCCCCGCCCGTCCAGGCGCGCCATGTGGCGTCGCCGCCATGACCCTTCCGCGCCTCCGCCGCAGGCCCCGCCTCGTTCTCCCCCCACCCCGCGTGAGGTGTCGCCGGAGATGGTGGGGCTGTGCTTCCGCTGCTTCCAGGATGGGCACTTCAGGAAGGACTGCACCAACGACATTGTGTGCTTCAGATGTGGTCTGTTTGGCCATGGATCCCGGGACTGCAAGCGCCCCCGCAGTCCGGCATCGCCGGAGGAGTTGAGGCAGCGGGTCGTGGCTAAGGTGTCGCGCCAGGGCGGTTGTGCTGCGCCTGCCGGCCGGGGCTTCGGTGGGCAGTCCGGAGGCCTTCCCGCAGGGCTTGCCGCCGCCGCCCTCCCCGCCATCCTCTGCCCTGTCAACCTGGCCTCGCCTCCCGGCGCCGCGGCTAGTCCTTCCCCTGGATTCGGAGTTTGATCCTGCTGATCTATGCATGGTGCGCTGTTCCCAGTCCATGGAGGACATGGAGCGGCATCTGCAGCTGTCCATGGTGGCGTACGCGGCTGGCGCGCGGCAGGATATCTCGCCGGAGTTCGTGCTGGAGGTCCTGCAGGCCAAGGCGGGCATTGAGCCACAGTGGGTGTCGGTGCATCGCTTCCGGCCTGAGGATTTCCTCATCGTCTTCGCACGGCCCGAGCACAGGAACCGGGTGTGCGCCATGCCGACAATGGATCATCGTGGTGTCAGGATGTTCTTCTGTCAGTGGAACCGACAGGCTCAGGCAGTGCACGCGGTGCTCCAGAGCAAGGTGTGGCTTGAGATCGAGGGCATTCCACCGCACGCATGGGAGCGGGAGGTGGTGGAGCGCCTGCTGGGATCGTCGTGTGTGGTTGATGCGGTGGCGCCGGAGACGAGCTCTCGGGCTAACCTCTCGTCCTTCAAGCTTACGGCATGGACGACGGACCCGGAGGCCATCCCTACGCTCCGTTGGCTGGCGGTGCCGGAGCCCGGACTGGGTCTGTAGCCCTCCCAGCCGGCGTTGCTGCAATACAGGGTCCTCATCCATCTTGCGCAAGTTCAAGATTTCTCGGAAGCAGAGGAGCCATGGTTCCTAGGAGGTTCTTCAAGCAGTGGGCAGAGTGGGATACCGGACTCGGATGGCAGCATGGACGGTGGTGGCGGCACTCCGGCTCGCCGGCGGACCTGGCAGTTCGGTGCTCGGGACGTCAGAGGTGGAGCGCAGGCTGGGCATGGTGGTGGTACTTCCATGAGGGCTGGTGGCGGTCGCGTGGGCGAGCCTGGCCGAAATTCGGCCGGCACGGCATGGCGGCTGCCGGCCATGGAGGAGGTGCTGGTGGTGGCCCCGGTGTGCCAGCCGGCCCACGTCAGGGATCGGATTGCGGTCAGGCCCTCTGCTTTTGACCGGCTGACCAGACTGGAGACACCGAGGCAGGATCTAGTGGGACCCGCGGAACTCTCGACAGAAGATAGAGCAGTGGTGGGGGCAGATGATCAACGGTCCTCTTCGGCTGGTGATGCGATGGAGACAGGGGCCAGGGGCCTACAGCCACAGCAGGGCCTGCACCAATCTGCTGGCCTGGTAACGGCTAGTCCAAGGCCACAACTGGCTTCCATGGTGGTGGGGCCTGCCGCTCAGAGTTCAGTGGCAAGGACGGGTGGCGATTTGGATGGCGTGGGCCAACAACATGATTCCCAGGTCAGGGAGATCCCAAGGCCGGACAGCGTTCAGGGTGGGCCAGAGCCAGAAAGCGACGACCAATTGCATGCCGCCCAGAACGGGGGGACTCCGAGGCTGATCTGCGCGCTGGTCGGGCCAGAGCTGGAGGGGAACAGGCCTGCTGTCTTGGCTGGCAGGGGCGAGGTGGTGGTGGCTGCTACGTGCCAGGCACGCCCTGTGGAGGCGGTTGCGAGGGACCCAGAACAGGACAATGGTAGTGGGACTCTTCCTACGAGGCCGGAGGAGGAATTTTCTACTCCTCCAATGGATCTTGCGATCGTGCCAAGGACTGATGGTAACCATGCATGCATGGACACTGTTCACGTAGCGTCGGGGGATTCCTCTGCGTGCATGGGCGCGACTCAACAGGAAACTGACGGCATGACGGCCCAGGAAGTGGTGGCTTATGGCAAACTAAAGAGCTTCTGCTCGAACATTATCAAGAAATTGGCACCACCGCTGCTCCGTGAAGTTCAAGCCTCGCATCTCCGGCCGGAGGCGGAGCCGTTCATGCCAAAACGCACAACGCGTGCATCCAAGAAGATGGCAACAGCGAGCCGTTCCAAGGACAGTCCTGTTGAGAATGTGTTGTTGCATGCTTTGGGTCTGGTTCCGGATGACCTTGTGGTGGATGATGGGGTGGTGAAGGAGCTGAAGGCGCTGTTCGATTCCCCCCTCCGTGAGCAGCATGTCAGGGTCATTGCGGCTCTCTTCGGGAAGATGGTGCCTAGTGAAGAGGAGATGAACGTGGAGAATGCGGTGGTAGTGTGTGCGTGCTAGGCGGCCTGTGGTGGTGTTGGGGGTTTTGATCCTTCCATGGATTCACACCCACAGGTGTTGTGCTGGAATGTACGCGGCCTTAACAATCCAGCCAAGAGGAAGGCCGTTAGGGAGTTCATTAGCTCAGTTAAGGTGAACTTGGTGTGTCTCCAAGAGACTAAAATGGATGTAATGGACCATTTTATTGTGATGCAATGCTTGGGGCCATCGTTTGATGGTTTCTCCTACCTGCCGGCTGAGGAGACTAGAGGGGGGATCCTAATTGCTTGGAACACCTCGGCTCTATGGGTGGATAACTTAGTCCCTAATGCCAATTTTATTTCGGGACTGGTGCATACCAGGGTGGGCCAACCTTGGTGGATCTCGGTGGTGTATGGACCGTAGAGCGATGAGTTGAAGACGCAATTCTTGGAGGATTTGAGGGCTAGGAGGTGGACGTGCCAAGGACCGTGGATGATTCTGGGGGACTTTAACATGATCCTTCGCGCCTCTGAGAAAAACAATTCAAACGTCAACCGGACCATGATGAGGAAGTTCAGGGACTTTGTTGACGATCACGAGCTCAAGGAGATGTACATGCATGGCAGGAGGTTCACGTGGTCGAACGAGCGAGACACGCCCACATTTACTAAGATTGACAGGATCCTTATATCCGTTGATTGGGAGTTGGAAAATGCAGAATACCTCCTCCAGGCGCTTTCCACGGGAGTCTCCGATCACGCGCCGTTGCTGCTTACTACGAGTGTGGGATTCTGCCCTAAACGTAGGTTCCGGTTTGAGCTTTTTTGGACCAGGATGGATGGGTTTGAGGAGGCGGTGCAGGAGGCTTGGGTGTGCGACCCTGCGATCGTGGATCCGTACGCCAGACTGGATGCACTGATGAGGAATGCGGCTGCGTTGCTTCAGGCTTGGGGACAGCGCAAGATTGGTAACGTCAAACTCCTCATGCGAGTGGCCACTTGGGTGATTCATAAGCTGGATGTTGCACAAGAACAAAGGAGACTGGAGATGAGTGAGATTTGGCTGCGCTGCACGCTGAAGCGAGCCCTGCTTGGCATGGCAGCCCTGGAACGCACTATTGATAGGCAGCGCTCGAGAATGAGATGGCTCAAGGAGGGTGATGCAAACTCTAAATTGTTCCAGGCGGTGGCCAATGGACGCAGATCCAAGAACTATATTGCGCATATTAAAGTTGGGGAGCAGTTTATTACGGAGCAGGAGAACATGGAAGATGCTTTCTTCCATGCGTACAAGCAGTTGCTTGGTACGGATCAAGCCAGGGAGCACACACTGGATCTCCAAATCATGGGGATCGCGCCACACGATCTTCAGGAGTTGGAAGCCATGATTACGGAGCAAGAGGTTTGGGAGACTGTTAAGGAGATGCCACCTGACCGAGCGCCGGGGCCGGATGGGTTCATCGCCGCTTTCTATCAGCAGGCCTGGCCTATCATCAAGCATGATGTTATGGCGGTTATGATGAAGCTATACGTTGCGGATGGCAGAGGCTTTGCTAAGCTGAACAAGGCGCATATCGTTCTGGTTCCTAAGAAGCCAGAGGCAGAGGAAATTGGAGATTTTCGGCCTATTAGCCTTACCCACAGCGCCCCAAAGCTCTTTGCAAAGGTGCTCGCAAACAGGCTCAGGAAACGCATGCCGGAGATCGTGGGCATGAACCAGTCGGCATTCATTAAGGGTCGGCACCTGCATGATAACTTCCTCCTCGTGAGGCAAGTGGCCAGGAAAATTCATGATCGTAGGGCGCCTGGGGTGCTCCTCAAGCTGGATATTTCGAGGGCCTTCGATTCTTTATCGTGGCCCTTCCTTTTCGAGGTCCTGGAAGCTAAAGGGTTTGGGCGAAGATGGATGCAATGGTTGGCGATTCTGCTGCACTCTGCGAGCACCAAAGTTATTGTCAATGGCGTGCCAGGTCGGAGGTTTCACCATGCTAAGGGTTTGCGCTAGGGCGACTCGATCTCCCCGCTTTTGTTCGTCATCGCCATGGACGTGCTGACATCGTTGGTTCATAAGGCAATGGAGCTTGGAGTGGTGAGCTCTTATCATGGGATCTCGGCAATGCAACGGATCTCTATATACGCGGATGATGTGGCCATTTTCATTAAGCCCACCACCACCGACCTGGAGTTTATCACCGTGGTGCTGGAGATCTTCGGTCAGGCCTCAGGATTGCGTGTTAACTATCGCAAGTCGTCGGCTATTCGATCCGTGGAGATGCTCGAGGATAGTGCCAGAGTGGCTGGAGTTCTACAATGTGGCATTACGGAGTTCCCTTTGCGGTGTACTTTGGGGCTGCAGCCGCCATCGATGCCTCACTAGAAGCGGCGGCAACCCATGCTTGACAAAGTTAAGCTTTTCGTGCGGGCTGGCGAGAGAGGGCCCATTCAAATGACCAGGGGCGGCTTATTCTCGTGCAATCGGTGATCTCTGCCAAGCCAATTCATCACCTTATGATCATGGATGCACCTGATTGGGTTTTTGAGGAGATGGACAAGTGGATGCGTTCCTTCTTCCGGGCGGGAAGGACAAGGTGAGCGGTGGCGGTGCCTCATTGCTTGGAGCAGCGTGTGTCGACCTAAATGCTATGGTGGCCTTGGAGTGAAGAATCTCAAGTTACAAGGGCTAGCTATGAGGGTTAGATGGGAATGGTTAAGACGGACAGAGCCCAACAGGCCTTGGCAGGGCTGTCCATGACCACGGATCTGGAGGCTCGTGAGGTCTTCGATAGTCTGGTGGGCATCAAAGTGGGGAGAGGCGATCGGGTGCTATTTTGGAGGGATCGTTGGATCCACGGTTTTGCAGTTAAGCACATTGCCCCGCTAGAGTTCGCCATGGTGCCGACTCGAGCGATCAACAAACTCATGGTTGAGCAGGCTCTCTCCGACAGCAGGTGGTTGGAGGACTGCTGGTTGGGATTCTCTTTCATGGCCTGGGACATACCGATGCATCTCATCCAGGTCATCGCACGGTACCTCGGACGCTGAGGGCGCGGATGAGTTCACCGCCATGTTCGGCTCGGGTTCCTACTTTGCCGATCGACTTATGCGGACTTTGCGTGGGTCACACCAGTCGCCCTTCGCGACATGCATTTGGAGGAGCTGGGCACCCTGAAGTGCAAATTTTTTGCGTGGCTTGCTATGCAACACCGCATCTGGACCTCTCGATCGGAGGGCACGCCACGGACTACGTGATTTAAACATCTCGCTTGTCGCACCTGCCTCCAAGATGAAGACAATGTCGAGCATATCCTAGGCGCTTGCACCTATGCGCGTGAGGTCTGGCATAGGCTTCGGGCAAGGAAGGTTTTTCACTCTGCAGACCGGAGGGGGTTTGACTCCACATTCATCGCGATGATCTGGGCGCTATGGAAACAACGGAATGCACGGGTCTTCAATAGGATAGAGCAACAACGTACCCCAACGGAGCTTGTGATGATTTTGCTAGATGAGGTTGCCGAGTGGAAGGCAGCTGGGTTGGGTGTTGGAGGACTCCAACGATTTGTGAGGAGTTAGTATAGGATCCTAGTCTGGTGTGGGTGTCGGTTTGTACCTGTGCTACACGTTTGTTCGCATACGTGGCGCACGTCCTGTAAATATTTCTCTCCTTCTATAAAAATATGGTACGCCTTTGACGTACTCTAAAAAAAACCGCGATACGCTATTACTCTTATTTTCGTGAAATCGTAAACAATTTTTAAAAATCATGAAAAAAATTTAAACTCGTGAAATATCTGAAATTATGAATATTTTTCAAATTCATGAATATTTTTATGTACTTTCTAACATTATCTAAAATCATGAAAAATTAAATTCATGAACATTTTATCCTATTTGCAAACATTTTTTGAAAATGTGTGAACATTTTTTAAAACATTTTTCTTGAATAGGCAAACATTTCTAGAATCGACGAACATCTTTTATTGAAACTGGTGGAACAGTTTTTAAAATTCATGAACATTTTTTTGATTTAAAGAACATTTTTCGAAATGAATGATAATTTTTTGAATCCCTCAACATTTTATAAATCAATAAACTACTTTGTATGTCACGAATAGTTTTCAAATTTTTAGGATATTTTTCTATTCATGAACCTTTTTAAATTGGCGTGATTTTGTTCAACTTAATTAATTTTTTATACAAGAACTTTTTATAAAAAACGTCAACATTTTTTATTTCCCGAAAGTTTGTTTTCAAAATTGCATTTCTTTTTAATATGCGAATATTTTTTTAAAATCATGAACATTTTCTGAATCCGCAAACATTTAAGAATTATTAAAAAAATCAATTTTTATTTTTTAGAACTTTTTTGAAGTCCCAAATTATTTAAATTAGAAAAAACGGAAAAGGAAAATGAAAAATAAAAAACAGGCCACTCGAACATGGGCCAGCCAAACAGGCGCGTTGTGTCTTCAAGCAGCGTGCAGAGTTCAGTATAGAAGAAGGTTGCTGCAGTATGGGCCGGCCCAAGCAGGGATTACCCTATGTGAAACGTTTTCTTTATCACTTATAGGTTCACCTCAAATTTTTTTATCAATTATATGTGTCATCGGTGGGTAATATTTTGCAACTTTATCCGTACCACCAGAAGCAATAGCCCGTTTATTATTAGACTACCGAAAGGGCCGTGCGTTGCAACGGGAGAAAAATAAATCATAACTTCCAATGGTCATGATCATATTCTGTTACATCATCGAGATACACTATCACTCTCAACTTCGTGAAATCATGAACATTTTTTTAAACTCATGAACATATTTGTAATTGTGAACATTTTTCAAATTCATTAACACTTTTGCAATTTTGTGAACATTTTCTAAAATCAAGAACATTTCTTGAATTCATGAACATTTTATATTATTTACAAACATTTTTTAACAATTTTCGTGAATCGGCGCACATTTCTAGGATGGACGAACATTATTTTGGAAATTGGTGGAACAATATTGGAAATTCAAAACATTTTTTTGATTTAACAAACATTTTTTGAAATGCAAGATCATGTTTTGAACCAGTGAAGATTTTATGAATGAATAAACTATATTGTAAGTCATGAACAGTTCTTGAATTTTTAGGAATTTTTTTCATTCATGAACATTTTTTGGCTTGGTGAAATTTCTTCAATTTCATTGACATTTTTTAATACGAGAACTTTTGAAAAATCATGTACAATTTTTGATTCTATGAACATTTGTTTTCAAATTTTCAAACATTTTCTAAATAAGCAAACATTTTTTATAAAAAAATCTAAAATATTTTTTGAATCCACAAACATTTTATGACTTATTAAATATTTGATTTCAAAATTCTCATTATTTTTAATTTCCAAAACTTTTTTGAAGTCCCAAATTGTTTAAAGTAGAAAAAAACAAACGGAAAAGAAAAAATAAAAGTTACAAACGAAACTTAAAAAACAGGTTGCCAGACACGGGCCAACCCAAATGTGTGCGCTCGGTCTTCTCCATCGCGCAAAGCGCAGTATAGGACGTCCCTATTGCATGGGCCGGCCCAGGCGAGCGATTCCCCTGTGTAAACTTTTTTATCACATGTAGGTGGCATTGGTGGGTAATATTTTGCAAATTTAGGGGCAATTTTCGTGATGTACCACAAGAAACAATAGCCCCTTTATTATTAGGTATAGATGCAGATATGGATAGATAACTGAGCATTTTTCCTGCCCTCTCAAGCCAATACCATTTGTATCTAATGGATAGTCACTTTTAGGTTCCTTGGCCATCTGATTGGCTCTTAATTGCATGCAATCGCGCGACCAGGTTCGTGTAACAAGCGCTAATGTTCTCGGGCCGCTGCTCTGGTGTTTTTTTATTTCTAAGATTCACTTGGGCCTACTGAACCTACACTACGCTCCCGTGCGACGCAAAAGTGGAATACCCTAAAACACTCAACACTCGTGCCCTCCTTTTGTTCGCTGGCAGCCTCACATGGCGGTGCATCTCCATAGTCCAGCGACCTAGGTGCCGATCGACGCGGGAGCTTGGACTCCCATGACGACTGCATTGGGTTTCCACCACGCGACGAACATCGTAGGTAAAGATAAGTCTACCATCCTTACCTCCAGCCCTGCCCTGCACGATGTCCATGGGCGCTGCTGGTAGCCCGTCAAACCTCTTCCATGCTGGCAGGGTGAATTGACTTGAGGACAGCTTGTTTCATGGTGCGTGTAACACCCCGATGTTTATGCTAAGTAATTAACATACAAGGACCAACATTTTATAAGATATTTAAATGCCCTAAAACAATTAAATAGGGTCCAAAACAATATTTTAATTTCTTTTAAAATTATAAGATTTTCCAAACTAATTAAAAGGCCTCCCAAACCATTTTATGGTAGTGCATAAATTTGCATTGAAAATTATGGGCCAAAGTCTCTTATTTTTATAAACCTATTTGCTATATAAATTAAATGCAAAAAAATAATAAAAAGTAAAACAAAAAAGAAATAAAAAAGGGTAATACCCCCTGTCCCTCTAGGCCTTAGCCACAAGGACCAGCCCAGCCCACCAAGCCGCAGCATTTCCTCCCCTTGTTAACTAAGGGCGCCATGGAGGCGCGCGCGGCATGCGTGGCCAGGATAGCCACGCGCCGGCCATCCGGCGAAGCCCCGACGTCTTACTAGTTTCCCCGGCGGCCCCCTTGCAAGCCCTAAATCCCCTTCACTCCTCCTAGCCCCTCTCCCTCTAGGTTCCTCCTCAGTCGAGCAAGGCCGCTACCGCACCCCCGCGTCGCCCCGCCTCTTTGGTTCCCCCTGATCCGTTCACAGCTCCCCATCGACCTCCTCCAGGTGAACCCTCCTCCGCTACCCCTTCCCCTGCTTATCAGGTTTCACTCGCCGGTCACGCCCACGCCTGTTGGTCGTGCCTGCTCAAGGCCACAGTCACACAAGACCAAGGTACATCGCCTTTGCTCACCACTCGCCCTCGCCACGCCGAGCTCGCCTCCACGCGGTCGCCACCATACGGCCGCATTGAACTTCTCGCAGACGCTGCCGCTTTCATCGCTAGCTGCTAGCATCAGGCCGCCGCGTCGCTTCTTCCGCCGCTACTGGATGTGCCTCTCGCCGACACGCCCATTTTGCATCATGTTTTCTTACCATTATTTTTGTTGTTTTATTGTATAATTATGCTTTTTGGAGTAATTCTAATGCCTTTTCTCTGATAATATGTAAGGTATGCACCAAGGGAGAGAATTCTGGCAGCTGGAAATCTGGACCTGAAAAAGGTACGTTAAGCTACCTATTCTGCACAACTCCAAATGAGCTGAAACTTCCCGAGAATTTTTTATGGAATATTTAAGAATTATTGGAGCAAATAAGTGCCAGAGGGGGGCCACCAGGTGGGCACAACCCACCTGGGCGTGCCAGGAGGCCCAGGCGCGCCCTGGTGGGTGCTGCCCTCCTCGGCCCACCTCTGGTGCCCATCTTCTGGTATATAAGTCACTTTGACCTAGAAAAATCAAGAAGAGGACTTTTGGGACAAAGCTCCGCCGCCTCGAGGCGGGACTTGGGTAGGAGCACTTTTGCCCTCCGGCGGAGCGATTTCGTCGGGGGAACTTCCCTCCCGGAGGGGGAAATCATCGTCATCATCATCACCAATAACTCTCCCATCTTGGGAGGGCTATCTTCATCAACATCTTCAACAACACCAACTCCTCTCAAACCCTAGTTCATCTCTTGTGTTCAATCTTTGTATCAAAACTATAGATTGGTGCTTGTGGGTGACTAGTAGTGTTGATTACATCTTGTAGTTGATTACTATATGGTTTATTTGGTGGAAGATTATATGTTCAGATCCATTATGCTATTTAATACCCCTCTAATCTTGAGCATGTTTATCATTTGTGAGTAGTTACTTCCGTTCTTGTGGTCACGGGAGAAATCATGTTGCAAGTAATCATGTAAACTTGATATGTGTTCGATATTTTGATGATATGTATGTTGTCATTCTCTTAGTGGTGTCATGTGAACGTCGACTAAATGACACTTCACCATATTTGGGCCTAAGGGAATGCATTGTGGATTAGTTATTAGATGGTGGGTTGCGAGAGTGACAGAAGCTTAAACCCCAGTTTATGCGCTATTCCATAAGGGAGCGATTGGATCCAAAAGTTTAATGCTATGGTTAGAATTTATTCTTAATACTTTTCTAGTAGTTGCGGATGCTTGCGAGAGGGTTAATCATAAGTAGGAGGTTTGTCAAGTAAGAACAACACCTAAGCACCGGTCCACCCACATATCAAATTATCAAAGTACCGAACACGAATTAAGCCAACATGATGAAAGTGACTAGATGAAATTCCCGTGTACTCTCAAGAACACTTTGCTTATCATAAGAGACCTGTTTTGGCCTGTCCCTTGCCTCAAAAGGATTGGGATACCTTGCTGAAATTTTGTTACTACTATCGTTACTTGCTCGTTACAAATTATCTTGCTATCAAACTACTCCGCTACTTACAATTTTAGCACTTGCAGACATTACCTTGCTGAAAACCACTTGTCATTTCCTTCTGCTCCTCATTGGGTTCGACACTCTTACTTATCGAAAAGGCTACAATTGACCCCATATACTTGTGGGTCATCAAGGCTATTTTCTGGCGCCGTTGCCGGGGGTGAAGCGCTCTTGGTAAGTGGAAATTGGTAAGGAAACATTTTTACTACGTGCTGAAATTTATTGTCACTTGCTACTATGGAAAACAATCCTTTGAGGGGTTTGTTCGGGGTATCTTCACCTCGACCGGAACCACAATTAGTTTCCCCTCAACCTACTGCACCTACTGAAAATATTGAATATGAGATTCCTTCGGGTGTGTTAGAACAACTTCTAGCTAATCCTTATGCAGGAGATGGAACCGAACATCCTGATATGCACTTGATATATGTGGATGAAATTTGTGGGTTGTTTAATCTTGCAGGTTTGCCCTGAGATGAAGCTAAGAAGAAGTTTTCCCTTTATCTTTGAAGGGAAAAACATTGACATGGTATAGGCTATGCGATGATATTGGATCTTGGAACTGGAATCGTTTGAAATTGGAATTTCATCAAAAAATTATCCTATGCGTCTAGTTCATTGTGATCGGAATTATATATATAATTTTTGTCCTCGTGAAGGAGAAATTATCGCTCTATCTTGGGGGAGGCTTAAGTCAATGTATATTCATGCCCCAATCATGAGCTCTCAAGAGAAATTATTATTCCAAATTTTTATGCTCGGCTTTCTCGTAATGATCAATCCATGCTCGATACTTCTTATACTGGTTCTTTTATGAAGAAAACTATCGAATTCCAGTGGGATCTTTTAGAAAGAATTAAACACAACTCTGAAGATTGGGAACTCGATGAAGGTAAAGAGTCAGGTATTGAACCTAAGTTTGATTGTGTTAAATCTTTTATGAATACCGATGCTTTTCAAAAGTTTAGCACTAAATATGGACTGGACACTGAGATATAGCTTCCTTTTGTGAATCTTTTGCTACTCATGTTGATCTCCCTAAGGAGAAGTGGTTTAAATATCATCCACCAATTAAAGAAGAAGTTAAAGAACCGGTAAAAGCTAAATAAGAAACTATCATTTACAATGTTTATCCAGTTGTTTCGACTGCTCATATTGAAAACCCACCTTTCCTGCTAGGATGAAGGAACATGCTAAAGCATCAACTGTGGTTAACAAAAGTTATGTTAGAACACTCAAACCATCTGAACAAATCAGAGTTGAACCTAGTGTTCTATGGTTAAAGATATCTTAGATGGTAATATTGATGGACATGTTATTTACTTCTGTGGTGAAGCTTCTAGAATTGCCAAACCCGAAGGAAAAGATAAACTTAGACCAGTTGTTGGCATGCCTATTGTCTCAGTTAAGATAGGAGATCACTGTTATCATGGGTTATGTGACCTAGGTGCTAGTGTGAGTGTTATTCCTTTCTCCTTATATCAAGAAATTAAAGATGAAATAGCACCTGCTGAAATAGAAGGCATAGATGTCACTGTTAAACTTGCTAATAGAGACACTATATCACCAATTGGTATTCTTAGAGATGTTGAAGTCTTGTGTGGGAAAATAAAATACACTACTAATTTTCTTGTTCTTAGCTCCCCACAAGATGACTTTTGTCCCATTATTTTTGGTAGACCTTTCTTGAACACCGTCAATGCCAAAATAGATTGTGAGAAACAAACTGTCGGTGTTAGCTTTGGTGAAAAGGATACATCCTGTTATTATTAGTGCTAACCTTTCAGAACATGAAGAAGAAAGATTATTGAAAGTTCGAAGGAAGCACATAGCTACTATTGGATATACTCTTGATGATCTTAAGGGCTTTAGTCCCACTCTATGTCAGCACAAGATTAATATGGAACCTGATGCTAAACCCATTATTGATCACCAACATCGGTTAAATCTGAAGATGAAAGAAGTGGTAAGAACGGAAATATTGAAACTTCTGGAAGCAGGTATAATCTATCCTATAGCTGATAGTAGATGGGTAAGTCCTGTTCATTGTGTTCCTAAGAAGGGAGGTATTAATGTTGTTCCTAATTATAAGAATGTGCTTATTCCACAAAGAATTGTCACGGGCTATAGAATGGTAATTGATTATAGAAAAATAAACGAAGCAACTAGAAAAGATCATTACCCTCTGCCTTTTATTGATCAAATGTTAGAAAGATTATCCAAGCACACACATTTTTGTTTCCTTGATGGATATTCTGGTTTTTCACAAATACATGTTTTACAACCTGACCAAGAAAATACCACTTTCACGTCTCCTTTTGGAACCATTGCTTATAGACGTATGCCTTTCGGTTTATGTAATGCACCTGCTACCTTTAAAAGATTTGTGAAAAGATTGTTGAGGTTTTCATGGATGACTTTTCTGTTTATGGGAAGTCTTTTGATGATTGTGTAAGCAATCTTGATCGAGTTTTGCAAAGATGTGAACAAACAAATCTTGTCTTGAATTGGGAGAAGTGCCACTTTATGGTTAACAAAGGTATTGTCTTGGGCCATAAAATTTCTGAGAGAGGCATTGAGGTGGACAAAGCCAAGGTTGATGCAATTGAGAAAATGCCATGTCCTAAAGATATCAAAGGTATTCGTAGTTTCCTTGGTCATGCTGGTTTTTATAGGAGGTTTATCAAGACTTCTATAAAATTTCTAGGCCTCTTACGAATCTTTTGCAAAAGGATATTCCCTTTGTGTTTGATGATGATTGTATGGAAGCCTTTGAAACACTAAAGAAAGCCTTAATTACTGCACATATTGTTCAACCACCTGATCGGAACTTGCCTTTTGAGATTACATGTGATGCTAGTGATTATGCTGTTGGTGTTGTTCTAGGACTAAGAGTTGATAAAAAACTGAATGTTATTCATTATGCTAGTAAAACTCTAGACAGTTCTGAATGAAATTATGCAACTAGTAAAAAAGAATTCTTAGCAGTAGTGTTTGCTTGTGATAAATTTAGATCTTACATTGTTGATTCTAAGGTAATTGTTCACACCGATCATGCTGCCATAAAATATCTTATGGAAAAGAAAGATGCTAAACCTAGACTCATTAGGTGGGTTCTTCTGCTACAAGAATTTGATTTGCATATCACTGATAGGAAAGGAGCAAAGAACCCCGTAGCTGATAACTTGTCTAGGCTTGAAAATATTCTTGATGACCCACAACCTATTAATGATAGCTTTCCTGATGAACAACTAGCTGCAATAAACGTTTCTAATAGTACACCTTGGTATGCTGACTATGCTAATTATATTGTTGCTAAATACATACCACCTAGCTTCACATACCAACAAAAGAAAAAATTCTTCTATGATTTAAGACATTACTTTTGGGACGACCCACGTCTTTATAAAGAAGGAGTAGATGGTATTATTAGACGTTGTGTACCTGAGCATGAACAGGAACAAATCCTACGGAAATGTCACTCTGAAGCTTATGGAGGACATCACGTGGGAGACATAACCGCTCATAAGGTATTGCAATCTGGTTTTTATTGGCCTACTCTCTTCAAAGATGCAGGTAAGTTTGTCTCGTCTTGTGATGAATGCCAAAGGATATGTAATATCGGTAAGCGTCAAGAAATGCCTATGAATTATGCACTTGCTGTTGAACCATTTGATGTTTGGGGATTTGATTTCATGAGACCTTTCCTTCCTCTAATGGGTATACACATATTTTGGTTGTTGTTGATTATGTTACTAAGTGGGTAGAAGCTATTCCAGCCAGTAGTGCTGATCACAACACCTCTATTAAAATGCTTAAGGAAGTTATTTTCCCAAGGTTTGGAGTCCCTAGATATTTAATGACTGATGGTGGTTCACACTTTATTCATGGTGCTTTCCGTAAAATTCTTGCTAAGTATGATGTTAACCATAGAACTGCATCACCTTATCATCCTCAGTCTAGTAGTCAAGTTGAACTTAGCAATAGAGAAATAAAACTAATCTTACAAAAGACTGTCAATAGGTCCAGGAAGAATTGATCTAAGAAATTAGATGATGCACTTTGGGCTTATAGAACAGCTTATAAAAATCCTATGGGCATCTCTCCATATAAAATGGTTTATGGTAAATCTTGTCATTTACCTCTTGAGTTAGAACACAAAGCATTTTGGGCAATTAAAGAACTCAATTATGATTTCAAACTTGCTGGTGAAAAGAGGATATTTTATATTAGCTCATTAGATGAATGGAGAACCCAGGCTTATGAAAATGCAAAAATATTCAAAGAAAAAGTTAAAAGATGGCATGACAAAAGAATCCAAAAGTGTGAGTTCAAAGTTGGAGAATATGTTCTTTTGTACAACTCTCATTTCATTTTCTTTGCAGGAAAACTCCTCTCCAAATGGGATGGACCCTTTGTCATCGAGGAGGTCTATCGATCCGGAGCTATCAAAATAAATAATGCCGAAGGCACTAACCCGAAGGTTTGTCAATGGGCAACGAATAAAGCACTATATCTCAGGTACACCCATTAATGTTGAAAGCAATACTATCCAAACTTTGACACCGGAAGAATACATAAAGGAAACCTTCCGGAACACTCCAGAATCATGAAAAAAGGGAGGTACGTGATACGGTAAGTAAATGGACTCCGAAGAATCCGCAAAAATATTTTTTGTTAGTTTTGGAATATTTAGAAAATTAGGAAAATAAGAAACTTCCAGGAAAGTGACCCTGGTGGGCACGATACAAGTGGGGCACCCCTGGCATGCCAGGCGCGCCCAGGTGGGTTGTGCCCACCTCGGGTGCTTTCCGGACTCTGTTTTTCTTCCTCTGCTTGTTCCCCAAGATAAAAAATCTTTATATACCTCCCGAACCTGTTGATCTCCATATTGTGGAGAAATCTCCTATTTTCTTTTCTTGCTGCTTTCTATCAGATCTGTTTAGCCAGGCATCATGTCTTGTCCCTCCTCCAACACTGAAGAAGATGAATCTTGGTTGCTTCAGGTAGAATCCAGGGGAGAGGAATTTGAGGAGATCGTTATGGAGGAAGATGAGGGGGACTCGTTTGGAATTCACCCTCCGACTTCTGAGAGAGGGACCATGGCTGGTATCTCCACTCATCCTAACCCCCATAAAGCCATGAGGTCCCTAAACAATCAAGAAGGCCCAAGAGATCAGGAAGAACTCCCTACAAGGAGGCCTCTACATAGGTTACATCAAAACAATTTTCACAATTTGATTCGTAATTATGGGTTCGAAAACACTCCTCATGTGCATATACCGTCCAATTAGGACATATCTCGTCCAAGAGAAAGTGATGCAGGGATAAACTCTTGGGGTCTGGAATATAACGATATCATGGCTGAAGTAGAGAAGAACACTGAGCTGCTTCATCAAGCTCTTCGGGAGATTCACAGCTTAAGAGATGCCCTCAGAGATGTATTGGATCAGATCGCTTCTACTTCATCACCACCACCTTCTTATTCACCACCGAAAGAAAACCGAGTATTGGGTATGGGGACTCCCTTGGCTTCGGCCAAGCTTGGGGAGGTGCCCCGGTATCGTATCATCTCCACTATATTTTGCCTTTACTTTCTTAGTTCGATCCATGGTTATGTTTTGCTTTTAGATGAATAAAAGTTTAGTTCGATCCTTTCTTTTTGTGATTTTGTTTCGTGATCAGTCCTTGTAATCGTGTGCGAGATATATAATAAAGTTTAGTTTGAGTTTTGCCTTCTTTATTTTCTTGTTGCAATAAAAATAAAGGAAATAAAAGAAAAAGATCATATGCTAATCTTATGGTAAGTGATGACATTACACAAGGAAAAGTATAAGTAGAAAATTTTATTGTAGATTGACAAACATAGCATTGGTCAATGAAGCAACTCATGAAAGAATTAATAAGGGAAGATAAGATTCACATATAAATATACTATCATGGAATCTTTTATGATTGTGAGCACCCATCAAAATATTATATGCCAAAAAATTTTGACGTTGGACAAGGAAGACAACTTAATGATTATGTTTGTTCATATTCACATAGAAGTTATATTGTCATAGATCCTTCAACATGTGGTGCTTGCCCCTATCTTTGCTAGCCAAAAACTCCGCACTAAGTAGAGATACTACTTGTGCATCCAAAACCCTTAAACCCTATCTTGTTTGAGAGTCCACCATACCTACCTATGGATTGAGTAAGATCCTTAAAGTAAGTTGTCATCGGTGCAAAAAGGCAATATTGCTTCTAAAAGTGTGAGATCATTTAGTGTAAGGGAAAATTGAGCGTTGTATGAACTTGTGATGGTGAAGAATAAAAGCGACAAACTGCAAAATAAAGATTGCCATCACAAGGGGCAATATAGCGTGACATTCTATTGCACTAAGGGTTTGAGCATACAAACAAAAAGCGCATGGCAACCTATGCTTCCCTCTGCGAATGGCCTATCTTTTACTTTCATGTATTTACATTCATGCAAGATTCAAAGTTTTTCTCTCTATTCCTTTTATTTTTCACCTTTGGCAAGCATCATGAGGTGAGGAAAGATCTAGGCACATATATCCAGTTGAATATGGACAACATGAGTTATTATTGTTGACATCACCCTTGAGGTGAGTGTGTTGGGAGGTGAAACTATAAGCCCCTATCTTTCTATGTGTTTGGTTGAAACGTTTTGTTCATGTGTACGCGGTGAGTGTTAGCAATTATACAAGACTAAATGATGGTTGAGTATGTGGACTTGCCTAAAGGCTCCGATACGTGACCCTTCCTGAACAGATGATGAATTGTAGTTGCAAAGTTGACTGAGAACATAGTTGTTGGTTTCCAATAAAGTTTATGATTTATACTTCAATGTTGTGATGAATTGTCACTTGTTCATGAGAAGTCTATGATAAAAGTTCTATGATAAAAGTTTTATGTTAAAGTTTGTTGTTGTTATAATAAGTCACATGATGCTGTATGTTCGTATTTTTTTTCGACACCTCTCTCTCTAAGCATGTGGACATGTTTTTCGATTTCGGTTTTCGCTTGAGGACAAGCGAGGTCTAAGCTTGGGGGAGTTGATACATCCATTTTGCATCATGTTTTCTTACTGTTATTTATGTTGTTTTATTGTATAATAATGCTTTTTGGAGTAATTCTAATGCCTTTTCTCTCATAATATACAAGGTATGCACCAAGGGGGGGAATTCTCGCAGCTGGAAATCTGGACCTGAAAAAGCTACGTCAAGCTACCTATTCTGCACAACGCCAAATGAGATGAAACTTCCCGAGGATTTTTTATGGAACATTTAAGAATTATTGGAGCAAATAAGTGCCAGAGGGGGGCCACCAGGTGGGCACAACCCACCTGGGCGCGCGAGGAGGCCCAGGCGCGCCCTGGTGGGTGCTGCCCTCCTCGGCCCACTTGCGGTGCCCATCTTCTGGTATATAAGTCATTTTGACCTAGAAAAATTAAGAAGAGTACTTTTGGGACGAATCGCCGCCGCCTCAAGGCGGAACTTGGGCAGGAGCACTTTTGCCCTCCGGCGGAGCGATTTCGTCGAAGGAACTTCCCTCCTGGAGGGGGAAATCATCATCATCATCATTACCAACAACTCTCCCATCTTGGGGAGGGCTATCTTCATCAACATCTTCAACAACACCAACTCCTCTCAAACCCTAGTTCATCTCCCGTGTTCAATCTTTGTATGAAAACTATATATTGGTGCTTGTGGGTGACTAGTAGTGTTGATTACATCTTGTAGTTGATTACTATATGGTTTATTTGGTGGAAGATTATATGTTCAGATCCATTATGCTATTTAATACCCCTCCGATCTTGAGCATGTTTATCATTTGTGAGTAGTTACTTTCTTTCTTGAGGTCACGGGAGAAATCATGTTGCAAGTAATCATGTGAACTTGATATGTGTTCGATATTTTGATGATATGTATGTTGTCATTCTCTTAGTGGTGTCATGTGAACGTCGACTACATGACACCTCACCATATTTGGGCCTAAGGGAATGCATTGTGGAGTAGTTATGAGATGGTGGGTTGCGAGAGTGACAGAAGCTTAAACCCCAGTTTATGGGCTATTCCGTAAGGGATCGATTGGATCCAAAAGTTTAATGCTATGGTTAGAATTTATTTTTAATACTTTTCTCGTAGTTGCGGATGCTTGCAAGAGGGTTATTCATAAGTAGGAGGTTTGTTCAAGTAAGAACAACACCTAAGCACCGGTCCACCCACATATCAAATTATCAAAGTACCGAACACGAATTAAGCCAACATGATGAAAGTGACTAGATGAAATTCCTGTGTACCCTCAGGAACACTTTGCTTACCATAAGAGACCGTTTTGGCCTGTCCTTTGCCTCAAAAGGATTGGGCCACCTTGCTGCACTTTTGTTACTACTATCGTTACTTGCTCGTTAGAAATTATCTTGCTATCAAACTACTCCGCTACTTACAATTTTAGCACTTGCAGACATTACCTTGCTGAAAACCACTTGTCATTTCCTTCTGCTCCTCGTTGGGTTCGACACTCTTACGTATCGAAAAGGCTACAATTGACCCCATATACTTGTGGGTCATCACCTGCCGCGTGTGCCCACCGCTACGCATTGTCATTGCAGTCCTGCCTCGCCCGCTCATACCATCGCGCCGCCCTTGGCCGCCGGTTGTTGTCCCGCTGCAGCCTGCACGCGGTCGCACCGGCCTATGACCATGGCCGCGCCCTACCTGGCCACGAGCGCCCGCTCACGCCCTTCGTCGCACATCGCAGCTCCTGGCAAGCTGATAATCCCCAAGTGCAAGGAATCATCATAGCAATTTCCAAAGGTGAAAGTGATAAGTATGAAATGTCAAACCCACAAGGAGCTAAAGGTAAGATTAATATTCTCTCAAGTCTTACCTGCCACTGATACGACTCTATGTACACCAAACATTTGCTTCCATCTAGAAACGAGAAATAAAACTGCGTTGTGGGTATGAAGATGATAGCTTTGCATGATATCGGAGAACTAAAATATAAAAATAGGCGCTGTTATCATAAAGTTAGAATATATCACAATATATTACGAATAGCGAGTGTGGAATAATGATGGGTCGGTGTGTGCAATTGTCCTAGGCAATTGTTAACAAGATCGGTAATCATTATTGCAATTTTATATGATGGAGAGGCATAAGCTAACATACTTTCTCTACTTGGATCATATGCACTTATGATTGGAACTCTAGCAAGCATCCGCAACTACTAAAGATCATTAAGGTAAAACCCAACCATAGCATTCAAGTATCAAGTCCCCTTTATCCCATATGCATTTACTCGGGTTTAAGCTTCTGTCACTCTAGCAACCTTCTATAAGCGAATCATGAACGTATTGCAACACCCTACAACAGGAATTCTTCACATGTGTGCGACACGGAAAGCACCATAGGACAACACCAAAATAAAACATACAACTCAAACCAATCTAGATCATCAATCAACCCAAAAGACAAAAGAAATCTACTCAAAACATCATAGGATGGCAACACATCATTGGATCATAATATGTGGCATAAAGCACCATGTTCAAGTAGGGGATTACAGCGGGGTGCGGGAGAGTGGAACGCTTACAAGAGATGAGGAAGGTGATGTTGTTGAAGACGATCACCACGACGGCACTATGGCAACGCCGAGAGAGAGGGGGAGAGAGTCTCCCCCTTGTGCTTCCTCCTCCATGGCCTTCCCCTAGATGGGGAGAGGTTCTCCCTCTGGTCCTTGGCCTCCATGGTGATGATGGCCCCCTCCAGCTTCCTCCTCCATGGCCTCCGGTGATCATGGCCCCCTCCAGCTGGGTGCCAGAGAGGGCCTAGATTTATTTTTCGTGGCTACAGAGGCTTGCAGCGGTGGAAGTCTTGATCTAGGTTTATTTTCGAGGGTTTGGTATTTATAGGAATTTTTGGCATCGGTCTCACGTCAAGGGGGTCCACGAGGCAGCGACAAGACAGGAGCACCCTCTCGGGGGGTAGGGCGCGCCCCCAACCCTTGTGGTTGCGTTGGGACTCTTCTGGCCCAACTCCGATGCTTCGGGGGTCTCTTTTGGTCCAAAAAAATCATCGTAAATTTTCAGCCCATTCCGAGAACTTTTATTTCTGCACAAAAAACGACACCACGGTAGTTCTGCTGAAAACACCGTCAGTCCGGGTTAGTTCTAATCAAATCATACCAAAATCATATAAAATGGTTGTAAACATGGCATGAATACTTCATAAGTTACATATATGTTGTAGATGTATCAGCCTCGTCCTCGAGTAGGTAAATGATAACAGAAATAATTTATGAAGTGTGAATGCTAGCAAGTGCACAAGTTTGATCAATGATAATTTCAATCACTTTTTCTAGCATCATTATATATCATAAACAGTAGCTCATCTCTTAAAACTTCTCATGGTCAATTAGCAAGCTATTCACAAGTTAAAATATAGACCATATAGTTTCTTGAAAACTAACAAACCATGTTCTTAGTTATCAAACAATTGCAATTCATCTTATTTTCAGGAAGGGTCTACGTAAGAGCTTTGATTTAGCAAATTCCACATACTCAACTATCATATAGTCTTCCAAGACACTCAAAGCATATTTTTAGAACAAATAGCATCCGTCGAACAGAGAAAGATAGGGGCTTAATGTTTTGCCTCCCAACTTATTTATCATATAGATAATCGTAAACAATAATAATTCATGATCAAATATATTTGAATGGCCATATGTGCTTAGATCTTTCCCCACCACATGATGCTTGCCAACTAAAGAATAGTTGAGGTTGAAATAAGAAGGAATAGTATTGAATCTTGCATAAAAGTAAATACATGAAAGTAAAAGATAGGCCCTTCGCAGAGGGAAGCAGATATTGTCATGCGCTTTTTATTTTTTGATGTGTAAACCCTTAATGCAAAGGAATTTCACGTTGTACTGCCCTTTGTGATAGCAACCTTTATTATGCAGTCCCTCGCTTTTATTTCTTTACCATCACAAGTTCGTACAACGCTTATTTTTCCTTACCATAAAAGATCATATATATTTAGGAGCAATTTTTATTGCTTTTTGCACCGATGACAACTTACTTGAAGGATCTTATTCAATCCATAGGTAGATATGGTGGACACTCGTGGCATGAAACGGGGTTTAAGGGTTTTTGGATGCACAAGTGGTATCTCTACTTAGTACAAAATTTTGGCTAGCAAAAGATCCTAAGCAAGCACCACATGTTAGAGGATCCATAACAATATAATTTCTATGCAAATATACCCAAACATAACTCATTACGTTTTCTTCCTTGTCCAACTTCGACTAATTTGCTCAAGTTTGGAAATAATTAATGGGGCTCACAATCATATAAGATGTCCAAGATAGTATATTTATATGTGAAATCTCTCTTCCTTCAATATTATTTCATGAATTGTTCAAGTGACCAATGTTGTGTTTACTAACTTTCAATAAATTTTACCACCTACACATCTTATATGTGAATTCATTACTGCTCATGGGATAAGCATATGAAGCATATATAATTTCAGATTTATAATGCTAAATTCATTCAACCATTTACTCTTAGGATATAAGTGAAGCACGAGAGTAAATGACAAACTACTCCAAACAGATATAAGTGAAGATCAATGAGTGGTCAAATAGTTAAATAGCCATGGGAGGACTCTCTCTCATTCAAGATTTCAGATCCAATGATTTTATTCAAACAACAAGTAAAATGAAAATACGCTCCAAGCAAAACACATATCATGTGAGGAATAAAAATATAGCTCCGAGTAAGGTACACCGATGGTTTTGAAGACGAAAGATGGGATGGCTTCCGGGGCATCCCCAAGCTTAGGCGCTTGAGTCTTCCTTTAATATTACCTTGGGGTGCCTTGGGCATCCCCAATCTTAGGGTCTTTCCACTCCTTATTCTCCTCATATCGCTATCTCATCCAAAACTTGAAAACTTCAATCACACAAAACTTAACGGAACCTGGTGAGATGGGTTAGTATGATAAAGAGTAAATCATTCACTTTGGTACTGTCAAGACAAGATTCATAAATGTTCTCACACAATGCCTACTGTACCATATCATTTCTACAATTTATATTGAGCAATATAAGCCATAGAAACTAGAAAACAAGCAAACTATGCATTGAAAACAAAATCTGCCAGAAACAGACCAGTTTGTAATGATCTAAACAGCAACCATACTTTTGTATATCAACATTGTGTAAAAATTTCAGATCAAAAGCATGCTTTTGTGATTTTCTAAAATTCTGGTAATGAGTGCAAAAGTTTTTGTTTTTTAGCAAGATCAAATCAACTATCACCGCAAGCCATCCCAAAGGTCTTACTTGGCACTTTATTGAAACAAAAGCTTTAAAACATGATTACTACAGTAGGTTAATCATGTGAACACACAAAAACAGTAAAGATAAATATTGGGTTGTCTCCCAACAAGCGCTTTTCTTTAATGCCTTTCTAGGTAGGCATGATGATGTCAATGATGCTCACTTGAAAGATAAGAATGAAAACATAAAGGGAGCATCATGAAGCATATGACTAGCACTTTTAAGTCTAACCCACGTCCTATGCATAGGGATTTTTGTGAGCAAACAATTTATGGTAAAGAGAATCTAGTAGCATAGGAAGGCAAAACAAGCATAACTTCAAAACTTTAAGCACATAGAGAGGAAACTTGATATTATTGCAATTCCAACAAGCATATATTCCTCCCTCATAATAATTTCCAGTAGCATCGTGAATGAATTCAACAATATAACCATCACATAAAGCATTCTTTTCATGATCTACAAGCACATAAATTTTACTACTCTCCACATAAGCAAAATTCTTCTCATTCGGAATAGTGGGAGCAAACTCAACAAAATAACTATCATGTGAGGCATACCAATTGAAAATTAAAATCATAATGACAAGTTTTATGGTTAACGTTATTCTTTATAGCATACATGTCATCACAATAATCATCATAGATAGTAACTTTGTTCTCATAATCAATTGGAACCTCTTCCGAAATAGTGGAATCATTACTAAATAAAGTCAAGACCTCTCCAAGTCCACTTTCATGAATATCACACTAGGATTCAACACCCTGCAAAATAGTGGGATCTTTACTTCCTAAAGTTGACACTCTTCCAAATCCACTTTCTATGATAGTCTTATTTATACTCCAAAAGATATAAGTGAAGTTCATGGAGCATTCTACAACTAATATACATTAACCAATATCCAAGCTCAAAATATATAAGTGAAGCACACAAAGCATTCTATAAAACCATACTCAAAATATTTAAGTGAAGCACGTGAAGCATTCTATAAATCAATGAAGGGCTATCTCATACTAGCATGGTTCTTAAAGAAAAGAAAAACACAAAGGACACAAATCATGTGAACAAAACAAAAACCAAGGTATACCGATAATTGTTGAAGAAGAAAAATGGGATGCCAACCGGGGCATCACCAAGCTTAGATGCTTGAGTATCCTTGAAATATTTACTTGGGATGCCTTGGGCATCCCCAAGATTGAACTCTTGCCTCTCATTATTCTTCTCACATCGGTAACTCCTCGTTCTTCGAACACTTCATCCACACAAAACTTAATAAAAACTTTGTGAGATCCGTTAGTATAATAAAGCAAATCACTACCTTTAGGTACTATTGTAAACTCATTCCAATTTCATATTAGAATTATATCTACTGTATTCCAACTTCACCATGGTTCATAGCCCCCGATACTACCCATAGATTCATCAAAGTAAGTGAACAACACATAGAAAACAGAATCTGTCACAAACAGGACAGTCTGTAGTAATCTGGACACTTCGTATACTTCTGTAACTCCAAAAATTCTAAAAAAATAGGACAATCTAAACAAATTGTATAGAAGACTGTGCAAAAGGTTTCAGAACCGTTTGACTTCCCAGTAAAAATGTAAATTCACGCGCTACAACCAAAGTTTCTGTTTTTGCACCAAACATAGGAAACAAGCAATTTAAACATTCTAGAACCAAACCTTGGCACATTAATTTTATACTACAATGGATATATACAAGGGAATAATTATTTTCAGAGAAACTTCCATAAAAAATTCTACACTGTTTCCATGAGCATGAACACAAGTGTTCAAGGTCGACCCTCACTTCTCTAATGCATAACTTTCCAACCACTTCTGTTTTTGAAAAAAAACTTTTTAGGCATATGAGGCAAGTGAATCTTTTTGTATTTTCATTCTTTTAGTTTTTTTTGTATGTTTCACCCACAACTAAACAGAAACAAAAGGAAAAAACAAATCTACTTAGTGAAGAAAGCAAACAAGCACACACTAGAATATCAACCCCACGCTATTGCTCCCCGGCAACGGCGCCAGAAAAGAGCTTAATAATCCCCAAGTGTAGGGAATCATCATAGAAATTTACAAAGGTGGAAGTGATAAGTATGGAATGTCGAACCCACAAGGAGCTAAAGGTAAGATCAATATTCTCTCAAGTCCTATCTGCCACTGATACGACTCTACGTACACCGAATCTTTGCTTCCATCTAGAAACAAGAAATAAAACTATGTAGTGGGTATGAAGAGGATAACTTTGCATGACATCGGAGAGCTAAAATATAAAAGTAGGTGCTTTTATCATAAATTTAGAATATATTACTAAATATTATAAATAGCTCGTGTGGAATAATGATGGGTCGATGTGCATAATTATCCTAGGCAATTGTTAACAAGACCGGTAATCACTATTCCAATTTCATATGAGGGAGAGGCATAAGCTAACATACTTTCTCTTCTTGGATCATATGCAATGATGATTGGAACTCTAGCAAGCATCCGCAACTACTAAAGATCATTAAGATAAACCCAACCATAGCATTAAAGTTTCAAGTCCACTTTATTCCCATATGCCATGACCCACTTATCCGTGTTTGTGTTTTAGTCACTCGCGCAACGCAGACAATAAGCAAACCATGAACATATTGCAAACCCTACAGCTGGGATCCCTCACGCTTGCGCGACATGGAAGGCACCATATGACAGCACCAGTAATAAAACATGCAACTCAAACCAATCTAGATCATCAATCAACCCAAAGATAAAGGAAATCTACTCAAAACATCACAGGATGGCAACACATCATTGGATCATAATATGTGGCATAAAGCGCCATGTTCAAGTAGGTGATTACAACGAGGAGCGAGAGAGTGGACCACTGAAAAAAGAGATGATGATGGTGATGTTGATGAAGACGATCGTCGTGGCGATGATTACCCTCCCGATGGCACTCCGGCGCCACCGAGAGAGAGAGAGAGAGAGAGAGAGAGGAGGATGGGTTCTCCTCCTTGTGCTTCCTCCTCCATGGCCTCCCCCTGGATGGGGAGAGGTTCTCCCTCTGGTCCTTGGCCTTCATGGCGATGATGGCCCCCTCCGGCAGGGTGCCGGAGAGGGCCTAGATTGATTTCTCGTGGTTCTGGAGGCTTGCGGCGGCGGAACTCTCGATCTTTCTTCTGTTCTGTGGTTTTAGGATTTATAGGAAGGGGCCCACGGGGAGTCCACGAGATAGGGGGGCGCCCTAGGGGGCCCGCGCCCTCCACCCTCGTGGTGGCCTCGGGACTCCCCTCCGGTAGCTTTTGGTACCAATATTTTTTTATTTTCCAAAAATATTCTCCGTTGATTTTCAGCGCATTCCGAGAAATTTTATTTCTGCACAAAAACAACACCATAGTAGTTCTGCTAAAAACAGCGTCACTCCGGGTTAGTTCTAATCAAATCATACCAAAATCATGTAAAAATATTATTAACATGGCATGAATACTTCATAAATTATAGATACGTTAGAGATGTATCAGGGAGGACTGTGGAGGGGGGGGGGGCGATGGTGGTGTTTGAGGATACGCCGCGGCTACTGAAAATTAGTAATGGTGGGTGGAGATGGTGGTTGATGAGGGAGGGTGACGGTTCAAATGCCTCGGCTACTGCAGTTTTACTATAAGGTCGGTGCTGGAGGAGTGTGGGTGACGGTTCAAGTACGGCGGCTACTAAAATTTGGGTAAAGGAATTGATGCGGGGTGGGAGTGCCCAAGATCGCGCACGGTACAATAAGAATATGCGTGTATGATAATAGGGAAAAGTGGTGGAACCGCCGATTTTTGAAATGCTCAAGGCGGGTAGTTTGTTTTTATATTTCTAGCTAGTTGGTCTATCGCACATGTTCATCCTAATTTCTAAATAAACTTACCCTCCTTTAGATTGCGCAGTCGTGGTGATTTCATGGTGATTTTACAGCGCACTTGCATCACACACGGTTAAGCCAGTACCTACACCATTTGCTCGTGCTTGCACAGTCGTGGTGATTTTACAACGCACTTGCATCGCACACGGTCAAGCCAGTACCTGCACCATTTGCTCGCGCTTGCGCAGTCGTTGTGATTTTACAACACACTTGCATCGCACACGGTTAAGCCAGTACCTGCACCATTTGCTCGCGCTTGCGCAGTCGTGGTGATTTTACATCGCACTTGCATCGCACACGGTTAAGCCAGTACTGCACCATTTGCTCGTGCTTGCGCAGTTGTGGTGATTTTACAGCAAAAAAAATAACCTATCAATTAAATGAATCTTGAGATATGAAACTTCCCACCAGGTCACCCATCCTTGGACTACTCCAGCCCGAGCATGCTTAACTTATGTGTTCTATTCGACTAGGCTAGCGGATGGGAAGCGGCACCTTGCTGATTGGAGTTGCCTCCTTGCGTTTAAGGCATTTCGCACTGGTCACCCTATGGGACCTACTCCCTCCTATCACGCACATTTGTTCTTTTCGAAAGTGTGTGTGATATTTACATGGCTGGTGTGTTGCCACCTAGCCTTCAATGAGCACTGACACTGGTAGCGGGAAACCGATGGGAGAAGAGGCGGGAAACTGATGATAGGAGTGGCGGGAAATGGTAGCCTATTTAGAAAACGTAGAAGAGAAGGAAGCGTGAGCTAGCACGACGCATGCGCACAGTGCTTACCCATGTATTGCATGTGTTGTCGAAAGGACTGCGGGTTGCCGTTCGATTTGGGAGCATCCAACGATGTAGACGTACGATCCGTGGGGTTTAGGTTTTGGCCAATCAGAACTCACGACTCAGATCGCGCACGCAACAGGTGGTGGGATCGGCCACGGTTTGGTAGGCACACGGGTTTCATGAGTGAATCGTGTGCTATTTGTAAACATTTCGTGAGAAGAATCTCGGTTTTTAAATCCCCAGTAAATCCAAAACTCACCCAAAAATCCATAACATGGCACATATATGTCGAGAAATTTTTTGTCCATTTTGGCGCAAGTTTTATTACAAGCCTCTTACAAACCGGAGCTTATCTCAAAGAAATCCTCGTGGTTCCGATAGGGAAATGTGCCCCCCTTGTGGGGGAAACGATAATCACTGCCTCTTTTTGCCTTGTATTTTCTTCTACCGACAACATGGAACGACAAGATATCCATGCTAAAATTTAAAATTATTCAGGGTTCGTTTGGCCTTTTTATACACTAATTGAGTTTCGTAGGCATTTATTGTCAATAATTCAAATCTGAACCTCAAATACATGCTCCAGTTCACCAAAATGGCTAGAAAAATTATACATGCATGTGTCCTTCGGTGCATGTTTAGGTCTTATGCCAGAAATGGGAATGAATTACAACCGTACCGGCGTCCTGGCTCGTCCTCAAACATTTGGAATCTTGATTTTTAAATCCTCGTAAATCCTAAATTCACCAGAAAGTTAAGAAAGTAGGCATGGTGTCATGTCATGGCACATATATGTCGTGGTAAAAACATTGTCCAATTTGGGCCAAGCTTTATTACAAACCTCTTGCAAACCGGAGCTTCTCTCAAAGAAGCCTCGTGGTTCAGATAGGGAAACGTGTTCCCCTTGTTGTCGAAACATAATCACCGCCTCTTTTTGCCTTGTATTATCTTCTACGGGCAATATTGAACGACACGATATCCATGCTGAAATTTAAACTTATTCAGGGTTCGTTTGGCCTTTTTATACACTAATTGAGTTTTCTAGGCATTTAATGTCCATAATTCAAATATGAACTTCAAATACATGCTCCAGTTCACCAAAATGGCTAGAAAAATTATACATGTGTCCTTGGATGCATGTTTAATTAGGTCCCATCCCAGGAATGGGAACTAATTACAACCATACTGGCGTCCTGGCTCATCCTCAAACATTTAGAATCTTGGTTTTTAAATCCCCGTAAATCCTAAACTCACCAAAAAGTCATGAAAGTTGGTATTGTGTCACATCATGGCGCATATATGTCGTGGTAAAAACATTGTCCAATTTGGGCCAAGCTTTATTACAAACCTCTTACAAACCGGAGCTTCTCTCAAAGAAGCCTCGTGGTTCCGAAAGGGAAAAGTGTTCCCCTTGTGGCAAAACGTAATCACTGCCTCTTTTCGCCTTGTATTTTCTTCTACGGGCAACATGGAACGACAGGATATCCATGCTGAAATTTAAACTTATTCAGGGTTCATTTGGCCTTTTTATACACTAATTGAGTTTCCTAGGCATTTAATGTCCATAATTCAAATCTGAACCTCAAATACATGCTCTAGTTCACCAAAATGGCTAGAAAAATTATACATGCATGTGTCCTTGGGTGCATGTTTAGGTCCCATGCTAGGAATGGGAATGAATTACAACCGTACCGGCGTCCTGGCAAGTCCTCAAACATTTGGAATCTCGGTTTTTAAATCCCCGTAAATCCAAAACTCACCAGAAAGTCATGAAAGTAGGCATGGTGTCACGTCATGGCACATATATGTCGTGGTAAAAACATTGTCCAATTTGGGCCAAGCTTTATTACAAACTTCTTACAAACCGGAGCTTCTCTCAAAGAAGCCTCGTGGTTCCGATAGGGAAACATGTTTCCCTTGTTGTCGAAACATAATCACTGCCTCTTTTCGCCTTGTATTTGCTTCTACGGGCAACATGGAACGACATGATGTCCATGCTGAAATTTATACTTGTTCAGGGTTCGGTTGGCCTTTTTATACACTAATTGAGTTTCTATGCATTTAATGTCAATAATTCAAATATGAACTACAAATACATGCTTCACTTCACTAAAATGGCTAGAAAAATTATACATGTGTCCTTGGGTGCATGTTTAGGTTCCATGCTAGGAATGGGAACGAATTACAACCGTACCGGCGTCTTGGCTCATCCTCAAACATGTAGAATATCAGTTTTTAAATCCCCGTAAATCCTAAACTCACTAGAAAGTCATGAAAGTTGGTATTGTGATACGTCATGGCACATATATATCGTGGTAAAAACATTGTCCAATTTGGGCCAACCTTATTACAAACCTCTTACAAACCGGAGCTTCTCTCAAAGAAGGCTCGTGGTTCCGATAGGGAAACGAGTTCCCCTTGTGGTGAAACATAATCACTGCCTCTTTTTGCCTTGTATTTTCTTCTAAGGGCAACATGGAACGACAGGATATCCATGCTGAAATTTAAACTTATTCAGGGTTCACCTGGCCTTTTTATACACTAATTGAGTTTACTAGGCATTTATTGTCCATAATTCAAATCTGAACCTCAAATACATGCTCTAGTTCACCAAAATGGCTAGAAAAACATACATGCATGAGTCCTTGGGTGCATGTTTAGGTCCCATGCCAGGAATGGGAACGAATTACAACCGTACCGGTGTCCTGGCTCGTCCTCAAACATTTGGAATCTTGGTTTTTAAATCCCCGTAAATCCAAAACTCACCAGAAAGTGATGAAAGTAGGCATGGTGTCACATCATGGCACATATATGTCGTGGTAAAAACATTGTCCAATTTGGGCCAAGCTTTATTACAAACCTCTTACAAACCGGAGCTTCTCTCAAAGAATCCTCATTCCGATAGGGAAACGTATTCCCCTTGTTGTTGAAACGTAATCACTGCCTCTTTTTGCCTTGTATTTGCTTCTACGGGCAACATGGAATGACATGATATCCATGCTGAAATTTATACTTGTTCAGGGTTTGTTTGGCCTTTTTATACACTAATTGAGTTTCCTAGGCATTTAATGTCCATAATTCAAATATGAACTACAAATACATTCTCCAGTTCACCAAAATGGCTAGAAAAATTATACATGTGTCCTTGGGTGCATGTTTAGGTTCCTTGCCAGGAATGGGAACGAATTACAACCTTACTACCGTCCTGGCTCATCCTCAAACATTTGGAATATCGGTTTTTAAATCCCCATAAATCCAAAACTCACCAAAAAGTCATCAAAAGTGGCAGGTGTCACGTCCTGGCACATATATGTTGTGGTAAAAACATTGCCAATTTGGGCGAAGCTACAAACCTCTTACAAACCGGAGCCTATCGCAAGAACCCTCATGGTTTCGATAGGGAAACGTGTCCCCTTGTGGGACAAACAATAATCGCTCCCTCTTCTAGCCTCGTATTTTCTTCTACACGCAACACGGAACAATAGGAGATTCACGTTGAACTTTGAAATTATTCAGGGTTAGTTTGACCCTTTTTATTCATTAATTGAGTTTTCTAGGCATTTCATGTTCATAGTTCAAATCCGAACTACAAATACATGCTCTTGTGCACCAAAATGGCTAGAAAAAACGTACATGTGTGTGTCCTTAGGGTGCATGTTTAGGTCCCAATGAACGAATGGGAATGAATTCAACCGTCTCGCCGTCCTGCCTTGGCCACAAACATTGCGAATCTCGGTTTATAAATATCTGTAAATCCAAAACTCACCAGGAAATCATGAAACTTGGTAGGGTGTCACTACATGGTACATATAATTGTCCAATTTGGGCGAAGCTATATTACAAGCCTCTTACAAACCGAAGCTTCTCGCAACCCTCGTGGTTTCAGTGGGTGAAACGATAATTGTTGCCTCTTCAAGCCTTGAACTTTGTTTTCTACATGCAACATTGAAAGTGTGTTAAGTCGACTAGAGGGGGGGGGGGGGTGAATAGGTGATTTTTACAAATTCGTCACTGAGGAATTTCAGGGTGAGGAAATTCCTAAGTCACGAACAATTAGCAGCAGAATAAGTATTTAGTTATAAGCATAACAGAGCAATAGCATAGTCATCATGATGAAATGAAAGACAAACACAGAGTACAGAAAGCATAAATACAGGATAAGCAGGCTGAAGACAATGTGATTGAAGAAATTGGATTGAGGAAATAGAGAAAGTCTTCAGTCAAAGTCTTCAAATAGTAATGATCAGGTTCATCAACACATGAATGAGGAAACGAAGGGGTTGAGGAAATAGAACCAGTTGGCTTGGTGAAGACAATGATTTGGTAGACCAGTTCCAACAGCTCTGACAGTTGTACGTCTGGTTCGAGCGGCTGAGTATTAAAACTCGAGGACACACAGTCCCGGACACATAGTCCTCACCGTATTCTCCTTGAGCTAAGATCACACAAACCTCGCCCAACACTCGTGGTAAGTCTTCACATGTGACTTCCAAACCTTCACAGACTTTGTCACTCGGCAATCCACAATTCCTCTTGGATGCTCAGACCATGATGCCTAACTGTCTGGAGGATACACAGTCCTCAAAGGGAACAAGCATCGGTTCCACACAGGAACAATCTCTTCAGTGATGCTCAATCACTTTGGGTTTGTAGGTTTTGGGTTTGGGATTTGGGTTTTCCTCACTTGATGATTTTCGCTCAAAGTCCTCAGAGGATGGGATGCTCTCAATTGACAAGTGTTAGTTTCTCTCGGAGCAGCCAACCAGCTAGTGGTTGTAGGGGGTGGCTATTTATAGCCTAGGGAGTAGCCCGACATGATAATACATTAATGCCCTTCAATGATATGACCATTAGGTGGTAGGATATTTTGGACTGCTGGTGCGTAGCACAACAATGGTCGGATTTGAGGTTCGAATTCCTCACGACTATCATGTTCCTCACTATGTAGGCAATCCGCACTGGCTAATTCCTAACTCCTTAGTCAGAACAAATTCCTCAGAGACCAGAAGAACTTCGTCTCTATCACTGAAGAAATTGACTGAACTGATATGAGATTTCCAATGGCTCCACTCGAAAGGATTGGGTAGTTGTAGGATTTTGAGATGAGCATCACTTGGAAATTAGTTCCCTTAGTATTACCTCGACCCCCTTTAACAGTACGGTGTTTCCTATGACTCAAGAAAGAGAAAATGAAACTACAAAAAACAAAAGTCTTCACGCTTCATAATCCTCGCATGAATATCCAAGGCTTCAAGGTCACACCAATTTCATCACTTTCAAAGTCTTCAGGAGAACCAAAGTCTTCAGCTAAAGACATTCATTTTTAGGGGTCGACTTTCACTGTAAATATCAAACTCCTCATTGACTTATAGAGCCTGTGTACACTCACAAACATATTACTCCCTTAACCTATAAGTCTTCAATACGCCAAAATCACTAAGGGGCACTAGATGCACTTACAATCTCCCCCTTTTTGGTGATTGATGACCATATAGGTTAAGTTTTCAACGGGAATAAACATATGAATTGAAAGTGCTTAATATTGAGGAATTTGATTGCAAGATATAGAAGAACTCCCCCTGAAGATGTGCATAGTGAGGAATTTGCTTTTGAAGCGATGCACATTTGAAGAGTGGAATCATGGAGATCTCCCCCTATATCTTGTAATTCATACACGCATTTAACATATCGAATGAAGAATTTGAAATGCATGATGAAATATGGTGACTGATGTAATTTAGCATGCGTGCATAACATATATGAGGAAATAGCATGCAGAAAAACATAGCAAAAGTATCAGGTCACCATCGGACTTAAGTTTATAACTCGATCAAGAAACACTTCAGAAGAGCGATAGTTTCAACATAACAAAAAAATGCCCATATAGATAGACCCGCTTGAAGACTAACTCAAATTTCTCCCCCTTTGTCATCGAATGACCAAAAGGGACGAAAAGTGAGGACTAACGCCCCTGAAGAATATCATCATGAGGTTTATGGAGGAGCGCCAGCGTTGTTGGGGTTGGTTGTTGGAGTAGGGCCTGCCGCAGTGTCGTCCAAATCTTCATTTTCATCGGTCTCGCGTGATGAAGAAAATGAGCTGGCCTGCAAGGGAGGAACCTTGACTTTCTTGAATTTCTTCGCTGGAGGCTTAGACCAGTTAAAGTCCTGCTTTAAGCCCATCTACTGAAGATCTTCGTCGCCGTAGATATGAGTTAGAACAGCCCAGGTGCGATCAAATACTTCATGGAGGTAGTAGTGGTTCTTCTTCACTGAATTATGTGTAGCAGTAATTGTTGGGGAACGTAGCAGAAATTCAAAATTTTCCTACGAGTCACCAAGATCTATCTATGAAGAGACTAGCAACGAGAGAGAGAGGAGTGCATCTACATACCCTTGTAGATCGCTAAGCAAAAGCGTTACAAGAACGCGGATGAAGGAGTCGTACTCGCAGCGATTCAGATCGCGGTTGATTCCGATCTAAGCACCGAACAACGGTGCCTCCGCGTTCAACACACGTACAGCCCGGGGACGTCTCCTCCTTCTTGATACAGACAAGGGATAGGAGAAGTTGAGGAGAACTCCAAAGACGACGGCATGGTGGTGATGGAGCTCGTGGTTCTCCGGCAGGGCTTCGCCAAGCACTACAGAGGAGGAGGAGGTGTTGGAGGAGGGAGAGGGCTGCGCCAGGGGAAGGTGGAAACTCTTATGTTTGCAGCCCCAAATACCTCAACTATATATAGGGGAGAGGGAGGGGGACTGCGCCCCCTCTAGGGTTCCCACCCCAAGGGGTGCGGCAGCCCCAAAACCCATCTAGGGTGGCGGCCAAGGGGGGTAGAGGGGGAAACTTGCCCCCCAAGCAAGGTGGGGGCGCCCCCTCCCCAAACCCTAGGCGCCTTGTGCCCTTGTGGGGGGCGCACCAGCCCAGCTGGGGCTGGTCCCTTCCCACACTTGACCCATGCAGCCCTCTGGGGCCGGTGGCCCCACTTGGTGGACCCCCGGGACCCTCCCGGTGGTCCCGGTACGTTACCGATAACACCCGAAACTTTTCCGGTGACCCAAACAGGACTTCCCATATATAAATCTTTACCTCTGGACCATTCCGGAACTCCTCGTGACGTCTGGGATCTCATCCGGGACTCCAAACAACATTCGTTAACCACATATATCTATTCCCTATAACCCTAGCGTCATCGAACCTTAAGTGTGTAGACCCTACGGGTTCGGGAACCATGCAGACATGACCGAGACGTTCTCCGGTCAATAACCAACAGCGGGATCTGGATACCCATGTTGGCTCCCACATGCTCCACGATGATCTCATCAGATGAACCATGATGTCAAGGATTCAATCAATCCCGTATTCAATTCCCTTTGTCTAGCGGTATTGTACTTGCCCGAGATTCGATCGTCGGTATCCCGATACCTTGTTCAATCTCGTTACAGGTAAGTCTCTTTACTCATTGCATAACACATCATCCCGTGATCAACCCCTTGGTCACATTGTGCACATTATGATGATGTCCTACCGAGTGGGCCCAGAGATACCTCTCCGTTACATGGAGTGACAAATCCCAGTCTCAATTGCCAACCCAATGCAGACACTTTCGGAGATACCCGTAGTGCACCTTTATAGCCACCCAGTTACGTTGTGACGTTTGGTACACCCAAAGCATTCCTACGGTATCTGGGAGTTGCACAATCTCATGGTCTAAGAAAATGATACTTGACATTAGATAAGCTTTAGCATACGAACTACACGATCTTTGTGCTAGGCTTAGGATTGGGTCTTGTCCATCACATCATTCTCCTAATGATGTGATCCCGTTATCAACGACATCCAATGTCCATGGTCGAAACCGTAACCATCTATTGATCAACGAGCTAGTCAACTAGAGGCTTACTAGGGACATGGTGTTGTCTATGTACCACACATGTATCCGAAGTTTCCTATCAATACAATTATAGCATGGATAATAAACGATTATCATGAACAAGGAAATATAATAATAATAACTAATTTATTATTTCCTCTTGGGCATATTTCCAACAGTCTCCCACTTGCACTAGAGTCAATAATCTAGTTCACATCGCCATGTGATTAACATTCACAGGTCACATCGCCATGTGACCAACATCCAAAGAGTTTACTAGTGTCACTAAACTTGTTCACATCATCATGTGATTAAGACTCAATGAGTTCTGGGGTTTGATCATGTTTTGCTTGTGAGAGAGGTTTTAGTCAACGCGTCTGCAACATTCAGATCCAAAAGTACTCCACAAATCTCTAGGTCATATTGTAAATGCTGCTTCCACGCTCCACTTGGAGCTATTCCAAATGGTTGCTCCACTATACGTATCCGGTTTTCTACTCAGAGTCACTCGGATAGGTGTTAAAGCTTGCATCGACGTAACCCTTTACGCCGAACTCTTTATCACCTCCATAATCGAGAAACATTTCCTTATTCCTCTAAGGATAATTTTGACCGCTATCTAGTGATCCACTCCTGGATCACCTTTGTACCCTCTCGCGGACATGTGGTAAGGCACACATCAGTGCGGTACTCGGCATGGCATACCGTGATAGAGCTTATGACTAAGGCATAGGGGCGACATTCGTCCTTTCTCTTTCTTCTGCCGTGGTCGAGCTTTAACTCTTAACTTCATACCTTACAACTCAGGCAAGAACTCCTTCTTTGACTGGTCCATCTTGAACACCTTCAAGATCATGTCAAGGTATGTGCTCATTTGAAAGTACCATTGAGCGTTTTTGATCTATCCTCATAGATCTTGATGCTCAATGTTCAAGCAGCTTAATCCATGTTTTCTATTGAAAAACACTTTTCAAATAACCCTATATGCTTTCCAGAAATTCTACATTATTTCTGATCAACAATATGTCAACAACATATACTCATCAGAAATTCTATAGTGCTCCTACTCACTTCTTTGGAAATACAAGTTTCTCATAAACTTTGTATAAACCCAAAATCTTTGATCATCTCATCAAAGCGTACATTCCAACTCCGAGATGCTTACTCCAGTCCTTAGAAGGATTGCTGGAGCTTTGCATACTTGTTAGCGTCTTTCAGGATTGACAAAACCTTCTGGTTGTATCACACACAACCTTTCCTCAAGAATATCGTCGAGGAAACAATGTTTTGACATCCTATCTGCAAGATTTCATAAATCATGCAGTAATTGCTAATATAATTCCAACAGACTCTTAGCATCGCTACGAATGAGAAAGTCTCACCGCAGTCAACTTCCTTGAACTTGTCGAAAAAGATCTTAACGACAAGTCGAGCTTTCTTAATGGTGATAAATACCATCATTGTCCGTCTTTCTTTTAAAATCCATCTGTACCCAACAGCCTTACGACCATCAAGTAGTTCTTCCAAAGTCTATACTTTGTTTTCATACATGGATCCTCTCTCGGATTTTATGGCCTTGAGCCATTTGTCGGAATCCGGGTTCACCATCGCTTCTCCATAGCTCGTAGGTTCATTGTTGTCTAGCAACATGACCTCCAAGACAGGATTACCTTACCACTCTGAAGCAGTACGCGTCCTTGTCGTCCTACGAGGTTTGGTAGTGACTTGATCTGAAGTTTCATGATCACTATCATAAACTTCCACTTCAATTGGTGTAGGTGCCACAGGAAAAACTTCCTGTGCCCTGCTACACACTAGTTGAAGTGATGGTTTAATAACCTCATCAAGTCTCCACCATCCTCCCACTCAATTCTTTCAAGAGAAACCTTTCCTCGAGAAAGGACCCATTACTAGAAACAATCACTTTTGCTTCCGGATCTGAAATAGGAGGTATACCCAACTGTTTTGGGTGTCCTATGAAGATGTATTTATCCGCTTTGGGTTCGAGCTCATCAGGATGAAACTTTTTCATATAAGCGTCGCAGCCCCAAACTTTCAAGAAACGACAGCTTAGGTTTCTCTAAACCATAGTTCATACGGTGTCATCTCCACGGAATTACGTGGTGCCCTATTTAAAGTGAGTGCGGTTGTCCATAATGCCTAACCCATGAATGATAGTGGTAATTTGATAAGAGACATCATGGTACGCACCATATCCAATAGGGCGCAACTATGATGTTCGGACACACCATCACACTATGGTGTTTCAGGCGGTATTAATTGTGAAACAATTTCCACAATGTCTTAATTGCGTGCCAAACTCGTAACTTAGATACTCATCTCTATGATCATATCATAGACATTTTATCCTCTTGTCACGATGATCTTCAACTTCACTTTGAAATTACTTGAACCTTTCAATAATTCAGACTTGTGTTTCATCAAGTAAATATACTCTGTATCTACTCAAATCATCTGTGAAGTAAGAACATAACGATATCCACTGCGTGCCTCATCACTCATTGGACTGCACCATCAAAATGTATTACTTCCAACAAGTTGCTTTCTTGTTCCATTTTACTGAAAACAAGGCTTTCAGTCATCTTGCCCATGTGGTATGATTTGCATGTCTCAAGTGATTCAAAATCAAGTGAGTCCAAACGATCCATCAACATGGAGCTTCTTCATGCGTTTTATACCAATATGACTCAAATGGCAGTGCCACAAGTAGGTGGTACTATCATTACTATCTTATATCTTTTGGCATGAACATGTGTATCATTACGATCGAGATTCCACAAATCATTCATTTTAGGTGCAAGACCATTGAAGGTATTATTCAAATAAACAGAGTAATCATTATTCTCCTCAAATGAATAACCGTATTGCGATAGACATAATCCAATCATGTCTATGCTCAACGCATAAACACCAAATAACAATTATTTAGGTTTAACACCAATCTCGATGGTAGAGGGAGCGTGCGATGCTTGATCACATCAAGCTTGGAAACACTTCCAACACATATCGTCAGCTCACCTTTAGCTAGTCTCCGTTTATTCCGTAGCCTTTATTTCGAGTTACTAATGCTTAGCAGCCGAACCGGTATCTAAAACACTGGTGCTACTAGGAGTACTAGTAAAGTACACATTAACATAATGTATATCCAATATACTTCTATCGACCTTGCCGACCTTCTCATCTACCAAGTATCTAGGGTAATTCTGCTCCCATTTGATCCCCTTATTACAGAAGCACTTAGTCTCGGGTTTGGGTTCAACCTTGGGTTTCTCCACTAGAGCAGCAGCTGATTTGCCGTTTCATGAAGTATCCCTTCTTGCCCTTGCCCTTCTTGAAACTAGTGGTTTCACTAACCATCAACAATTGATGCTCCTTCTTGATTTCTACTTTCGCGGTGTCAAACATCGCGAATATTTCAAGGATTATCATATCTATCCCTGATATGTTATAGTTCATCACGAAGCTCTTAGTGGCTTGGTGGCAATGACTTTGGAGAAACTCCCACTCGATTCAAGTGATTGTGGTACTCAGACAATCTGAGCACAAGCTCAATGATTGAGCTTTTCTCCCTTAGTTTGCAGGCTAAGAAACTTGTCAGAGGTCTCATACCTCTTGACGTGGGCACTAGCCTGAAATCCCAATTTCAGTCCTTGGAACATCTCATATGTTCTGCGATGTTTCAAAAACGGCTTTGGTGCCTCAATTCTAAACCATTTAGCATTATGCACTGAACTATCATGTAGTCATCAAAACGTGTATGTCAGATGTTCGCAACATCCACAACTGACGCTTGAGGTTCAGCTCACTGAGCGGTGCATTAAGGACATAAACCTTCTGCGCAACAATGAGGACAATCCTCAGTTTACGGACCCAGTCCGCATAATTGCTACTATCAACTTTCAACTAAATTTTCTCTAGGAACATATCTAAACAGTAGAACTAAAGCGCGAGCTTACGACATAATTTGTAAAGTCCTTTTGACTATGTTCAGGATAATTAAGTTCATCTTATGAACTCCCACTAAGTTAGACATCCCTCTAGTCATCTAAGTGATTACATGATCCGAGTCAACTAGGCCGTGTCCGATCATCACGTGAGACGAACTAGTCATCATCGGTGAACATCTTCATGTTGATCGTATCTACCATACGACTCATGCTCGACATTTCGGTCTCTTGTGTTCCGAGGCCATGTCTGTACATGCTAGGCTCGTCAAGTCAACCTCAGTGTTTCGCGTGTGTAAATCTGGCTTACACCCGTTGTATGTGAACGTTAGAATCTATCACACCCGATCATCACGTGGTTCTTCGAAACAACGAACTTTCGCATAACGGTGCGATTAGGGGAACACTTTCTTGAAATTTTAATGATGGATCATCTTATTTACTACCGTCGTTCTAAGCAAATAAGATGCATAAACATGACAAACATCACATGCAATCAAATAGTGACATGATATGGCCAATATCATTTTGCTCCTTTTGATCTCCATCTTCAGGGGCTCCATGATCATCATCGTCACCGGCATGGCACCATGATCTCCATCATCATGATCTCCATCATCGTGTCTCCATGAAGTTGTCTCGCCAACTATTACTTCTACTACTATGGCTAACGGTTTAGCAATAAAGTAAAGTAATTACATGGTGTTGTTCAATGACACGCAGGTCATACAATAAATTAAGACAACTCCTATGGCTCCTGCCGGTTGTCATACTCATCGACATGCAAGTCGTGATTCCTATTACAAGAACATGATCAATCTCATACATCACATATCATTCATCACATTCTTTTGGCCATACCACATCACATAGCATACCCTGCAAAAACAAGTTAGACGTCCTCTAATTGTTGTTTGCATGTTTTACGTGGCTGCTATGGGTTTCTAGCAAGAACCTTTCTTACCTACGCAAAAACCACAACGTGATATGCCAATTGCTATTTACCCTTCATAAGGACCCTTTTCATCGAATCCGATCCGACTAAAGTGGGAGAGACTGGCACCCGCCAGCCACCTTATGCAACAAGTGCATGTCAGTCGGTGGAACCTGTCTCACGTAAGTGTACGTGTAAGGGCGGTCTGGGACGCTTCATCCCACAATACCACCGAAACAAGATTGGACTAGTAACGGTAAGCATATTGAACAAAATCAACGCCCACAACAACTTGTGTTCTACTCATGCATAGAATCTACGCAATAGACCTAGCTCATGATGCCACTGTTGGGGAACGTAGCAGAAATTCAAAATTTTCCTACGAGTCACCAAGATCTATCTATGAAGAGACTAGCAACGATAGAGAGAGGAGTGCATCTACATACCCTTGTAGATCGCTAAGCGGAAGCGTTACAAGAACGCGGATGAAGGAGTCGTACTCGCAGCGATTCAGATCGCGGTTGATTCCGATCTAAGCACCAAACAACGGTGCCTCCGTGTTCAACACACGTACAGCCCGGGGACGTCTCCTCCTTCTTGATCCAGCAAGGGGATAGGAGAAGTTGAGGGAGAACTCCGACAGCACAACGACATGGTGGTGATGGAGCTCGTGGTTCTCCGGCAGGGCTTCGCCAAGCACTACGGAGGAGGAGGAGGTGTTGGAGGAGGGAGAGGACTACGCCAGGGGAAGGTGGAAACTCTTATGTTTGCAGCCCCAAATACCTCAACTATATATAGGGGAGGGAGGCTGCGCCTCTAGGGTTCCCACCCCAAGGGGTGCGGCAGCCCCAAAATCCATCTAGGGTGGCGGCCAAGGGGGGGGGGGAGAGGGGGAAGCTTGCCCCTCCCCACACCCTAGGCGCCTTGGGCCCTTGTGGGGGGCGCACCAGCCCACCTAGGGCTGGTCCCTTCCCACACTTGACCTGTCGGAGTAATGGGCCACGGGTAGGCAAACCCGAGCCCCCGGGCCTTTCAAGACATCGGGGCAGGCTGCGCCCCTCAAGACCCCAAGACGAAGAGCCGCTTTCTGAGAGTCGGCGGCAAGGCCGCCGACCGCCTCACGGCCGAGTCCTGTGGACGACTTCGAGATAAGCCGGCTCCTAACTGGCGGCTTCCAGAGAAGCCGGCTATGGGGAGTCGGCCCGCGACTCCAACCACCTCCTGCCTTCGCAACTATGGACGGGACGGGGTGCGGCCACCGCGCGGCCCATCCCTGCCCCGTTCACGAAGGGCAGGCATGGCCACAGTGCGCCGTACCGACGGAGATCTCCATCCGGCGCGGCACTGTTGCCATGCCGGCCCTGACATCAGCCCCGTGGGCGGCGCCCTGAGCCCACGACGGCCTGTCTGTACGACCCAGAGACGGCAGGACCCGCCTGTCGGCGGGGGTGCAGAAGACGGCGAGAGCGCCACAAGACGGACCCGTTGGGAGTCGGCCCCCAGGAGTCGGCCGGCCCCTCCCACGGGCCCCGCACGCCATTAACCAGACAAGACGGGGAATGGCAACAGTGATCGCCCATCAGGCGGCGGCACTGTTGCCATGACCCCATGACCAAGCCAGCGTCATTAGAGGCGCGACTACAGTAATCCGCGGCAAGACCCGCCATGGCGGACAAAACTGTCGGCCCCATGCCGGAGCCCGTCGGCGAGGCCCGCCGATTAGCGAGCCCATCGGAGAAGACGACGACACGAGAGGACGGCTGGGACCCGCGCCACCGGATTACCGTTGTACCCCCGGGGGGTAGGCCTATATAAACCCCCCGGGGCACCCATGCAAAGGGTTGGACCCTGATAGTTTTAGACACACATAGAGGGAAGAAGAGAGCTAGCCGTGCCCTTCTCCATCCTCACCCCGAACAACTCAAGGAGCAAACTTGTACCCACTTTGCCATAGTGATCATGCGGAGACCCCACAGAGCAGCAGTAGGGGTGTTATCTCCACGGAGAGCCCTGAAGCTGGGTAATATCCGCCGGCGTGCATGCCTTCGCTTCATCCCGTTTCCAGGCACCAGCGACGTTCTACTCGCCCCCACCATGATAAGCCATCCTTTGGCATATGTCGCACCCAATCCCCCACATTTGGCGCCCACCGTGGGCTTAGGTGCACCGTCGTCCGGAGACCTGCTCTGGACGGGAACCCTTTTCCTCCCAGGCGAGCGCAGCCAGCCCGGCATGCTAGAGGAGTCTGCACCGACGCGCTGCACGGCGCTGAGATCGCCTGCGCAGCCAGCTGCCTCGCCGAACTTGTCGGCGAGGTTCGCCTCTCCGATGAGCCTGCATCCGACGCAGGCACGGGCGGCCCCGAGAGCCTCCTCGCGGGCCTCCTTGACCAACTCCACGTCGCCGGCGAGCCTGCCGCGGACTTGGAGTCCGTAGGCTCCATCGACCCGATGCTGGTCGACTCCGACACCGCGTCGCTCGATGCGTTCCCCACCAACGTGGTGGTCTACGACGAGCCGCTCCCTCGCGCGGAGAGCGGAGGAAGCGCCATCACAGAGGTGTTCGTCATCGGTCATGGCGAGCATTCCGGCGAAGGAGCTAATGACCCTCTCGACGCGGCTCTGCAAGACCTGACCGCGCCTATTCCGGAAGGCGCTGACGCCGAGATGCTGGAGGCACGCCGCCTTCAGCTCGTCGAAGGCGCGAAGAAGCTGGCAAGCATGAGACGCTTGTCAGAAGCCTACCTGCGTGAGATGGATCACACTGTGGGCGGCTCGCCGGCCCCAACTGGGCCTAGCCGCCTAGGCGCGGTCCAACAGCGCGGCGTGGCCATCGCCAACCTGTTCGGGGCCAACCGCCCTGTGTACGCCACGCCTGTGGAGAACATCCGTGCCGCCCAGGCGGCGGCGGACGAGCTGGACAACTTCAAGGGTGAAGAGTGCCGCCTGATGACAGAGCGAGTCCAGCAGCTCCTCGACACGGCTGCCGCACAGAACGAGGCCGGCTGCCGCACAGAGGCGCCGCAACGACAAAACGACGACCTGCCCCCCCGCCGAGATCAAGGCACGACGTCTCGGACACTGACTGGCGGTGTCCACGGAAGAAAAAACAAGGATCCGGCTGTCAGCCACAGCCGGACTCACATCTCCATCGAGCGCGACCAAGACGGCCGCCCAAGAGCGGTGGAACGGCGGGACGAGTATCTGCCTCCTCCTCCGCGCAAAGAAAGGCGAGTCTCCCCGCCACCCGTCGAGCATCCGACTCTCGGCGACCGCCTTGGCCGCCGAGAGGGAGTCGGAGAAAACGACGCCTGCCACCGGATCGACCGACTCCACCAATCCCTGGCGCTGGAAGAAGAAGACGAGTTGGGTCCGCCCTGTTTCGGACCTCGCATCCGAGACGAACCCTTTCCCAGAGGGTTCACGCTCCCCCGAGATACGCCCAAGTACACCGGCTCCGTAAAGCCGGAAGACTGGCTGGTTGACTACTCCACGGCCGTCAGCATAGCAAACGACAACAAGCGTGTTGCCGTAAAGTACGTTCCACTCATGCTCCAGGGCACGGCCCGGACATGGTTTAACAGCCTGAAGCCCCGCAGCATCAACAGCTGGGTCGACTTAACTGAAGCCTTCGTCCGCAACTTCACAAGCACGTACAAGCGACCTCCCAAGCCTCTTTCCTTGTGCGTGCAAGGCCCCAACATTTCAACTCGCGACTACCTCACGCGCTGGGCCGAGCTTCGGAACTCCTGCGAGGGCGTGCACGAGGTGCAAGCTATCGAGTACTTCACCGCCGGGTGCAGAGAAGGCACCCTCCTCAAGCACAAGCTCCTCTGCGACGAGCCGGAGACCCTCGACGAGCTGCTGATCATAGCAGACAAGTACGCCACAGCCGACTCCTCCATGAAGGCGGAGATTCAAGTTAGTGCGACCGGCAAAGTGGCCCCTCAGGCTCCCAGAACTCCGGCTGGAGACGCCAGTCGGCGACAACAATAGAACGATCACAAGCGCAAGGCCCCACAGCCGGCTTCCAGCAGCCGGCAGGTTGCGACAGTCGAAGACCAGCAGCCGGAGGGGCAGCCTCCGGCCAAGCGACAGAAAGGCACCAAGTCCAACTGGTTGCCGGCCTTCTCTTACGAGCAGACTCTAGATGGACCCTGCAAGTTCCACAAAGCCTTGAAGCCGTCAAACCACACCACCCGAAGTGCCACCGGCTCACCAGATCACCAAGGGAGACGACCTCCTGCCTCCCCGCTTTCTTTGGGCCGCCGCCTCCACCGCCGCCCAAAGCGGCTATCGAGCCGATCGGTAGCGATTACAAGATGAGTACCCAGAAGAGCACGAAGCCTATGTGGTGTTCACCAGTGTGGCCGACGATCGACGCAGTAGGCGGCAGCAGCAGCAAGAGGTGAACGCAGTAGCGTCAGATACTCCAGAATTCATGCACTGGTTCGAGAAGCCTATCAGTTGGAGCAGAGCTGATCACCCAGAGGTGATGCCAAGTCCGGGCTCCTACGCCCTGGTCTTGGGAGCCACCTTTGCCACAGATAGGCGGGCTGCTCGCTTCTTGCGAGTCTTGCGATAGAGCAGGCGATAGCATCAACATCCTGTACAAGGACACCACGAGAAGTTAGGAATCAAGCAAAGACAGGCTGCAGAGCAGCCGGTTGTGTTCCACGGCATTGTACTGGCCTTTCACCTTTCGCCCGATCGACAAGATCCCGATAGATGTCCTCTTTGGAGACAAAGATCACTTCCGCCGAGAGCCAGTTTGGTTTGAAGTGGTGGACCTCGAATGCCCGTACCATGCGCTGCTTGGCCAACCTGCTTTGGCCAAGTTCATGGCGGTCCCCCACTACGCCTACCTCAAGATGAAGATGCCGAGTTCCAAGGGGATTCTGACCATAGCCGGTGACTACAGAAAGCCGTCCGCTTGCGCGGCTGAAAGCAGTCGGCTAGCCGAGTCCCACAGTGATCACGGCTGAGAAGCGGCTTCTTGATCGGGTTGTGGCGATGGCCGGCAAGCAGCCCGAGATATCGCCCAACCCCAAGGAGTCGGAAGCTGAGGTTTCGTTCAAGCCGGCCAAAGAAACGAAGAAGATACCCTTGGACCCGAAGCACCTAGAGAGGTACACTGTCATAGGTGCAAACCTTGACAGCAAATAGGAAGGCGAGCTCGTCGATTTCCTCCGTGAGAATCGGGACATCTTCGCATGGTCCCTTAAAGACATGCCAGGTGTACCGACGGAATTCACCGAGCGCAAGTTACATGTCCGATCTGATGGGAAGCCCGTCAGGCAGCCCTTGCGCCGCCTGTCAGAAGAGAAGAGAAGAGTCGTTGGAGAAGAGATAGCCCGGCTCCTAGCAGCCGGCTTCATTATGGAAGTGTTTTTTCTAGAATGGTTAGCAAACCCGATCCTGCATCAAGAAGAACAAGCAAAGGGCGGATGTGTATTGACTACACAAGCCTCAACAAAGCTTGCCCCAAGGACCCATTCGCTCTGCCGAGAATTGATCGGTGATAGACTCCACACCGGATGCGAGCTGTTGAGCTTCTTAGATGCATATTCAGGATATCACCGGATCAAGTTGAACCCGATCGACAGATGAAGACCGCCTTCATCACGCCGTTTGGAGCCTTACGCTACGACCATGACGTTCGCTTGAGGAATGCGGCGCCACCTTTCAGCGTTGCATGCGAAGTGCCTCCTCAAGCAACTCGGCGAACGCATGCGTTACGTGGATGATGTGGTGGTGAAGACGGAAAAGTGTGGAACACTGCTGGAAGACCTTAAGGAAACCTTTGAGAACCTGCGCCGATTCCAGATCAAGCTCAACCCTGAGAAGTGCGTCTTCGGAGTACCAGCCGGCCAACAACTTGGCTTCCTGGTCTCTGAACGCGGCATAGAGTGCAACCCTGTAAAGATCAAGGCCATCGAGAGGATGGAAGTACCCCGCCGACTGCTAGATGTGCAAAAGTTCACCAGCTGCTTGGCGTCCATCAGCCGATTCATCACCGATTGGCGAAAGCTCTCCTTTATACCAGCTCATGAAGAAGACCACCTTCTTGAATGGAACCACAAAGCGGACGAAGCTTTTCTCCAGTTGAAGAAAATGCTGACTACTCCCCTGTCTTTGGCGGCCCGACTCCTAAAGAGCCCATGCTCCTGTACATTGCCGCCACCACCGGGTAGTCGGCATGGTCATTGTAGTTGAACGCATAAGGAGGAAGGCAAGGCGCTACTGTCCAGAGACCGGTATATTACCCGAGCGAAATCTTGTCGACCTCCAAGCAGAACTACCCCCACTACGGAAGATGTGCTACTGGCGTGCACTTTGCCGCCAAGAAGTTGAAGCCCGACTTTCAAGAGCATCCAATCATCGTGGTTTGCACAGCCCCACTAGCCGAGATCATCTAAGCCGAGATGCTTCGGCCGAGTGGCCAAATGGGCCATAGAGCTGGCTCCCTACACCATCTACTACCAGCCCCGCACCGCCATCAAGTCGCAAGACCGGCCGACTTCCTCGTCATTGGGCCGAGACCCGATACGGCCGCCAAATACCGACTCCACCCATTGGCGGATGCATTTCGATGGCTCCAAGATGCGCACCGGCTTGGGAGCCGGCGTCCTCCTCACTTCCCCCAAAGGCGACAAGCTCAAATATGCGCTGCAGATCCATTTCGCCGCCTCCAACAACGTCGCCGAATACGAGGCGCTCATTCACGGGCTAAGGCTTGCCAAAGAACTTGGCATTCGCCGGATCCTGTGTTATGGCGACTCCGATTTGGTGGTCAGTCATCCGGCGATTGGGATGCCAAAGATGCAAACATGGCAAGCTACCGTTTCCTGGTACAACAACTCAGTGGATATTTCGAGGGGTGCGAGTTCCTTCACGTGCCAAGAAATGACAACGACCAAGCAGACACCCTGGCACGAATCGGCTCCACACTTAAGCAATACCATCCGGCGTCGCCCTTCAGCACCTCCTCAAGCCGTCTGTCAAGCCTTCACCAGAATCAGACTCCACCTTTGTGCCGGCTCCCCCTGAAGAAGTCGGATCCGACTCAAGAGCCCCAGCAGACGGCACAAGAATTCTTACAGATGGCTCCAAGAACGCCGCAGTCGAAGCCGGCCCGGGGACTTCAGAACCCGGCCCGGGGACTGCGGCGACCAGTCCGAAGACTCCAGAGCTCGGCCCGGGGACTGCACCAGTCGGCCCGGGGACTTCATCAATCCAGCAAGCGGCCGCGGACTCCAGCCCGCCGCCTCCCAGCCCAGCCGCCCTCGTCCAAGTAGCAGTACTGGCAGTTGAAGAAATAGCAGCACCCTCATGGGCCCAGCCCATCCTGAAGTTCCTAGTGAGCAGAGAGCTGCCAACCGATGAAATCTTGGCTCGGCAAGTACAAGCCAAGCTGCAGCCTACACCATAGTCAACAGAGAGCTGGTTGGCGCAGCGTCACTGGTGTCTACCAATGTTGCGTCGAGCCAGAGCAAGGCCAAGTGATTCTCGAAGACATCCATCAAGGCGAGTGCGGCCACCATGCGGCCTCAAGATCACTCGTCGCCAAAGCCTTTCGACACGGTTTATTCTGGCCAACTGCCCTAGAAGAGGCCAAGGAATTAGTCCAAAAATGCAAGGGGTGCCAGATCCTCCGCTCCAAGCCGTATCAGCCGGCTTCCGCACTCAAGACAAACCCCAACGCCTGGCCCTTAGCTGGTTGCGGCCTGGACATGGTGGGACCATACAAAGCGACGAGGCGGCCTAACTCACTTACTTGTCGCGATGGACAAGTTCACCAAGTGGATAGAAGTAAAGCCCATCAAGAAGTTGAATGGTCCGACTGCAGTGACTTTCATCTCCGACATCACGACTCGGTACGGCGTACCACACAGCATCATCACCGACAATGGCACAAATTTTGCCAAAGGCGCCTTGGCCCATTTCTGCGCAACACAGAGCATCCGGCAGGACTTAGCGTCCGTTGCCCATCCACAGTCAAACGGCCAGGTGGAGCGAGCAAACGGCCTCATCCTATCTGGCATCAAGCCTCGACTGGTCGAACCACTGGAGTGTTCGGCCGGCTGTTGGCTTGATGAATTGCCAGCCGTCCCTTCCGGAGTCTCAGGTACGACTCCAAACAAGTCAACCGGCTTCACACCTTTCTTCCTCGTCTACGGTGCTGAAGCCGTCATCCCAACGGACATAGAGTTCGATTCCCCGCGAGTCACCATGTACACCGAGGAGGAAGCAGAAGAAGCACGTCAAGACGGCGTCGATCTGCTGGAAGAGGGCCGGCTGTTGGCACTCAGCCGGTCCAGCATCTACCAGCAGAGCCTGCGCCGCTACTACAACAAGAAGGTCAGGCCGAGATCTTTCCAAGAGGGCGACCTTGTGCTCCGATCGATCAAATAATACCCGGCCAGCACAAGCTGTCGGCGCCTTGGGAAGGCCCCTTCATTATCAGCAAAGTGTTGGGCAATGACTCCTACTACCTGATCGACGCTCAGAAGCCCCGAGCATGCAAGAGGGACGACTCCAGCAAAGAGACGGAATGGCCATGGAATGCAAATCTTCTCCGAAGATTTTACATTTGACGCAGTATGTACCACGCTACCCTTTGTATTAAAGTACCAAGACTTCGGGCCCCCCGAGACGAGCTCGGGGACTGCCCTTTTTGTTATCTGTATGATAAGAATTATGCCTTCGAGTATGCTACTTTTTTATGCCGCCTGGCACCGGGTTCGACTAGTCGGCCCGGGGACTCGCCGCCTCGCGCTATGGAATGCTTCCTGCAGTCGGACAAGTAGCGTGTGGTGCCTAAGCCGTCTCCTGTCAGAAACCGCAGCTTCATGAGTCGCTTTTAGGTGGGCAGGAGTAAGGAAGAATGGGCGCCCACATGAAAAATGGCTAAGGACCCAAAGCATAAACATAGCTTAAGCCGGCTTCGGCCTCTCTTCGCAAACTGACTCTTGAGTAGTCGGCTTGCCGCTTTCTATCCAACTTGTTAAAAAGACTCTAAAAAATGGCCAAGTACTTGCCTTCCCAAAAGTAGCCAAGCATTTGATCCAGCGGCAGTCCGTAGAACGGTTGTCCGACTGACAAGGCAGCGACTAAGGGAAGGCGGCAAAGGAAAAAGCCAAAGGAGCAATGAGCAAGGAAAGATAGAATTCGGATAAATATTTACATAACATAGGCCCTTGGCCGAATCTTCGAGCAGAAGTTCAAAATACACCCCGCGAGTGGAATTGTGCGAATTAACAAGTTCTTCAAAGACTACTAAAGCAGATAAAATAATGGAAAGACGGCAGCCTAGGAAGCGGCAGACGGGTTCGGAGGGCCGGAAGAGACGACGGTGTCAGGCACCGGGGCGGCCAGCTGGGCAGTCTTGGCTTGATCGTCTCCGGCGGCAGCCGGCCCGGTCGGGCGCGGTTCGTTGCTGGAGGTGCGGTCGAGCTGAGGCTGGTCGCCCGCTCCATCTTCTGGCGCCTCCGTCTCACCTCTGTCCTCCGCCTCGCCTTCCTCCTTGACGCTAGAGCCGATCACCTCCGCCGAGTCCTCGTCATAATCCGGGTTCATCCCGAACCACTCCGGCGGCACCTCCCCGCCGTCTTCAGCCCGCTCAGGAACGAAGACGCTGGTGTCTGTGTAGTCAGCGATCGCCGCCGCATGCTCGACGAGGGCGTCTTCCGCAGCTAACAGCTCCGCCTGGGCCTCTGATCGGAACGTGGCCAGCCGGTCCAGATCTAGCCCTAGATACCACGCCTTGACGAATTCCAAGGCCCGTCGCGCTCCAGCCGGGGCCGAGGAACCCTTCCAGGCCTCAAGACGGCCAACTGCGACCTCCAGCCAATCGGCAGTCCGGTTGGGAGTGCGCATAACCGGCATGTCTGGCCATAGGGCAGCAACCGCCTGGGCGGCGACACGTTGAAGCCGGTGCAGCATCCGATGGGCCGGCCGCAGACGAGCCTTAATGCTCAGAAGCTGCTCATCAAGGGTCCGGGGGGCGTTGGCGGCAATCTCCGCACCATTTGCCCTCCGCGCCTCGCGATCAGCCTCGATGGCTTGAGTGGCCGCCTGCGTGTGGCCAGGAAAGAAGTCTGCCAAGACGAAAAAGAAGCAAGTCAAAAATCAGGAGTCAGCCTGACCTATAGTCAGCGGATCAAAGAAAGAAAGTAAAGAAACTCACCGTCGACGATGTCCTCGATCTCATGGAAGCCGAAGGTCAGCAGTGCCTCCTTGTCGGTCCAGGAGGAGCGCTCGCTTTCGAACTCGGCCAGAAGAGCAGTCTCTTTCTTCTCCGCCTCGTCCTGCGCCATCTTAAGCAGCTCCCTTTGCTCCGCCAGCTGCATAGCCAGCAGGTCGCGCTCTGCGGCGAGCTTGCTGCACTCCTCCCCCTTGGCACGCAAGGCGGTGTTGGCTTCACCCAGCTGCTGTTGGAGAGTGGCGTTGGCCTCTGAAGAATAAAAAGAAAAAGGACATTAAGTCGTCAACTAAGAAGGTCGCCGGGAAGATCCGGCCCGACTGCTCAACAGTCGGCCCGAATCTCGAGGACTACAGCCCACGGGTGCGCCAGCGCGCCCCCGCGAAGAAGAAAGAGGACTCACTCCGGCTCTCCGACAAGTTGTCGGTCCGCTTGCCCAGCTCCTCAACATTGTGGTTGAAGGCAGTGACGCGGAGGTTGTGATACTCCTGTGATAAGCATTTCAGACAAAGGTAAATATTTGGAACTCACCAGATGGAGTTACGAGCCGCTGCTCGGCCAGCCCGGCCCGAAACTTCGAGGGACTACACCCGGTGGAGTGCTGGCGCGCCACGAAGAGAAGAACAAGAAAAACAAACTCAAAATAAGAAAGCATACCCGAACGGCTGCTCGTGGCGCCATATGCGCCTTTGGTGCGATTCGATGGCGTCGCCCTCGGCTCGCAGCTTCGCCTGAACGTCCAGAAGCGCCTGGCTCAGCGGGCCTGTGCCGCCTCCTCGCACCCACCCAACGGGCGCGGCGCTCGTCGCCTCGGCGTCTGGGATGGCCGAGCTGGCGGCGCCGGTCTCCAAGGGGCGTGGCGCCGAAATTGGCTTCTCAAGACGGCAGCGCACTGGCGAGGCGACCTGAAGGAGCAGCTTCGCCACGGCCTCGTCTTCAGTCGGCGGCACCGGCGGGTCTGCCTGCTGTTTACCTTGCGCGCTCCCAGACGGCGGCGGAGGCGGCGGTGGCGGCACGGCCGTGCCCGACATGGAGGTCTCGCCGCCTTCCCTCTCCATGATGGGATACTCGCCGCTGGCTCCCTCAGTCTGCCCCGTGAACTCCGGGGGCGGCGGTGCGGAGCTCAGCAGGATGACGAGCAACGCCGATTGGCTTTGTGCGGCCTCCTCAGCTCGCCGCTTTGCCGCGACGGCGGCTTCGGCCTCATCCAGCTTCCTATGGGCGGAGGCCGCCGCCTTCTCGGCCTCCGCCTTCTCCAGGCGGGAGGCTTCTTCCTCGTCGCGCTTCTCCTGCGCGTTCTGCTCCGTCGCCTCCCGGAGGTCGGCGGCGGGGTCAATCCGCCGAGTAGTGGCGGACGTCTCTGCCGACCCCATGACGGAGGCGGCGGCGACCCTCTCTAAAGTAAGGGGAGCCCTGAAGCGAGGAAGACATGTAAAAGATTTGGACAAGATTCACCAGAAGAAAACAAGACAAAAAGCGGAAGCACTTACACAGAGACCAGTGGCGGCTTTTTCACTTCCTTGCGGAAGCGGTTGGCCTTTGCGACCGCCTCTTCCCGCTTGGTCGCGGCGGCCGCCCCCTTGAACTTCTCCGACCGGCCGCCAAGCAAGCTCGGCCCGGCCAGCGCTTCTTGGCCGCCTTGACCACCCAAGCCGGCGGAGGAACTCGCACTCGGCTGGCCGACCTTTGGTTGGTGGCGCGGGGCGACTTCCCCCTCGGCGTCGTCATCAGGCCAGTCGGCAAAGGTGGCCGAGGGCCTGAAGTCGCCAGCTCCTCCTCCTCCTCCTTCGGCGTCGGCCTCCATCGCCGCCGCCCCCAAGTCAGGGTCGTCGACGTCGCTCTCCGCTCGGTCGGGACGAATCGACGGAGCAGGCTGGCCCCGTGGTGCCGGCTGAAGGCTGGATGAGGGGGTTCTGACTCGAAAAAACCAAAAAAGATCAGAGGTCGGATTCGGCTGAAAAAGAAAACAGAAGAAGAAGAGAAACGACTTACGACAGGCGGGGGTTGGCGCGTGAGTAAGGCTCCTTGCTGAACTGCCAATCCGCCGTGAGATTGCAGTTTGCGATGTATTTCACCGTGTCCGCCACCTCCGCATGGGGCATGTCCTTGGAGCACAGCCGACTTGGATCCCGGTGGCCGCTCATCTGACAGATCAGATGAGGTCGGCCTTGGAGCGGAAGGACTCGGCGGCGCCACGGCGGCCCGGGTCGGCCCGGTCAAGCCCTCCGGCGTCGGCACTTGAGTCGCAAGAACGGCGGCGGCACCAGCGGAGTCGGCGTCTGGCCGGTGGGACCACCGAGGAGCCTCCCCGCGGCGCCCGGCCGTAAAGGCGGCAGATTGACCCGATCATATACGGGCGACGTTCTTCACGTAAAAATAGGACCGCTGACACATCTTCACCGACTTGATCAACAGGATGGTGGGAAACGGGTTGTCGGCCACCGATCTCCGCATCGCGATGAAGGTACCGCACAGGGCTGGCACGCCGGCGACGTGCGTGCCGAACTTGGACTGGAAGAACTCCCCCCATAGCTCGATGGTGGGGAGAACGCCGAGGAAGCCTTCACACAAGGTGGCGAAGGCAGCCAGCAGCACCACCGTGTTCGGAGTAAGGTGGTGCGACTGGATCCCGTGGAACTCCAAGAAGGAGCGGAAGAAACCGCTCGCCGGCAGCCCTAGGCCGCGCATGAGGTGCGAGCAGAATACGGCCCACTCGCCCTCCTCCGGCGCCGGTGATATTTCCCCACTGAGCGGGCGCGGGCCCGCACTAGGTTCTTGCCTGGGAGACGGCGCGTCTGGCGAAGTAACTCGATGTGGTCGTCGTCCACCTCGGAGCCGTCCCACACGTCGGAACGCGCGGCAGGAGGTGCGATGGCAAAGGAAGATGTCATCGCCGCGGCGGCAAGAGGAAGGAGAAGCAAGAGGAAGCGGGGGGAGCAGGGAGATGGGCGCGCGTGCTTCGCCGCCCCCCTCCTCCCGCCTACTTATAGGCTCATGGGCTGAGAAGCCGATGGTGCGAACATGGGATTAATGCGCGCCAGACCCCACGCCCCCCACGATTTACCCCACGAAGTTACTGCGCGCAGTTACGACATGGGAACCCCAACCGTCCGCACGGCCGCAACGGATCCGTTCGCGTGCCGAGGTGCGGCAGTGGCGGGTCCCGCCTGATGAACTGTCCCGTCGCGCGCGTGGGCGGGTAGACTGACCCTGCCGCGTGGCGCCACGCGACGGGTCCACAACAGGCAGCTGCCTGGAAGCTTATCAGGCATGCTGCCTGGATCCCACTATGATTTTGAAACTCTTTAAGGGGCAAGACGGCCTTCTGTGAGTCCGGCTCCAGCTAGTCGGCCTAGAGGAAGACGGCGAACAAGGCCCAGATTCCACCACCAGAAGGATGAAACTGTTGAGGCTCCTCGACATGTTGCCCTCGGCGCCTCACCAGCTTCGGGGACTACTGTTGGAGTAATGGGCCACGGGTAGGCAAACCCGAGCCCCCGGGCCTTTCAAGACATCGGGGCAGGCTGCGCCCCTCAAGACCCCAAGACGAAGAGCCGCTTTCTGAGAGTCGGCGGCAAGGCCACCGACTGCCCCTCACGGCCGAGTCCCAGGGACGACTTCGAGATAAGCCGGCTCCTAACTGGCGGCTTCCGGAGAAGCCGGCTATGGGGAGTCAGCCGCGACTCCAACCACCTCCACGCTTCGCAACTATGGGCCGGGGCGGGGAGTGCGGCCACGCGCGGCCCATCCTGCCCCGTTCGCGAAGAGCATAACCACTGATCGCGCTACCAACGGAGATCTCCATCCAACGGCACTTTGTTGCCATACGCCTCGACATTATCAGCCCGTGGGCGCCTGTGCCCATGGCTGTCTGTCAGACGACCGAGGCGGCGGGACCTGCGGTCCGGTGAAGTCTGAAGACGGCGAGAGCGCAACAAGACGGACCCGTTGGGAGTCGGCCCCCAGGAGTCGGCTGGCCCCTCCCACGGGCCCCGCACGTCATAAACCAGACATAAGACGGGAATGACAACGGTGATCGCCGCCCGTCAGCGGCACTATTTCCATGACCCCATGACCAAGCGGTGTCATTAGAGGCACGGCTCTGATAATCCAGCCGGCAAGACCCGCCCGCGGCGGACAAGGCCTGTCGGCCCCATGTCGGGCCCGTCAGCGGGGCCCGCCAATCGGCGGCCCCCAGTGGTCGGCGGAGAAGATGGCGACCTGAGAGACAGACGGCTGGGACCCGTGCCCAGCCGGATTACCATTGTACCCCCGGGGGGTAGGCCTATATAAACCCCCGGGGGCACCCTTGAAGAGGGTTGGACCCTGATAGTTTTAGACACATATAGAGGGAAGAGAAGAGCTAGCCGTGCCCTTCTCCTTCCTCACCCCGAACAGCTCAAGGAGCAACCTTGTACCCACTTTGCCATAGTGATCACGCGGAGACCCCGCAGAGCAGCAGTAGGGGTGTTATCTCCACGGAGAGCCCTGAATCTGGGTAAGATCCGCCGGCGTGCATGCCTTCGCCTCATCCCGTTTCCAGGCACCGGTGACGTTCTACTCGCCCCCACCATGATAAGCCATCCTTTGGAATATGTCGCACCCAATCCCCAACATGACCCATGCAGCCCTCTGGGGCCGGTGGCCCCACTTGGTGGACCCCCGGGACCCTCCCGGTGGTCCCGGTACGTTACCGATAACACCCGAAACTTTTCCGGTGACCAAAACAGGACTTCCCATATATAAATCTTTACCTCCGGACCATTCCGAAACTCCTCGTGACGTCCGGGATCTCATCCAGGACTCCGAACAATATTCGGTAACCACATATATCTATTCCCTATAACCCTAGCGTCATCGAACCTTAAGTGTGTAGACCCTACGGGTTCGGGAACCATCTGAACATGACCGAGACGTTCTCCGGTCAATAACCAACAACGGGATCTGGATACCCATGTTGGCTCCCACATGCTCCACGATGATCTCATCGGATGAACCACGATGTCGAGGATTCAATCAATCCCGTATTCAATTCCCTTTGTCTAGCGGTATTGTACTTGCCCGAGATTCGATTGTCGGTATCCCGATACCTTGTTCAATCTCGTTACCGGTAAGTCTCTTTACTCGTTCCGTAACACATCATCCCGTGATCAACCCCTTGGTCACATTGTGCGCATTATGATGATGTCCTACCGAGTGGGCCCAGATATACCTCTCCGTTACACGGAGTGACAAATCGCAGTCTCGATTCGTGCCAACCAAACAGACACTTTCGGAGGTACCCATAGTGCACCTTTATAGCCACCCAGTTACGTTGTGACGTTTGGTACACCCAAAGCATTCCTACGGTATCCGGGAGTTGCACAATCTCATGGTCTAAGGAAATGATACTTGACATTAGAAAAGCTTTAGCATACGAACTACACGATCTTTGTGCTAGGCTTAGGATTGGGTCTTGTCCATCACATCATTCTCCTAATGATGTGATCCCGTCATTAATGACATCCAATGTCCATGGTAAGGAAACCGTAGCCATCTATTGATCAACGAGCTAGTCAACTAGAGGCTTACTAGGGACATGGTGTTGTCTATGTACCCACACATGTATCTGAGTTTCCTATCAATACAATTATAGCATGGATAATAAATGATTATCATGAACAAGGAAATATAATAATAATAACTAATTTATTATTGCCTCTAGGGCATATTTCCAACAGTCATGTTCTGAAGAATTGAACCAAACTGACGCTTGACCCATTTATGGTTGCGATCGACCTTCTAATGAAGACTGAGGAGAAGATCATGATCAATCATCACCCTTGGAGCTGTGCCTTGAGGATTTTGCTTTGAAGCATTGGCGGCAGAGTCATGAGTGGAAAAATCATCATTGGTGGAGTAAGATGCAGCTTTGCGGAACTGTCCATCCAATGGACGAATGCCTTCATCAACAGTTGTAGTGGCCTTGCCCTTTTCATCAGCTGAGGTAAACGTCCACTTGAGGACTTCAATGGGGGGCAAGTAGCTGCAATGGTTGAGTGTGTCAGCCTTGTAATTGATTGAGGACCTTGATCCGAGGAATCTCATAATCCAGGGAGCGCAAGGCTTTAATTCAAAAGGAGACAGTGCAACATTTGCCATAGTCTGCATGAAGAAGTCATGGTAGTTTATTGGGATACCATGCAGGATATTGAACATCAGATTCTTCATGATGCCAACGACTTCTTCTTCATTCGAGTTGTGGCCTGTGATTGGACTCAATATCTTGGTCAGAATGCGATAGACAGTCCGTGGCACATATAGCAATTCCTTCACGAGGAATTTGGTCCTTGGGGCTTGACCGGGCTTCAGTGGCTTCATCAACACTTGCATGTAGTGATCAGATAGCTTAGGTTCATGATATATACGATGAGCACCTTCAAGGGGAGGACTGACAGGCAGGGCATGAAGCAATTCAGAGGCCGGTGCTTTGAAGTGAGTGTTCTCTATCATCCAGTTCAACACCCAATAATTTACATCTTCAACATTTCCGGTGATGGGCAGCGTCGCATAGAACTGAAGAATTAGCTCTTCATTCCAATGACATATATTGGTGCAGAAGTTGAATAGTCCAGCGTCATGAAGAACACTGAGGACTGGTGTGAAGCACAACAGCGATTCCATGTCCACATGAGGAATATGCTCATGGTCGAAGACTTTGTCCTTATCAAAAGGCAGTGAAGAGTAGAAGTTTGCTTGGCTGGCGGTCCAGAAACGCTTCCTTCGAAGACGAGCAGAGTCATATGGGTTGTATTCTATGAAGAACACATTCTCATGGAAGAAGTCATTAGCTTTGAACTTCGGCGTCTTCGAGAATGGATTCTTTGGCTTTGGCGGAGGAGTATCAATCAATTGTAGCATAGCTTCAGGAATCACAATCTCAGGAACCACAGGCTGAGGAATTTCAGTTTCTGCTTCAGTAGTAGCCCGGGTCTCCATTTCTTCAGCAACTTTGTTATCAACACTAGTGGGTGGAATTTCTTTAGGAATGGAAGGAGTAGTGCGAGTTTCATCAGAGCCCATTTGAACTTTAGTATGCACTGGGGACTGAGGAATCTGTTGCAGTGACGTGAACAAGGGAGAGTTGGGGTGCTGACTTTCCCAAAAGTCATCATTCATCACAGGTGTGGTGCTCCCAATGTCCACATCTTCATCTTCTTCATCCATTTCTTCAACGCCTGCCTCTTTAGCCGTGAACTGAGGCATGGGCGATGATACCAGTGGGGTTGAAGTGACATTGTCAACTTCAATTTCTTCATCCATCTGCTCCGTCGAAGCAGTAGAACGATCTTCTTCATCGGATTCACTTGGAATCACATAATCATCACCAAAATGAATGATTTCCTTTGATGGCATGCTTGAGAGAGGAACATCATCAATTGGATTTTCAAGTGAGCTGGTCAAAATCTTCGCCTTCTTGGGAGGAGAAGATTCCGAGGGAGCGGATGCTTTACTTTTCTTCAGAGCAGCTCGCTCCGCAGCCTTTGTTTTCTTCACTTCCAAGGCAGAAGGAAGAATTGGACTTGGTTTTGGCGTTGGTGCAGGAGGAGCAGATGAAATTGGTGCAATTTCTTCAGGCACAACTAATGCAGTTGTCCTAACTTGTTCAGTTTCTTTAGGCGCAGCTTCAGATGCTTCAGCTGGCCTGACAAGTTCTTCAGGCGACACTAGTGGTTGCCCTGGCAATTTCTTCAGCGGCTGGAATTGCTTCATCAGCCCTGGTGCTTGCAGTTTCATCAATAGCCTGATTTTTATCAGCGGTGCTGGCATGTTCTTCAGTTGGCTGTGCAGATGCTTCAGCCTGAGGAATTTCAATGTGCGTTGGAGCAGCAACATTGGAAGTAAGTCCCTTAGCCTTTTTGATGAATCTGGCTTTGGCTCCCAGCCATTCTGCCTTGTAGGCGTCAAATTCATCACCGAGCTTCTTGATCTCAGATTGCAGAGCGATAAGTTGTTCAGGCGATAGCGTAAGAACATTGTCCTTCATAAAGCGTTATTTCTTGTACTGGGCTTTCTTCACAGACCTGGCTTGCTCATATTTCCATTTCTCTTCTGAGATGAAAGCCGTCAACATGTGACTTTGACCAGGTGTGAGATTTAACTCTGGCAAGGGAGTGTTTGGGTCATTGTGCCAGAGGTCAATGAAGTCCAGGATCTTCTTCAGATCCAACAGGAGGGGCACAACACTGCCCTTGGCGGGGCGCCCCCACCCTCGTGACCGCCTCTGTTACTTCTTGGAGTAGGGTCCAAGTCTCCTAGATCACGTTTAGTGAGAAAATCACGTTCCCGAAGGTTTCATTCCGTTTGGACTCCGTTTGATATTCCGTTTCTTCGAAACACTGAAATAGGCAAAAAACAACAATTACAGGCTGGGCCTCCGGTTAATAGGTTAGTCCCAAAAATAATATAAAAGTGGAAAATAAAGCCCAATATAGTCCAAAACAGTAAATAAAGTAGCATGGAGCAATCAGACAACACCAAAATAAAACATACAACTCAAACCAATCTAGATCATCAATCAACCCAAAAGAAAAAATAAATCTACTCAAAACATCATAGGATGGCAACACATCATTGGATCATAATATGTGGCATAAAGCACCATGTTAAATTAGGGGATTACAGCGGGGTGCGGGAGAGTGGACAGCTTAAAAGAGGTGAGGAAGGTGATGAAGATGGTGATGTTGATGAAGACGATCACCGCGGTGATGATTCCCCCGGTGGCACTCCGATGCACCGAGAGAGAGGGGGAGAGAGTCTCCCCCTTGTGCTTCCTCCTCCATGGCCTCCCCCCTAGATGGGGAGAGGTTCTCCCTCTGGTCCTTGGCCTCCATGGTGATGATGGCCCCCTCCGGCTTCCTCCTCCATGGCCTCCGGTGATGATGGCCCCCTCCGATAGGGTGCCAGAGAGGCCTAGATTGATATTTCATGGCTAAAGAGGCTTGCGGCGGCGGAACTCCTGATCTTGGTTTATTTTTGCGGGTTTTGGTATTTATAGGAATTTTGGCGTCGGTCTCACATCAAGGTGGTCCACGAGGCAGCGTCAAAGACAGGAGCACCCTTTCAGGGGGTAGGGCCCGCCCCCACCCTTGTGGTTGTCTCGGGACTCTTCTAGCCCAACTCCGATGCTTCGGGGGTCTCTTTTGGTCCATAAAAAATCACCGTAAATTTTCAGCCCATTTTGAGAACTTTTATTTCTGCACAAAAAACGACACCACGGTAGTTCTTCTGAAAAGAGCGTCAGTCCGGGTTAGTTCTAATCAAATCATACCAAAATCATACAAAATTGTTGTAAACATTGCATTAATACTTCATAAATTAAAGATATGTTTGATGCGGCTTGAACTACGTCGGTATTTCCCCAAAGAGGAAGGGATGATGTAGCACAACAATGGTAGGTATTTCCCTCAGTAATGAGATCAAGGTTATCGAACCAGTAGGAGAACCATGCAACACTACGTAAACGGTACCTGCACACAAAGAACAAATACTTGCAACTCGACGTGTTAAAGGGCTTGTCAATTCTTTTTGGATATTAGTGCCAGAATTTGTCAAGTAGACGAGATAAAATTGTAGTAGATTGATATATTTAAAAGCAAATAAAATTCAGCAAAGTATTTCAGGGTTTTTGGTAATATAGATCTGAAAATAAAAGATGCAAATAAATAAAAAGGCAAATAACAATATAGATCTAAAAGTATATTATTAGAAAATAGACCCGGGGGCCGTAGATTTCACTAGTGGCTTCTCTTGAGAAAAATAGCATACGGTGGGTAAACAAATTACTGTTGGGCAATTGATAGAACTTCAAATAATTATGACGATATCCAGGCAATGATCATTATATACGCATCACATCCAAGATTAGTAAACCGACTCCTGCCTACTTCTACTACTATTACAGTATTACTCCACACATCGACCGCTATCCAGCATGCATCTAGTGTATTAAGTTCATTGAAAAACGGAGTAATGCAATAAGAATGAAGACATGATGTAGACAAGATCTATTCATGTAGGAATAGACACCATCTTGTTATCCTTAATAGCAACGATACATACATGTCATTTCCCCTTCTGTCACTGGAATTAAGCACCGTAAGATCGAGCCCATCACAAAGCACCTCGTCCCGTGACAAGAAAAATCGATCTAGTCGGCCTAACTAAACCAAAGATTTGAAGAAGAAATACGAGGCTATAAGTAATCATGCATATAAGAGATCAAAAGACTCAAATAACTTTCATGGATAAAAACATAGATCTGATCATAAACTCAAAGTTCATCGGACCCCAACAAACACACCGCAAAAACAGTTACATCAAATAGATCTCCAAGAGACCATTGTATCGAGAATCAAAACAGAAAGAGGAAGCCATCTAGCTACTAACTACGGGTCCATAGGTCTACAATGAACTACTCACGCATCATCAGAGAGGTACCAATGAAGATGATGAACCCCTCTATGATGGTGTCTCGATTGGATCTGTGGTTTCTGGAACTTCTGGCAACTGGAATTGTTTTTCTTCGCCTCCCCTAGGGATTCTGGAATATTGGGGTATTTATAGAGCAAAGAGGCGGTGCGGGAGGCGGTCGAGGTGGGCACAACCCAGTAGGGTGCGCCTGGGCCCCCAGGCACGCCCAGGTGGGTTGTGCTCCCCTCAGAGCCCCTCTCTGGTACTTCTCTGACCCAATAGGTATCTTCTGGTCCAAAAAAATCACCAAAAAGTTTCGCTGCGTTTGGACTCTGTTTGGTATTGATTTTGTACGAAGTAAAAAACAAGCAAAAAACATCAACTGGCACTGGGCACTATGTCAATAGGTTAGTCCCAAAAAATGATATAAAGTTGCTATCAAATGATTGTAAAACATCCAAGAATGATAAATTAACAACATGGAACAATAAAAAATTGTAGATACGTTGGAGACGTATCAGCATCCCCAAGCTTAATTCATTATCTTCCTCGATTAGGTAAATGATAAAAACAGAATTTTTGATGAGGAATGCTGCCTAACATGTTCATCACATATTATTTTATTTTGTAGCATGGACATTTGGACTTTTATATGATTCAAAGGAGTAGCCTAGTTTTGACATGAAGATTTCAATACTCAAGCATATCAACAAGCAACCATGTCTTTCAAAATATCAATACTAAAGAAAGTTATCCCCATTATGCTCAATCATTGATCCATTCATGAAACACACACGCATATTAGGTACACCCAATGCTCAAGTACGATCATAGTGCCCCTTAGTTGGTGCTTTATAAGAGAAGATGGAGACTCAAATAAAAATAAAATTGCATAAAGTAAATAGAAAGGCCCTTCGCAGAGGGAAGTAGGGATTTGTAGAGGTGCCAGAGCTCAAAGGAAAAAATATAGAGATAAAAAATTTTGGTGGCATGCTTTTCCTGTCAACGAAAACGACCAAGTAGTTCCCAATACTTTCCATGCTAGATATATCATAGGCGGTTCCCAAATAGAAAATAAAGTTTATTCCTTTTTCCACCATACTTTCACATTCCACGGTTAACCAGATCCACGGGCGCCGTCCATACCAACACTTTCCAAGGAATTTATTATTTGATAACATAAAGTAATTTTAATTTTCATTTTGGGACTAAGCATCCCTAATACCTTTACCGTACGCTCGTGCAATGCCAAGTAAATAAACACTCATCTTGAGAATAACACATCTAGCATGGAAAAATATCAGCCACCCCCTACCGTTTCATGAGAGGTACGAGCACACAAAAGAGAAATTTAATTTGAAATTAGAGATGGAACATACAAATTTTCTTAGAATGGCACAATACCGCATATAGGTAGCTATAATGGACTCATATGGAAAAATTGGGTTTAAGGATTTTGGATGCACAAGTAGTGAACATACTTAGTGAAAGCGAAGGCTAGCAAAAGATTGAGAACAATCCAACCAAGAAACAAAAATTCTCATAAGCGAGCATTAAGCATAACTAACACCGAATAATGCACCACAAGTAGGATGTAACATCATTGCATAACAATTGAATTTTGTGCTTGCATAGGGAATCACAAACCTTAACACCAATATTCTTACTAAAACATAATCACTCATTAACATGACTCACATATCACTATCATCATATCGCAAAACTATTACAAAGAATCAAGTTTATTTTGTCCAATGATATTCATGAAAGTTTTTATTATATCCCATTGGATATTTATCACTTTGGGACTAGGTTTATATGTTGCTATTGATAGCTCAAACAAATCTAAGTGAAGAAAATGAGCATAAAAAAATTTCTTCTCTCTAAATAATTTAAGTGAGGAAAGAGAGAATTTCTTAAAAAAATTACTAACTCTCAAATAAATCTAAGTGAAGCATGAGAGAATTTCTTCAAAAATACTAAAGCACACCATGCTCAAAAATATATAAATGAAGCACTAGAGCAATTCCATAGCTCATAAAGATTTAAGTGAAGCATAGAGAGCAATTCTAACAAGTAATAGCATAATTTTGGCTCTCTCAAATAGGTGTGTCCAGCAAGGATAGGTGACAAAAAATAAAAAGATAAACAAGCAAAGAATCATATAATACAAGACACTCCAAGCAAAACTCATGATATGTGTGTCGGATTTCGGGTTCCAGCAGACCCTTGAGGTTCGAACACTGGGGTGCGCGCGGAGATCCAACCCTCCACCGTCTCGCACCTCGCCGAATCGGTGGGACCTAAACTACTAAACGGAACAGCACAAGAGACACGAGATTTATACTGGTTTAGGCCACCATTGTGGTGTAATACCCTACTCCAGTGTGTGGTGTGGTGGATTGCCTCTTGGGCTGATGAGGAACAATACAAGGAAGAACAGCCTCGCGAGGGTCTGTTCTTGGCGGGCGCGATGAACTGCTAGGTGGTGTTCAGTCGCTCTAGCTACTGGTTCCTTGATGAGGATTCGGATCTCGGATCCCCTGCTCTGGGGGTGGCTACTTCTATTTATAGGCGAAGGCCCTGGGCCTCTTCCCAAATATTGAGCGGGAAGGGCGCCAAAAATTGGCCATTTTGAAGGGGAACAACGGGTACACTTATCCTGACTAAAGTTGGTCCTCGCACTTTGCCAAAGGCTCGTGATGACGCCTGCTTGGGCTCCACGATGACTCCCCTCCGGCCGTTGGGCTGGTCTTGGTCTTGTTGCAATCAAAGCGGATGCCTTTGCTTGATGCTCTTGCCTGCGCTTGCTCCCTTTGCACCAAAGAGGAAAGGAGGACGCTACACGGCTGGCGCCCGACTGGCGCCCTTGGTCGTCATGGCTTGCGTCATGGGCACCTCGTGAGGTACCCTGCCTTGAACTCTCCGCCTCCTCATGAGCCAGCCTGACGAGGCCGTGCCTGAGGAAGCTCCTTGTCGTCCGCCCCGCGAGGCTTGGCCCCTCGCGAGGGTCTTGAGCTTGCGTTGATGAAGATGGGCTGTCCTGGGCCTCCTTTGAGCCACGCCGTAGGCCGCAGGCAGGCAAGTCTGGGGACCCCCGTTCCCAGAACACCGTGATGAGACCCGGGCCCACGGCGCCCGAACTTGGCCGAGCGAGAGAGGCGAAAGGGCAAGTGCGGCGTCATGAGCCCTAACAGCTCTTGACCTTGGGAGACGATGTGGCGGTTGATTGGGCGCATGCGCCTTGCTTCCCCACGATGCCTCGGTAACCACCCGGATTCGACAAGTCCTCGCATGCGAGTCGGTCATGATTACCGGTGATCGTGGAGGCCGACGGTTGGCCTTCACGGCTATAAATGCGAACGGCGCACACCCTTCCAGTCTATCCTTTCTTGTCTCTCCTTCTTCTCCATGGCTCCACCAAGGAAGTTCTCGGCCGTAGAGAAGGGGAAGGGCCGTCAGGTCGAGTCTTCCTCTCCTCCGCCTAAGCGTGGCCGAGGTCGGCCTCGCAAGCATCCCATGGCCTCCACGGCGGTCCACCGCGGCCGTGAGGGAGGCTCTCAGCGTGGCGACTAGCGGCTGGCCACGGTCGGAGGGCGTGCCCCGGCCGCGCGTCCCCCGAGGCCGCGCCTCCATGCTGCTGAAGCGCTGCCGGAGTTCATGGTGAGGGCGGAGGAGCCGTCCGACGTCCGGCTTCAGCTCCCGTGCTTCCTCCTGGGTGAGCTCCCAGATGGCGCCCTGGGCGGCCTCTGGCTCCAGGAGGATGGCTGCTGCAGCCGGGCTTCGTGGGATTCTCTGGAGGTCTCGCGAGGAACTGTTCTGACCCTTGGTGGCTGGCAGACGTTCGCTCGCGCGCGTGGTCTTTGCCACCGGTGTTCCCTGCACTTCAAGTACGACGGCGGCGCCACCCTCTATGTGAGGGTGTTCGGGGAAGACGGTCGCCGCATGGGGTGCTGCCCTGAAGACGACGACCGCGGCCGAGGACTCAGCCCCGGCGTGGATGGAGAGGGCAGCACGCGGGCGGCTGGCGATGCTCGTGACTCCTCGCGCTTCTCCAGCTCTTCTTCGGGTGGTGATTCTTCCAGCAGTGGCCGCGGCCAACCCCCACGCCGCCGCGCCTGCTTGGGGGGTGGCAGCGGGTCCGCTTGCCGTCGCGCCCCGGTGAAGCGCGAGAGGGAGTCCGCCTGAGCTCCGGAGACGGCTCGAGCCTTCCAAGAGGGCCGAAATGGGTCGTGCATCACCTGCTTTTGTCCTTTTTCTTTCTTTTCTCCTGTGCAAAAAAGGCAACAATGTGTGGCCCCGTGGGGGCGTGTTTAGGTTAACGCCGTTAATTATTGTACTGCTTTTGTTATCCTGATACTGTTCCTTTCTATTGTACGCCCATTCGCAAGTGAACTCCAGCCGTGGCCGCGGGGGCGACCGATCCAGGCCCCGTGTTCGCGTTGTGCTGCCCGTGAGGCAGGGTCAGGAGGGGTGCTCCAGTTGTGGACCAGGGCCGTGCAAACTTGAGCGATAGGGGCAGGAACGCTCGCGGGGGCTCCCGAGGCCGCTGCTTCGCGAGTCCCCACGCAAGAGAAATCGATGCAGGAGAGCGAAAAAGATCGAAGAACCACAGACCAAAAGAAGGCGATAGTTTCGATAAAAACTCCAAATGGGAATAACTAGTCAACTGCAGAAAGCAAATGAAAAAGCCGTGTCCGGCACCTAGTCTAGTCTTCGACGTCTTCTCACCGGTGTGGAGCTAAGTGCTGCCACTTTGGGCGTGGGAGGGAGCCCGGGGCTGAGGCCGGCACTCCTGAGACTCCGGCGTGTACAGCCCCAACTCATTATTACGTGAGAGTGTCACGGGTCATGAGCTTCACAGGCGTTGGCCCTCTTCACAGCTCGGGCCTTTCTTGCAGGAAGCGAGCTTCACGGCGTTGCCCTCTTCACGGGCTCCGGGCCCTTTCCAGAACGCGACAGCTTCACAGGCGTTCGCCTTCTTCACAGGCTCTGGGCCTTTCTCGAAAAAGATGAGCTTCACAGGCATTCGCCTTCTTCACAGGCTCTGGGCCTTTTCCAAAAAGAATGAGCTTCACAGGCATTCGCCTTCTTCACAGGCTCTGGGCCTTTTCCAAAAAGATGAGCTTCACAGGCATTCGCCTTCTTCACAGGCGCTGGGCCTTTTCCAAAAAGAATGAGCTTCACAGGCATTCGCCTTCTTCACAGGCTCTGGGCCTTTTCCAAAAAGATGAGCTTCACAGGCATTCGCCTTCTTCACAGGATCGGGGCCTTTTCCAAAAAGATGAGCTTCACAGGCATTCGCCTTCTTCACAGGCTCTGGGCCTTTTCCAAAAAGAAGAGCTTCACAGGCATTCGCCTTCTTCAGAGGCACTGGGCCTTTTAGGGGTAAAACCTCCGGAGGTGCTAGATGTTCCACGCGTTCTGTATAGGTACTCCATCTTGAGTCTCCAAGCGCACTGAGCCAGGCCTGGAAACATGAACAACCTTGAACGGGCCCTCCCACATGGGAGAGAGCTTATGTAGTCCCTCCCTGGAGAGGACCCGTCGGAGCACGAGGTCCCCTACCTCGAGAGTTCTGGGGCGGATGTTGCGGCAGTGGTATTGCCGGAGTGCCTGCAATAGTACTTACTACAGACAAGCAAAGTTGCACTAACTAAACTCTGCAGACTATTTCTTGCCACCGACCTACGGGATGAACCCCGCATAACTGACTAGGCCATGGACTTCGTGTGAGATGTCTACATGCACCATCACCATCTTGTCAACCTTGGAGAACCTAACATAGTGGTCTTTCTACTCATAAACATGATGATGAAGACATGCCGCATCAGATTTGTTGGGAAGCTTTACAAGAACCACACCCTTCGTAATCGAAGGCACATCCAGGAAATTGTTGTGGTTAAGTACAGCCTCGAGAACATGCCTGACAACAATGCTACAGGAAAACACTAGTTCAGGACACGTGGCGACAAGGACACAGCAGCTGGATAGTTCAGCAGTAGAACTCATCATCAGGTCTTCCAGTTCACATGGCATGACTTTGAGAAGTTCATCTCCACCACGGATCTGGTTCTAATTCAAACAAAAACCATATTTCATTACTACATCCGTTCAGAAATATAAGATGATTTTCGATATTATACTCCATATATGACTACATATACGCACAGAAATGAGTGATCAAAGACACTAGAACATGTCTTCAAAGGCATGAGAGCAGAGGGATTACATGCAATATCCATAACACAAATTCTTGAGGCAAATATACCCTCTTAAAAGGTAGCATTGATGTTCATAAAGTACTCCCTCCGTCCCAAAATTCTTGTCTTAGATTTGTCTAGATACGGATGTATCAAGTCACATTTTAGTATTAGATACATCTGTATCTAGAAAAATCTAAGACAAGAAATTTGGGACAGAGGGAGTAGTTGAAAGTAATCTATAAGAAATCAGTGTCAACCTCTCGCATGTTTTGGTCAAAAGAGGAATTTAGAACCGTCATTTGGCACACTAAAATCACATGCAAGATCACCCAGAAAGTTGTACTACCAGTACTAGTACTACGTGTTAGATGAAAAAACACGATCAAGATCGAGAAAAAGATCGTCAACAAGAGACATTACCTGGACTTGCTTAATGAGGGATCCCCGAAAGGGGGGCTTGGACAGGGCGATGGCTTTGAGCTTGTCTGCGGTAGTCTCGGCAGGGTGCTTGCGCTTCTTCGTACCATGAGCCTCGACGGTTTTGGCCAGAGCCATAGACATCATGTCGGCCGGTGCTCCGGCGTCCATCCAAGAGAGGAAGCTGAGAGAGAAGAGTGAAAGGAGGAACGAGATGAGGGAGAAGCGAAGTGAGTGGGGGTTTTCTTCAAGAGAGGAAGCTGAGAGAGAAGAGTGAAATGATGGTTGCTTCGTCCGTCTAACTTCTTCTTTGGAAAGGAGGGGGCTTTGTGATTTGAAGGCTCATTGGGCATTACTGCGGCGGTTCGATCGAAGTAGTCTACCGTCACTCTACTACGGAGTAATTTAGTGCATGGTTGGTGGACCCAGGTGCTGGCTGTCCCACACATCGGTGAAAGTGAGTAATTTAGTGCATGGCTGGAGGAGGATCCGCACGGTAGAGCGTGTCCACTGTTTTTCATTCTGAAAAAAAAATGATTACAGCAAGCGTTTCCACTCTTACGACGGAGGAGTTCGAAACACGACAACCACTTGAACATACACAGTGCTCCTACTACTAGGCATGTGCAGTGGTTCATACGTCAGTACTACACAATCTTGTTGCTGTGTTGTGCGCATGTCAACTACTCCTATATGTAACATAGTACCGCTTTTATCGATCGAGAATGAACGGTGAGATCAATGTTAACAGAACTAGGTCCACAGCGCACGGAGAGTACGGTGCTACAGTACTCCACGAAACATGAACCATATGAAGCACATCCTATAGTGTTAGACAGCGTGTATGAAGGGTGCATGGGATGGGAGCAAAAGTTTCCTTCTCGACCCACTTTTGGGTGTTTGGCAGAGTGCATGAGTCCACACTAGTAGGTTGACAAAAATACACGAAGAGGAAACAACTATATTGAGATGAGAATGCAACCAAACACACCCACACGCTTTGTGCTACAGTGACGGATCTGCACCGTCTGAGTTTGATCCAACGGTCATGTTGCGCCGAGACATGGACATGCCCATGCAGAGGGCGCCTAAACACCACCGAAGTCCCTCTCCTTCTCGAGGCGCATGACGTTGGTGATGCAGGGTGCAACCGCCCGCAGAGCCCGCTCCCGGTCGACGGGAGCCAGCTCGTCAAAGACGGCGTCCAATGGCACGAATGGATTCCGGTGACGGAGCCCTGAAAGGATTCGCCCGGCAACGGCGACGGCAACGCGCAACCCCTCCTTGTCGAGCTCAGCCCCCACCATCGCACGGAGACGGCTCAGCTCCTTGGAGATATAGGTGAAGAAGGATACCAGGTCAGGAAGCCGCAGCTCGTTGAAGTCGACCGGGTGGTCGAACGGGTTTAGCCTGACGGCCGGCATCGTCACGCTGGCACGACGGTAGGCATCGCGCAGCCGCAACACGTGCGTGGCAACTTGGTTCACCAAGTGGCTGAGGCGATCCTGGACCTCGTCACGATCGGCCCGCTCGCGCTCCAGCCTGGCTCCCGATGGCCTATCGTATCTCCCACTTTCGCAGCAACGCCGCCCGGCGCCTCGAGCATCTTTGTGATGGGCGCCTGCCGCTTTTGAAGCTCCGTGAACTCTCGCACATAACGGAGGAGCATGGCACTCCTCTCCTCCTTGAGCTCACAGAGCTCCACGTCCTTATTACGAGCTCCGCATCCTTGGCATGGAGCTCCTGTGTCAGGCGCCTCACCTTGGACTCCATGATCTGCTGCGCCTCCATGGCACCAGGTAGAGCAATGGGGAGAGGAAGCAAAGGGGCGAAACTGCTGAAAGGCAATGCAATCTACGGGAAGGCGGAGGGAGCCAGCCGAGGAGCGGGGAATCTTTTGGTTTTCACCACGGTAAAACACCAGTCGACGACTTCTCACATCAGGGAGCAGTGGGTTTTTACAGGCGGAGTCATCGTGACTAATTGCTACCGCGCCTGCTCCCGTCAATCAAAAAATTAAAAATCCTTCCGTGCCTGCTCCCGTCAATTAAAAAATTTAAAATCCTGCCGCACCCAAACACTAGAGCAACGCCGCTGTCGATATTTAAATTTACGTGCCAGCAAGTAGATAAAAAAAGGGGTGAAAAAACAAATGTGGCAGCGGCCTAGCTAATCGGTCGAACTAGCCCAACTAGCTAGCCACCGTGCTTCACTGATGTACTCGGCGGGAAAGGTGGTCTTTCGTGATTTGACGACTCATTTACTTGCTTCGGCGCTACGACCGAGGAGGACCGGGCGTCCCACGTCAGGAAGAATATATGCGTGCACCACCCGGGAGGACCCCGAAACCGCGCGGTAGGGTGTGCCATGTCTCGGCATGGAGGAAAAATGTGCGTGTAAAAATATACTGTATCAGACATAGTACCTATGGTTCGACCTCGGGACCCTGCCAGTCGGTCGAGAACACCCCACTAGCCACACAGCTTCATCATGCAAACGTGGCACGGTTAGCTCCGTCTCGACCAGCCGCAACATCTCTTGTTCTAGGTGATTCTTCTATTTTCCAAGCTTTTTTTAGTTGTAATAACACCACGGCAAGCTAGCGCCGCTCTTCGTGTGTGCCCGTGCAAAGGTTAGACGATGGAGAGAAGAGAGATTGAGATCGCAGACACAGGACCACTTTCGTAAGTGAGACAACGGTCATGCTGCGTGTTGACGAGGCACTCCCTCTACTCTACTCAAGGGATGTACTGTATAAAATCAAGTTATGGGTCAAAGCCAACAACCGTTTGTTTTTTCAGGCTATCGACTTACGCTTTGTAGTCCAGGTTGCCAGTTTGAATCTCGTCTTTCAGATTTGTTAGTTTTAGGTCCAAATTTGATTAATGACAAGTGGGACCCCCGTGTGTTGTTCCGATATTTCAGTGTAGGATGGTTTTTTTGAACAAACACTTTGCGCGGTTAGACAAGTAACGGCACAAGTTACACGTATTTTGCAAGTTTATGAACAAGAATGATAGCGGCATAGAATATCACATCCACCCCGCAGCTTAGAAACTATGGGATACGAGTTTTTACACCGTTGGAAGTGAGATCCAATGGCTTGGGAGTAGTCTTTGTAATTATGCGCAATTTCCAAACTCTCCAAAGTTTTTTTTTGCAAATAAAACATTCAGGCCTCGTGTGTGCCGCTGCATCTTCGATCCAATGGCTCCCCGGTGCTAATATTAGGTGCTCCCAGTAGCTTAATTACCCGCTATGATGATATGAGAATCTAGGTCGTATGATCAGTGATCAGATGGCACATGCATAGTACTTGTACTTTCTGCGCATTTCCCAAACTCTATCAGCCGTATATTGCAAAAACATTCAAACCTCCCATCGTGGGCGTTAGATCTCGGTGAACTTCGTATCACCATAGAATCTACGGTGCAGGAGCACCTCATACTCTCCCGTGCGAGAAAACATAAGGTGCTATCGCAGCTTGGATGCTACGGTGATACGAGCTTGGAGGTCGTTTGATCTGAGATCCAATGGCATCTGAGTAGTCTTTGTGCTTGTAAGCAGTGGCCGAGTTCTTTTGGGGCTTTTCTGCAAAAAACCATTCGAACCACCGTGGAGGTGTTGGGTCACAAATCCAATGCCTCCGAAGAGCTTGTATCACAAAAGCATCTAAGGTGTGGTGGCACATGATATTCTTACATACGGGGAGAATATGATGTCCTCCTTCATCTTAGATGCTACGGTGATACGAGCTTGAGGTCGTTGGATATGGGATCAAAGGGCATCTAAGTAGTTTTGTACAAATTGTGTGCAATTCTCAAACTCATCAAGGTTTCTGCAAAAAATTAAGACACATCATGTGAGCTGCTATATCTCGGATCTACAAGCTCCAAGCAACTCGTATCGGCATATAGCATGTAAGGTATGGGGGCACATGATATTCTCTCGGGGAGGAGGGGTGGGGTGCACAACCAATCCGTGGTTGGGAGGGTGGGAACAAATATAATCTAAACAACCCTAAACAGAGCTCCACAGTTTTATCTAAGGTCGAGGGTTGACCCCCGACAATCATAGCTCCGCCTAAACACAACATTTGCATGTACTGTAGTACTAGACTTAATATTCATGTTTCAGTTTCATGTTCATTTTAAATATTCAACTGAGGACCATGGATATTAGTCTTACATTTTACTCCCTTCGTTCCTAAATATTAGTCTTTTTAGAGGCTTCAAATGGACTGGCACATACGGATGTATATAGACATATTGTAGAGTCTAGATTCACTCATTTTGCTCCGTATGTAGTCACTTGTTGAACTCTCTAAAAGACTAATATTTAGGAATATAAGGAGTATTTTTGACCTCGTGTCATACATGCATGGGTTGGAAAAATAGATGCACTATACTTATTGGATTGTTGTTGTGTTCGTCCGTGTGTGTCTGTGTGTGTGTGTGTGTGTGTGTGGTCATATGCTTGATACATACAAAGTTTTCTCACCTCCATATTGTTCATCTTTTAAATTTCAATTTGGATTGGAAAACTTACTAGGGATACCATGAAATGTGAAATCCACGTTGAGATCACTATATCACAAATTCACTCTAATTCAACGACTCGTCATAAATCAATTACCACGTTGAGATTAGTATTTGCAAGGAAAATACGGTAATTGTAATACACATAGATTCGTTCGGCAATTAAAAAGGTTCCTTTCGTATTCTCAAATGGTAGGACCCAACGGCGTACCAGCCAGACCTTGGCTCGTGTTGATCCTAAAAAAAACGGGCTCGTGTCCTTCGGTGGCGTGCGTGGTATGCACATTAGGCAACCCCAACCAGTCGAGCCTCAGCGTTTCAAGTCGACATATCTGGCAGCCAGAATTCCAACCCTAGGAAATTCCCCTCATGTCCCCGGTCCATAATGACTACCGATGAACAATGGAGAGATGCTTTAGTAACTAGACAACGTTACCTACCGTGCCGAGCACGGTTCAATTCCCTCGGTCGCCGCTCGTCAATGTCACCCGTCAACTGCATTGCCTAGTACTACTACTACTACACCAGGATGAGCACAGAATTGAGCCCGTTTGTTCGTGCCTAGTACTTTTTTTGTTCGTGCCTAGTACTTGAGTTAATATATCAGGCAATGCACTGGTACGGAGGGATTATCCTTTTACTCCTTTTTCTTCAATTCGAGACAAGCTGCTTATGACAAGTTTCACAAATGAAGAGCCAAGGTATTTTGGAACAAAGACCTGTCACGTTTTTTTTGAGGGAAAAGACCTGTCGCGTTAAGGCGAACGCTTTCACTATTGAAACTGTGGGCGTTTACGTGCCGCCACGAGTCCCCGCTTCTCATCGACAGGTGCCGTCCCAGCAAGCGTGTGAGTCGACGGAGGCGGCGGCGAGCAGATCAGCTGCGCCCGGCCGTGGGAGGCGGCGAAAGCAGGTCAGGCAGACTCACCGGAGGCGAGCCCTTTGACCAGGCTCCGCCGCCCACCGTCGTCCCAACTGCTCCCACTTTTAATATCGCCGGCGCCGCAGTTTAAAATCAACCCCGCACTACCCGGTATCACTACAATCCTCTCTCTTCCTCTCCGATTCTCCTGTCGTGTACCTCCAACTAGCCTGACCTAAACGTACGCCATGCCGCATCATGATGGTCTGCCCTTAGTGTTCCAGTTTCATGAGGAAGACACCCAGCCGGAGTCTCAAGAACATAAGGCGCTTTGGGACGAGCTTGAACTCGCCTTGCGGGAAGACGACGCGCCTGTCCCTGCTCCCGTTCCGGCTCCCGTCGCCCGGACTATGCCAGCGCCCATCCCCGTGGCATTGATGGGCTGGGAGCCGCACATTGTTGCCGAGCTTGATGCCATGGGGTTCCACGAGGTCCCCGCCGACTTTCACGCGCCCGTGCACTGCTAAGCGCATGCGTCCAGATGCATCGACGCTGCGCCGTGCCGGTGTGCATGCACTGCGCCAACAGATGCGCTATCTGGCATCGACGCGGCGCCCGTGCGGTGCCCATGCACACGAACGTCTTCGCTGCGCTATTGATGGCGCTGTCTCGCTGGTGCGGTGCCCCCTCGCCGGCATGGATGGTCATTGCCGACCGCTTCCTTGCACCAACGCCAGTCGCCTCCTCCCGCCAGTTGACTCGCTCCGAAGTCCAGAACATTTTGGCCTTCCTTGAAGCTAGGCCAACGTCCAGGAGTACGCCAACAACTGCGCAAGATCCGTTGCGCACCGGTATAGAGTTGCTCTATCAATGTATAAGAAGCTTTCAACTTTTTCCGCACGTCTGATCCCAAGTGGCCAATACGTGTCCCTGTATCATTCAAAGGGTTATTAAACCGGCAATTTTATGAGAAGGCCTTATTACGACAGAAGTCAAAAGGGCTTACCAAAGACAGCGGTCATGGCATGTACCGCCGCTTTACATCGGGTCGATTCATCCACCACCGGTTTAAGGGCAGCTTCAGCATGTTCTTCCCGTTGAGTTAAAGCGGCCTTTTCACTGGCCCAATCCGCCCGCTCCTTGTTGAAGCCCTCCTTAAGCTTTTCCATGACGCTTAAAGCACTGGTTAATTCGTCCTTTGCTTTGGAGGTTTCAGCTTGCTGGAATTTCAGGTTTTCTTGAAGATCAGCGATTTGACTATTCTTTCTTGTTCACATCAGCCTACATACAGATAATCATTTAAGGATTAAGATGAAGAGTTGAAGTACCAACCCCACAACAAGTTATGCCCTTGGTACTTGGGGGCTAATGCATATTTGCTTTTCATCCTACAATTTATATATAAAGTCCCAAGCTCAATACAAGTATTCAACTTGGCACTTGGGGGCTAATGCCTATTTGCTCTGTCATTAAGTAATGTTGGAATTCTTATGTTATTCAAGTCCCGGTTTAACTACATTAAGTTGAACCGGCCCTTGGGGGCTATCAGAGTTGACAATTTGCAATATACAAGCAGAGAGTTATGGAGTTTACCTCATATTTGTCCTTCATCATGTTCACCAAACCGGCTTCATAATCACGGCTGGTATATAACCGGTTCAAGTAGCCTAATGAAGCTCTTGTGGATTCAAAGCGGCGTAAGTTGCCAAATCGGCACTCCACTTGCCTTTACCAAACGCAGTAAATTCATCCTTGGCAGTATGCTTGGACAAGGCGACAGGATTACCTGGCTCGAAATGGCCAAAGCCAGTAATCTCGACATCATCATCCTTGGCTTCGCCGGTTCGCACTAGGGTTGCCGGTTTATCCATCTGCTTTGGTGGACTCGTTGTCTTGTCAGTTTGAGCAGGACTTGTGGGTTGACTTGGAGGACCGGTGGTATCGACATACGCCTCTTCAATAGTAACATCATGACCTTGCAATGGTGGATCAGTCAGTATATCATCCTGGATGTGTTCCTTAGGGTTTGGTGTTTGTGCCGGTTCAGTAGCCTCGTCTTCTGCCGCTTTATCCAGGTGAGCTTTCTTGCTTGGCCTGGGCTTGGCTCTGAAAGGAAAAATTCAATGAACATTGAAAGTGGTATACCAAACAACATTATCAGGAATATGGCTCACCCAAGCACTGTCTTGAGTGCTGGGAGTTGGGTGCCTGTCGACTCGCCAGAGGAAGAACGAGAAGTCACCTGATAATCGGAGTCAGATGGATTAAGAGGTTGACGAAAGCAGCCCGCTTTAGGATAAGCATTGTTGAAACAGTTAGAGACCTCTGAACGGCGTTTCCGAACCGGACTGTTCGGTAAACCGGTGGAGGTGACTACCTGGCCGCTGTGCCGGGTTGCGCAACGAGCTTCATGCTGTTGTGTCTTCAAGGTGTGAGAATCAAGGAGCCGCGAGTTTGGAAACGGAGCTGTCGCCTCGATTGTCGCAGGTTTATTAAACAAAAGAGGTATTGTGGATAGTTCTTATGACAAATGACGTCATGCCGGTTCACCACAATCTGAGAAGATGACGTCACGGCGGTTCAACCAAGAAGATGATTGAAGACGAAGTTTTTACTGAGGATTGACATGAACCTGTTCAAATCAATCTAGGGCCTAATGTTGGGGATATTACTACTGGGCGTAAACCGGCCAGGAGAGGCCGGGTTAACTTCATCAGTAGTCAAGTATGCTTGAAGCCCGTGAGGATATTCAATAAGGGCCCAAGGCCCAGAACCGGCTTAAGGGTTGTAGCCATAAAACCGGCATTAGTATGTAACTTGTGTTGTAAGTTAGAAATACTAGAGACTGAACCGGACACGTCTATGAGCCGGTCTCGGGACTCTGCAAACCGACGGCGTCACCCATGTATATAAGGGGACGACCCGGCGGCGATTCAGGACAACAGACAACAACTCAAGACTTAGGCGAAGCTTGTTTGCTCCCTAGTCATCGAAACCCCCATCAATTCCATCACAACTAGACGTAGGCTTTTACCTTCATCGAAGGGGCCGAACTAGTATAAACTCGCTTGCGTCCTTGTGTCCGCTTTAACCCCTTCAAGCTAACCCGTAGTGATGCTTCCACGACTAAGTCCTTTCATGAGGACATCTGCCGTGACAAAACCACGACAGTTGGCGCCCACCGTGGGGCTATCGCATGATGGTTTCAAGTTCTTGGAGGACAACTTCGAAGGACTCAAGGGTTACGCTGTGGGCCGGATGACCAAGAGTCGTCACGGCAAGATCTACATCGACGATTAAGGCTGGGGCCCCGAGGCCGGCTCTATTGAGTACGGGTACCGGGTCCCCTTTGGTGGCATACACGTCTTCATTGGCAAGATCGGTGAACCGGGCCCTGAGCCGGACATCTGCACCGACCTCGTCGAAACGGCTCAGCGTGCAAGATCTTCCCAGGGTAAACCGGCTAGGAAGCATGCCTTCGTGGGAGTCATCCACTGAGGAGAATATGATGGTGGATCGGAATCTGGTAGCGAGACCGTCGTTTATTCCGGCGACGAGTCCTCGACCGGAGAAACTGAGTCATTGTATCAGTTACAAGACGGACGGATTGGGGGCTGTTCCGATGGTGATAGTATTCCGGACCCCTTTGATCTACCCAACCGGGTTGGGATATTCATGGCCGGTACATAGGCGGCGGTCCACTCTTCGACTGCAGCAGCAATGTTCTCCGGATCAGCAGCGGCGGCGACGGCCGGGGCAGGAGGCTCTGTACGCCCGCCGGCTCAAGTTTTATCTGAGTTGTTTGATGTGTTGGTTGTGCTTATGGCAGAGGCTAACCCGGCGGATCAGGACGCCCACAACGCGGAGATTGCAAAAGTGAGGGAACAGATCACTCAGGCCAAGGCCGACCTAGCGGCTGAGAACAACAGGATGGCCGCGGAGCGGGCCGCTTTGGATGCGCAGGCCTATAAGCTTATGCTGGACCAGAACGCGTCGCATGAAGTCCTGAAAAGGAAGCATCGATCTCGCCTGCCGACGGTCTTCGATGGCAGAAACCTCTTTAACACCCCAGGAGCAGGGACTAGTAACCCGCCGTGGATAAACCGGGTGGAGGCACCTGGGACGGTTGCGCCGGTTCAACCTCGCCTGATGGAGCCGCCTCGACAGAATAACATCATACCTCAGCCTGTCCAGACACCTCCAGGTCATTATTACAATCCGATTGACTATGTTATTGCCGCCGCTTCTTGGCTGGAGGCCATCCCGATTGAAGGTGATTCTCCTCTAGCGGTGGAGACGCGCCGGGTTAAGGAACTTCTTCGAACAGCTTTGGTTCAGCGGGAAGCATATTCATATAGCCGTGACCGAATTCACTCCACCCCCCGTCCAAGCCGGAGTTACAGCAGGCGGATGGATGAACCGGCCGTTTCCAGCAATGCATGGAACCGTGAAGCGCCCCGTCGCCATAACCCGGCAGGTGATGCTCAGGAAGTGGTGGACCGGGCCCGAGCGCGCAGGGACGCGGAGTTAGCAAAGACAGCAGAGGCTCGTCGACCACGCGGTTCGTCCAACCACCTCAATCGAGCCAGGAGTTACTTCTAGTTCTTTGGGAGTGCCTTGTCTTGTCCCGCTTTACGCAATGTGCGCCTGCCCAAGGATTTCAAGGGCCCGCCAAGAAGGTACCAAGTTACACGGCCGATTTTCTCCTAAGCATGGGTAGAGAGCTATGAGATGGCCATGGAGATGCTTGACGTAGATGAAGCGGGCGTGTAAAAGTATTTTACCATGATGCTTGAAGGGACAGCCCGTATTTGGTTAAAGAGCTTACCCGCCAATTCTATCAGTTCATGGGCCCAGTTGCGAGCCCGGTTTATCCAGAACTTCAAGGATACATGTAAGCAGCCCATGTCGTTAGTGGACTTAGCGGCTCGTGTCCGGGGAGGAAGGAGAGTCAACAACCCATTGGTACGCCGAGTCTCGGAAATTTTGCACTCCTCAGACCGTATCAACGCCGACTCCACGGTTATAACTTTGGAAAGCAACTGCGGGTTTAAACCTCTGAAGTTGAAACTGAGACGGATGAAGCGCCATTGCAACGATATGGGGACCCTCATGACTGCATTAGTGAAGTATGCTGATTCTGATGGTACCAAAGATCTCGAGTCTGATGATGACAAGAAAGGGAAGGGAAAGAAGAACGGCAACTCCAAGGGGCAGCAACACAACACGGCATGTCATGGTAACGAAGGCAAGCGTAAGGCGGATGACAGCATGGACTTTGTGGCTAATACTAACGCACAAGACAGGGGTCAGCGACGGAAGGGTAAACCGCCGAATCATGGTGGAGCTCCAAACCCCAATCCGGACCGCCTGGCTTATCTATTAAACCAGCCCTGTCCAAAGCACGGGACGAAGGAGGCGCCAGCCACCCACCTTTGGAAGGATTGTTATATTATGTAGGAGTTCAAAAATTCTAATGCTTTCTGATATGATCACGGATCAGGTGGTGGCTCAGGATCCGGATTCCATGGGCCGGGTCACGGTGGAGGAAATGCCGGTTCAGGCTTCAATGGAGATCAGGGTGGACATAACAATCAAAACAATCAGAGTAGCCAGGGTGGTTACAACCAGCAGCAGCAGTCGGGTTATCAGAGCAATCCAAAACAGTTGAATAGTGGGCAATATCATGTATTCACCACTAGATTAGACAAGCGAGACCAGAAGCTTCACAAATGGGCAGTGAATTCTGTTGAACCGGTCGTTCCTCGTTATTTACGCTGGTCCGAACAGCCAATCATATGGAGCAGAGAGGATCACTCACCCCGGGTTGACAATCCGGGTCAGCTAGCGTTGGTAGTGGCGCCTCAGGTGGGAGGTTATAAGTTCACCAAAGTGCTCATGGATGGAGGAAGCAGCATTAATATCTTGTACTATGAGACCTTCCGTCGTATGGGGCTAACAAATAAGAATCTTAAACCGTCCAATACGATGTTCCACGGTGTGGTACCTGGCAAGTCAGCATATCCTGTTGGCAAGATAGCTCTGGAGGTGGCCTTTGGAGATGATCATGATTCCAGGTCAGAAACATTGGTTTTTGAGGTGGTCAAGATCCGGAGCCCGTACCACGCTTTGTTTGGGTGGCTGGCTTATGCCAAGTTTATGGCACGGCCCTGTTATATTTATCTGCAGCTCAAGATGCCGGGTCACAAGGGGACCATAATCATTCATGGAGGTCGCAAGATTTCCTTGGAGTGTGAAGAAGGTGATGCAGCCTATGCAGAGTCGGTTTGTGCCACAGAAGAGTTGAAATACTACAAGGATAATGTTGATCCTGCATACATGACTCCGTTAAAGAAGCCAACCACAGAGCATGATCCAGCCCTAAAGTTCAAATCGGCAGCTGAGACCAAGCTTGTTGACTTCGTACCTGGCGATTCGTCCAAGCAGTTTAGTATCAGAACCAACTTGGATCCGAAATAGGAAAGCGCGCTCATCGAGTTCATCCGTGAGAACCGGGACATTTTTGCATGGAAGCCTTCTGACATGCCAGGTGTACCGAGGGAACTCGCTGAGCACACTCTTAATGTTGATCCTAAGTACAAACCGATGAAGCAGTTTCTCTGCCGGTTCAACGAAGAAAGGCACAAAGCTATTGGAGAGGAGTTGGCCAGGCTCTTAGTGGCTGGTTTTATTGTTGAGGTGTTCCATCCTGAATGGCTGGCTAATCCGGTGCTGGTCCTTAAGAAGAAAGGAACCTGGCGCATGTGTGTGGATTACACAGATCTTAATAAGGCTTGTGCAACAGATCCTTTTGCCCTCCCCCGCATTGATCAGATTATTGATGCTACGGCGGGTTGTGAGCGGTTGAGTTTTCTGGACGCATATTCTGGTTATCATCAGATTAAGATGGCAGTTAAGGACCAGAAGAAGACGACGTTCATAACTCCTTTTGGAGCCTTCTGCTATGTATCTATGCCCTTTGGGCTCAAGAGTGCCCAGGCAACTTATCAACGGTGTGTACAGAACTGCCTTCATAAGCAAATAGGCCGTAATGTGCATGCTTATGTGGATGATATTGTGGTTAAGTCAAGAGAGAAGGAGACTCTGGTTGATGATTTGAAGGAAACCATTGATAACCTACGGACATACAAGATGATGCTCAATCCGGCCAAGTGTGTTTTTGGTGTACCGGCAGGCAAGTTATTGGGGTTTCTGGTGTCCAACAGGGTAATTGAGGCTAATCCGGAGAAGATCACAGCTATCACCTCTCTGGCTAAACCGAAATGTATCAATAATGTCCAGCGCTTGGCGGGCCGGATTGCCGCGTTGAGCCGGTTTATCAGTCGCCTCGGTGAGAAGGCAATACCTTTGTATCAGATGCTGAAAAAAGCAGATCCCTTTGTCTGGAGTCCGGCCGCTGATAAAGTATTGGAGGACTTAAAGCAGCAGCTAGCCAACCCGCCTGTTCTTGATGCTCCGATTGACAAAGAACCATTGCTACTATATGCGGCAGCTAATGCTCGTGCAGTCGGCGTAGCTATTGTGGTAGAGCACAAGGAGGCGGGCAAGGAATATCCGGTTCAGCGTCCAGTTTACTATATCAGCGAGGTGCTTACCGAGTCCAAGCAAAGGTACCCGCATTAGCAGAAGCTAGTGTATGGAGTTTTCATGGCAAGCCGGAAGCTCAAGCAATACTTCCAGGGACATCCCATCATAGTAGTCAGCTCTGCTCCTTTGGGAGATATAATTCAAAACAGGGAGGCAACTGGCCGGATTGCCAAGTGGGCTATAGAGCTTCGACCGCACGGTTTGAAATACGTGCCTCGGACGGCGATAAAATCTCAAGCACTTGTGGACTTCATCAATGATTGGGCCAGGCGCAAGCGCTTTGAAGAAAAGCCGGATCACACCTCTTTGGACTATTCATTTCGATGGGTCCAGGCAATTGGAGGGCTCGGGGGCTGGAGTCGTATTAACTTCCCCAAGAGGTGATAAGTTCTGTTACGTTCTCCGTTTAATGTTCCCTTGTACTAACAATGCAGCTGAGTACGAAGCTTTACTCCATGGTCTCCAGATGGCTAAGGAGATGAATCTCAGCCTAGTTAAGTGCTTCGGTGACTCGGACCTGGTGGCCCAACAAGTGTCTGGTAGTTGGGATTCTAAGGACCCGCTCATGGCAGCATATCGTCGTGAGGTGGATATTATTACAGGCCACTTCAAGGGATATCAGGTGGATCATGTGGACAGACGGAAGAACGAAGCGGCGGACGCTTTAAGCCGGCTGGGCTCTCAGCGTAAACCGGTCCCGCCTAATGTCTTCTTAGATGTCTGCATAACCCGTCGGTCAAGCTCCTGGCGAAGAGGATTTGGCTATTCACGATCCGGAGGCTCAGTTGGTGGCGGCTCTGCATATCATTCCGGATTGGACGGTTCCTTATCTTGCGTACTTGAACCGGGGCGAGTTACCAGAGGATGAGACGCTGGCCAGACAGTTAATCCAGCGATCCAAGTCCATGACTATTGTCAATGGCGAGTTGCGTCATTGCAGTGTATCAGGAGCGTTTCAACGCTGTGTGTCGCCAGAGGAAGGTTGTGAGATCTTGTGCGAAATCCACGAAGGAGATTGTGGTCACCACGCCGATTCAGAATCTCTGGTGGCTCAGGCATTTCGTCACGGTTTTTATTGGTTGACTGCTCATGCTGATGCGGAGGACCTGGTTAGGCGATGTGACGGCTGTCATAAGTTCTCAAGACGCGCTCATGTGCCGGCTGAAGAATTGAGGATGATTCCAATTACTTGGTCGTTCGTGACTTGGAGGCTGGATATGGTCGGGCCTTTCAAACGGTCCAAGGACATGAAGACCCACCTTTTGGTGGCGGTTGACAAATTTACAAAGTGGGTAGAAGCGGAGCCCGTCAGCAAGTGTGATGGAGCCATGGCGGTTCAATACATTAAGAAGGTGATTTTCCGGTTTGGCTTTCCACACGGTATTATTACTGATAATGGTACCAATCTGTCTAAGGGTGCTATGAAGGAGTTCTATGAATGTGAGCACATCCGGCTTGACGTTTCATCAGTGGCTCACCCACAGTCCAATGGCCAAGTAGAGAGAGCTAACCAGGAGATCTTACGAGGCATCAAGCCCCGGCTTATGGTTACTTTGGAGCGGACGCCGGGTTGTTGAGTTGAGGAGTTACCATCTGTGTTATGGAGCATCAACACTACACCCAACAGATCGACAGGATACACGCCGTTCTTCATGGTCTACGGAGCGGAGGCGGTTCTCCCCAGTGATATCCGTCATGACTCACCTCGTCTAGCAGCTTATGTTGAAGCGGACAACGAGGAAGCTCGGCAAAACTCTTTGGACCTGTTGGATGAGGAGCGAGACATTGCAGCTACCCGTTCGGCGATTTACCAGCAGGATCTTCGTCGCTATCACAGTCGCCGAGTTAGAACCAGAACCTTTCAAGAGGGAGATTTGGTGCTCCGACTCATTCAAGACCAGACTGATATGCACAAGCTATCCTCACCTTGGGAAGGACCTTCCGTGGTCAGCAAGAATCTGCACAACGGGTCGTACTATCTGATTGATATTCAAGAACATAAAGACTCACGTACATCAGAGGAGGAGACCAACAGGCCGTGGAACATAGCTCATCTTTGGCCCTACTATACTTAAGCCATAGGCTTTACTTATGTACATATTATGATAATGTATATATTATGATCAATACAATAAACCGGAACCTTAGCTAAAGCGGGGTCTCTGTTATTTTTACATCATGAGTGGTTACATGGAGTTTTTATCTTAAAGCGGTCTCCGGTTTACCCCTTGAGTTAGCTTTTTAACAAAGCTTTATATTATGTCACTTGGGGGCTTGGTCGTGTTCGAACCAATGCAACACCTTTTGACAAAGTAAAGCCACGAGATCACTTGGGGACTTGGTCACGTCTGAACCAGTCACGCCTCTTTGTTGGCCTAAGGCCACGGGATCACTTGGGGGCTTGGTCGAACCCGAACCATCGCTACACCTCTTGATCGGTGTAATGCCACTGCATCATTTGGGGACCTGGCTGACATGAACCATAGCTACGCCTATTGGGGGCTTGGTCGTGTCCGACCATGATAATGCCACTTGATCGGCTCAAACAACCTTTTTTCTGCAAAGGTTTTTGTCTTTGCCTTTGCTTGCAATTTGTTTGTCTTCTTGCATATTTCTCTTGTTGTGTTCTTAAACCGACAATTGTTAAACCGATTCGACTATTAGTTGACGGGACACGGTTTGTTTTTCATCCGGAGACACTTTTGCCCGGTTTGATTTTTGATAAACATCCTATTATGGAGTAACACCGGTGTTCATCTTAACCCGGAACGGTTTACCTGGTAAACCGACCCTATATACACAGGAGCTGTTTTCTCCTTCAGCAGAGCGGGTTTCTTACAACTCCGGTTCAAGATTGGCACAACCAACTTCATGCCCTATGATGGCAGGTATCGTATATTCCCATAGTTTATCATATGTTTAATCTAAAGTATTATCTTTAGTTTCATATACATGGATATGATGATCCGTCTGGTGGTACAACCACAATGGCGGTTTAAGCTTTTTTGGCTGCAGACAACAGTTTGAAGTTGATGATTCAACAAAAGCATAAGTTGCAATAAATATGCACGAAGGCATATCAATACACAGTGTGGCAGCTAGTCTATTACAAGGCAACACAGTGCCCAGATAAGATAATTGTTTTTGGCATAACATAAGGAAGCATTAATGTAAACCGGCCTCCGGATTATGCTTGATCGCCAGCTTGGCCTGATGGTTGCGGGTCATCCTGCGCCGCTTCCGATTCCCTACCGGTGGCGGAAATCAGCGATCGTCCGATTGATTCCCATTAATGCTTGGAATACAGCTTCATCATTGATCAGCAACGACGGTTCAATATCAGGAGCGTAAGTATGCTTACGGATTGGCGGTATAAGGTTCTCCGCTTCAGGAATCGGTGCAGACACTCGTTTATTTTCTCCATCATACTGGGCCTGATAGTGAGACAGATTTGCCTCTTCAACCAGCTGACAGGCCAAAGGGCGCACCTCCCGGTTTATATCTCGAAGATCTTCGTTGAATTTCGTCCCGTCTTCCTTCAAGCTTGGGAAATCTTGGGCTGCTTCAACAGGATCAAAATCCGGCACCCACGCTTTGGCCCGGATTAAGGCATTTATCGCGCCAGTTCTAGTAGCAGATTTCTTTAATTCTTCAAACCGGGCAGGAAGCATTGACAACCTTTTAAGGGTATCCTGGATCAAGGTCGGGGCCGGGTTGTTGTGAGAAGCGGTGCTGATGATCCGCTGCGCACCGGTATAGAGTTGCTCTATCAATGTATAAGAAGCTTTCAACTTTTTCCGCATGTTTGATCCCAAGTGGCCAATACGTGTCCCTGTATCATTCAAAGGGTTATTAAACCGGCAATTTTATGAGAAGGCCTTATTACGGCAGAAGTCAAAAAGGGCTTACCAAAGACAGCAGCGGTCATGGCATGTACTTGCCGCTTTACACTGGTCAGTTCATCCACCACCGGTTTAAGGGCAGCTTCAGCATGTTCTGCCCGTTGAGTTAAAGCGGCCTTTTCAGTGGCCCAATCCGCCCGCTCCTTGTTGAAGTCCTCCTTAAGCTTTTCCATGACGCTTAAAGCGCTGGTTAATTCGTCCTTTTCTTTGGAGGTTTCAGCTTGCTGGGATTTCAGATATTTTGAAGATCAGCGATTTGACTATCTTTCTTGTTCACATCAGCCTACATACAGATAATCATTTAAGGATTAAGATGCAGAGTTGAAGTACCAACCCCCCAACAAGTTATGCCCTTGGTACTTGGGGGCTAATGCATATTTGCTTTTCATCCTACAATTTATATATAAAGTCCCAAGCTCAATACAAGTATTCAACTTGGCACTTGGGGGCTAATGCCTATTTGCTCTGTCATTAAGTAATGTTGGAATTCTTATGTTATTCAAGTCCCGGTTTAACTACATTAAGTTGAACCGGCCCTTGGGGGCTATCAGAGTTTACAGTTTGCAATATGCAAGCAGAGAGTTATGGAGTTTATCTCATATTTGTCCTTCATCATGTTCACCAAACCGGCTTCATAATCACGGCTGGTATATAACCGGTTCAAGTAGCCGGAATGAAGATCTTGTGGATTCAAAGCGGCGTAAGTTGCCAAATCGGCACTCCACTTGCCTTTACCAAACGCAGTAAATTCATCTTTGGCAGTATGCTTGGACAAGGCGACAGGATTACCTGGCTCGGAATGGCCAAAGCCAGTAATCACAACATCATCATCCTTGGCTTTGCCGGTTCGCACTAGGGTCGCCGGTTTATCTGTCTGCTTTGGTGGACTTGTTGTCTTGTCAGTTTGAGCAGGACTTGTGGGTTGACTTGGAGGACCGGTGGTATCAACATATGCCTCTTCAACAATAACATCATGACCTTGCAATGGTGGATCAGTCAGTATATCATCCTGGATGTGTTCCTCAGGGTTTGGTGTTTGTGCCGGTTCAGGAGCCTCGTCTTCTGCCGCTTTATCCCGGCCTGGGCTTGGCTCTGAAAGGAAAAAGACGGATCAGTCCAATGAACATTGAAAGTGGTATACCAAACAGCATTATCAGGAATATGGCTCAGCCAAGCACTGTCTTGAGCGGTGGGAGTTGGGTGCCTGTCGACTCGCTAGAGGAAAAATGAGAAGTCACCTGATAATCAGAGTCAGATGGATTAAGAGGTTGACGAAAGCAGCCTGCTTTAGGGTAAGCATTGACGAAACAGTTAGAGACCTCTGAACGGCATTTCCGAACCGGACTGTTCGGTAAACCGGTGGAGGTGACTACCTGGCCGCTGTGCCGGGTTGCGCGACGAGCTTCATGCTGTTGTGTCTTCATAAGAAAGTTTCGATCCAAGTAAGCAAGAGGATGAGAAATTTTAACTTTCTGGTTTGCCCAAAGGATTTGTACTGAAGGTAAAGGGTTTGAATCGGAAGAAAGAGTGATTACCTCTACAACATCAGCATGACTAGCTTCAACATCATCCTTGCAATAATCATTATCAATAAGGTGTGTAAAAATAGACCAAGTGAGTCAAGTTCTACCACAAGGTCCGGATTACCCACATCATCGTCAGCTGGTGGATCGGAGGAGGCAATGGTTATCTTTCTATAGGCTTGTTTCTTCACAACTTTGGTCTTGGGCCGGGTTATTTCCACCGGTTTCTCTTGTGGAGTCTTCCTGCTCCAAAATGGATCATCACCCTGTTGGAAAGATGTTAACATCAACAAAGAGTACTTGAACATAATCAGATTTTATAAAGGAATAAGATATGAGTCTTACGACTGGCGGTTTGTTAATGGCAGAAAAGGGAGCCAGGCCGGTTTGGGCGCAAGCAGCTTCTGTTTCGTTCAACATCTTCTTAACAGCTTTAGTAACTTCATCGTCTGTTAGTTGGATCTCAATATGCCGAAGAGGGTCTTTTACATCTTCTGTGTATTTGCACATCAAACCGGAGCGCAGGCTCAGGGGCAGTATACTCCAAGATATCCAAAGATCGAGCAAGATCAACTCCTGTCAACCCGTTGGCCATGAAGGCCCGGAGCTTGGATAGTTGGGGGCATATTTGCTTCTTTCCCTAGCGGTCGGTCGGTGAGGGAGAGGTGTGTATTGCTTAGCCGTTCGGACGGTAACCCAAGAAAGGATTTTCTCCCTCAGGAGAGGTATCTTTGCAGTAAAACCATGTTGAGTTCCACTCTTTGGGATGGCTATGCAGTTTGGCGTGAGGGTAAGTGACCTCTTTCCACTTTTGAATCGCCACACCACCCAACTCGGTGTTGGGACCGTCATAAAATTCAGTGCGGCGGTTTAGATGGAAGCAATCACTCAACAATTCAACTGTGGGCTCCTCCTGAAAGAACACCTCAGAGAGCACTTGAAAATGACAGATATTGGTTATGGAGTTGGGGCCAATATCTTGTCGACGCAGTTGGAAGTTGGCCAAGACATCTCGTTAAAACTTTGAACCGGGCGGACTGAAACCCCGGGCTAGGTGGTCAGCAAAAACAACAACTTCTCCATCCTTGGGTTCTGGAGAGCTCTCCGGACTAGGGACCCTCCAGTGAATGACGTCTTTCTGGCCTAAAGCGCCGGTGCGAACTAAGTTCTCCAGTTGGGTTTCAGTCACTCGAGAAGGGACCCAGTTACACTCATACACTTGCTTGGCCATGATGCAATCTGCAAGGTAGTAATACCGGTTCAAGAACATGTTGGAAAACTATAGATTGATGCATTCATTGTTAAACCGGAAGATGTTGCTTATAAATCGGAGTTCTGCAAGGTGGAAATACATAAACCGGAAAAACCTTGGCGGTTCAACAAGGGGACTAATGGTATATGCCGAGTTATCCATTTCTCTACAAAGTTAAACCGCCTGGTCTGAAACATGGATGAATCAAGTGTGGATGTGCGAAAACTGGTTTCATGAAAACTTGTTACAGTTTCGGATCCGGAGCATATTCAGAAAAGAAATAAATATTCAAGGTATAAAACGGAGTGGTACTGAGTCAACGAGCAAGAACTCAGGGAGATCTAAGACCTTGAGATGCGTAGGTGACAGCGGATGCTAAAAAACTACCGCTACGCAGAACAAGGATTCACAGACTTAACTGAAAGTTATCGTATGAGCAAGAAACAAGCGATGAACACCAAAGAACATGGAAACCCTAAGAACAGATCTATGGTGAAAGGATAGAAGATTTACTGGAGCGGAGGAAGAAGCGGAAGGTCGCCGCGATGCTCTGGTACGTTCAGGGTGATGCAGCGGCCAAGGCTGGTGCAGAGGTTGACAGCGGCGACGGAGCTCCGAAGCTGCATGGCGCGAGGAAGACGAAGAAGAGGGGAACGAAGGGGAAAAAGAAATGACCCTTCGGTCTATTTATAAATGCAAAGGACATGTGTCAGGCCCGAGAATCAAGGAGCCGCGAGTTTGGAAACGGAGCTGTTGCCTCGATTATCGTAGGTTTATTAAACAAAAGAGGTATTGTGGATAGTTTTTATGACAAATGACATCATGCCAGTTCACCACAATCTGAGAAGATGATGTCACGGCGGTTCAACCAAGAAGATGATTGAAGACGACATTTTTACTAAGGATTGACATGAACCTGTTCAAATCAATCTGGGGCCTAATGTTGGGGATATTACTACTGGGCGGAAACTGGCCAGGAGAGGTCGGGTTAACTTCATCAGTAGTCAAGTATGCTTGAAGCCCGTGAGGATATTCAATAAGGGCCCAAGGCCCAGAACCGGCTTAAGGGTTGTAGTCGTAAACCGGCATTAGTATGTAACTTGTGTTGTAAGTTGAAATACTAGAGACCGAACCGGACACGTCTATGAGCCAGTCTCGGGACTCTGTAAACCGACGGGCGTCACCCATGTATATAAGGGGACGACCCGGCGACGATTCAGGACAACAGACAACAACTCGAGACTTAGGCGAAGCTTGTTTGCTCCCTAGTCATCGAAACCCCCATCAATTCCATCAGAACTAGACGTAGGCTTTTACCTTCATCGAAGGGGCTGAACTAGTATAAACTCTCTTGCGTCCTTGTGTCCACTTTAACCCCTCCAAGCTAACCCGTAGTGATGGCTCCACGACTAAGTCCTTTCAGGAGGACATCTGCCGTGACAAAACCACGACAGAGTAGTTGTGGGCCGAATGCTACGAAAATATAATCTAAACCAACCAGAATAAGTGCCTACACAAATTAATCCAAGGTTGGAGTGCCCCTCGCAATGTAAATAGCTCCGGCTTATGAGGGATGGAGAGGTAGTAGCTTCAACGCGTGGAAGATACGGTATGAGAAAGCGAGGTCAATCAAGAGACATATAGATAGAGAGACAAAGTGAGTGTGGTCCGACATTCATTGAACAAATATATATGCTCCGGAGAGATATTGTCCGATTGAGCTTTTGGTAAGGGTGAGGGCTGTAAGATAGAGCTTGAGAGATGATCCGATCCGCAGACGTGTAGATATATTTTGTGCGTGGGAGGAAGCAAGGTCAACCGATCACATAGGGTCACCGTGCGATCGAAAGAGTGAGACGGGTTGGAGAGAGTGACCTAGATAGACGATGTGCGTGAGAGAGTATACAATGTGAATAGGTCTAATTGGGTTCAAACATGGTGATATATCGTTTTTGTCCGAGAAAGAGCGAGGTAAATCGAGACATACACACACACACACACACACACAGAGAGAGAGAGAGAGAGAGAGAGAGAGAGAGAGAGAGATTGAGTGAGCGTGGCCCACCATGAGGTCGAAAGAGTGGCGGCGGCTTGGATGGACTGACCTAGATAGACAATCTGCGTGAGAGAGTATAGAGTGTGTCGACCGAGGCCCGAACAGGGAGATATATCATTTGTGTGCGAAAGAAAACAAGGTTAAACGAGACTCAGATAAAGAGAGCGAGATTGAGAGAGTGTGGTTCCGTGCGGAAGAAAGAGTGAGACGATGTCGAGGGAGTGACCTAGATATACAACGTATGCGTTCATGCGCACGAGAGGTTGGGGGGCTAGATAGGCAATGCATGTATTTAGCGAGAGGGTGAGAGGGAGAGGGGAGAGAGAGCTCGGCATGGGGGTGTAATGGCGGTGTGTGAGGTAAATACATTTGGTAACAGTGGAGTGGAAAAAGGGGTTGTGTAGTTGAGAGACTTAGAGATCGAAACATGGAGAGAAAGAATGAACGTGTGTTGGAAACTGATAGCTTGCTAAGGTGGTTAGGAGAGGAAGATTGACCGTCTGAGGAAGTATGTAGCATCTGTATGGGGGGACTAAAAACAACATTTGAATGTACATAGTATGAGACTTAATATCGATGTTTCAATTCGGTGTACATTGTAAGATTTGAACCGAGGACCAGGCATACGGGTAATTATTTCGAATTCGTGCCATACTAAGTTTCGAAAAGTTGGCATTGGCTCAATTTGTTGTGCTATTTTGTAGTTCATATGTTTGATTCCATCCAAAAGTTTTCTCACTACCATGGTGTTCATCATATACATATGAATTTGTATTAAAAAAGTAGCATGGATACAGTGAAATGCGAAATCCACGTTAGAATTGGAGATCGCTACGTGACACACACTCTAATTCAAATAACTAACTACGTGACACACACTCTAATTAAAATAACTAATTATGTGACACACTCTAATCCACGTTAGCGTGGGTACCGTTTTGATTTTTTTTCAAATGACTCCTCATTAATTAATTTATAGTACTCCCTATGTTCACTTTTATAAGACCTTGAAGACATTTCAGACAATGTGCAAGACAATTCATTTTAAGTTGTCTGAAATGACTTACAAAAGTGAACGGATGGAGTATCTCGTTTCGAATGACTAATTATTGCAAGGAAAACACGGGCATGGTAATACATACAGATTCGTTTGAAAATGAAAGAAGATTCGTTTGCATTCTCAAATGTAGGCGCACCAGTGCACTGTGGTCGTGTCGGGGTGGACGCTGCTTCGGTGCCTTAAAGGCAACAACCCTTGGGTGACTGACATGTGGGCCAGCCACCTGTTGGGCCCACATGTCATGGACACAAAGGCAGGTGCCTTAAGGCACCAAAGCGTAGTCCTGTCGGGGTGGTCGCGTGTGTCAGACGGACGCGTAGCACCCACCCACCCACCCCCTCCCCCCAAAAAAGGACGACAACAATATAAGTTAGCACTTCCACGTTTCGTATTGAAGTATCTGGCGGCCCCAATTCCAGCCCTGCAAAATCTCTCATCTCTACCGTCCCCTTCCACGCCCAGATTGCTCAAATCCCTAATTCGCCGCCATCCTTCGAATCGCCCCTCGTCTCGTCTCTTTCCCCACCGTTCCCCACCTCTGTGCCGGACGACGACTACGAAGACGACGGTCGCGCTTCACCACCGTACCGGAGCTACCTCATCTACGCCCTCGTCCGGCCAGACCGGTGGTCCACCGACAACGTCGGCCGCCAGAACAGACGCGTGCCTCACAAGCACCGAAGTTCCACCGCATCAGTGCGCTTCACCGACGCCGCCTCCCAGCTCACCGGCTACTTCACCGAGCACATCATCGCACCTCCGCCCCGAGGTCGTTGGGGCTTCACCAACGGTCTCGTCCACCGCATCAGAAGCGCCCGCTGCCACTCAAGATCTGCATCCGCGGCGCTGCCAGCCAATGCCAAAGACATCACCGCTAACGGCTCAAGTGACTCCGACTCTAGCTAGGCGAGCATGCCCAAACGCCAGCCCGAACTAGGTATCCACACATCACTCCCTTGTGCACTGTTACGACGATGTTTGGATATCCTTTCACTGCTCTCTTAGCTTACACGCCTATGCAACTCTAACTTTAACTCTTATTTCTTCTGGAGATATCATCTGAAATAAGCAAATCCATTTTTATCGAAGCATGACGGGGCTACGGTATCTGGTACACATCCTGCACACCCGTATAACCTTGTAAGTATCTGTCCTTCGGTACAACATCAAGGTCGATTCTTCTTATTTGATCAACCATTCGCCGTGTCAAAAATACAGAGGGGAATGCAAGGAGCACAAGGCCTGCACATCCAAGCAAGTGGTAACATGGACTTGTACATGGAACATCCCAAGCGCAAGCAGAGCTGCAATGAGCTCACATACAACGAGCTAAGCGTAAGTCCCTCGCATTTCATTTAATTCAGACCGGCAGTCGTGTATGATTTGTGTGCAGTGGCTGATCCACGAATTCAAGTTACCAGGGGCGAACATTTAACTTAAAAAATACGAAGGCACTTGCACTCCGGAAATCAACATAACTTGAGAAATGTGAAGCTACATGAACTTTGAAAACTAGCTAATGATCCAAAGTAGTTCAAATTATAAACACTAAATGATGCAAGCACCAAAAAACACAAAATGCAACATGGTGTACAAGGACTACAAACATGGTCTGTACCTGCCTGAATTATTCGCTCTTCCGGCTGAAAATATCGAAGTGTAATTGCACGTATAACCAAAGGCGCAAACTGCATACCAATATATCTATCCCGCACAAGTATGCCAATAGTTTCAAACAACAGATTAGAAAAGTATTTATGCTATGTTGTCATGATACGGGGACTTTCTCGTAGATGGCCTCGACGTTTCCTCAAGCTATGAAAATGCACTATAATTTGCTTGTCATCAATGCCTGCAAATCTCTGTCTCTCTCAACATAGTAGATCATCATTAGACACTAAATCCTTCAATGAGCTTGCATTAGATCCCTCATTAGACACTATATGTTCATCACCAGGAGCATGTAAAATGTTTGCATCAAATCCTTCATTAGCAGTCTATTCATTAGACACTTCAGGCTCAAGAAGAACATGAGCTTGTATGTTTGCACCGGAAACTTGATTAGATACATCAGATTCAGTCAGTTCAGTATTGATTGGGGGATTTATAAAATAAGTAGAAATTGGTTTCATTTTCTCATATATTCCCTACATACAAGCAGTTTTACAACACCGTCAGGTTTAACTATTGGCCAGAAATTGAAGAGTTGAATTAGATATAATCATGGATTTGATGTACCTGCTCGCTATGCATGCTACTCTTGCAAGCTGCTGCCGTCTGCTTATGCAAGCTCGATGCCATGCCCGTGCTGCCGCCGCTGCCTCCACGCAGGCTACACCCAGGGTTGGATCTTCATCTTCTTGTCCTTCCGTTCGCTTGAAGCCCGGCGACCGCCCTCCAACGAGGGCGCGAGGAAGTGATGTGTCGGTCTATCCAGCGGCGGCTAGGTTAGGAGCGAACCAGACTGGAGGCTGGAGCAAATAAATTGGGATTTTTCCTGCTGTCGATCGATATGGGAGGCGCTCGTTTAGTCATGGCCTGCTATAGGGCCTGCCTTGCACTTATGTTATTGGCCCATCCAAATTGAAACATTTTTCTTCATTTTTTACATTGCTCGTCAATGCGTTGGAGCGAACAAAACTAGCATGGGCCAACTGGACGACTCAAACTAGGTGCACACTTTCCAGCCACCGAGGCGGCCGCCCATACCAGCCCCTATGGTGGCGCCGCCTTTTGTGTGTATGATTGGATAGTGAAAAATATTCCAAAGGGCGCTTTTGATTTACCCACAAAATGGTTGAATTGCTTGTTTCTATGAACTGAGTTCGCCAATAATGTGAAGGATGCCAGTCTTTTCATCCTATTGTAGATTCTTAGATCTCAATATGCCAAAAGTAATCGCATGAAATATACAAAGAAAAGCCGGTGTGATGTGTTTGGCTACAACTAGTCTGACTACACGTCCTCATATAACATATCAAGGATGCACCATCTTACTAGATTAACCATTCGACTTACCCATGCAGTGTGGGAAGAAAGAAGTATTGGGAGTGTGTATCCAAGCAATTGATGCCATGGACTCCTTTGTACGACCTTGTGTTTAAAAAAAGAAGTTGCGGTGTGCCTGCATAAAGAACTAGCATAAGTTCAGTTACCGCTTCTCAGAATTTTAGTTAGCCACTTATTGCAAAATTGTTCAATTACGTTGCTTGGCTTAATTTAGTTTACTCGACTACATAATGGCACAGCCTGTTAATCATATTGTAGATTGCTCCTATCTATGTGTTTGATACTTCTTGTTAAGAATTACCTGCTTTGCCTTAACTTAAACATCTACTTGTTTTTTAATCGCTTTGTTGCTGCAACAAAGAGTTACAATGATGTTAATAACTTCTCCTCCGTCCCATAATATAGGACGTTTTTTGACACTAGCATAGTGTTAAAAAACGTCTTACATTATGGGACGGAGGGAGTACTTTTCAGCATCCAATTGAAACTCTTTAATTCCTTGTTTGTTTTACTGGTTTGCTGTTATAACTCCCAATTGAGATGTTTTGCTAACTTCAACTTTTCTGAATCCAGTCGGAACCTTAATGGCAAAACAGGTTAGCCCGAGATCAAAGAGCGAGGTCCCCATGGACGTTGCATCATCCCACAGTAGTGGCACCGGCCCAATCATGCATTATGAATTGCTAACTGCTGATGCTCTAGAGGCTAAACTAGTGGTAGAAAGAGATTCGCTACGCACTTAGAGATGAAGTTGACATGTTGAGGAAGCAAACAGCACAATCACAAGCAAAGACTCAAGACAACCATTAAATATTTGGTGGATTTCAAAAGCGAAGCAAGCTGAGACTGACCAGATTGTTAAGGTCTTTGAAGGAAAAAGGAAATTAAATTCCTACTTGGTAAATCATAGGTGAAATGTTCTTTCCATAGTTGAATAACCTTTGTGTTGTCTGTTCATGTAATCAACCAAACCATTTGTTTTAGAGATCATGTAATAATTTTTTTTGTTTTTTGGTTTGTAATTTTATTTGAGCACAAGTCTGTATTAATTGATAAGACTCAGAGATATGTCATTTGGATTGCTGTGCCAGACCTACAAATATGCCAATCGGGCTGAATGTGCATTCAGCAATAGTAGTAGTATAGATGGACCATAAGTGGCACGCATCGGAAAGGGCCAAGATGCTGGCTAGAAAAAGATGCTGTAGCCAAAAAAAGTACAAATGCCTGGCTTATGTATGTTAGTTGATATTATTGATCCATATACTCTATAAGTGCTTATATGTCTGTTAGTTCTGTACATTCTTGGTTGATTGAATCGGTATTTGAATCTTGATACATCACTTGTGTACATATCTAAATGGGAGTACATATTATGTTGCGTGTGACATTTGAGTTGGACATGAAGTGTTCCAAATATTCGAATTCACCTTAAACTGGATACTAGTTTCTGAATTTGAGTATCGGCATTTGTAAACCATATTCATATATGACAGTGGAATACATCTTTGTCGTCCATTTGAAGATATATAAAAACACATAGAACGCTTTACAAATATTCATATAGGAATACAAAATGGATTCGAATTTAGTTGCCAGGGTAAACATGGATGCTTATTGTCCCAAAATTCGAAAGAAGCTGCAAAATGTCCACTCCCACGTCGGCTGCCCGAAGCCAAGTGTTTGGGAGATGGAAATTATTGTCTACCCATTACACGGACAATCCATCGGCCCGATTTCCACTGCTCTAACTAGGGTAGGTTAGTAACTTCAATTAGACGTGACACGACCGCCTCTGAGCCCATTCCGACACGGTGGGCGTCAAACATGGGCGGCAAAACACATTTGATTCAAGATCGTCCGAAAGACCTCTGTTTCTCCCTCCATTCCCCTTTCATATACGGTGGGCGGCAAAACAAACTCGACTCGGCCGAAATCGATGCAGGCAAATATTTTCAATAGGTGCAGGTTTGTAACTTCACTCAAACGTGACACAACCGCCCTACCTGTCAGCCCTGTTCATACACCGTGGGCGCCAACCATGGGCGCCAACCACCCTCTCCTCGCCCGAAATCGCTCTGGGCAAATATTGGCGAGATGCGAGATTACCGTCCTATCCCCAACCGACGAGACGTCCAAATTTTAAACAGGGGCTAAGTTCGTAACTTTCCCATATTTCAGACAGGCGCGTCCCAAAAACATGGTTCCCCGTACCTCTCCCTCCATTTTCCCATTCATACACCGTCCGCGCTAGAACAACCCATCCCCACACCAGCATCTGTTCGCCACCCCATCCATCGCCGCCGTCCTCCACCACATCCACCGCCACCGTCCTCCACCATGCCGGAGCGCCTACTCCACGGCGACGGACCAATAGCCTTGCATCGCGTCCTCTCGCTTCATCGGCGCCGTCGTCCTCTTTGCCGGGGCCGCTCACACGACCTTCTCTTCCACCGCAACGGGACTTATCCCCCGATGCACCCGTCTACCGTTGCAGATCTGCTTCAACGCCACCGACAACTATCGCACCCTCGATGCCTACACGGCGCCGCAAGAGAGGTGGTACTTCATATCTCCTCAACTTTTTGATCTCTACCAGAAAATAGATCTTAACTTGGTTACTCTACTTTCTTTTCAGCTCTTAGAATTTAGTTCTTTGTTTGAAGCAAACAATGGATGCTAAATATCATTTCTCCGGTTTGCAGCTTCAAATCTGCCATGGCACAGCCATAATACGGTTTAATTGATCATGCTTAGGGTTTAATAGAAATCGGAGGGAAAACCCTCTTTTGCTAAAAAAATATGCTTAGAGTTTCCCCCTTTTATGATCACTATACGATTAGAATACGTGCTTCGTGTCATAATAACACTGCTCCACGCATCAAGCTAAACAAGCTTAGATGTTCAAATACGAATCTGATATTATTAAAACAGAGTTGTTTAATTGGTCAGCTAAATGTTCCTAAATTAGTTTCGAAAATGCATGTTCACCACTCGGGTGTGTATCTCTACAGGGTGCCCACGGTGGGCCAGCCCATCCTGGGATTTTGGGTCTTCCCAGGCCCCGATTCCTCCTGCTCACAAGGCTTCCGATCTCTACTGGCCGGCCTTTGCTGGCGACTTCTGTCAGTCCCCTCGACGGCATGATTCTAGTAGGAGACGCCAGACTAACAGGAGGCCAGGAGCCGCTTAGCCCAACAGCGTCACCTGCTCGGGCGCCAGCCGTGCCTACCTTCCCAAATTGCTCAGGCTCAAAGGCAAAGACCCACTGTGCCAACTCGATTTATCCTGAGATACGTCCTCAACACTTAGCAGCCACTCCTCATCACCCATTTTCTAATTGATTCATTACTCATTAGGCAGGACTGTCATTAGCGTTTGTTGTGTGCTCAGTTCTACCTACACTTAATGGTTCAGATGTATTTCGGTAATCTTTAGTACTTCTAATGTTCACAGGGTTTTCAAAATTCCAGCCCTCGGAACAACAACTAGTCATTTTGGATTGTTGGTCGTAGTGACATTGACCCATATTACTACTGCAAGCCAGGTTTGTTGACAATTTTACTTGTCTTTCTTACTCATTCGATATAATATCCAATTATTCACGTCGATTAGTTGCAAACAATAAGTGCTAGACAAACTTCTTCATTCAGATTTTGGATGGTCTCTTACTGCAGTTACGATTCTTCATACTTGTCCTAATAAGCTCACAAGTAAATGATTGATTCACTACATCTATGCTTGCCTTGTCATATTTGTTGTCAATATGTCACAGCCCCAGAGTTGTTTGTAATTAGTTGCATTGCATCCATGCATCATGTTTAAATTTCATGAAACTTGAAATGGGGATTGATCCAAACCCTAGCACCAGATCAAATCAAACTAGGTCCAAATAAAATATTTTCTCAATGACCCAGAATGCCCTTTGGAAATGTTCATGACTTATGATAAAGGTGAAAACCTCTTCCAAGATGATGAACATATTCTATAGGTCATTCCTGGACTTTTGAATTAAATCTTCAACTATTTGACTTTGGGCATTTAAACACTATAAATAATTTCAATGCTCAAATAATGTTGGAAGTATTTGTGGGCCACTGAAATAAACCAGAAAGTGCTCATGAATATTTTCAGGATTTATAAAATTGTTCGGGTTTTTAAAACTGGATCAAAACAAACTACAAAAAAATAGAAAAAAAACAATCAGAGAGAGAGAGAGAGAGAGAGAGAGAGAAGCCCAGCCACTTACCTGGAGCTGGCCCAGTTGGCCCAGCCCACCAACCTACCCTGCCAGTCGTCTCCTAGCTTTTGCCAGGAGGACGACGCCGTGTCGACGCGCGCGCAACCGAGCTCCACCTCCTGCTTCCACCTCCTGCTTCCCCTTCGCCCTGTCCTCGCGCCATGGAGACGGCCACGAAGCCCCTCGCTCTCTGGTTCTCTCCCCTCACCTCTGCTTTCCCTCACGATGGCGGCAGCCGTCGCCGCCGCTCGTTGTTGCCACGGCCACCGGCCCTCCCTCGCCCATCCAACATGCTCTAGAGACCCGTCGTTCCTCCCTCGTCCTCCCCGACGACTCATGCGACCGGAGAAGCCCCGAAGCGCCGCCCCGACGCTTTTCCCCTCCTCAGCCGCCGGAGATCGGCCTCGCCGCCTCGCTCGGCTCCGACCTTTCCCGAGCCCGCTCCGAAGCCTACTGGAACCGCCGTGAGCTCCTGATCATCCTCCCCCTCTCCGTTTCCTCTCTAGCATGCCGTAGCCGCCGTACCTCTCCCACCCGACAGCGCTGCCGCCAAAGCTCGCCGGAGATGACGCTCCGGTGACCATATGGTCCCGGGCTAGTGTCCAACGCACTCCCCGCAACACGTAGGAGCCGTAGATTCTATTGCCGCTCCGCCTAGGCCACTGCAGTGACGAGCCCGAGCTCGCCCGAGCTCCGGCCGCCGCCAAACACGTCGCCGACGCCTTTTCCGGTGACCCCGAGCCCAACTACATGCACCACCCGCCGCGGCTCGCCCCTAGCTACCTTTAGAGCCCAACGGCGCTCCGAACGGCGCCCTATACGTGAAACCCACATCTGCACCGCCGTGTTTAGCCTCGCTGGCGGCTAAACGCTGGCGAGTTGATCACCGACTGTGGGTTTGACCCTTTGACCTCGCCGGGACCGGCTGTGTGGGCCATGCCCCTGCTAATTTTGGTGAAGTGCTAATTAAACATAATTAGCACCGATGACACTGACACGCGGGACCCACGCGCCAGGTTTGACCTGGACCCGACCTGTTGACCTGCTGACGTCACACTAACGTCAGGCTGATGCATTAATCTTTTTCCTGGATTATTTCTAATTCCAAATGATTTGGAAATTCCAGAAAATGGTTAGAACTTCTAAAATTCATAGAAAATAATCTATAATTCCAATGGAAATAAGTTATATATGAAAATGATCAGAAAAGTATGAAGAATCTGTTTATGCCATGATCATGCATGTTTGAACAAGTTAACCTCACTGAATAGGACAAATGATGATTAGGGCAATTTATGAAATAACATTTGGAGTTGGAATTTGTTCTTGTTCGAGTTCCACTTCAATTAACTTGGCTAGATATTGCATTAGGTGAATTCAGTACCTTAACATGACATGTCATTCATGTGAATGTGCATTGCATTGATTGTGTTCTTTCTCAGTTGCTGGTGTTTGTCCCCTCTCGATAGACGTGGTTCCGACGATGAGTTCGATGACACCGATGAAGAACTATATTATCTTCAGAAGTGCTAGGCAAGCAAAACCCCCTTGTTCATTCCGATACAATCCCACTCTCTCGCTCCTGCTCTCTTTTACTGCATTAGGACAACAACGATTCATCTGTTACTTTGTCATGTAGCTGAACCCCTTTATCCTCTCGTGATGACTGTCATTCCACAAGAATTAGATGAAACCCACTAGCATGAGTAGGAGTTGTTTGAGCCTGTTGTGCCTACTCATTCATGCTTGTTTGTCATGCCTGCCATCGCTTAGAGTTGAGTCAGGTCTGATTCATCGGGATGAATCGGAGGTGTGTGAACATGTCCCATCGTGTGTGAGCTAAGTGTGTGAACACGATTTGGTAAAGGTAGCGGTGAGAGGCCATGTATGAGTACATGGTGGGTTGTCTCATTGCAGCCGTCCTCAGGAACTGTGTTCTATGTTTGTGATCCATGAAACAGTTACTACCATGCATTGGGCCCGAAACCAATGGACCCTCTCGGCTTCTTAACCACCCTTGTTCTCTGTCCAGGAGTTGCAACTAGTTTCTGGTGTTTGTAGGATATGTGTTGGAGGCCGTGTGTAGCGCTGACCCTAGGGGTGGGCTATGATGCGGTAGATACACCGTGGTCTGTAACGAATGCCCGCTTTGGTATCTCGAGAACCCTGCACACATCGCTCGGGGCCGTATGTGGAAACCTCGGCCGGACTCCCGCGGATGGAACCTGAATAGGCGATAAACCCGGACTAGAGACTTGAGTGTTTAGGTAGGATGTGGCCGACACCCACGTTGGGCTTCCGCTTGAAGGTTGCCGAGTACATGTCGTGTAAACGGCGGTAAGTGGTGAGAGCGTGTGAAGAAGTACACCCTGCAGGGGTTAATATGATCTATTCGAATAGCCGTGTCCATGAAAAGGACTTGGGTTGCCTATAACAATTCATAGACAAGTGAAAGTGGATACTCTAAAATGCGCAGGATAAGCGTGAGTGCTATGGATGGCATGCTCGTAGGGAGACGGAGCGGGTCCATAGTGGTGTATTGATATGGTGAATATGTGGACTCGTAGCGCCACCTCAAAAGAGTTACTTGCAGTCGTAGTTCAGGATAGCCACCGAGTCAAAGCTGGCTTGCTGCGGTCAAACTCCACCACCCCTTTGTTGATTATGATGCATATGTAGTTAGTTACGATGTAAGTCTTGCGAGTACGCTTTGTACTCACGTTTGCTTATTTTATGTTTTGCGAGAGACGTCGGTCCTCGCTTAGTAGTTCCGCTTGGAATTGACGTTTAGCTTGTTACCTCAGCTACGATCTTGTGCCCTCGGCAGGATGTGGTAGATAGTCGGCTTCTCGGCCTTTTTTCATTTGTAGATGTCTGTACTCGGACATGTTAAGCTTCCGCTTGTGCTTTGACTTGTATGTTTCCGAGTGTTGGGTCATGAGACCCATGTTTGTAATATCTCGCTCCTCGAGCCTAATGAATAAATATTTGAGTCAGAGAGTTATGTTGTGATGCCATGTTGTATTTACACATATTGAGCATATTGTGTGCATGTTTGAAATGCTTGGTATGTGTGGGATCCGACAATCTAGTTGTTTATCCTTGGCAGCCTCTCATATGGGGAAATGTCTAGTGCTTCCTGAGCGATAGTAGTCTGCTACAGCCCGGTTCACCGGAGTCCTGCTAGCCCAGTACTACTGTTTTGGACACTTGACTGGCCGGCATGTGTTTCACTGCCTTATGTTCCGTCCTTGGCGAAATGTCACGCGGTGATATCCGGAGTCCTGCCTAGCCCGCTACAGCCCGGGTTACCGGAGTCCTGTTAGCCTAGTTCTACAGCCCGGATTCATACGTTGATGACCGACATGCTCGATGTGATTCATGTATGCCTGTCCCCATGGGTTAGCGCCGCTTTGGGTTCACGGCTAGCCATGTCGGCCCGGGTTCTCTGTCATGTGGATGCTAGCGACACGATCATATACGTGAGCCAAAAGGCGCAAACGGTCCCGGGCCATGGTAAGGCGACACCCGTGGGAATATCGTGCGTGAGACCGCAAAGTGATATGAGGTGTTACCGGCTAGGTCAATGTGACTTGGAATCGGGGTCCTGACAGCGTTGGTATCGAGCCCGATCGTCAGAGATTACCAAGCCAAACTGGTCAAAGTTGTGTCTAGAAATGCTTTAGTTATGTAAGGGAATTGATTGTGGAAGGGAACGTAAGGCTCTTTTACTCCTTATACCTCATGGCCTTCTGATCTGAGTCATCCTCTTCTCTTCTACGGGGATTAAGAACTAGGCTTCTCATCTATCTATCAGGATGGCGTGTTACTAATCCATAGACTTATAGAATTGATAGTTTCAAGCCTCAGTTCAGCTCCTACTATTTCTGTATGTTAACTGTTGATCTCGGAATCTTGTTATGATGTTGTAGAGTGGTTATGCCACCATTTTGCATGATGTCTCAAATCATTTTGAGCATTTACAGCCGTTATGTTGTCCGAGTCATCCCAGGTTTCTAAATAGTCTGATGCATTTGCAAATTCTTTCTTTCCGTTCTCGATGTCCTTTTTGGTCAGAATAAGCACACTAACCGGTGCGTTGAGGTAATTTATTACCTTGACATATATGTTGGAGCTATTATTATGACCCTAGGTGTTTTAGGGAGTCACCTAGTAATCCAGCCATGTTTTGTGTTTCCAGTGTGATAGTTCTGACCACCATTCTCGAAAGTATCCCGTGATGCCATTTAATAGTAGGTATTCTACTCCTGGGTTTCTGAACCCGAGATTCACCCTACTTACCTCATGTTGATAGTGTTTGCTAGTTCCTTTAGGATACTAGTAACTTTGCGATAGTCCTCGAGGTCCGTGGTATCTCCTTCTTCCAAATACTATGAACCGCTTATGGCAGAAGTTCCTCGCTGAACCGAAGGATCACAACCATAGTACTCTTGAGGAGTTCTCCATTTATAATTGTGAATTTGCCAGTTCTACCCTTTCCGCATGGGCTATTCGGAAGAAATGTTGAACTTTGCTCGACATACTAATCCATGCCTCCACAACTCGAAAAGTTATATGTTCCTTTGAGTTGTCCCTCTTCAGTTGTATTCCGACCTTCGTCTATCAATTGATAGTCAGGAGTAATTGTGCATTCGTGTTCATCGATGCCTATTATTCTTGTGGTCCGTCGAGCCATTCTATTCTGGAATGACTAGGAAAAACAAACTCCAGTACCTTGTCCATTTCTAGGATTGGGTCAAAGTAGTTGTATTCCGCAGATCAAAATGCCAATCCAGCTTTTGATTCTATTCCACCTGGAGTGTTACCATCTTTATGTCAAGATTGTCATGAGAATTGCACCTTCTCTTATGAATTCTTGATGCAGTGGTACTCTCGCCATCATCCTTCATTCCTCGGTTTCATGTTGTTGTAACCGGAATGCCGACAAGTGAACCGTGATGTGTGAAATCAATACCTCTAGCAACTCCGTTGCTTGGTAGCGAATGGACAATATCCTCATTCTTAGCGTGTTGGTTATTAAATCATCATCCTAAGATTGATCGTGCTACATAGTCCTTATTTCTGGTGCACACTTCGATTGATGAGTTAGGATCTTGTCAAGTCCTCACTCATTTGATCATATCGTCTTGCCCTCAAAAGCAAGATTTTTCTCGAGCTTAGTAACATACCGGTGGTTCGTGACTTTCCAAATATCTTCTTGGAAGTGTTACTGGGTTGTTTCCTCGATCGTTATGTTGAGCTCGTGATCAAGTTGGTTTCTTGTGAACCACCCTTTCTCCAAGAATCTGTGTTGGATACCCTGAGCTAGTTGGTTAAGCTAAACAACAACTTGGAGAGTTGGAAGATGAAAGCTTGTCCGACTTAGTTCATTCTAAGGGATATTTTGTATGTGTGTTGAAGAAAGGTGATGTGATGTCTTCATTGATTGATCCTCGCGATCAATTGCTGGACCTATCATCCTAACCAAAACTTTGAATTGAGTATGGGCTATCACCAAATCAAATCAGAACCAATGATGTTCGTAATGTTGTCTTACTCGTGGTTGATCCCTCGAGCATATACCATTACATCTTTTGGTCTGACCAATGCTATCACCATGTTCACATGATGGTGGAAGTCCAGTGATATGGAAATTCCGATGAGTTGCTGTTGAGCCCATTAGCAGCATTTTATCTCCCCCATGATTCATGTTGAACATCAACTTAGTGCTGGAAACTTTGTAAGCAATGCCTTCGTGTGCCGTTCATGAAGCCTATGCTTGGATGGAAGAAGTGACTTCCTCAAATTCATGTGCTTAGGTGTAAGTTGCCGCCATGAATTTGAGAAAGGTTTGTTTTGTTTCCTTTGGAATCATCCCAAATCAGTCATGCATACGCATGAAGTATTCGTAGTCCGGAGACTTGCAACCTTCATCCTATATGTATCCCTAGCACACCAAGCCACTGATTGATTTGTTCAAGGAGAAGGAGTTCCTTCATAACAACTAGTCATGACTTATGTTAGGACTTCGTTATCCTCGATGATGGTTCCCAACCTGAACTCGGTAGTGTTTCATTATAAGACTACCATGTGATCATGTTTGTCTAGGACAGCATGTTCACATGTGTGTAGCAGAACCAGCTCATGTTTTGGAGCTTGCTATCGTAGTTCATATCCCGAGAATCTCGCAACGTCATCCCGTCAATTTGTGTTGCGACCTTTCTTTTCGGACATGCTGAGTCCGATGTATCCTATCACCAATCGGATCTGAATCTTAGGCGGATATGATGGTTGGAACATTCCAACAGTTGCATTTCGTTCCCAGCTTGCACCGTCCTTGTGCCATTTCACTATGGGCTGCCTTCTTAGTAATTCCTGTTCAAGATCATCCTCAAAAGTGGTCCTGCCATTGGTCCCCTCCACCTCCGATGATAAGCAAAAATCATCCATTGCGTTGTCTTCAACAAGGTAGTCCACATCATCCATTCTAGTCCGGGTATGCCATTCCTTCGCACTTCGCCAAACGATCGTTGTGAATTGCCTTAGGCTGGTATGAAGAGTTTCAATGATCTCGAATCAAAAGTAATTCTTTTGCCACTTAAGGGAATAGTTCTTTGCGTCACCTCCCCGAGGTGCCCTGCTTTGGAATCATGGCAACTTCCTCGCTATTTTGAAACCCTCGTAAAATTGTTTCCTCCGTCCCATCGATGCATGTCTTACCTCTCCGCCCAGAGATGTTTTTATGTCTCGTTCCATGAGTTGATCTTGGATCATTAAGATGATCCTAAATTGTTTGAACCTCAAGAAGATCGATTCTTCTAAATTCCCCTTTTCTTCTCGTTGTCATGTTGGATGTAGTTCTCAAGACAAGACGCCGAGACAAAGATGGTGATCGTGTCAACGTTCCTATGAAGTGTAACTCGGATCATGAAGACCGTGTTAGTTTGTGCCCTCTGTCTTCTTACCTCACGTCTTGAATCTCGGGACGAGATTCTTGTTTAGTGGGGGTGAGTTGTCACAGCCCCAGAGTTGTTTGTAATTAGTTGCATTGCATCCATGCATCATGTTTAAATTGCATGAAACTTGAAATGGGGATTGATCCAAACCCTAGCACCAAATCAAATCAAACTAGGTCCAAATAAAATATTTTCTCAATGACCCAGAATGCCCTTTGGAAATGTTCATGACTTATGATAAAGGTGAAAACCTCTTCCAAGATGATGAACATGTTCTATAGGTCATTCCTGGACTTTTGAATTAAATCTTAAACTATTTGACTTTGGGCATTTAAACACTATAAATAATTTAAATGCTCAAATAATGTTGGAAGTATTTGTGGGCCACCGAAATAATCCAGAAAGTGCTCATGAATATTTTCAGGATTTATAAAATTGTTCGGGTTTTTAAAACTGGATCAAAAAAAACTACAAAAAATAGAAAAAAACAAAAAAAAACAATCAGAGAGAGAGAGAGAGAAGCCCAGCCACTTACCTGGAGCTGGCCCAGTTGGCCCAGCCCACCAACCTACCCTGCCAGTCGTCTCCTAGCTTTTGCGAGGAGGACGACGCCGTGTCGACGCGCGCGCAACCGAGCTCCACCTCCTGCTTCCACCTCCTGCTTCCCCTTCTCCCTGTCCTCGCGCCACGGAGACGGCCACAAAGCCCCTCACTCTCTGGTTCTCTCTCCCCTCACTCCTCTGCTTTCCCTCCCGATGGCCGAGCGCTGTAGTCGCCGCCGCTCGTTGTTGCCATGGCCACCGGCCCTCCCTCGCCCATCCAACATGCTCTAGAGACCCGCCGTGCCTCCCTCGTCCTCCCCGACAGCTCACGCGACCGGAGAAGCCCCGAAGCGCCGCCCCGACGCTTTTCCCCTCCTCGGCCACCGGAGATCGGCCTCGCCGCCTCGCTCGGCTCCGACCTTTCCCGAGCCCGCTTCGAAGCCTACTGGAACCGCCGTGAGCTCCTGGTCATCCTCCCCCTCTCCGTTTCCTCTGTAGCATGCCGTAGCCTTCGTGCCTCTCCCACCCGACAGCGCCGCCGCCAAAGCTCGCCAGCGATGACGCTCCGGTGACCATATGGTCCCGGGCTAGTGTCCAACGCACTCCCCACAACACGTAGGAGCCGTAGATGCTAGTGCCGCCCCGCCTAGGCACTCCAGTGACGAGCCCGAGCTTGCCCGAGCTCCGGCCGCCGCCAAACACGTCGCCGGCGCCTTTTCCGGCGACCCTGAGCCCAACTACATGCACCACCCGCCGCGGCTAGCCCCCAGCTACCTTTAGAGCCCAACGGCGCCCCGAACGGTGCCCTATACGTGAAACCCGCATCTGCACCGCTGTGTTTAGCCTCGCCGGCGGCTAAACGCCGGCGAGTTGACCGTGCTGACCAGGGGGTTTGACCCTTTGACCTCGCCGGACCGACAGGTGGGCCATGCCCCTGCTAATTTTGGTTAAGTGCTAATTAAACATAATTAGCACTGATGACACTAACACATGGGACCCACGCGCCAGGTTTGACCTGGACCCGACCTGTTAACCTGCTGACGTCACACTGAGGTCAGGCTGTTGCAGTAATCTTTTTCCTGGATTATTTCTAATTCCAAATGATTTGGAAATTCCAGAAAATGGTTAGAACTTCTAAAATTCATAGAAAATAATCTATAACTCCAATGGAAATAAGTTATATATGGAAAATGATCAGAAAAATATGAAGAATCCGTTTATGCCATGATCATGTATGTTTGAACAAGTTAACCTCACTGAATAGGACAAATGATGATTAGGGCAATTTATGAAATAACATTTGGAGTTGGAATTTGTTCTTGTTCGAGTTCCACTTCAATTAACTTGGCTAGATATTGCATTAGGTGAATTCAGTACCTTAACATGACATGTCATTCATGTGAATGTGCATTGCATTGATTGTGTTCTTTCTCGGTTGCGGTGTTTGTCCCTCTCGATAGACGTGGTTTCGACGATGAGTTCGATGACACCGATGAAGAACTATATTATCTTGAAGTGCTGTGCAAGCGAAACCCCTTGTTCATTCCGATACAATCCCATTCTCTCGCTCCTGCTCTCTTTTTACTGCATTAGGACAACAACGATTCATCACATTACTTGATGCGGTAGCTGAACCCCTTTATCCTCTGCATGACCTCGTCATTCCACAAGAATTAGATGAAACCCACTAGCATGAGTAGGAGTTGTTTAAGCCCTGTTGTGCCTACTCATTCATGCTTGTTTGTCATGCTCGCTTCGCTTAGACTTGAGTCGTGTCTGATTCATCGGGGATGAATCGGAGGTGTGTGAACATGTCCCACTGTGTGTGAGCTAAGTGTGTGAACACGATTTGGTAAAGGTAGCGGTGAGAGGCCATGTAGGAGTACATGGTGGGTTGTCTCATTGCAGCCGCCCTCGTGAACTGAGTTACGTGTTTGTGATCCATGAAACAGTTACTACCATGCATTGGGCCCGAAACCAATGGACCCTCTCGGCTTCTTAACCACCCTTGTTCTCTGTCCGGGAGTTGCAACTAGTTTCGTGTTTGTAGGATATGTGTTGGAGGCCGTGTAGCGCCGACCCTAGGGGTGGGCTATGATGCGGTAGATACACCGTGGCCCGTGTAACGAATGCCCGCTTGGTATCTCGAGAACCTCGCACACATCGTTCGGGGCCGTATGTGGAAACCTCGGCCGGACTCCTGCAGATGGAACCCGAATAGGCGATAAACCCGGACTAGAGACTTGAGTGTTTAGGTAGGATGTGGCCGACACCCACGTTGGGCTTCCGCTTGAAGGTTGCCGAGTACATGTCGTGTAAACGGCGGTAAGTGGTGAGAGCGTGTGAAGAAGTACACCGCAGGGTTAATATGATCTATTCGAATAGCCGTGTCCGCGGAAAAGGACTTCTGGGTTGCCTATAACAGTTCATAGACAAGTGAACGTGGATACTCTAAAATGCGCAAGATAAGCGTGAGTGCTACGGATGGCGTTCTCGTAGGGAGATGGGAGCGGGTCCATAGTGGTGTATTGATATGGTGAATATGTGGACTCGTAGCGCCGCCTCAAAAGAGTTACTTGCAGTCGTAGTTCAGGATAGCCATCGAGTCAAAGCTGGCTTGGTGCAGTCAAAATCCACCACCCCCTTTGTTGATAATGATGCATATGTAGTTAGTTCTGATGTAAGTCTTGCTGAGTACGTTTATACTCACGTTTGCTTATTTTATGTTTTGGAGAGAGACGTCAGTCTCGCTAGTAGTTCCGCTTGGACTTCGACATTTAGCTTGTTACCTCAGCTACGATCTTGTGCCCTCGGCAGGATGTGGTAGATAGTCAGGCTTCTCAGCCTTTTTCATTTGTAGATGTCTGTACTCAGACATGTTAAGCTTCCGCTTGTGCTTTGACTTGTATGTTTCGAGTGTTGGGTCATGAGACCCATGTTTGTAATATCTCGCTCCTCGGAGCCTAATGAATAAATATTTGAGTCAGAGAGTTATGTTGTGATGCCATGTTGTATTTACACATATTGAGCATATTGTGTGCATGTTTGAAATGCTTGGTATGTGTGGGATCCGACAATCTAGTTGTTTATCCTTGGCAGCCTCTCATATGGGGAAATGTAGTCTAGTGCTTCCCGAGCGATAGTAGTCCGCCATGACCGGTTCACCGGAGTCTTGCTAGCCCAAAGACTACCGCTTTGGACACTTGACTGGCCGGCATGTGTTTCACCGTTCCTTATGTCCTGTCCCTCCGGGAAATGGCACGCGGTGATATCCGAGTCCTGCCTAGCCCGCCACAGCCCGGGTTACCGGAGTCCTCATAGCCCAAAGTGCTACAGCCCGGATTCATACGTTGATGACCGACATGCTCGATGTGATTCATGTATGCCTGTCCCCATGGGTTAGCGCCGCTTTGGGTCCACGGCTAGCCATGTCGGCCCGGGTTCTCTGTCATGTGGATGCTAGCGACACGATCATATACGTGAGCCAAAAGGCGCAAACGGTCCCGGGCCATGGTAAGGCGACACCCGTGGGAATACCGTGCGTGAGGCCGCAAAGTGATATGAGGTGTTACCGGCTAGGTCAATGTGACTTGGAATCGGGGTCCTGACACAATATTATTTTAGGTGGAACACCCTGTTTCTAAATACTGGAACCGTAGACCTGAGTGAATAGTATTTCTCTATGTGATCTCTTCCATCATGTGTGGGTAACGGACACTGCATTGTATAGAAAGAAAGTGTCATTTCCAGCTTTTACATAGGTTTCGATCTTTTACATGGAATAAAATTTGCCTACTTGCTTTGTGTCGCACTACCAACACTCCACCCTTGAAGCTAAACATTACGCCACTCATAATTGCTTAGTTTATTTGTTCAAATACGAATTTCATATGCTTCTAATGTTCCTACTTCAGTTTTGAAATGTGTGTGCACTGTTATAGAGACATAAGGGGTTTGTATTTACGTGTGTGGTCCGTCAAGACGGTTGGGGAGGTGAACTTTGCATGTGCTGGGGTTTATAGGGAGACACTCTCCGAGTTGAATCCGCAATGCATTCCATAGATAATCTGACTACTTTTTATGTTTTCATGAATCAAAGATTCTGAACAACATCATAATGATTATGAGCTTGCGCGCATGAAAATAATAAAGCAGAACAATGCCATGGCTGTCAAACTTGGGATTAAGGGACTGAAATCAAGTCTGGATGCGATGCAATGCAAACGCTCTCCACCTACAGATTCATGCTCAGGATATGATCCTAACAGTGATTCTGAGCTAGAGGGAGACCTAAGTCAATGTAGCTCCCTAGTGGAGGAGTCAGAGGAATATGCCCTATCTTATTCACCCATCAAGGTACTTGCTCTAACTTTCCAAGGTTACATTGCTCGCACATATCTTGCAATTGATGCTTTGCATTGCTTCTACTTTGTTGAACTGCCATTAGCTTAGTTTACACATCGTGTATGTGAATACGCCTCGCCTATCCATTTTCAAAGACATATTCCATCTGTCATCATACCATATTTATCCATTCAAATGTTGTTCTTGTGTATCAGACGTTCAAAAGGAAGAGGGTGATTGCTTATCATGGAGGAGCACAAGCAAAGTATTTGGAAAAGCTAGTGGCACCTGATAAATCAAATAGCCCATTAGGTGTAGTTGCAATATCACCTGACCCACAAAATACCCCACGTCTAGCAGACTCTAGCCCTACTACACCGGTCATTTCTGATGCCCCAACTCAGCAGACCCCAACTGCAGCAAACAGTATGATTATGCCGATTGACATAGCACCACCGTATGACGCAAAACCCCATTCCAAAGAAAGAGTACACCAAATCCAGTTGCCAAATCCTTTTCGAACGAGAGAGAGCCCCAATTGCAGCAAATAGGACCCTGTTCCATTTCTTCCCAGTTTAGAAGACGAAGCTTATGTTGTTGTTAGGAACTTTGTGCGCATCTTTCCTTCATGGAAAGATTATACCGCATTACGTAACAATTTCCCCCTTTCCTCCGCAACTTACGCGTAAGTAATGTACTAATGTTATTCATGGTCATTACTGCATATGTTTCTCACGATGAAGACACAAGATTTCATTCTTTTAAATAGGCGAGGAGCAAATTAGATTGTGATGACGAGCAAGAGTTGGTTGCGCTTTTCAAGCACTCGTTGATGAAGTATCGTTCCTACCTGAGGCAAGCGCACTTCGATGGCAAGCCTCACGAACGAAATTTCTGTAAAGTCTCCAGTGCTACATTTATCCGACGATGACTGGAATAATCTTGTTACACATTGGTCTCGGCTGCAGCGTAAGGTACTGCCTATGATATCACATCACAATTTGAACTACATTTCTGCAGTTGCCTTAATGTCTCACTTGTACGAAAACTGTTAGCAGAAGAACATTCATTCTGAAGGGACCACAGAATCTCGCAACTATACTGCACACTGCATTGCTCTCGTGAGTACCTCTTGCCCTGTATGACCATACTTTTTCATAGCTGTTTGATTATGTAGCATCACTGCACATGTTAGCCTCATAATCGCCCATTTGGTGGACATTATAAGATCCTATGGACTCTTACACAAATTTAGAATCAACCCAATGCTTTTGAAGTGGTTTAGCTCTGCAGTCCTCTTGTAAGGACTGAATGTGGTCTATCACTGTAATTACATTAACACCTACTCCCTCCGTCCCATAATATAAGAACGTTTTGTACAGTACACCAGTGTTCAAAACACTCTTGTATTACGGGAAGAGGGATTGGTTCATTTTGTAGCATTCTGCATCTTATCTCCCTCGCCCACCATTTACTAAAAAAGATCAGATCTATATTTAATCTTACCAACAAGTAGAATACACAGACAATGCCAGTGCAGAAGTGTAGCCCATTGCTCTTGTCAGTACATTTTGTCCTATAACGCTTGTACTTCCAGGGATTGGTAGTTGATTATGTAGCATCAATCTGCATCTTATCTTCATTATCCTCTATCCCTTCCAGTATTATCATATCTATAATTACTCTCTACAAAATGTAGAGTACATGCAATGCTTATGAAGAAGATTATGTGCTGAAATTCTTGAGTTATCCTTCCCTTGACATGGAGAAGGGCATTATAAAGCCGGTGTTAACTATTAATGTAAGTCAATCCTTCTAAAGCCTTTATCCTCAACTGCTATTTAATTTTCTCATACTCCCTATCGCCATCGCTGTTTAGTTTGCTGTTTCTACCAAAATGCATGTTCAGAAGAACCGTAAGTTCTAAGTTTTACTTGTAAAACCAAATTTCTTATTCATACCATGCACATTACTTAATACTCCCTATATGTATGCTTGGTTTTGTGGATCTATAATCCAGTGTGTGGTGAAGCAGCCCACGCTTGCACCTTGTCATCTCCTGTTTTATCTTACTGATGTGGCTGATGATATGAACAACATGCCATGCACATTATCCAAAATAGATACAATGATTTTCTTTGCCCTTCATCTATGCTTGTTATGTTGACATGGTAATCCAATAGTGTGGTGAAGCTCCCGCATTATGAACAATGCCAAATTATGCTATTGATATTTTGAACTTACTCTTTATTTTCTAATTTGAAATTGGATAGAATTGATGTAACAGTTATCATCTTTGTTTATACACGCAAAACCTGTCATCTCTCGCTTTTGTTTCAGGTGATATGCACGATGGCATGCACAAGTCTCTTGAAGGCTGTGAGACAAACCCAACATATATTGCACCAAAGAAGGCAAAACATCTTGAAGATAGCGAGACAACCCCAAAGTCTTGTCTTGATGCAGTGTTCAAGTTACTTGAGACTAACGATCGGACAAGATCACGTAATTCGCGTTGCACGAATCAGTTCGACTTCTTCTGTCCCAAGTTCTAGCAGAAAGGCATTCTGCAACCCAACTTCGACTTGAAGTCCTATCTCTAAGAAAGATTGCGCAGAACACCAATGAGAGCCTCATCGCTAAACAGCTACACCTGGAAGCTATGACCGACATTGTCGGTGTCAAAAACGGCGGATCTCGGGTAGGGGGTCCCGAACTGTGCGTCTAGGCGGATGGTAACAAGAGACAAGGGACACGATGTTTTTACCCAGGTTCGGGCCCTCTCGATGGAGGTAAAACCCTACTCCTGCTTGATTAATATTGATGATATGGGTAGCACAAGAGTAGATCTACCACGAGATCGTAGAGGTTAAACCCTAGAAGCTAGCCTATGGTATGATTGTTGTTCGTCCCACGGACTAAAACCCTCCGGTTTATATAGGCACCGAAGAGGGTTAGGGTTACACAAAGTCGGTTACAATGGTAGGAGATCTACATATCCGTATCGCCAAGCTTGCCTTCCACGCCAAGGAAAGTCCCATCCGCACACAGGACGAAGTCTTCAATCTTGTATCTTAATAGTCCAGCAGTCCGGCCAAAGGTCATAGTCCGGCTATCCGGACACCCCCTAATCCGGGACTCCCTTAGTAGCCCCCGAACCAGGCTTCAATGACGACGAGTCCGGTGCGTAGATTATCTTCGGCATTGTAAGGCGGGTTCTTCTCCAAATCCTGTGTACCTGTTGAATAGTGTCCGGCCTCTCGTAAATATCGCGCTCCTTGGCTTCCACGCCCAATAATGGCCATCTTCCACGTGTTGAACGAATGCGAAAAACTAGGGTATTTTTACATTTACCCCCCTAGCTGCGCTAATGAGCTGCCTATATAAGAGACGAGGATCTAGATCCGAATCACACCATCTTCCCTTCGCGAGCTTTCATCGGAGCGCATCTGACAGAAATCCATTCCATCATGGACAGTCGACGCGGCTCCTCCTCTCGCCCTCCCAGTCCTCAGCCTGGAGATTGGGAGAGATGCTCCGTCCCGCACAGCGAGCTAGTGACGCTCCAAACCAAGGGATTTCTTCCCCCAGCCTTCATGGTTCCGATTCGAGCCGGACTCGCCACCTATAAGGCCGGAAAACAAGCGGAGAGCGTCCCCAGTCCCTCCCAAGGAGAGCGGGTATGCCTTGTCCCTTATTTGATAAGAGGGCTCGGATTTCCAATTCATCCGCTTTCTCCGGGGCTCCTAGAGTTCTATGGCCTCCAGTTGCACAACCTTACGCCTGCCTCCATTACTGCATATTGCGGGCTTCCGTTGCCCTTAGCGAGCTGTTTCGGGCATCGAGGCTCATTTCGCTGTGGAAGAGGTTGTTACGCCTGCACTTCGCTCTCGGGAGGGGTCGATATATCAAGTGGGCGGAGCGTAACTATGGCGCATCGCCGGACCGGATATCTATCCGGCACTCCCAAAGAAGGCGTCAAGACCGGCCTTCGGAATGGTTTTATATAGAAGATGTCCCCTGCCGCACTTCGCTCGGATCGGCCTCCCGGAGTTCAGTAATGCTCCTTTGAAGAAACGCATAAGCTGGCGTCCACGGAGCCCTCAGAGGGAAAATGACAGGGACGTCCTTTACCTCATGAGCCTAATAAGGTTGTTGGCTCATTCCGGACTGACCATGATCGGGGTCATGGACACATGCATTATGCGGGGGGTGCAGCCGCTTCCAAAGATAGAGGCCACCCCATGTGGGATTTCAACGGGGAGGATGATGCCACCCGCCATGGCTGTAAGGGGCCGGGATCGGTCGCCGATCTGATGAAGACCTTGTCCGCATTGTACAAGGGAGAAGAAGAGGAATTTCTTTGCGTCAATCCACAGGACGGAGTTTGTATGAACAATCCTCCAAGCTGGGTAAGCGGACATTTCTTTTTGCCCATCTGATCCATATTCCCATAGTCAAGTATCTCATTTGTGATTTCGACGCAGGAACTGCGCCAGGCCGTAAAGGATATAAATAGCCTGCCTCCACAACCCAAAGATCCGGAATGGTTCCTCGATCCGGCCTCCCAAGAGGATCCGGACATATCGGTGGAGCTGATCGATGGGGTATTTCACCAACTGAGCATTGATAATGCCCTGGTTGCCATTACGGCCGATTACCCCGGAATACTTCCAAATTTCACAGGTAACTGAGACCGAAGCCCCAATACTTTGAGAATGATTCATCCGTGCTTATTTTTTATCACCGTATACCAACGGAGTTTTGCAGGGGGAGCCCTTGAGGTGGAAGGCCGAGCCTGCAGCGGCTAGCCAACAAGGGGCAGCACGGCCCAGCAGGCTAAAAAGAAGTGTGGTCCGGATTGAAATGCCGGTGCAACGGTATGGCGTGTCATCTTATTCCCAGGTTTTATTATGGAAGGCATACTAACGCCCGTGCCCTCTTTAGGAAAAAGAGCGCTCGCCGGACTATATCCGGAGAGTTTGCCAATCGAGCCTCCGCCAGCCAGGCTCCAAAGCCAGGCCCAGAAGCGGAGGCGAACACAAGGCGTGCGTCGGATGCTCCTCCGACAGAGGATGCCGACAGATTGTCCGCCACCAACTCCGAGGTGGAGAGTGCCATGAATCACAGGCGCCGCCGGACAATTCTTCGTGACACATGTTTCTCCCAAGAGGCATTGAACGCCTTCAATTCGGGAGATGCGCACCTCCGTGCCGCTCAAGATGGTCTAGCCAGAGCCATGGAGCAGTATGTAAAAGACATGCGAGTGAGGAAATTTAACAGTTATATATGCCAGTAGCCCCCGAGACTTGAAATAGTTAGAATAACTGATTTAAGGATCATTTATTGTGCAGGATCTTACAGAAAAGAATACCCAACTGTCCTAGGAGCTTGAAGAGTGCAAAGCCCAACCTGAGGTCAAGACAAGCCGCATGTGGGAAGCCAAAAGACCCCTCCGTAATATATGCTTTTAAAAGATAAGTATGTTGTGAAGTGCGGTGTGTGTATAAATCGACAATAACATTGCAGATGGCGCTGGTAGGTCCGACAAGCAACAGCTCTTGCGCCAAGTTAAAGGCCGGGCGAGAACGTGCTTACGAGGGTGAGGTAGGAGAAAAATAATCTCCAAGATGCCAACACCCAGCTGGGTGAGGAACTAAAAGATGTTCGTGCTCAAATTGTCGACTCGATTAAGGAGAATCGGCGGCTTCGTCGCGGCATTTTCAAGAGTGCTTGAGCGAACTTTAAAAGAGTTCGGAGAGGAAGGCGACTAACATAAACATGTATGTAGGTTTGCTCACTGTGTCGCCCCGAGGAGGAGATGCCCAGTTCTTCGGGTGATCTTCTTGCCGAACTGCGTCAGCTGCACGAACGAGTTCGGCAGGTGATGAAAGGCATCGGCCAGGCCTTGTGGCCATCTATCTCCCTGCCCGAAGGCATTGGGGAGTTGGCGGAGCGGCTGCAAGGAGCATGGCGGCACTTCCGACTATGGAAGATATCGGCCGGCCGTCAAGGCGCCAGGGAGGCCTGGGCCATGGTAAAGATGCGGTACACGAAGGCTGGCCCAAACCACATGGCCGAGGTTGGACCTGTGGGGCCTGATGGGATGGAGATCCTCAGAAAGCTTAGTGTACGGCCAAGTAGAATCGGCCGCCAAGTATTCCCAAAGAAGATTGTAAATTAGATAGCCTATCAGATGGCATTGAGGAGGAATACAATGAGTCGAGTTGACTATGTAAAAATGTGACATGAAAAAATGTCTTCTAGCCGGATTGTAGATCGTTTGTCATAGCGGACCCAATAGTCCGGAGTGTGTCCGAATACCTTCGTGGTTATATAAGAACCGGGGTATGCATGGAGACCAGGCGTAGGGGTCATTATTGCTGTATCAGACAAGTTCCCAACTAGTTATGTTATATTACATGGGTAGTAAGAAACATCTTCCAGGGAGAATAGTTCCGTTAAGGGTTCCTTTCGCTAGGATGCATGCTCTAAAGTGCATGTCAAAGCTGCTATGAAAGCAGAAAATCATCTGGGGGCAGATGGGTAAATAGTTAAAAATCATCTTTTCAGTTCACCGACCGAATATTCCCTTAAGAATGCTAGCTTTTTTAGTAAGTGCTTAAACGAACTTTGAAAAAGAGTTCTGCGAGGAAGTCGACTAACAGAGTTATGTCTGTAGGTATGCTCACAGGCAATCCTGCAGAGGAAATGCAAGGTTCTACGGGTGACCTTCTTCCCGAGCTCTTACAACTGCACGAACGAGTTCGGCAGGTGATGAAAGGCGTCGCCCAGGCCTTGTGGCCATATGTCTCCCTGCCCGAAGGCCTTGGGGAGCTTGCAGAGAGGCTCCAGGGAGCGCGGCGGCGCTTCTTATTATGAAAGATATCGGCCTGCCGTCAAGGCGCCAGGGAGGCCTGGGCCATGGTGAAGACGCGTTACACGAAGGCTGACCCAAACCACATGGCCGAGGTCGGACCTGTGAGGCCTGATGGGAAGGAGATCCCTATGAGCTTAGTGTACGGCCAGGTAGAATTGGCCGCAAAGTATTCCCAGCAGGACTGTAAACTAGACAGCCTATTAGATGGCATTGAAGAGGAATACAATCAGTCAAATTGAATATGTAATTTAAGGTGACATGTAAAATGCCTTCTAGCCGGATTGTAGATCGTTTGTCATAGCGGACCTTTTCGCTTCAACCTAGGGACCCAGTAGTCCGGAGTGTGTCCGAATACCCTCGCGGTTATATAAAAACCGGGGCATGCGTGAAGACCAGGCGTAGGGTTCATTAGTGCTTTATCAGACAAGTTCCCAACTAGTGATGTTATATTACATGGTTAGTAAGAAACATCTTCCAGGGAGAATAGTTTTGTTAGGGGTTCCTTTCCCTGGGAGGCATGCCCTAAAGTGCATGTCTAGATCATGGAAAAAGCGTAAAAACATCTAGGGGCGTATAAATAAATAGGTAAGAAATCTTCTTTTAGTTCACCGACCGAATATTCTCTTAAGAACGCTTAGCTTTCGGCTTCACCTACCGAGGTACACATCCGCCGACCCGGCAAGAATAATCACAGAGGTGCTCCCTTTACCACCTAGCCGAACAATCGGGAACGTAGGGGTAAGCACAGGAGCCAGGCAACCCAGCTTGGCAAAACTTAAGTCATATCGATGCATATAATGGTGAATAAAGGTACATGCGGAAGTGTGACACATGTATTGGGCATGAAGCCCTTATAAATAAGCTTCTGTGAAAGAAGCCCCCAGGTACAATGAGCGCGGATAGCGCGTCAAGTGTGTGTGAACAATGCGCTAACGAGCCTTCAAAGGCTGGAAGAAAAAAAAGGAGGGAGAAGGAGAAAAATAGAAGACAGCTAAAGTGTAAAATATGGACAGAGGAAGGAGACGAACTCAGAATCCGGCGCTAGGCGTAGAATCTTCGGAGACGAGCTGCGTTCCATGGGTTCAGCTCGAGTCGGTTATCCGATGCATCCCGCAGACGGTACGCTCCACCAGTCAGGACTTGGTCGATGATAAAGGGAACTTCCCATTTGGGCTTGAGTTTGTCCTTTTTCTTGTCCGACAGGCGTAGAACTAGATCGCCAACATTGTAAGTTTTGGCCCGTACTTCTCTGCTTTGATATCTTCGAGCCTGCTGTTGATAGAATGCGGAACGGGCTTTTGCTACGTCACGCTCCTCCTCCAAGGCGCCCAACTGTCCCGCCGATCGAGCTCGGCTTCTCTTTCTTTGTACATGCGCACGCGAGGTGAGTCATGAATTATGTCGCAGGCGTAACCGCCTCTGCGCCAGATACCATAAAGAATGGTGTGAATCCGGTCATGCGATTCGGAGTGGTCCGCAGCCCCCAGAGTACGGAGTCGAGCTCCTCTACCCAGTGCGTGTTAGATTCCTTGAGGGACCGCACTAATCTGGTTTTGATGCCGCTCATAATTAGACCATTTGCTCGCTCAACTTGACCGTTAGTTTGAGGGTGATAGACTGAAGCGTAGTCGAGCTTGATGCCCATGTTTTTGCACCGGAGTTTGACCTCATCGGCCATAAAGTTCGTGCCATTATCAGTGATGATGCTGCCTGATATGAAGTCTATCACCGGTCCAGATCCGGCTGTCTTAACAGGCTTGGCCTCTATCCATTTGGTGAATTTATCCACCATGACCAGTAGGTATTTTTGCTTGTGGGTTCCCCCTTTAAGGGGTCCAACCATGTCAATCCCTGCACTGCCAAGGGCCGTGATGGGTATAGTTTTGAGGGCGGTGGGTGGCATGTGGCTTTGATTAGCAAAGAGCTGGCATCCGACGCATCGTTGGACTAAGTCCTGAGCATCTGCCCGGGCCGTCGGCCAATAAAATCCTGTACGGAAGGCCTTGCCTACAAGGGCCCGGGCCTCACCAGTGCGATAAGCTGCCATTTTCGGATCCTTGGCATCAAAGTCTCCATTTATTTGGGATATCGCAAGGTTCGAATCCCCGCGCACCTCTAGGCGTTGAATGCCCATGGAGACTGCCATCCGGAGACCATGTAGAAGGGCCTCGTATTCGGCTATGTTGTTGGAGTCCGTATACATTATCTGGAGTACATATTGAACTGTATCTCCGGTTGGGGACATCAGAACGACGCCAGCTCCCAGGCCAGCCAACATTTTGGAGCCGTCGAAGTGCATTATCTAGTTGGAATATGCACCCTACTCTTTAGGGAGTTCGGCTTCGGTCCATTCGGCGACGAAATCGGCCAAAACTTGCGACTTAATAGCTCGTCGTGGCTTATAGGTTATGTCGAACGGGAGGAGCTCAATGGCCCATTTGGCAATCCGGCCCGTCGTGTCGCGGTTGTTTATAATGTCGTTAAGAGGTACTTCGGAGGCTACTGTTAAGTAGTGTCGCAGCTTCCGGGATGCCATAAACACCGTGTACGCTATCTTTTGATAATGCGGGTACCGTGACTTGCATGGAGTTAGGACAGTGGACATGTAGTAAACTGGTTTTTGAAGGGGGAACTTGTGTCCGTCCGTTTCTTGTTCGACAACGAGCACCGCGCTTACAACTTGATGAGTTGCCGCGATATATAATAGCATTGGTTCGGCCATGTTGGGCGCGGCCAGGACCGGGTTTGTTGCCAATATGGCTTTTATTTCTTCGAGTCCGGCCGTGGCGGCATCTGTCCACTCGAAGTGTTCGGTGCGTCGGAGGAGGCGATAAAGGGTATCGCTTTTCTCCCAAACGGGAGATAAAGCGGCTTAGAGCCGCCACGCATCCAATTAATTTTTGTATTTGTTTGAGGTCTTTTGGGATATCCAATTGTGACAGAGCTCGGATCTTGGCTGGGTTTGCTTCAATTCCTCTACCGGATACAATGAAGCCCAAGAGCTTTCCTACCGGGTACGGCGTAAAACGCATTTTTCCGGGTTGAGCTTGATGTCATATGTTCGGAGATTATCGAATGTGAGCCTCAAGTCGTCTACTAGAGTTTCGACATGCTTGCTTTTGACGACCACATCGCTCACGTATGCCTCCACTGCTTTTGCCGATCTGGTTTGCCGACATGTCCGAATCATGCGCTGATATGTTGCGCCGGCGCTTTTGAGCCCGAAGGGCATTGTGTTGAAGCAGAATGGGCCGTATGGAGTGATGAATGCCGCTATGCTTGGTCAAGCTCTGCCATCTTAATTTGGTGGTAGCCGGAGTATGCATCAAGGAAGCACAATGAATCGTGTCCTGCGGTAGCGTCGATAATTTGATCGATGCGGGGAAGGGGGAAGGGATCCTTTGGGCAAGCCTTGTTGAGGTCCTTGAAATCGACGCATAGGCGCCAGGATTTGTCCTTCTTTGGTACCATCACCAGGTTTGCTAGCCAGTCCGGATGTTTTATATCTCTGATGAATCCGGCCTCCAATAGTTTGACTAGCTCCTCTCCCATGGCCTGTCTCTTGGGTTCGGAGAAACGTCGAAGAGCCTGTTTGACTGGCTTGAATCCTTTTAGGATGTTTAGGTTGTGCTCGGCCAGCCGGCGTGGGATTCCTGGCATGTCTGAAGGGTGCGGGCAAAAATTTCCCAATTTTCGGCGTAGGAATTCTCTTAGTGCGGCGTCTACATCAGGATTTAACTCTGCCCCGATGGAGGCCGTTTTGGTAGGGTCCATTGGATGGACTTGGAATTTGACTATTTCGTCCGCCGGTTTAAAGGAGGTGGACTTGGATCTCTTATCGAGTATCACATCGTCCCTATTCACCGTGGAGCGCAGCGCATGGAGTTCCTCGGCCGCTAGGGCTTCGGATAGTGCCTCAAGGGCTAGTGCGGCTGTCTTATTTTCGGTGCGGTGTGCTATGTCTGGGTCACTAGCAAGAGTGATGATTCTGTTGGGCCCGGGCATTTTGAGCTTCATGTACCCATAATGGGGTATAGCTTGAAAAATTGTGAATGCCTCTCGCCCTAATAGAGCGTGGTATCCGCTGCTGAACGGGGCCACTTGGAACGTGACCTCCTCGGACCTGTAATTATCCGGCGTGCCGAACACCACATCCAGAGTGATTTTCCTATACAGCATGCTTCCCGACTGGGGATTATTCCTCTAAAGGTTGTGCTGCTTCGCTCAATGCGGCTCCAGTCTATTTCCATTTTTCCGAGGGTTTCCTCGTAAATGAGGTTCAATCCGCGGCCACCGTCCATGAGTACCTTGGTAAGGCGAAAGTCGTCCACTATCGTACTGAGGACCAATGCGGCTGGTGCTCGGGCTATTCGGAATTTAGGTTCACAACGGCATTAAAGGTAATAGCCGTGTTACTCCATGGGTTTATTGTTGCTACTTGGTAGACTTCGCAAGGCTACGGAGTGTTCGCTTCACATATTATTTGATGAGAAAGTCTCAAGACCTAATACTGCATCGGTATCCTGTCTTTGGTGCTCTAGAGCTAGAAGCTCTTCGCCACTTTTGGCCACCTGCCGTAGTATCCAACATGCTTTAATGCTATGAGTTGGAGTGGCGCCATCCCTCCAGTACGGCTCCATGCCCTATAGAGGGTTTTTGCTTTCTGGTATTTAACCCAGGTGCCTGGCGATGATGCACCCTTTTATTTTGGACTGGGGTTGTATTCAAGGCCGGATTGTCCCAAAATCTTGCTTTGGTTTTCCAGGCGCTCTCCATCGCACAAGATTTTCAGATTATGGACGCCAAGTCGGCAAAGCGTGTAATGTCACGGCGACTTATAGCGTTGAGGATCCCGTTGTCCGTGCAATTATTGCAGAAGAATGAGATTGCGTCCTCCTCATGGCAGTCCTTTATCCTGTCCCATAACCGGGAGGAATCTGGCCCAAGAATGGTGTAATCGCTTATGCGGGCTCTTGCCGAATTTGAGATAGGCCGCTTATGTTTGGGTGGGCAGGTGGAATTAAATCCGGAACCTCGCCCGATCTGAGACTTAAGGGCCAAGAAGCTTCCGAACTTGGAAGCTTGGATTCTTGGATGTTGTCCAATGAATCTAGCCCGCTGCCTGACTTTAGGTTTAGGGCTTGACTGACATCCTCTCCTCCGCGGGAATCCGACATGGAGGGATCGGGAATCCGGACGTAGCTAGTCCTTAAGATAGAAGAAGGGTCGCCGTATTGTTCCTCTACCACAGCAACATGGTGGGTAACCTTGGGAGAGTTAATCTCTCTCAGATCGGGTTTAGGCCCAATCTGATCATAGTCTGTAGGGACTCCTGTGATGCGGCGCGATCCAAGAGCTTGTTTAAGGAAGAGAGCTCCATCGGATCTAACTGCTCGGCGAGTTCCGAGTTAACGTGAAGATTGCTTTCGATGACCGGAGAAGTCATGGTCGGCGTGGCGGCCGAACAGGTGGTCATAAGAAAACCGCCTAGCCGGAGAGTTTGGCCGATAGCCAAAGCTTCTTTAGCAACAGTGTTGTCTTTAAAGACGGGATGAGGCATCCTTCCTGACGGCGACGACACAGAGTAACTCTCAATGAAAGCACCAATGTCAGTGTCAAAATCCGCGGATCTCGGGTAGGGGGTCCCGAACTGTGCGTCTAGGCGGATGGTAACAGGAGACAAGGGACACGATGTTTTTACCCAGGTTCGGGCCCTCTCAATGGAGGTAAAACCCTACTCCTGCTTGATTAATATTGATGATATGTTTAGTACAAGAGTAGATCTACCACGAGATCAAAGAGGCTAAACCCTAGAAGCTATCCTATGGTATGATTGTTATTCGTCCTACGGACTAAAACCCTCCGGTTTATATAGGCACCAAGAGGGTTAGGGTTACACAGAGTCGGTTACAACGGTAGGAGATCTACATATCTCAGACGCCAAGCTTGCCTTCCACGCCAAGGAAAGTCCCATCCGGACATGGGACGAAGTCTTCAATCTTGTATCTTCATAGTCCAGGAGTCCGGCCAAAGGTCATAGTCCGGCTATCCGGACACCCGCTAATCCGGGACTCCCTCAGACATGCTAGGCCGGTCTCACAGCCTTGCTCAGCAGCTTGTGCAGCAGTTCGCCCGCAAGGCTAACCTTTCTTGAACTGTCTTGGAAGTGGTCTCGGTTAAGTATTATTTTGTTACGCTGCAATGGTGCCCATTTTTTGTAATCTGCTTCTTCGTTGCGCTTTATGATCACTGGTGGCGAACTTCGATGCCCAGTGGATGTAATATACCTTAAATCCTTTATTGTATAGTGTAGGTTTATCTTAGTTACTATGCCGTAATTTCTTTACTGCCATCATTCGCTATCTGAAAAAAATCAGATAGTCGACCGGGCCGAAACATTCGATAACGGGCCAGGTTTTTAGCGGGCCACAATTGGGCCTGCCTGCGTATTTCTTGGGCCCGAATGATTGGGGCCTTCACACATTGCGCCAGGCCCAAACTTACACCGGCCTATATTTTAGTTGGGCCTTTTGTCGACCCAACACTTAGTTTGGCCCAGGTAGCGTTGGGCCATTAACAGGCTGAATATTGCACTGGTCTGTTACGACCGATATGAAACCACGGGCCTTTAGCAGGCCAAAATGCATGTTGGGCCTCAATTTTCACTAGTTGTCGACGGGCCTTCAGCAGGCCGAAATGTAGACAGGGCCTTATGGGCCCAGTTAGCTCACGGGCCGTTACTGTGATTTAAACATATCTCGGGCCTTAGTTGGCCCATCGATATCATGGGCCTTTAAGAGGCCAAAAGCTTAGTCTGAGCATCAACGGGCGAATTACACGACAGGCCTTTAACAGGCCCAAAGTCACGTTGGCTTAACTTTTGCCACCTTTTAGCACGGGCCGTTAGTGGGCCCGATGTCCCGTCGGACCATATATGGCCCATGGGCGACGGGCCATTCCCAGGCCAAAAGTCACACCGGGCTGAAATGGGCCCATGTCTACATCAGGCCTCTAACAGGCCGAAAGTCACTGGGCTGTAGTTGGCCCCGAATATTCGACGAACAATTAACGGGCCAGATCTGGCTCCGGGCCATAAATGGGCCCAAATATTTGGCGAACAATTAACGGGCCAGATCTGGTTTCGGGCTATAAATAGGCCTTTATTAAGCAGGCCGTTATTGGGCTGGCCCACTAGTACTTGATTAAGTTCTACGAGCCTTTGACTGGGCCGGCCTTTTTAACCTATATGGGCCTCTGTTGGGCCCAGCCACGTGTCGACTTACCATAGGCATGTCCCCTCCAATGGACGGGCGACATCTGGCCCACTGACGGCCAATCAGAATTTTACACGTGGAAATTTCCAATTGGTCGGGGCTGTTAACGGGTTATCGGATCCAAAATCCGACCTGATAGCTTAACGGCATTCCGTTACGGTGGATGCCACGTGTCGGTCACCCTTGACGAAAGCACTTCTGTGACGCGTGATTTATCGTCATGGAAGTGGACTCTTCCGTGATGATAATTTTGGTAATGTCATGGAACACTTCTACGACAAAGACAGTGTATGACTATCTTGATTCTGTCATAAATTTGTCATGGATGTACATGCATGACAAAAAACGCGACCTACTGTGACAAACACATATCATCACGGAAGTGTATTTTTTTGTAGTGGTGGGAGGAAGCCCCTAGGGTGGGCCCCCATACCAAGGATGTTTTGGGCTGCCACAAAGTGGCCCCACCTCCCCAAATTATGCTCCACAACTTTAGGGGCAAAGCCCCAAAAGGTGGCTTTCCAAAAAGCTACCAAAAGGGGGTTGTACCCTAATAGTGTTACATTATTCACTGTACTATTCATGACAACTTTTCATGAAATATTTTCAGTGTCTGAAAAATCCAGAAAAATTCCGGATGGTCAAGAATATTTCCGGCACCCACTAAAAAACCACCAAAAGGGGGTTGTACCCTAATAGTGTTACATTATTCACTATACTATTCATGACAACTTTTCATGAAATATTTTCAGTGTCCGAAAAATCCAAAAATATTCCGGATGGTCAAGAATATTTCCGGCACCCACTAAAAAACCTTGAATCATTCCGAAACATTTTCGGTATGTAGTTAGTCTCCAAAACGTTTTCGGTTTTACTCTGTGAAACTTCTGTGTCATCTCTTCCAGAAACAATCTCCCAGACTCCCTGTCTATTACTTAGAAGATAGATGACCATTAAGTGTGTTACCCTATAGGTTCAGTGGAGTATAGACATGACTGGTACTCTTTCCGGTAAATGATCAATAGCGGCACCATGGACATCCATATTGATCCCTATAAACACACGAATGAATATTCGAGTGAATCTGTAGTTTTTCTGTGCTATTCCTGTTGCTTCACGATATGTTACAAACACCCGAGGTGAGATTTATCGGCATCCCCGTGGATCAACAACTTTGTCCGCTATGCCAGTTTCCTTGTTACTGGTTTTGTTCTCTTTTCTCGTTCCTATGTTCCGGCATCCTTGTGATCAAATCACATTGTGTCTGGCCAGACGATGATGGATACCACAACACCAAGAGGGCCCAAAGAATATTTCTCCGTCGTCGGAGGAGCAAATCCCAATCTTGAGCTATCTAGTTCCTTGTCATACTTTTCCATGAACCCGTAAGCCGCCGTAATAACCACCCTTTTACGGATGACGTTTAACAAACCCCAAAGTTCATGAAGCAAGCATGAAGGAACTCGATACTCTCATGGCCTAAGGAATTATGCAAACATTAAATTTCTCTGTGTTATTTACCATTAACTCATGGAGAACATTTCTCATAGCATAACATCAATCGGGTCAATTCAACACAAGTGTTCTTCTAACATTCTGTCCTCAAAATTGCTGGCATAGACATGCCCATGATTAGGAAAACATAATCATCACGCAACACTTGAGCTAGTCTTAGAGGCTTGACTAGGAATACATTTTACCATTTATTATTCCACACGTGCATATGAGTTTTCCTCCGAGCCTCGTGGTTATTGTATACTCGAGAACCATAGCAGTTATAGCATGGAATATAAACTTAATTATAAACATGTAGATAAATAATAACAATTATTATTGCCTCTAGGGCATATCTCCTATAGATGATATCTCTATAGTGTAATCGGTCGTGTATTATGGAGGGTGATTCCTCCTTCACCACTCCCAATAACGACTCTGTCGTGCAACACCTCAAGTGTGAACCCTTCAAGGGTGATTCCTCCAAGGTTACCTTGATGATTACATCGAGTGGGAAAGTATCGAGGGTGATTCCTTGGATTTCCCCTTTGATGTTATGGACACACGGTTACCTTGACTTTATGCCAGAACCATGTTGAAGTCGGGTCGGGCCCGAGGGGTACCAACGGAAGTTACTAAAGTCGGGTTAGCCTGGAGGGTACCTGCGAGATAATTGGAACGAACGGCCTGGCAGGCAGACCGCCCTAGAGAGGGCTGGGCCTGGCCCTTACTGTAAGTCCTCGAGATGGGGCGGCAGGTGCACTGATCGTCACCACGAGCTCCCAAGACACTAACGGTTTGGATATGTGATCTGAGTAGGCCTATGTCCTTTTCGCACTAACCACAATGTGGGTTAGCACTTGGTGTCGTACGTTTCTTTTGAAAGCTCCTTCAAACGTCCAGTTCAGCACTGTGGCACAGTCGGATCATGCCATATAGGAGGAGGTGGTGCTGGTATCCACCCTTATCAAAACGACCCAGAGTGCAAAGGGCGATGGGACCAAGACCCCTGACCACATAGGATGTAGACCGGCAGGGAGCTCTCTGGCGGAGGCTTGGTAGGACTACGGCATCTCGATCAGCCGAGGCCAGGCATGACCCAGAAAAGTGTGTCCGACCAAATCTAATCGAGCGTGTTGGGTAAGTTGGTGCACCCCTACAGGGACGTTATCTATTTGAATAGACGTGTCCACTGTAACAGGATCATCAGAGTTGTATCCCAATCTTATACAACTTGAACCAAATACTTGTGATACTATACTATTATGATGGCTCCGGGATCACTTTCTCGCGGGGTAGACGAGGAGGGATCTCTAGGCGTTGCTATTATATACCTGTTACTATATGTTATGTTACTCTACTCTCCTCTATTGCTGCAAGACGTTGCAAGATGCTAGTCTTTGATAGGCTAGGTCATCCCTTCTATTCTGGCAATTCTGCAGTATAGTCCACAGATACAGCCCCTTCTTTGATACCCATTGTCAGTGTCAAAACCGGCAGATCTTGGGTAGGGGGGCCCAAACTGTGCGTCTGAGGATCAATGGTAACAATGGACAAAGGGACACAATGTTTAACCAGGTTCGGGCCCTCTTAAAGGAGGTAAAATCCTACGTCATGCTTGATTGTAGTCGACGAATATAGGGGTTACAAGAGTTGATCTACCTTGAGATCGTAATGTCTAAACCCTAACTTGTCTAGCCTATGAATATTATGAACTTGCCTCTGGCCTAAACCCTCCAGTTTATATAGACACCGGAGGGGCCTAGGGTTGTACGAAGCCGGTTTACAGAGAAAGGAAATAACATATCCGAATACCTAAACTTGCCATTCACGCATATAGGAGTCCTATCCGGACACGGGAGGTGGTCTCCCTCCTTTATCTTCATGGCCCATCATTCCGACCCATATCAAATAGACCGGACGCCCGAGGACCCCTTTGTTAGGACTCCCTCAGTAGACCCTGAACCAGTCTTCAATAACGACGTGTTCGGCACGCGGATTGTCTTCGGCATTGCGAGGCGGGTTCCTCTTCTTGAATACTATACCTCAGCTTTCCCTTATAAAAGAATTGTATTTGGTTCTATATAATTGACACAACCCTTAGCCGCGAAGGCAAAATATAAAAATAGGAATAGTGTATTTACTGACAACTTTTTCCGGCGAAGCGTCACACTTGACTCTTTAGTGTTTTGAATCGTTTTCACACTCCCCGTTTTGTGTTATGAGGTCGAGCCCCCTTGGCCCGTCTTTTCAAAACAGAGATCGTGCCCACTTATTACGGGATTCTCATTAATGGGATTTGGGTAACCCAACCGCTCCTAGCGCATGCTCTCATCGGGAATAGGCGAGTTTTAAGGCCTAAGTGGGGGGGCAGGGTTGGCATTTTCACCGCCTATAAGAGGGCAAAAGATTCCTCCTTTCTTCCCCACGCCTTCTTCCAGCCTCTGCCTTCCAATCTTCCAAGCCCCAGCGCCCGAAAAAGCTCCCATCTTCCTCACCGCCACCACCTTCTCCAGCCATGGCCGGGTTAGGCTCCAAGGGCAAGTGGGAGGCCTCCTCCATCATGGAGAAGGATGTGAAGGAACTCCAGAGCGCGGGGTACCTCGCCGCAAATATTGCGCACAGGCTCCCCGACAAGGACCAAGTCATCCCCACTCCGGCGCCCGGTGAAAGGGTTGTCTTCCTCCCCCCATTTTGTCAGAGGGCTGGGGTTTCCCCTCCACCCCTTCGTCCGTAGCCTTATGTTCTACTACGGGCTATATTTCCATTATCTAGCCCCAAATTCTTTCCTCCACATATCGGCGTTCATCGTCGTGTGCGAGGCTCTGCTCCGCATCCCACCACACTTCGGCCTATGGCTCAAAGTCTTCAATGTGAAGCCAAAGGTGGTCGACGGACAACATGCGGACTGCAGCGGGGCCATGGTAAGCAAGTTGCCCAATGCCACATGGCCCAAAGGGGCTTTCATCGAGACCGTCAAGGTCTGGCAGCAGGAGTGGTTCTACATCACCGAACCCCGCCGCGCCAACCGGGTGGCAATTCTGGAGTTTAGATCTGGACCCCCCCCCCCCCACGAGGCTCACTTCATGGACTGCTAAGGGCCTCGATTGGGTGTCCCAGATGGAGGTGCAAATGATGCAGAAGCACATCACCAACGTGTTGGGCAAAAACATCGGCCTCACCAATGTGGTGCAGATCATGCTCTTCCGCCGCGTCCTCCCCTGCCAACACCGGGCCTCCCACATGTGGGAGTTCAATCCAGAGGAGCCGCGGACCCTGAAGTGCTTCTTCGGCACTATGCATGAAGAGATATGGAAGCTTCTCTTCAAAGCCCAGAAGAGATGGCCGATGAAGACCGAGGACATCGGGCTCGATATCAAGAATCCGTCCTTAGAGGTAATTATTAACTTTCTCGAAGAGTATTCGGTCAATTCTTTCATCAATAGAAGTGTTATCAGCTCACTTCCCTACAGGGATGGACAACAAAAGTGGAGCGGGTTGTCAGTTCGGCTCTGTTGCCAGAAGACCCAATCACTCCCCAGCTGACGGACATGCTCGTCCCGGCGCCCTACCAGGCGCCGGAGAAGAAGGGCAAGGAGGCCAAGGGTGGCCCCCGCCGCAGAGGCCCTTCGGACGCTGTGTCCGGAGAGACCGAGATCGTCTCCTCCCACGAGGGAGACGAGGAAGAAGAGGAGGTGGAGGAGGTGGAAAGCGATTCCCCCCGCAAGGGGAGGAAGAAGAAGAGGACGACCTCCAAAGACCCAGAGGGGGTGGCGCCGAAGAGGGGGAAGATAACCCTTGCAGTCAGTTCGGACTCAGAGTCCGAACACATCGCCAAGAGAGCCCCTAGGGTGAAGCCCCTGGCCGAATCGTAAGTTTCTGAAATCTTACTTGTTCAGTTTTCGCTTACCTGCCTCTGTCATGTAAGTTATATTATTGTTTGCTTTTTAGCCCTCCCCGTGAGATTCCAAACACCCCCTCGTCGGAGTGGAACTCCCTGCCGCCTGAGCAGGAGGAGAGCGACGCGCCATCGCGAGCCCCCTCGCCTACTGCCATGGAGGACACTGAGGTGCTGTCCTGAAGGACCTCTCCTGGCCGAGGAGGGGCGGACGAAGTCATCAAGAAGGGGACTGAGGTTGACACCTCGGTCGCCGAAGACCTGGGGGAGGCGACCCCCATGACCATGAACAATGGGGAGCCCCATCAGTCTGGGCCCAGGACGCACACCATTCCAGAGGCCCGCACGGCTCCGGGAAGGGATGCACAACCCCCTTCGAGAGAGGGCGGAGGAGCAGCAGCTCCATCGGTGGCCTCCGTTAATCCGGAGGCTGCTCGTGCTCTGGAGGAAGCTCTGCAACCCGCTTCCGTCGTGGAGGAGCACCGCACCCTGATGGGTGCAGTTATGGGGAAGGTTCAGTCTGCAAAAAGTGGATTGGACGAAGCCTTCAACAGCCTGCTGCTACCTCTTGAGCTTGTGTTGGTTTTCCCTTGAAGAGGAAAGGGTGATGCAGCAAAGCAGCATAATTATTTTCCTCGGTTTTGATAACCAAGGTATCAATCCAGTAGGAGCCAACGCACAAGTCACCGAATACCTGCACAAACAATCAACAACTTGCACCCAACGCGATAAAGGGGTTGTCAATCCCTTCACGGTCACTTGCAAAAGTGAGATCTAATAGAGATAGATAAACGGTGAAGTAAATATTTTTGGTATTTTTTGTTTATAGATAGGAAAGTAAAAGATTGCCAAATAGTAGATCGGAAACTAATAAGATGTAAAAGAGATTCAATAATGGAAAAGTGACCCGTGGCCATAGGTTTCACTAGTGGCTTCTCTCAAGATAGCAAATATTACGGTGGGTGAACGAATTAGTGTCGAGCAATTGATAGAAGAGCACATAGTTATGATGATATCTAAGGAAATGATCATGAACATAGGCATCACGTCCGTCTCAAGTAGACCAAAACGATTCTGCACCTACTACTATTACTCCACACATCGACTGCTATCCAGCATGCATCTAGACTATTAAGTTCATAAAGAATGGAGTAACACATTAAGTAAGATGACGTGATGTAGAGGACTTAACTCAAGCAATATGATGAAAACCCCATCTTTTTATCCTCGATGGCAATAATACAATACGTGCCTTGCTGCCCCTCATCACATCGGGAAAGGACACCGCAAGATTGAACCCAAAGCTAAGCACTTCTGCCATTGCAAGAAAGATCAATCTAGTATGCCAAACTAAACCTATAATTCGAAGAGACTTGCAAAGATATCAAATCATGCATATAAGAATTCAGAGAAGAACTAAATAATATTCATAGATAATCTGATCATAAATCCACAGTTCATCGGATCTCGGCAAACAAACCGCAAAAGAATATTACATTGAGTAGATCTCCAAGAACATCGAGGAGAACATGGTATTGAGATCCAAAGAGAGAGAAGAAGCCATCTAGGTAATAACTATGGACCCGAAGGTCTGTGGTAAACTACTTATGCGTCATCGGAGAGGTAATGGTGTTGATGTAGAAGCCGTCCATGATCGAATCCCCCTTCGGCAGGACGCCGGAGAAGGTCCCTAGATGGTATCTCACAGGTACAGAAGGTTGCGATAGTGGAAAAGTGGTTTCGTGGCTCCCAGGAATTTTCAGGGTATAAGAGTATATATAGATGAAGGAACTAGGTCAGGGGAGCTACGAGGGGCCCATGAGGTAGGGGGCGCGTCCTCCTGCCTCGTGGCCGCCTTGTTGCGTCTCCGACTTCATCTCCAAGTTTCCTGGGTTGCTTTCGGTCCAAGAAAGATCATAGCAAAGGTTTCATTCCGTGTGGACTCCGTTTTGTATTCCTTTTCTACGAAACTCTAAAATAGGCAAAAAAACAGAAACTGGCACTAGGCCCTCGGTTAATAGGTTGGTCCAAAAAATAATATAGAATAGCATATAAATACCTATTAAACATCCAAAACAGATATTATAATAGCATGGAAATATAAAAAATTATAGATACGTTGGAGATGTATCAAGCATCCCCAAGCTTAATTCCCGCTCATCCTATGTGAATGCCTCCGGCGGTGTACCAGGATGTGCAATGATTCAAGAGTGACATGTATGAAAAAATTATGAATGGTGGCTTTGCCACAAGTACGATGTCAACTAAATGATCATGCAAAGCAATATGACAATGATGGAGCGTGTCATAATAAACAAAACGGTGGAAAGTTGCATGACAATATATCTCGGAATGGATATGGAAATGCCATAATAGGTAGGTATGGTGGCTGTTTTGAGGAAGGTAATGGTGGGTGTTATGGTACCAGCGAAAGTTGCGCGGCACAAGAGAGGATAGCAATGGTGGAAGGGTGAGAGTGTGTATAATCTATGACTCAACATTAGTCATAAAGAACTCACATACTTAGCGATCCCGACCTACACTCATAAGGACGACAATCAATAAATAAATCATGCTCCAACTTCATCACATAATGGTTCACCATACGTGTATGCTACGGGAATCACAAACTTTAACACAAGTATCTCTCAAATTTACAATTACTCCACTAGCATAACTCTAATATCACCATCTTTATGTCTCAAAACAACCATAAATAATCATACTTCTCATAGTATGCAATGCACTTTATATGAAAGTTTTTATTATATCCATCTGGGATGCCCATCATATTGGGACTAGTTTTATAACCCAAGAAAATTACCATGTTGTTCTAAACGACTCTCAAAATAATATAAGTGAAGCATGAGAGTTCAACAATTTCTATAAAATAAAGTCACCGCCGTGCTCTAAAAAGATATAAGTGAAGCACTGGAGCTATATTGCCTAGCTCAAAAAGTATAAGTGAAGCACATAGAGTATTCTAATAAATCACGATTCATGCGTGTCTCTCCCAAAAGGTGTGTACATCAAGGATTATTGTGGTAAATTAAAAAGCAAAGACTCAAATCATACAAGACGCTCCAAGCAAAACACATATCATGTGGTGAATAAAAATATAGCCTCAAGTAAAGTTACCGACAGACAAAGATTTAAAGAGGGATGCCTTCCGAGGCATCCCCAAGCTTAGGCTTTTGGTTGTCCTTGAATATTACCTTCGGGTGCCTTGGGAATCCCCAAGCTTATGCTCTTGCCACTTCTTATTCCATAGTCCATCAAATCCTTACCCAAAACTTGAAAACTTCACAACACAAAACTCGACAGAAAATCTCATGAGCCCCGTTAGTATAAGAAAATAAATCACCACTTTAAGGTACTGTTGCAAACTCATTATTTATTTATATTCGTGTAATATCTACTGTATTCCAACTTATCCATTGTTCATACCCCCCGATACTACCCATAGATTCATCAAAATAAGCAAACAACATGCAAAAAACAGAATCTATCAAAAACAGAACAGTCTGTAGTAATCTGTAACTCCCGAATACTTCTGTAACAATCTAGATCAAAAAGAATCAGATCAAAATCACGTTTCTGTGAATTTTCAAAACTAATTTACTAAGCGCAAAGTTTCTGATTTTCAGCAGGCAGATCAACACAACTATCACCGTAAGCTATCCTAAAGGTTCTACCTGGCACGAACACTAATTAAAACATAAAACCATATCTAACCAGAGTCTAGATGAATAATTTATTACTAAATAGGAGCAAAAATCAAAGAAAAAATAAATTGGGTTGCCTCCCAACAAGCGCTATCGTTTAACGCCCTTAGCTAGGCATCGCTAATTTTAGTGATGCTCACATGAAAGATGGCAATTGAAACACGAAGAGAGCATCATGTAGCGTGTGAAAAACACATCTAAGTCTAACATACTTCCTATGAATAGGCATCTTATAGGTAAAAATTTTAGCAAGACAAGCAAAAACTAGCATATGCAAGGAGGAAGAAAGAAACCATAGCAATCTCAACATGAAGAGAGGTAATTTAGTAACATGAAAATTTCTACAACCATATTTCCCCCACTCATAATAATTACACGTAGGATCATAAGCAAATTCAACAATATATCTATCACATAACATATTTTCAACACGATCCACATGCATGCAAAGTTGACACTCTTCCAAAATAGTGGGATTAACATTAACTAAAGTCATGACCTTTCCAAACCCACTTTTATCAAAAATTCATAAGATTGAACATTCTCCAAATATGTGGGGTATAAAGTTGACACTCTTCCAAACCCACTTTCAATATTATTGCAAACACTATTATGAATCTCATATTCATCATGGGGCTTAAATAAATTTTCAAGATCATAAGAAGAATCACCCCAATCATGATCATTGCAACAAGTAGTAGACGTAGCAAAACTAGCATCCCCAAGCTTAGGGTTTTGCATATTTTTAGCATAATTGACATCAATAGAATTTATAATAACATCATTGCAATCATGCTTTCCATTCAAAGATCTATCGTGAATCACTTCATAAAGCACTTCGTCACAATTTTCAGATTCACGGATTTCAAGCAAAACCTCATAAAGATAATCTAGTGCACTCGAATCACTAGAAATTGGTTCATCATAATTGGATCTCTTAAAAGGATTAGCAAGTGGATGAGGATCCATAAACTTTTACCAAGCGAAGATGCAAGCAAAAAGAAGTCACATGGTAACACAAGTGGAAAAAAGATCGAACGGAAGAAAGGCAAAGAAAACGCAAATATATTTGAAAGTCGTTTTAGAGGTGGGGGAGAGGAAAACGTGAGGCGAATGGAGAATAATTTAATGCAAGGGAGAAGAGTTTACGATGGGTACTTGGTATGGCTTGACTTGACGTAGATCTCCCTGGCAACGGCGCCAGAAATCCTTCTTGCTACCTCTTGAGCTTGTGTTGGTTTTCCCTTGAAGAGGAAAGGGTGATGCAGCAAAGTAGCCTAAGTATTTCCCTTAGTTTTGAGAACCAAGGTATCAATCTAGTAGAAGACAGTGCACAAGTCAATGAATACCTGCACAAACAATCAACAACTTGCACCCAACGCGATAAAGGGGTTGTCAATCCCTTCACGGTCACTTGCAAAAGTGAGATCTGATAGAGATAGATAAATGGTAAAGTAAATATTTTTGGTACTTTTGGTTTATACATCGGAAAGTAAAAGATTGCAAAATAGTAGATCAGAAACTAATAAGATGTCAAAGAGATTCAATATAATGGAAAAGAGACCCGGGGGCCATAGGGTTCACTAGTGGCTTCTCTCAAGATAGCAAATATTACGGTGGGTGAACGAATTAGTGTCGAGCAATTGATAGAAGAACGCATAGTTATGATGATATCTAAGGCAATGATCATGAACATAGGCATCACGTCCGTGTCAAGTAGACCGAAATGATTCTGCATCTACTACTATTAATCCACACATCGACCGCTATCCAGCATGCATCTAGAGTATTAAGTTCATAAAGAACGGAGTAATGCATTAAGTAAGATGACATGATGTAGAGGAATTAACTCAAGCAATATGATTAAAACCCCATCTTTTAATCCTCAGTGGCAACAATACAGTATGTGCCTTGCTGCCCCTATTGTCACTGGGAAATGACACCGCAAGATTGAACCCAAAGCTAAGCACTTCTCCCATTGCAAGAAACATCAATCTCGTAGGCCAAATTAAACCGATAATTCAAAGAGACTTGCAATCATGCATATAAGAATTCAGAGAAGAACCAAATAATATTCATAGATAATCTGATCGTAAATCCACAATTCATCTGATCTCGGCAAACACACCGCAAAAGAATATAAAATTGAATAGATCTCCAAGAACATCGAGGAGAACATGGTATTGAGAATCAAAGAGAGAGAAGAAGCCATCTACCTAATAACTATGGACCCAAAGGTCTGTGGTAAACTATTCACCCTTCATCGAAGAGGTAATGGTGTTGATGTAGAAGCCCTCCATGATCGAATCCACCTCCGGCAGGACGCCGGAAAAGGTCCCTAGATGGGATCTCACGGGTAGAGAAGGTTGCGGCAGTGGAAAAGTGGTTTCGTGGCTCCCCTGGATGTTTTCAGTGTATAAGAGTATGTATAGGCGAAGGAACTAGGTCAGGGGAGCTATGAGGGGCCCACGATGTAGGGGGAGCGCCCTCCTACCTCGTGGCCGCCTCGTTGGGTCTCTGACTTCATCTCCAAGTTTCCTGGTTTGCTTTCGGTCCAAGAAAGTTCATCGCGAAGGTTTCATTACGTTTGGTATTCCTTTTCTGCGAAACTCTAAAATAGGCAAAAAAAACAGAAAGTGGCACTGGGCCCTCGGTTAATAGGTTAGTCCCAAAAATAATATATAATAGCATATAAATGCCTATTAAACATCCAAAACAGATAATATAATAGCATGGAACAATCAAAAATTCTAGATACGTTGGAGACGTATCACCTGATAACGGGCTTTGAGGTACGCGACGTAATGCTCTAAAAGATTTTTCATATGATAGGATGAACCCGTAAATAGACAGTAGCCCCTGAGAGTCTGTCCGGATTAGAACAATCTGGACAGGGAATCCCATGACAGATCGGACGTTAATATATTGTGCTAATGTGTGTAATAGGCATCCATGTTGGCGGCTACTTCCCAGGCCGTCGAGGTTTCCGAGCTTAATCAGAAACTACGAGTGGCCGATGAGGAGCTCGACCGCATCAACAAGCGGTTCGAGGAGACGCAAGGTATGCATAATGTATATATCAGAAGTGATATGTATAGTGAGGCTTCTAACTCATTGGATTTTGTGGCTATGATCACAGTTGGCGCGGCCGAGATATAGTGAATCCCTCAAGGGCGTGCTTGCCCAAGCCAAGAAGGAGGCGGAGTCAAACAGGGCAGCCGCTAACAAGGCGGCTAAGGAGCTAGAGGCGGAGCAAACTGCCCGTTGCCAACATGAGGCTCGGGTGGCCGAAGTCGAGAAATAGCTCAAAGACGCCAACACCAAGTGCGAGTCCTTGGAGCAGAAGACTTCGAACCAAGCATCCAAACTTGCCAGGGCTCTCCAGGATGTCAAAGAGGCCCGGGTTGAGTCCCAGAGTGCTCGCGAGGAGATCCAGCAGGTGAGGCAGATAGCGGCTGGTAAGGCCTTTCTTCTGCAGAATAAATTTGGAAGTAAGAGGTATATCTTGCTGACCCGAGTTTGGAGTTCTCCAAGCGCGTTTGTGGATCTTCCAAGGAGTGTCGCAGACGCCGCGCGGTTCTTCCTAGCCTAGGAGGGGAGCTCGACCGAGAAGCTGTTCTGGTCGCAGTATCTCGCGCCGGAGCTTCCGACGCCTCTGAGCGACCAGCTGAAGTAGCTGACCGAGCTGCATAGGGTGGCCGGCTTGGCCATGAAGGATCTAATAGTCTAACTTTGGCCAGCCGAGACCATGCCCAGCAGCTACTTCGGCCTGTTGAAGCGGCTTGTCAATGCGCGTCCTCAGATCGAAGCCATAAAGCGGTCGGCCTGCATAGAAGGTGCCCAGATGGCCTTCGCCTGTATCAAGATGCAGTGGGCGAAGATGAAGGCCACCGAAGTGGTGATCGCAGGTCCTCCCGAGGGCAAAGATCATCGGAAGCCGGAGAGGTACTTTGAGGATGTCCTAGAAGGGGCCTGAATAGTAGAGGGCTAGTGTTCAAAGGACGTTATGTTCGATTAGATGTACTCGGGTGGAAGAAACTATTTTATGAACCCGCGCTATGATTGCGCCTTCTGTGATAATTTATCCTCCTATGCTGTCGTTTATTGTTTATATTTTCTGAAGGTTGCCAGTCGTCGGCTTCTGCCCCCATGTAAATATTACAGGGGTGTTTGTGAACGCATGGCCGCACTTTATCCAACGTCTTGGTCCGTAGAGGAGGCGTCCGCGAGGTGAACTAGGCAATCAGACTATGCGACTTTATTACCTTCACTTAGCCATAGGAGTCCATTGGTGGGGCTAAGTACTAACCCCTGTTGCATTGTGCGGCAATCCGGATTACGGTGCCTTTGCAACACGGCTGGTCGAATCCCAACCCCTCGTGTGACACGGCAAGAATTGCTAACGATTTGTAGTATAACACTAAGTCACCGGATCGCTGACTAGCTCTCGCTTATCATGACGGTCAGTTTTCGGCTTTCTCTACTTAGGTACTTAACCGGATGAATCAGAAATACAATCGCAGTAGTTCTCCCTTTACTACCTTAGCCGAACTGGCGGAATGTAAGGTGGTAAGCACAGGAGCCGGGCAACCCAACTATAGACCACAGACATGAATCGGAACCGATGCATACAATGCAACATCCGTGACGCCGAAGAGTTCCCTATAGGTGTTCGGACTTTAGAATGTTCAAGGCCGAATACAGCCCCCGGAGCGAAGGCCGGGCTAAAGCACGTACATCAATCAGAAGCAAGGAGGGAATACAGATGATAACATAGCATAAGTACTGAAGAAAAGGTGGTGATCATTTGCTTCCTTTATATCCTTATTAATGCATCGAGACGTGTTTAGACAGATAATGCCGTGAATATTTAGGTCATGTTACATGCCAAAACAATTACAAGAGGGAAAGGTTTACACATGGCCTTAAAGTAATGGTTTGAAGATCCCAATGGCGCCCTACCGCACGTCTTCGCCATTTCTCCTTCATAGTGAATCCTTTGAGAGGAGGATTAGATGGTTGTATGTAAAGAAGAGAAAGAGGGCCAAAGAGGGAGCCCTCATGCAACCATACAGTTTTTAGGTTTTCGAATGAACCTACAATGAAAGAAAGACAAAGGGTGTGTGGGGTACGAATAGGGTCAAACCATACTATGGACCTTTTCCTCATTGTGCCTACAGCGTTGCCCAAGGTATTTTAAGTGCGTAGTTATGTACGCGTGGTACATATGCCACGGCCTTATGGGGCAATCAGCGGAGGCAGAACTGCTAGTCGAGGTCCGGGTCCACCGGACTATCTCCATGAGGTGCGGACCGGACTCTTTTGGCAATGTCATTGGTCTTGATGGCCGATGAACTGTTCGGCTTGATAGGACCGCCATGCACCTCGGCCGCTAAGGCTGCGGTGTGCTCTTCAGTATGGAGGGCGCGCTCCATATTTCCATTAACTGTGATGACACCCTGCGGTCCGGGCATTTTAAGCTTCAAATAAGCATAGTGCGGGACTGCATTAAAATGGGCGAAAGCGGTTCGTCCGAGCAGGGCGTCATATCCACTACGGAAAGGGATGATAACAAAGATCAGTTCTTCGCTACGGAAGTTGTCTGGAGAGCCGAATACCACTTCCAGTGTTAATGAGCCCGTACAACGGGCCTCCATGCTGGGTGTCACTCCTTTAAAGGTAGTGTTAATAGGCTTGATTCTTGATGGGTCAATGCTCATTTTACGAACAGTGTCTTGATAGATCAAGTTAAGACTGTTGCCGCCATCCATAAGGACTCTAGTGAGATGGTATCAGTCGATGATAGGATCAAGTACCAGGGCAGCCGAACCCCCGTGAAAGATACTGGTTGGATGATCTCTACGATCGAAGGTGATCGGACAGGCTCACTAGGAGTTGAATTTTGGGGCGACAGGCTCTACGACGTAGACGTCCCTTAGTGCGTGCTTGCGCTCCCTTTTGGGTATGTGTGTGACATAGATCATGTTCACTGTTTTTACTTAGGGGGGAACTGCTTCTGACCCCCGGTATTCGGCTGACGGGGCTTGTCATCGTCCCCTTGTGTTCGGTATTTAACTTACCGGACTGTTTAAAAAACCAGCAATTTTTATTGGTGTGGTTGGCAGGCTTGTCGGGGGTGCCATAAATCTGACAGGGCCTCTTGAGGATTTTGTCCAAATTGGATGGACCGTCCCTGTTGCCTTTGAAAGGTTTCTTCCACAGACCAGATTTAGAACCACCAAATCCGGTGTTGATTGTCGTGTCTTCTATGATTTCGTTGTTGTTCCGGCGCTTGTTTTTATTGCAACATGGCCTGCCATTGCCATCCCTGGCCTCAGAGGTGCCAGGGTCGCTGGAACAGTTGCTTCTACGAGCTAGCTAGCTATCTTCGCCTGTGCAGAAGCGGGCCATAAGTGTTGTAAGGGCTGCCATGGTTTTCGGCTTTTCCTGCCCGAGGAGTCGGGCGAGCCATTCATCACGAACACTGTATGTGAAGGCCGCTAAGGCCTCGGCGTCTCGATAGTCCATGATTTAGTTCTTTTTAATGAGCAACCAATTCCAAAGTTTGTGAGCTGACTCTCCGGGCTGTTGGACTATGTGACTTAGGCCATCGGCGTCCAGTGGCCAGACATAGGTGCCCTGAAAGTTCGCCCGGAAAGCATCTTCTAAGTCTTCCCAGCTCCCAATGGAGTTCTCTGGGAGGCTATTCAACCAGTGTCGTGTTGGTTCCTTCAACTTCAGGGGAAGGTATTTAATAGCATGGAGGTCATCTCCGCGAGCCGTGTGAATGTGGAGAAGAAAATCCTCAATCCAGACGGCGGGGTCTGTCATTCCATCGTACTGCTCAATGTTCATGGGTTTAAATCCTTCCGGAAACTAGTGCTACATTACTTCATCAGTAAAGCACATAGGGTGTGTGGCACCTCTATACCTAGCTACGTCGTGGTGGAGTTTGAATGACATCTGTGTTCAGTGCTGACCTCAAACTTGATGATGTTCATCGCGCCAGGTTTGGTGGCCGTCATCCCGTGTTGGAGCACATCCTCTGGATCCGCAGATTGATCTAGTCTGGCTGGCTTTATTGTCCAGGTCCTGAGGTAAGTCATAAGTGAAGTTTAGCGTGATAGGCCGTTTTGTCCCGTCCACGTAGTGGTCGGTCCGGTTGATCAGCATAATTGTGTTTCGACGGAATTGGCTTGAGGGCTTCGTCGTCAAATTGTGGCAGCAGCCTGCGCTTGGGATAACTCTTTACTGGTCGCTCAACACCGTACTCTTTGGCGGCTAGGACCTTAGTCTAGTTGAGCGTGTCCTATTCAGCTTGAAGCGGGTGTTGTTTCTTTTTCCAGCTCCGTGTAGTGGCGATGAGTTTTTGCTTGAAGCGTTCTTGTTCCAGGGGTTCCTCTGGGACGATGAAATCATCGTCACCGTGGCTCACATCCTCTTCGGAGGCAGGTAAGTAGTTGCTGTCTTCCGAGTCCTCGTGATCAGCGTGTTCGGGGTTGTACTGACCGTCCTCCCTCTCGTCCTGTTCGGACGTGTGCTCGATGGGGTGGTCGCGGTCTTTGGAGTTATCCACGGTTTCATTATCTCTGGTGCCAGTATTACTATCCTTTGCCTGACGCAATCATGAGTGACGCTGATACATCTCCAACGTATCGATAATTTTTTATTGTTCCATGCTATTATATTACCCCTTTTGGATGTTTATGGGCTTTATTTTACACATTTATATCATTTTTGGGACTAACCTACTAATCGGAGGCCCAGCCCGTATTGTTGTTTTTTTACCTATTTTAGTATTTCGAAGAAAAGGAATATCAAACGGAGTCCAAACGGAATGAAACCTTCGGGAGCGTAATTTTTGGAACGAACGTGCTCCAGAGGACTTGGAGTGCAAGTCAAGAAGCAGCCGAGGCGGCCACAAGATAGGAGGGCGCGCCCCCTGTCTTGTGGGCCACTCGGGCGGCCACAGACGTACTTCTTCCTCCTATATATACCTACGTACCCCGAAAACATCCAGGGAGCCAACGAAACACAATTTCCACCGCCGTAACATTCTGTATCCGTGAGATCCCATGTTGGAGCCTTCACCGGCGCTCCGCCGGAGGGGGAATCAACCACGGAGGGCTTCTACATCAACACCATAGCCCCTCCGATGAGTTGTGAGTAGTTTACCACAGACCTTCGGGTCCATAGTTATTAGCTAGATGGCTTCTTCTCTCTTTTTGGATCTCAATACAATGTTCTCCCCCTCTCTTGTGGAGATCTATTCGATGTATACTCTTTTTATAGTGTGTTTGTCGAGATCCGATGAATTCTGGGTTTATGATCAAGTTTATCTATGAGAAATATTTGAATCTTCTCTGAATTCTTTTATGTATGATTGAGTTATCTTTGCAAGTCTCTTCGAATTATCATTTTGGTTTGGCCTACTAGATTGATCTTTCTTGCCATGGGAGAAGTGCTTAGCTTTGGGTTCAATCTTGCGTTGTCCTTTCCCAGTGACAGCAGGGGCAGCAAGGCACGTATTGTATTGTTGCCATCGAGGATAAAAAGATGGGTTTTATATTATATTGCGTGAGTTTATCCCTCTACATCATGTCATCTTGCTTAACGCGTTACTCTGTTCTTTATGACCTTAATACTCTAGATGCAGGCAGGAGTAGCTTGATGTGTGGAGTAATAGTAGTAGATGCAGGCAGGAGTCGTCTACTTGTTGCGGACGTGATGCCTATATACATGATCATGCCTAGATAATCTCATAATTATTCTCTTTTCTATCAATTGCTCGACAGTAATTTGTTCACCCACCATAATACTTATGCTATCTTGAGAGAAGCCTCTAGTGAAACCTATGGCCCCGGGTCTATCTTTTATCATATAAGATTTCGATCTACTTTTATTTGCATGTTTACATTTTTGCATCTATATTATAAAATACCAAAAATATATTTATCTTATCATACTATCTCCATCAGATCTAACTTTCGCAAGTGGCCGTGAAGGGATTGACAACCCCTTTATTGCGTTGGTTGCGAGTTCTTTGTTTGTTTGTGTAGGTGCGTGGGACTTTTGAGGAGCCTCCTCTTTGGATTGATACCTTGGTTCTCAAAAACTGAGGGAAATACTTACGCTACTCTGCTGCATCACCCTTTCCTCTTCAAGGAAAACCAACGCAAGTTCAAGACGTAGCAAGAAGGATTTCTGGCACCGTTGCCGGGGAGGTCTTCACTCAATTCAAGACATACCAAGTACCCATCACAAACTCATATCCCTCGCATTTACATTATTTGCCATTTGCCTCTCGTTTTCCTCTCCCCCACTTCACCCTTGCCATTTTATTTGCCCTATCTTTCCCAATCTCCTCTCTCTTTTTCGCTTGTCTTTTTTTTGCTCGTCGTTATGTCTAGTTCCTTATCCGCTCCTATGTCCCCCGAGTTTGAAGTTCTTCACTTCAAGCAAAGGCAAGGAGAAAACTTAAAAGATTCATGGTATATGATGATGGAATCTTATCACAAATGCACCCTAGAAGTGAACTTTAGAATTCTTCTTCGCAATTATATGTTGGGTTAAATATGACGCATAGACAACTCTTGGATTGCATTGCCAAGGGAAATTTTATTGAAATTAATCCTAGTATTGCTCATGAAATTATAGAGGTAATAGTGGGAACGCTTCCTCAAAAGGGAGGATCACATCCTACCCAAGAAGAAACACAAGTGTTTGAAAAGATTTGCGAAGTAATAAAAGTTTTACAAAAGTCTCTTGAGCCTCTTAAAAGTGTTAGCGGAAATCTTCACCGCATGAATATGTTGGTTACTCTTTGCAATAAGCGGTTGGATTATTTAGATTTAAAAATCTCTGATTATGAAGGGAAACATAAAGAACCTCCTGGATTTGAGCATGACTCCGCTAAAAAACTGAAAATTAAAGATGTCACTACTTAGATCTATCTTCGCTTTTATGCCTAGCTAGGGGCGTTAAACGATAGCGCTAGTTGGGAGGCAACCCAATTTTCTTCGTGTTTTTTGTTTTTGTTTCTGTTTAGTAATAAATTTTGCATCTACCTTCTGTTTAGATGTGTTTTTATCTTTTAATTAGTGTTTGTGCCAAGTAGAACCTATAGGATAACCTATGATGATAGTTGATTTGATTCTGTTGAAAAACAGAAACTTTGCGCGCACAAAATTAGTTTTGTTAAATCACAGAAATGTGATTTTGCGTTGATTCTTTTTTCTTCTGATCAATAAACAAATTTCCTGGACTTCCTATTTTGGTAGGATTTTTAGAGTTCCAAAAGTTTGCGTTAGTTACAGATTGCTACAGACTGTTCTGTTTGTGACAAATACTGCCTTTCGTGTGTTGTTTTCTTATTTTGATGCATCTATGGCTAGTAAATTAGTTTATAAACCATAGAGAAGTTGGAATACAGTAGGTTTAACACCAAAATAAATAAAGAATGAGTTCATTACAGTACCTTATGTGGTGGTTTTGTTTTCTTTCACTAACGGAGCTTATAAGATTTCCTGTTAAGTTTTGTGTTGTGAAGTTTTCAAGTTTTGGGTAAAGCTTTGATGGACTATGGAATAAGGAGTGGAAAAAGCCTAAGCTTGGGGATGCCCTTGGCACCCCAAGATATTCAAGGATAGTCAAAAGCCTAAGCTTGGGGATGCCCCGGGAAGGCATCCCCTCTTTCGTCTTCGTTCATTGGTAACTTTACTTGGAGCTATATTTTTATTCGCCACATGATATGTGTTTTGCTTGGAGCGTCGTGTATTATATTATTCTTTGCTTTTTAGTTTTCCACAATCATCCTTGCTGTACACACCTTTTGGGAGAACCCTACTTGATTAGAATTTGTTAGAATATGTTATGTGCTTCACTTATATCTTTTGAGCTTGATAGTTTTTGCTCTAGTACTTCACTTATATCTTTTAGAGCACAGCGGTGGCTTATTTTTGTAGAAATTGCTAGTCTCTCATGCTTCACTTATATTATTTTGAGAGTATTTTAGAACAGCATGGTATTTGCTATGGTTATAAAATTGGTCCTAGAATGGTAGGCATCCAAGTTGGGTATAATAAAAACTATCATAGGAAGTGAATTGGATGCTATGATCAATTCGATACTTGATAATTGTTTTGAGATATGGAGGCAGTGATATTAAAGTTATGATAGTTGGGTGATTATGAATTTAAAGAATGCTAGTGTTGAAGTTAGCAAGTCCCGTAGCATGCACGTATGGTTAAAGTTGTGTAACAAATTTGAAACATGAAGTGTACCTGGCTTGTGCATCCTTATGAGTGCTGGTCGGGGACGAGCGATGGTCTTTTCCTACCAATCTTCCCCTCTAGGAGCATGCGCGTAGTGCTTGATTTTTGATGACTTCTAAATTTTTGCAATAAGCATATGAGTTATTTTTACTAATGTTGAGTCCATGGATTATACGCACTTTTACCTTTCCGCCATTGCTAGCCTCTTCGGAACCATGCATTGCCCTTTATCACCTTGAGAGTTGGTGCAAACTTCGCCGGTGCATCCAAACCCCGTGATATGATATGCTCTATCACACATAAACCTCCTTATATCTTCCTCAAAACAGCCACCATACCTACCTATTATGGTTTTTCCATAGCCATTCCGAGATATATTGCCATGCAACTTTCCACCGTTCGGTTCATCATCATGACATACATTACTTTTGTCATATTGCCATTGCATGATCATGTAGTTGACATCGTATTTGTGGCAAAGCCACCATGCATAATTTTTCATACATGTCACTCTTGATTCATTGCACCATCCCGGTACACCGCTGGAGGCATTCATATAGAGTCATATCTTGTTCTAGTTTCGAGTTGTAATTCATATGTTGTAATCAATAGAGGTGTGATGATGATCATTATTAGAGCATTGCCCAAAGAAAAAAAAGAAAAAAAGGGAAGAAAGGCAAAAAAAAGGCCCAAAAAAAAAGAAAAAAAGAAGAATAAAGGAAAAAGAAAAAAAGAAATAAATAAAAAGGGCAATCTTACTATCTCTTTTTCCACACTTGTGCTTCAAAGTAGCACCTTGTTCTTCATGTAGTGAGTCTCATATATTGTGCTTCAAAGTAGCACCATGTTTTTCATATAGTGAGTCTCATATGTTGTCACTTTCATATACTAGTGGGAATTTTTCATTATAGAACTTGGCTTGTATATTCCTATGATGGGCTTCCTCAAATGCCCTAGGTCTTCGTGAGTAAGCAAGTTGGATGCACACCCACTAGTTTTCTTTCGTTGAGCATTCATTTATAGCTCTAGTGCATCCGTTGCATGGCAATCCCTACTCCTCATGTTGACATCAATCGATGGGCATCTCCATAGCCCGTTCATTATCCTCGTCAATGTGAGACTTTCTCATTTTTTGTCTTCTCCACACAATCCCCATCATCATATTCTATTCCACCCATAGCGCTATATCCATGGCTCACGCTCATGTATTGCGTGAAGGTTGAAAAAGTTTGAGATTATTTAAGTACGAAACAATTGCTTGGCTTGTCATCGGGGGTGTAGAATTTGAGAACATCTTTATGTGACGAAAATGAAGCATAACCTAACTATATGATTTTGTAGGGATGAACTTCCTTTAGCCATGTTATTTTGAGAAGACATGATTGCTTTGATTAGTATGCTTGAAGTGTTACTATTTATTTTATCAATATGAACTTTTATTTTGAATCATTTGGATCTGAACATTCATGCCACAATAAAGAAAATTACATTGAGAATTATGCTAGGTAGCATTCCACATCAAAATTTCTGTTTTTATCATTTACCTACTCCAGGACGAGCAGGAATTGAGCTTGGGGATGCTTGATACGTCTCAAATGTATCGATAATTTTTTATTGTTCCATGCTATTACGCTACAGAAAAAAGACACATCCCTGACATTTTGGGCCGAACGAAATTTTTTTCTGTCAGACATATGACACTTCTATGACGATAATTGTGACAAAACCCGGTATCATCATAGATGTGGTGGGCTCCTACTTCTATGAAAAAAAATCATGACAGAAAATGGGCTTTTTGTCTTGGGCGGGCCAGAGACGCAGCTGCATGACATTCTTTGGGCCATCCATGACAGAAAAAACCATGGTAGAAGCGAGGGCGAGGAAAATTTCGGGGAGTTCCCGGTTACGGTGGGAGGTCGAGGGACGAGCGATGCGTGTTTCTCTCGTACACGTACGCGCATGTGTGCGAGGCGTTGCTCTAACTGAACCCGAGCGAGGCGTTGGGCTCTAACTGAACCCGAGCGACAGAATCGCAGTTACGCTACATCGAACCCGAGCGATTGATCGATGGCATTAATCGAACCCGATCGGCGATTCTTCGCCATCTGCTGCTAATCAAGCCGATCGATTGGATGAGCGAGTGGCGTTATGGGGGGTTGGATTAACGATGGCCGGTGGCGTTGCTGGATGAACAGGACCCGGTGGTGTGGAGGGCTAGATGAGCGATGAAGCGGTGGAGGGGTGCCCGTGGAGGGGTGGTTGAACAGGACCCCGTGGTGTGGAGGGCTGGATGAATAGTAGACGGTGGAGGAGTGCCCGTGGAGGGGTGGTTGAACAGTAGCCGGTGGAGTAGCGTGTGGTGGAGGCTGGATGAACAGGAGACCGTGGAGGCTGGAGGAGGTCGACGGTGGAGATGAAAAGTATCCCGTGGAGTCCTGTTTTGCGGTACGCCACACCCCTCCCGATGAACAAGACCCCCATTTCGACCGTAGTGCTCCAACACAAGTCGGTTTCGTCCGTTTTGCGGTACGCCACACCCCTCCCGATCAACAGGACCCCCGTTTCGACCGTAGGAGGTCCGTTTCCTCCGTTTTGTGGTACGCCACACCCCTCCCGATCAACAGGACCCCCGTTTCGACCGTAGGAGGTCCGTTTCCTCCATTTTGCGGTACGCCACACCCCTCCCGATCAACAGGACCCCGTTCCGAACGTAGGAGGTCCGTTTCCTCCATTGTGCGGTACGCCAGGCCTCGTTTCCATCGCCTGTTCCGTCCAAGCCCTCCCGATGAACACGACCACGCATTCCGTTCCGACCCAGCCGGTTGGCTCCCACGCGTTCCGTTGCCTCCCGATGAACACGACGCATTCCATTGCCTCCCCATGAGCATGACGCATTCCGTTGCCTCCCCATGAACACGACGATGACGCTGTTTCTCCGTTCCGACCCAGCCATGTACACGAGCCATGGTCGTACGTATGCGCGAGTAGGCATTCGAGACCCCGCCCGTATGTACACATACGTGGCCGTATTTTCTTTCTTGCACCCTGGCCGCTGTACGTATGTGTACATGCTACGTGTGCACCTCTACTACGACACGTGCACGCCTCTACATCGACTAGTATATATGTACGTACACGTTCGCGACCAAAATGACAATGCTACGTACGCTTCGACCAGGTGGGTCCCGACTACCAGGCAATTCCTTGCGTGCGAAGATGTAGCTGGTGGGTCCCAGCAGTCAGGGGGCGAATCGTTTTGTATTTTTTTTGCCCAGACGCACTTCCTTGCATGCGAAGGTGTAGCTCCTGGGTCCCAGCAGTCAGGGGGGCGAATCGTTTTTTTTGCCCGAACGCACTTCCTTGCGTGCGAAGGTGTAGCTGGTGGGTCCCAGCTGTCACGGGGGCGAACCATTTTTTCGGACGCACTTCCTTGCGTGCGAAGATGTAGCTGGTGGGTCCACGCAGTCAGGGGGCAAATCTTTTTTTTTGCCCGGACGCACTTCATTGCATGCGAAGGTGTAGCTGGTGGGTCCCAGCAGTCGGGGGGAAATGTTTTTTTCGTGAAATACGGTGGCCCATTCGGTGGGTCCCTGCTGTCAGGTGGAGGAATCATTGTTTCGTGCATAATAAGGAGGCACTTCCTTGCGGCCGCCGTGGACCCAGTTGTCAGCCTCTCCACGTACAGTACTCTTTCGATGGAAGTCGGTCGTTGACCACATTGACCACGCCACGCCGAGAGCACCACGGCGGTGGACGACGGTGAGGCCTAGGAAGGGGACAACGCGGAGCCAGGGAAGATGCAGCAGTGGAAGCCCTTGCGGAGAGGAGTCTGAGGTTCACTTTGGTTCGGCTACGGTGTGAGGCTGCTTTGCCGCCGCAGAATAACAGGGGTATGGGTGAGTGGAGGGATGGCCCGCCAGCGGTGGGAGTAGTATGGGGGCGGTGAGGCCTCTGCGGCAAAGACCCGCCACGGGAGGCAGGGAAGCGGTGACACGACCGACGCTGCTTTGGGCGGCTGGACCAAGAAGACCAGAGGTTGAAGAAGCACTACGGCCGTTGGATGGACATCGACGGTCCTTTGAAGCTAGAATCGTTTATATTGACTAAGTTGACAAAGCCCTTGGTACGCTCCAACTTAGTAGGCCTGAGTTAGCCTCCGAAGCAGTGCGCCCGGATGTCGAGGGAGGAATCATTTTTGTGCGGCGAAGCTAAGAATATCCGAGATTGAAGAAGAAGCCACGACATCCGTTGGATAGACATCCAATGGCCACTTCTGCTAGAACCGTGTGTTGACTATAATAAGTTGACAAAGCCTTGCATCTGGCGTCAACTTATTTTTTAGGGACACGTCACTTAGTAGGCCCACAAGTGTGTGGCGAGAGAACTTATAGCCCATTTATGCTTTTGTAAGAATGTACAGCCCATTTTTGAATTCTAATGGAATTTACAACAACCCATTTACAGTTTGTTAAAAGTACATCCCATTTTCTAGCTAGGACAACAATTAATAATTTCAACCAACCGTTGAAGACATAATTCAATAAAATTTCCCACATTTTGATGGGATCCGAAATATTTTTATCCCAAAATTTCTGTCGGATCACGGGTTCCGGCAGACCCTTAAGGTTCGAACTCTGGGGTGCGCACGGAGATCCAACCCTCCACCGCCTCGTACCTCGCCGAATCGCAGGGATCTAAACTGCTAACAAGAACAACACAAGAGACGCAAGATTTATACTAGTTCGGGCCACCGTTGTGGTGTAATACCCTACTCTCGTTTGTGGTGCGTGGATTGGCTCTTGGGCCGACGAAGAATAAGATAGGAAGAACAGCCTCGCGAGGGTCTGTTCTTGGTGGGTGTGATGAACTGCTAAGTGGTGCCCCGTTGCTCTAGCTTGAGGAACGGGTTTCTCTCTCTCTCTCTGGATTCCGACTGCTCGATCTCCTCCTCCTTTCTGAGTGCGGCTATCCCTATTTGTAAGCGAAGGCCCTGGGCCTCTTCCCCAAATATTGAGCGGGAAGGGCGCCAACAATTGGCCATTTTGAAGGGGAACAGCTGGTACACTTATCCTGACTAAAGTTGGTCCTCGCCTGCCAAAGGCTCTGGTGATGACGCCTGCTTGGGCTCCACGATGATCGCATTCCAGCCGTTGGGGCTGGTCTTGGTCTTGTTGCACCAAAGCAGATGCCTTTGCCTCGATGCCCTTGCTCGTGCTTGCCCCTTTGCACCAAAGAGGAAAGGAGGACGTTATGGCTGGCACGGTGGCGCCCTTGGTCGTCATGGCTTACGAACGGGCACCTCGCGAGGCACCCGCCTTGAACTCTCCGCCTCCTCGTGAGCCACCTGACGGCCGTGCACGAGGAAGCTCTTGGTTGTCCGCCTCATGAGGCTTGGCCCTCGCGAGGGTCTTGAGCTTGTGTTGGTGAAGACGGGCCGTCCCTGGGCCTCCTTTGAGCCACGCCGCAGCTGCAGTGCAAGCAAGTCTGGGACCCCTTTCCCGAACGCCGACAAGAGCCCCAGGGCCGCAGCGCCCGGATTTGGCCGAGCGGAGAGGCGAAAGGGCAAGTGCGAAGCGTCGTGGGCCCTAACAGCCTGTGGCCTTGGGCGCCGTGTGGCAGTTGATTGGACGTGGGTGCTTCTGCAACCGCGCGGGTTGATAATAGAGCGGCATCTTTCTTGCCTCCTTTACTATCTCCAGTTGCTGCTCAGATCCCCTTTCTTGCGCCTCTCCTTCCTGCTTCCAAGACCTCCAGATCCACTCCACCTCCGTGCCCTGGCCAGTCATGGCTCCTCGCCAAACCCCGGCCGGAGCCTGGTACTCTCCTGCTTTGGACCCGCCGAACGTGTCAGCGGCCAGCCTTGCCCTGATGCACCGGCTGGCGGAGGCGCAGGGCATCAGAGGAACGATGGTGTTCAAGGCCGGCTCCTCCACCCCTGAGGGTCGGGGGAGTACCTTCTACCCGTTCTTCGCGGGCGCCATTATTGCTGGTCTGTCGCCTCCCTTCTCTGAATTCCTCTTCTCCGTCCTTCGCCATTACAACATTCACGCTTTGCACCTCCATCCCAACTCCTTCCTTCTCCTGGCAATCTTCGCCTACTATTGCGAGGCCCATGTTGGGGTGAAGCCCTCGGTGGCCTTGCTACGCCACTACTTCTTCCTCCGATTCTCCCGTGGTCCCGTCTCTGCATGCGCAAGCTTCGTCGCATACGGCGGAGCTATTGCCATTTCAAACACTGGGAAGCGGATTGAGGGCTTCAGGAGCAAGTGGGTCTTGGTGGATGCCGGGCGGACCCAGCCTCGACTGATCCTCCCCACGGAGCCCGGCGAGAGCTCCGACAACTGGTCCCGGGCGAAGCTTCGGGACCCTCGCGCTGGTAGCCGGAGAGGATGGACGCAGATCTGAAGTCTGGACGATCTGGCGGCGGCGAGGTTGACTGCGTCGTTCTTGCCGAGGGAGTTCTGGAGCACCAGTGGCTCCGCTCCGCCAAGATGCTCGCTTAGATGTGGAGGCCTAACCCGAGCCCGTGGCCCCGGCCAGCGAGGATCCGTGACGGTCCTCCAGTCCTTGGTAGGGGCGATGTGGCGAGACCGAGGGCGCAGCGCCCTGTTTCTTCGCGAGGATTGGGAGCAGGTTGTGGGGTCCATGCCCGCCTTCAATGGGGATGGGCTCGTGCCGCTGGAGGCTCCGGAGGACCTGGTGGGCGTGCCCTCTTCCGAGCTCCAAATAAGAGGCGGAGGAGAGGGAGCCGGGAGAGGGGGTTGATTCAGGGGCGGCGTCAAGGGCTCCCTCCCTGCGGCGCAGGCCCCGTGTTCTCCGCCTCCCCGAAAGTGACGACGACGAAGATGAAGATGAGCGGGGAGGCAAAAGCCTGCCTCTGATCCCGAAGAAGGACGGACTGGCTGGTCCCAGCAGGTCCGCCTGCCCCGGGCGATCCGTGACGCGCACCGCCACTCCTGGTCCCCTTGAAGCCGATCCCTGCAGCCGGCTCTCGGGCTTCAAGTATGGCCGGAGGCTGCTCGAGTCCACCAGAGACGACCTGTAAGTGCCCGTCTCCTGCCTTGATTATTGCTTTGTTGACGAGATCTGATGTCCATGCTCTTCGGTCAGGCTGGAGCCTACGGTGAAGAAGCTAAAGGGGGCTCCTGAGGCCTCATCCGTGGTGGTGCCTTTGCCCGAAAAGGAAGACGACCCCGACGCCCAGGCCTCTCCCGCCCGGGCGTCCTCGCGAGGCCTGGCTGAGCCCGCTGGGGCGAGCTCAGCCCCCTTGTCCCAAGCGGCTCCCGAGGCGGCCTTGCTGGGCGCAGCCCCCACCGTCGTCGTGGCGCCGCTGGTTCCGCCTCAGGGCGCAGTGGTTACGCCGGGCGAGCTCAGCCCCCTTGTCCCAAGCGGCTCCCGAGGCGGCCTTGCTGGGCGCAGCCCCCACCGTCGTCGTGGCGCCGCTGGTTCCGCCTCAGGGCGCAGTGGTTACGCCGCCGCCAACTCCTCATACTCCACCTACTGCTGTCTCTCCGACTCCTCCCGCGGTCCTGGACCGCGCTGCTGCTGAACTGGACCGGCTGCGGCAGGATCTTCTGGGCGCCGACCCTTGCTTGGTGGCCAGGCGCCTGGAGCTGGCCTCTGGCTGGATACGTGCCGACGCTTCGATTCGGGCGGCGCTGGTCCAGGCTTCGACGACCTGTGACGAGGAGAAGCAGGCTGTTCGCGAGGCGGGTAGCCCGCGATGCTGCCACGGGGAGGCAACCAGACATCCGAGGCCGCCGCGAGACGCTGGAGGGTGAGCTAAAGGGCTTGCGTAACCAGCTCGCCGAGGCCTCGCCTCCGCCAGGAGCAGGAGGAAGGCATGAAGGCTCATGAGGCGGCCATCAAGGACCGGGAGGCTGTTGAAGAAGCGCCGCGACCGTCTTGATGCGTTAGGGGCAGGAAGCTGGAGGCGAGGGAAGGTCGAGCTGGACGCCAAGGCGCGGGTTCGGCTGAAGACCGCGTGGCCTTCATGGATATGGAGGTGAAGGCTCGCGTCTGCCGAGGAGCTTTATGACAGCGGCTTGGAGAGCCTTGGCCGGGCGCGGAGGACGGCCCCGCCAAGCTGCTTCCCTTCATGATCCGCGCTCTTGAAGATGTCTCCCTTGGTCTTGGCCCCACGGGCCGTGGCCGAGGCGCTGGTCTTGTCTTCTGCGTAATCGACGCGGATCCTCACCCACATCTATCTTCGTGACCCCAGCGTCGACATGGACAGCCTACTGGAGCCGGCGAGCGGCGAGCACGCAGCTGCCGCTGCCGAGGCTGTGAAGGGTCGCGCGGAGGCTCTGTTGGGGAAGTTCTGGGCCTTCAGCACCAAGCCACAGCCGAGGCGCCGGCCCCGGCCGCTGCTTCGAGGCGCGCCCACTCCAGGCCTGCTCCACCGCTGACAAGTGACTCCGCTGCGGCTCCTGCCTCGCTTGTAACTCCTGCACATGTATCATGCCTCGGGGAGGCGTTTAAACTTGCGTTTGGTACTGCTATAACAGTGCGGACTGTAATATTTGCTTTTGAATTCCTTGAAATTTGTACTTCCTACTTGCTCATGTTCTACACCGGCAGAGCCCGGCCCCGCGCATACCTCAGCCGCCGTTAGCCCCGACCGGAAACCAGGACGGGACCAAGGGGTGAGGGGCTACGTGACAAGTTAGGCTCCTAAGTCACGATGCTTAGGAGTCCCCCTTGGCGCATGAACAGCAAGTAGGGAGGTGAGGCGCTGGCGGATCCACCGTTCTACGTCTCCAGGGCCCGGCCCCGCGCATACCGCAACCGCCGTTTTCCTTTCGGAACTGAGGGGTGAGGGGCTACGTGACCATTTAGGCTCCTGAGTCGCGATGCTCAGGAGTCCCCCTTGACGCTCAAACGGCATGCGTACCTTGGCTCCGCTCGGGGAGTGGCGTGCGACGAACCAGGCCCGAGGGGCCTGGCTGGGTGGCGTGCATCTGGGCATGACCCAGGCGCAGCCCCCGTGTCCAGACCCCTCGCGCAGCACTCCCGAGAGGAGGCTTTGCGACGAGGCCAGACACTGAGCTCTGGGCTCCCTGAGGTTGACGCGACCCGGAGGCCACCCTCAGTTGTTTATCACCAGCGTGGAGCATAGCACTTCCGCATGCGTACGGGCATAGCCGCTCCTCGGCAGTGTCGTCGACCAACATGAGCATGGTGCTTCCATCGAACGTGGGAGGGGCTCTCCGGGAGGAGCCAGGCGATACAGCCTCACCCTCAAACGTGGCTGGCACGGTAGGGCTAGGCGAGGTGTATCTGGGCACCCGTGAGCGGTAGCGGGACTCACGAGGCCCTACCTCAAGGCGGGTTGCGCCTGGCTCAGAGCCTTATCTTCGAGTGTGTTCCTGCAAAATGGCTAGATGCCGGTGTTTCACGTCTTGGTCCCGGCTCTCGGGCTGGTCTCTACCGTCAGCCGGGCAAGCCAGGCACGATGCCATTTTCGAGACCGTAGGGTGAGGGCCGGAGAGCCGGTAGGAGCCACGAGTCGCGATGCTCGTGCACCCCCTTTAACGCAGCATAAGCGTGATTAGATGACACAACTCCACGTCCTCGGGTCCCGGCTCTCGGGCTGGTCTCTACCGTCGGGCAAGCCGTGTCGCGATGCCATGGACAAGACCAAAGGGTGAGGGCGGAGAGTCGGTAGGAGCCCTGAGTCGTGATGCTCGTGCACCCCTTTAACGCAGCAAGCAGATTAGATGACACAACTCGTCCTCGGGTCTCGGCTCTCGGGCTGGTCTCTACCGTCATTTGGCAAGCCAGGTTGCGATGCCATGGACAAGACCAGAGGGTGAGGGTCGGAGAGCCGTAGGAGCCCCGAGTCGCGATGCTCGGGAACCCCCCTTTAACGCAGCATAAGTCGGATTGGATGATGAAACTCTATGTCCTCGGGTCCGGCTCTCGGGCTGGTCTCTACCGCCGGGCAAGCCAGTCGCGATGCCATGGACAAGACCAGAGGGTGAGGGCTAGAGAGCGGTAGGAGCCCCGAAGTCGCGATGCTCGTGCACTCCCCTTTAACGGGCAAGATTTCGCCGCCCCGGAGGAGGCCCGAAATAACAAGCAGGGTGGAGCATAATCCGAAGGAAAACGCAGGAAGGATACATGCCGCTGGGACTGGCCCGAGCGGCGTGGGGCTGATGCAGCCAGGGCGCCCCCAACAGGGTAAGCTAAGGACATGAAATAAAAGGGGTACATGCCGCGGGGATGGACCCACGCGGCCTGGGAATATTGCGGCCCTGAAGGCGCTCCCAGCCAGAAATAAAACTTAAAGATGTCACCTGGTGATGTTGGGGATGAAGGGTTGTTGATGTAGCAGACTCGGTGGGCTGCGGGAGCCGATCCTCACGAGCCCCCAGGCTCAGGGGCCTCGGGAGGCTCTGGAGGCGCTGGCGGCCCCTCACGGGCCATCTCCATCTCCGCCAGGGCTGCGGCGTGCCTGACCTCTTGAGCCTCCAGGATGGTCCTCATGAGACGCTGGTGTGCAGCAGCCGCGTTTGGCAGGCCATAAGGCATGCGTACGTAGCTGTGGGGCGGAGCCTCGCAACGCCCCACTTGCGAGGGCCAGAGGCACTCTTGAGATGCGGCTCGGTTGAGCCTCGGTACGTCGATGCAGACGCAGCAGCCCACCATCCTCGCTGGATGGGGGCCACCCAGGCGCGGCGGCTGCCCCTCATGACCGTTGACTACTGTAGCTCCTGAACGGCCTTGCTGATGAACTCTTGGGGGTTCTGTTCTCCCGGTCTTGCTCCTGCTTTCGGGAAACGTGCTTCGAAACACGCCTCCATGTGGTGCCCAAGCGCCTCCCTCGAGACCTTGGCGAGGTCGGTGGCCCTCCAGGGAGAGCCCCTGAGCCCTGTCCGAGGAGGGCGCCGGGCGCACCTTCCTATGCGATGGAAGGAGGCTCCCCCTGGCCCGGCGCGGGCCCTGAGGGGCCTGTCTCTTGATGAACCGGGCCGGCCGATGTCTTCTTCTTCTTGGGTGCTGCCTCGGGAGGCGTCCTGCCACTGTGGTATGTGTCGGGGATGTATCTACTGAATATAAACCGCCCAGAAGGGGCCGGTTTACCCTCGGCCAATATTGGAGGCCCACGAAGACTCAGAAGGTAGCGATTGTTGTAGAGTGTAGAGGCCCGGAGCCCAGGGGCGAGTTAGGGCCCATAATGGTAATACCGCCATAACCATGTAACTTGTGTTGTAAGATAAGAGAAAGAAGAGACCGAGCCGGACACTTGTATGAGCCGGCCTCGGGACTCTGTAGACCGGCCGGACGTCAACCCGTGTATATAAGGGGACGATCCGGCGGCGGTTTAAGGACAGACAACAACAATTCGAGGCTTAGGCGAAGCTATTGCTCCCTAGTCGCTGAAATAACATCAATGCCATCACAAACTAGACGTAGGCTTTTACCTTCATCGAAGGGGCCGAACTAGTATAAAATCTTGTGTCTTTGCGTCCGCTTTAACCCCTTTAAGTTAACCCGTACGATGGCCTCACGACTAAGTCCTTTCATGAGGACATCTGCCGTGACAATTCCGCGACAGTTGGCGCCCACCGTGGGGCTATCGCACGATGGTTTGATGATCTTAGAAGGCAAGTTCGAAGGACTCGAAGGCTATGTTGTGGGCCGGATGACCAAGAGTCGTCGCTGCAAGCTCTACATCGACGATGCAGGCTGGGGCCCCGAGGCCGGCTCGATTGAGTACGGTACCGGGTCCCCTTTGGTGGCATACACGTGTTCATTGGCAAGATCGGTGAGCGGGGCGGGCCGGACATCTGCACCGACCTCGCCGAGACGGCTCGGGCGAAGAAGAATCCTGCCTGGCTAAACCGGTTGTCGGCGTGCCTTCGTGGGAGTCATCCACGGAGGAGACTATGAGGGTGGATCAGCATCGGTGGCGAAACCGTTGTCTACTACGATGTGAGTCGTCGACCGGGGAAACTAAGTCTCTGTATCAGCTGCAAGATGGCCAGATCGGGGGCTGTTCCGATGGTAACAGTATTCCAGACCCTTTGATCTGCCCAACCGGGTCGGAATATTCATGGCCGGTACACAAGCGACGCTTCACTCCTCAACCGCCGCGACAACGGTCGCCGGTTCGACAGCGGCGGTGGCAGCCGGGGCAGGAGGCCCTGTGCGCCCGCCGGCTCAAGTCTTATCAGAATTATTTGATGCGTTGGTTGTGCTCATGGCAGAGGCTAACCCGGCGGATCAAGATCTACATAACGCAGAGATTGCAAAGGTGAAGGAGCAAATCACTCAGGCTAAAGCGGATCTGGCAGCTACAGACGCTAGGATGCGTAGGCTTATAGGCTCATGCTGGATCAGAATGCGTCGCATGAAGTCATGAAAAGAAAGTACAGATCCCGTTTGCCCTCGGTTTTCGAGGGAAGAGACCTCTTCAACACCCCAGGGGCAGGGACCAGTAATCCGCCTCCAGTGGTGAACCGGGCGGAAGCACCTGGGAGGGGCGCGCCGATTCAGCCTCGCGTGATAGATCTACCTCGCCATCATACCGGCGCGCCTCAAGCTGTGCAAACACCTCCAGGTCACTACTCCAACCCGATGGATAACCTTGTTGCGGCGCGGCGGTTGGAGGCGATTCAATCAGAAAGCGATTCACCACAGTGGTGGAAACACGCCGGTCAAAGAGCTCCTTAGGACGGCTCTGGTCCAACAGGAAGCTTATATTCAAACAGCGACCGGATCCACTCCACCCCGTCCCGAGCCGGAGCTATAGCGAGCATGCAGATGAACCGCCGTGTCAAGTAATGCGCAGCTTGGTGCACCCAAGGCAACAACCCGGCGGGTGGTTTCAAAACGCTCAAGAGGTGGTGGACGGGCCAGGCACGAGGGGGGCTGAGTTAGCGACACATCATCAAGATTATCGACTTGCGCCCGGTTCGACCGACTATCTTCGAGCCTGGAGTTACATCTAGCTCTTTGGGGGTGCCTTGCCTCGTCCCCACTTTACGCAATATACGTTTGCCCAAAGATTTCAAGGGGCCACGCAAGGTGCCCAATTATACCGCCGATCTGGCTCCAGAAGCGTGGATAGAATGCTATGAGACGGCCATGGAGATGCTGGATGTAGATGAAGCTGCGTGTGCGAAGTATTTTACCATGATGCTTGAAGGTACGGCCCGTACTTGGTTGAAAAACTTGCCACCTAATTCCATCAGTTCATGGACCCAGCTGCGGACCCGGTTCATTCAGAATTTCAAAGACACATAAGCAGCCCATATGCGTGGTGGACTTGGCGGCTTGTGTCGGTGAGGGAGAATCCACAACCCATTGGAGTGCGCTGGCGTTTGAAGTTCTACATTCTTGGATCGGATCAACACCGATTACGCAATCTTAACCCTAGAGAGCAACTGCCGGTTTGAGCCTTTGAAATTGAAGCTGGGTCGCATGAAGCGTTTTTGCAATGACATGGGCACTCTCATGGGCGTTTTAGTGAAGTATGCTGATTCTGATAGTACCAAGGATCCCGTGCATGCTTATGTGGATGATATTGTGGTTAAGTCAAGGAAGAAGGAAACACTGATTGAGGATTTGAAAGAAACCTTTGACAACTTGCGGGTGTACAAGATGATGCTTAACCCGGCCAAATGTGTTTCCGGTGTTCCGGCAGGTAAGTTATTGGGTTTCCTTGTGTCCAATAGGGGGATTGAAGCTAATCCGGAGAAGATTACAGCTATCACCTCCCTGGCTAAGCCCAAGTGTATCAATGATGTCCAGCGATTAAGGGCGTGGATTGCTGCTGGCCGAGCAGTTTATCGACCACCTCGGAGAGAAGGCCATCCCTTTGTACCAGATGCTGAAGAAGACGGATCAATTTGTCTGGAGTTCAGCCGCCGATGAAGCATTGGAGGACTTAAAGCGGCAATTGGACAACCCGCCTGTTCTCGCCGCTCCCGTTGACAAGGAGCCTGTCATTGTATGTTCTTTGCTAATGCCAGGCGATTAAGCGTAGCCATTGTGGTCGAGCGGAAGGAGGCAGGGAAGGAGTATCCGGTTCAACGTCCGGTTTATTACATCAGCGAGGTGCTCATTGAGTCCAAACAGAGATATCCGCATTGGCAGAAGTTGGTGTATGGAGTTTTTATGGCAAGCGGAAGCTGAAGCGGTATTTTCAAGGGCATCCCATCACGGTGGTCGATTCGGCTCCTTGGGCGATATCACATGTAACCGGAAGCGACTGGCGGATTGCTAAGTGGGCCATAGAGCTTGGGCATACGGTTTAAGGTATGTACCTCGGACGGCAGTAAAATCCCAGGCACTTGTGGATTTCATTAATGATTGGACGGAGTTACAAGCCCTTAAGAAAATCCGGATCATACCTATTGGACCATCCGCTTTGACGGGTCCAGGCAGTTGGAGGGCTCGGGGGCTGGAGTTGTGTTAACTTCCCCACGAGGTGAAAAGTTTTGTTACGTCCTCCGCTTAATGTTCCCTTGTTCTAACAATGCAGCTGAGTATGAAGCCTTGCTCCATGGTCTTCGGATGGCTAAGGAGATGAATCTAAGCCGGGTTAAGTGTTTGGTGACTCGGACTTGGTGGCCCAAAGGTGTGCAGTACTTGGGATTCCAAAGACCCACTCATGGCCGCATATCGTCGGGAGGTGGATGTTGTTGCAGGTCATTTCAAAGGCTATCAGGTGAACCATGTGGATCGTCGGAAGAACGAAGCGGCGGACGCCTTAAGCCGGTTGGGCTCTCAACGCAAACCGGTCCCGCCCAATGCCTTCCTTGATGTACTGCACAACCCGTCAGTCAAACTTCCTGATGAAGTAGATTTGGCTATTCCTGATCCGGAGGCTCAGTTGGTGGCTGCCCTGCATGTCATTCCGGATTGGACGCTCCCTTATTTGGCGTACATGAGCAGGGGCGAAGTTACGGAAAGATGAGACGCTGGCCCGGCAGATAGTTCGGCGGTCTAAGTCTATGACCATTGTTAATGGCGAAGTTGCATCATTGCAGTGTGTCAGGGGCGTTTCAACGTTGTGTGTCCCCTGAGGAAGGCTGTGAAATATTGCGTGAGATCCACGAAGGGGACTGCGGTCACCACGCTGGTTCAAAATCCTTGGTGGCTAAGGCGTTCCGCCATGGTTTTTATTGGTTGACTGCCCATGCTGATGCGGAAGATATGGTCAGGCGATGTGATGGTTGCCAGAAGTTTTCTAGGCGTGCTCATATACCGGCCCAAGAATTGAGGATGATTCCAACTACTTGGCCCTTTGCGTCTTGGGGGCTGGATATGGTCGGACCTTTCAAAAGGTCCAAGGACAAGAAGACCCACATGTTGGTGGCGGTTGACAAATTTACAAAGTGGGTAGAGGAAGAACCTGTTAGCAAGTGTGATGCGGCCACGGCGGTTCAGTTCATCAAAAAGGTGATTTTCCCGTTTGGGTTTCCACACAGTATCATCACAGATAATGGTACCAATTTGTCCAAAGGTGCCATGAGGGAGTTCTGCGAACGTGAGCACATCCGGCTTGACGTTTCTTCAGTAGCTCACCCACAGTCCAATGGTCAAGCGGAAAGAGCCAATCAAGAGATCCTGAGAGGTATTAAGCCCCGGCTTATGGTCCCTTTATAGAGGACACCGGGCTGTTGGGTAGAAGAGCTACCATCTGTGTTATGGAGTATGAATACTACCCCTAACAGATCCATGGGATACACACCATTCTTTATGGTCTATGGAGCGGAGGCGGTTCTCCCTAGCGATATCCGTCATGACTCGCCTCGTGTGGCGGCCTATGTTGAGGCAGATAATGAGGCAGCACGGCAAGATGCTTTGGATCGACTGGATGAAGAACGAGATATGGCGGCTGCTCGCCGGCGATTTACCAGCAAGATCTTCGCCGGTATCACGATCGTGGTCGTAACCGTAACCTTTCAAGAAGGAGACTTGGTGCTTCGCTCATTCAAGACCGCATAGATATGCACAAGCTATCCCCACCTTGGGAAGGGCCTTTTGTGGTCAGCAAGAATATGCACAACGGGTCATACTATCGATTGATATTCGAGAGCATAAAGACTCACGCATACGTCGAGAAGAGGAGACCAACGGGCCGTGGAACATAGCTCATCTTCGCCTTATTATACGAGCCATCGGCTCTCCTTATGTACATATTATGACAATGTATATACTATGAATAAAAAGCAATAAACCGGAGCCTCTGCTAAAGCGGGGTATCCGATTACGTAAAAATCGGCTTGGGTACATGGAGTTATTGTCTTAAAACGGCCTCCGGTTTATCCCTTGAGCTTGCTCGTCAGAAGCTTTTAGATATCACTTGGGGGCTTGGTCGTATCCGAACCAATGCCACACCTCTTGATAGGCGAAAGCCACCAGATCACTTGGGGACATGGTCAAGTCTGAACCAGTCACGCCTCTTGATCGGCCTAAGGCCATAGAGTCACTTGGGGGCTTGGTCGAACCCAAACCATTGCCACGCCACTTGATCGGCATAATGCCACGGTTTCAGTTGGGGACCTGGCTGACTTGAACCATAGCTACACCTAATGGGAGCTTGGTCGTGTCCGACCATGGTAATACCATCTGATCGGCTCAGTAAAGCCTCTTTCTGCAAATTGCTATTTGATTTTTTGTTGCGTTTTTTAAACCGATAACATTTTTCAAACCGGTTCAGCCAAATCAATCGACGGCTTTCAGTTTATGTTAATCCGGAAATAACTTACCGGTTTGATTTTTTTCATTAACGTCCCCATTATGGAGTAACAGGGGGGCTTAACATGACTCGGCATGGTTTACATGGTAAACCGGCATTATAAATACAGAGCTGTTTTCTCCTTTGACGGTAATGGTGTATACAACCTCCGCTTCCGGTTGGCTAAGCCAACTACATGCCCGACAATGGCGGTATTTTTGTATCACAAAATTTTGATCATATACCTCAATATTTCCTTACATATACATATGAGCGTCACAAACCAATTTGGCGACACAAGCCGCCTTGGCAGTTTAAGAATTTGTGATTGCAGGCAAAATAGATTGAAGGTTTCGATTATTCAATCAAAAGTATCAGCACCTTTGTGCGAAGGTTGCAGACTGAAGGCATCAAAGTTATATTCAAAAAACAAAGGTGCTGGCTATTCTATTACAAGGACTTCCGAGGCCCAACATTTCGAATGGCGTTATGACTAGCAGTTTATGATGCATCAACCGGCTTGACGGATTAAGCTTCCTCGCCGGGTTGTCGTGAAGAAGATGGGTAAATGCGGCGTCGGTTCAACTTCTTCCTCTTCATCACCCAATGGCGGAAGTCGGTGGTAGACCCGGTCAATCCGGTTTAAAGCCTAAAAGACAACCTCTTCACTTATAAGCTCAGCCGGATCAACGTCGGGGCATAAGTGTGCTTCTGATTGGAGGAACAAGGTTACGCACTTACGGAATGACAAATTCCACCCGCTTGTTGTTTGCATCATAGAAAGAGCGATAAACCACCAGGTTGGCTTACGCTGCCCGATTGACTCGCCAGAGGACGCATCTCCTTTGTTATTCGTTTGAGGGCGTCATTATCAAAACTTCGCCCGTTTTCTTGAGCGCTGGGAAGCCCTTGGCTATGTCACCGGATCAAGGTCCGCTATCCACGCCTTGGCGCGTTAAAGCCAATAAAGTGCCAGCCGGGCATGGATCGCTTCAACTCTCAAGTTGTGCCGAAATCATGGATAGTCGGTCCAGCGTATCTTTGATCAAGGACGGAGCTGTGTTATCATACGATGTAAGCGCATATGACTCATTGGGTGCGGTATACAGCTGCTCAATCAAGCGTGTATGCAGCCTTGAGCTTCTTCCGCATATCGAGCCAGATGAGCAATACGCTTCCCTATACCGGTTTAAGACAGCTCAGGTTAAACCGGCGGAAATATCAAAACGGAATAATGTCGGTGAAAAATCTCTTACCAAAGATCGCAGAGGTCATGGCATTAATCTGGCGCTTTAGTCCGGTCAGCTCTTCTGTCACCGGTTTAAGAGCCGCTTCAGCATCTTCAGCCCGTTTCAACAGCCCGGCCTTCTCCGTCTCCTAGTTGGCCTGCTCGGATTTATACCACTCCTTGAGCTGCTCCATAGTGGTCAAGGCAGTTTTCAATTCGTCCTTGGCCTTGGTTGTTTCTGCTTGTTGAGTCTTCAGATTGGCACGAAGGTCCTTGAGTTGTACGGTTTGCTGGTCTATCTCGCTACGATAAAAATGGATCATGTTAGTTGTTTCATTATGAAGTCCCAAGCTCAATACGGTATTCAACTTGGCACTTGGGGGCTAATGGCTAATTGATCTCATCTTGCTATGGTGATACATGCTAAAGTACCGGTTTAACTATGCTAAATTGAACCGGCCCTTGGGGGCTACTACACAACAAAAGTACAAGAAAGGCAGAACTCTCTACCTCATAGCGTTCCTTCATACGATTCACCAGGCCGGCTTCGAAGTCACGACTTGTGTAGAGTCGGTTCAGGAAGCCGGAGTGAAGTTCTTGGGCAGAGAAGTTATCATAAGCTGACATATCAGTTTTTCCCTTTTCTTTACTCATGGCAGTAAATTCTTCCTTGGCACTGTGTTTTGATAGGACGACCGGATTGCCAGGGGCGGTATAGGCGGTGCCCGTCACTACGACATCATCATCTTTGACCGGGCTGGCCGGATTGGCATTCTTCCTTGGTCTTGGTGTTTTCATACCCAGGATCGGCGTTTCAACAACTGTTACCTGTTCCGCTGCAGAACTTGGTGGAGCAGGATGTGATGTTTCCACTTGGGCGTCCGGTTCAGCCTCTGGCGGCTTAGCATTGTCGTCTTGGTTCAACCCGGCAGAACTGTTTTTAGCAACTTCAGGCTTTTCGCCATGGTGCTCGGGAGTCTTCTCGGATCAGCATCCACAAGAGGGTCAAGGGTTTTCGCCTTCTTACTTAAGCGAGCCTTGGTGCTGCAATATTCAGAGTTAGAATGTGATGAACCGCTAATGCGAAGAAGACAAAAAGAGCATTATGCTTACCCGCAGCAACTTCCGTGAGGAGGCGGTTGCGTGGTTGATGAACCGCCAGATGAGTTGGAAGAGGCCCGATAATTCGGATCGAGACGGATTGAGAGGACATCGGAAGAAACCTTTCAAAGGATAACGCTTTTCGGAGAACAAATCACCGACGGACGACGCTTCCGGGTTGGGGTGTCCGTAAACCGGACGATGTAATTTGTTGACCGCTGCCGGGTCGTCTGGCGCTCTTGACTGATGTGTCTTCAAAGAAAGGTTCGGATTCAAATGAGCACGGAGTGAGATTTTTTCACTTTCCGGATTTGGCGGCGAATTCTTTTAACTGGCACAAGATCAGATTCGGAAGAAAGAAGGATTACCTCAACAGGATCGGCATGACTGGCTTCAGCATCATCCTGGGAATTGAAACTGTCAATAGGATGAAGGATAAAAAGAGACAAAGTAAATCAAGCTTTACCTCAGCTTCTGATTCTTCTTCTTCCGGCGGATCAGAAGACTCGGCGGTTCTCCTCTTACCAGCCTTCTTGGTGGTCTTGGACTTTACACGAGGAACCGGGCGGTTTGGTTCGTTTCGGAAGGAGCTGTTAGCCCGAGAAGTAACACGGATTAATACATATCAATAAGGCATTAACATGAAGAACGATGAGCGGAGCCTTACCGCAGCGGTTTGTTGGAAACACGTAATGGGGCCAACCCGGTTTGGCTGCATGACGGAGATCGGCTCATCGAGCATCTTCTTCATCGTCTCGGTGACTTCAAGCTCGATTATTGCTAGCTCATGACGTCTTTGAGGGTCTTTGACGCTACCGGTGTATTCGATGCATCAATCCGGGCGGCGGCTTAATGGCAAGATGCCCCAAGAAACCCAACATCGAACAAGGTCAACACCAGTTAAGCCATTGGCCATTAGAGCCCGGAGTTTGATAATTTGAGGCGCAAAATTCTTCCGTTCTGCGGCGGTCAAGCGTAAAGGCAATGGGTGATGGTTGCTAAGCCGGTGAGGGCGGTAGCCCGACATGGGGTTCTCGCTGTCGAGAGCGGTATTCGGCAATAAAACCAGGTTTGGTTCCAATCTTTCGGATGGCTATGGTGTTTTGCGTGAGGAAAGTCTACTTCCTTCCTTTTGTGGATTGAAACGCCACCCGCCCGTGTTAGGACCATCAGAAAACTCCGTACGGCGGTTCAAATGAAAGAAATCCCGGAACAGCTCCACAGATGGTTCTTCTTGAAGATAGACTTCACAGAAAACTTGGAAATTGCATATATTGGACACAGAGTTCAGACCAATATCTTGTGGATGGAGTTGGAACTTGCGAGGACATCCTGGAAGAATCTCGATCCGGGCAGGCTGAATCCCCGGTCTAAGTGCTGCATAAACACAATTACTTCGCCTTCTAGAGGTTCAGGAGGGCATTCGGTATCCGGAACACGCCAATGGAGGACATTTTTGGAGGCTAAAGCGCCGGTGGTGACATATCCATTGAGTTGCGTCTCGGTGATCTTGGACGGACCCAATTGCAAGGTGAGAATTGTTTGGCCATTCGGAAAAAGAGGCTGCGAAAGGAAAAGTAAAAAGCGATTCACCATTAACGGTTCGGACATATTATACAATGCTAAACCGGCAGTTTGGCAGTCAGTTCCAACTTCCGGTTTAACTGAGGACTAATGGAGTATGGCGGATTAGCTATCAAAAAGTTAAACCGCCCTTAGGAGGAAGAGACAGAACTAGAAAATCTGCTAAATGTTGCAAAAACAAGTTTCACAATATGACAGTGTAATTTCAGATCTACCGTGGATAACTGAAGGAAATGTTTCTGAGCCCTACAATGGCGCTAGAGAGGAACAGAGACGAACCAGGCGGAGTTTATTCAGAAGCAGTTAGATGCTACAGTACGGTGGACTAACAGAATAGATCTAGCTGCAGTTCAACCTATCAGGCACATCTATATACCCTTAGTACAAAGACTAGAAGGAGGAACACAGAAGAACTGATGAACATCGGCGGACATGGATGAACTCGAAAAACTTTAATGAAGATCTAGGGTTACGAGATGGGAACTTACTAGGGCCACTCGGTGACGGAGGAGCGCGGCAAGGTCTCTGGAGCAAACAGGTTGATGCAGCGGCCTTGGTCAGTGCAGATCCGAAGAGCGACGACGGCGGCGGCGCGGAGGTCCTTCGGGTCGCGAGGAGGAAGATGAGAAGAAATGGGAGAAAAATGAAAAGGCCCGTCAGGCTTATTTATAATAAGGCTAAGGATAAGTGACAGGCGCTAGAATCAAGGAGTCCGAAGCGGCAAGTGGAGTAGCTGTCGCCTCGATTTCCGGGATGACATTAAATGAAGGGAATCTTTTTATTCGTTTTTTACAGAGATGACGTCATGATGATCCGTTGCTGTGTCCAGAGGATGACGTCACGGCGGTTCAAGCAGATGGAGTTTTACGAAATATGAAGGAAGAGATTCAGAGTTTTCTAAGAGGTTGAAGATTAACATGAACAGGTTCAAGTCAACTGGGCCTAATGTTGGGGATGTAACTCACGAATATAAACCGCCCAGAAGGGGCCGGTTTACCCTCGGCCTATATTGGAGGCCCACGAAGACTCAGAAGGTAGCGATTGCTGTAGAGTGTAGAGGCCCGGAGCCCAGGGGCGAGTTAGGGCCCATAATGGTAATACCGCCATAACCATGTAACTTGTGTTGTAAGATAAGAGAAAGAAGAGAACGAGCCGGACACTTGTATGAGCCGGCCTCGGGACTCAGAGACCGGCCGGACGTCAACCCGTGTATATAAGGGACGATCCGGCGCGGTTTAAGGACGCATAACAACAATTCAAGGCTTAGGCGAAGCTATTGCTCCCTAGTCGCCGAAATCACATCAATCCCATCACAAACTAGACGTAGGCTTTTACCTTCATCGAAGGGGCCGAACTAGTATAAAATCTTGTGTCTTTGCGTCCGCTTTAACCCCTTTAAGTTAACCCGTACGATGGCCTCACGACTAAGTCCTTTCATGAGGACATCTGCCGTGACAATTCCACGACAGTATGGGTCTTCCAGCGATGCGGCCTGAAAAGCTCGCTCCAAGGAGCACACTGCATCTCTCTCTTCACAGGGCACCGTGATGACCCCGCCGCTTCCTGGCATCTTGAGGATGTTTAGCCATGGTGTGTCACGGCCATGAACTTGGCCAACGTTGGGTACCCGAGGATGGCATTGTACGGCAGGCGAATGTGGGCGACGTCAAAGTCGATGAGCTTGGTGTGGTAGTTGTCGCGGGCCCCGAAGGTGACAGGAAGGCGGACCTGCCCGATCGGGACGGTGGAGCCGTCGGTGATTCCGGAGAAGGGCTTGGTTGGCTGAAGCTGGCTGTAGGCCACTTGAAGATTGTTTAAGGTCTCCACGGACAGGACGTTGAGCCCTGCTCCGCCGTCGACGAGGGTCTTGGTGACCAGCACGTTGCTGATGATTGGGGAGCAAAGCATTGGGAGGACTCCGGCCGTGGCTGCAAGACTTGAGCTGATCCGCTGAGCTGAACGTGATGGCGCACGCCGACCACCTGAGAGGGCGCGCGGACTCGAGCTTGGGGAGGACTGCATTCACTTCACGGGCGAACTGCTTGAAGATGCGGTGGGAGGCTGGGGCTTGGGCTCCGCCCAGGATGCAGGCGATCGCGCGCGCTTCCTGGAAGCCCCCAGCCCCCTCGTCCTGATGACGGTCTTCGATTCTCCTTGGTGGCGGCGGCAGCGGAGGGAGGCCCGCGTTCCCTTGCGGACGATCCTCACGAGGCTGATCCCTCCAGCCCCTTGCGAGGTGGGTCTTGCCAGCAGTCCTCGCGAGGTTGGTCGCACCACCCTTGGCGCGGGCCGCGGTCTTCCCAGCGTCCTGTGTTTCTTCCTCCTCCTCGGCCGTAGCCCCGGTCGCTGCGCTCAGGGCGTCTGCCGGCCCTTTCTTCACGCACGGCCCGGAGCTCTTGGCATTCATTGGTGTTGTGGGTGTGGAGGTCGTGGTACACGCAGTACCGGCTGCCCTTGGAAGACTCGGGCTGATCTTCGCCCGGCAGTGTCTGGTTCAGCCATGAGTACGGCAGCCCCTTTGCGCTTTACGCCCTTGGCCTTGGACTTCTTCTCTTGGGATCCATGGCAGGCAGCTCGAGGAGGGAGAGGCGCCCTCCTCAGCCTGGGCGCACTTGGTCGCCAAGTTGAACAGCTCGAGGAGGTGCACAGATCTTCATGCATCGCCATGACTCCTCCTTCATCTTGATGTCGCGCCGCGCCGTCGGAGAAGGCAGAGATGATGGCCTCCTCCGTCACCACAGGGATCTTGAGGCGTAGCGTTGTTGAAGCGCTGGATGTACTTTTGCAGGGGTTTCCGGCTGCTGCTTGATTCTGCGCATGTCGCTCACGGCGGGTGGCGGTCGCAAGTACCTTGGAAGTTGGCGATGAAGCGGAGTGCGCATCTCGGCCGAGAAGAGATCGTGCAGGGGCGATTCAGAGCAGTGCGGGCTCCGTCCTTGAGCGCCATGGGAAACCAGTTCGCCATGACCTTTTCATCTCCGTTGGCGGCCTCGATGCCCAGCTCGTAGAGCTGGAGGAACTCCGTAGGGTCTGCCGTGCCGTCATAGCGTGGGGGCAGGAATGCCTTGAACTTGGCGGGCCACGCGACGCCCCGTAGCTCAGTGGTGAAGGCGCGGCAGCCCGCCGTGGCCGCGGGGGGCCTCGGACGGCAGAGAGATTGGTCTTGCAGGCCTCCCTGCGCGCCTTGGGGGCAGCGCAGGTCTTGACGTCTTTGGGCGGGAGCGCCGGGAAGCTTCTTGTGGGCGAGGAACTTCTTGGCAGCTCTGCTCTTGCAGCGCCGGCGCTGGCGGGCGGGTTCCGCCCGAGGCAGCGCCTTGGGGCTGTGGCGCCGTCTTGAGGAGGAGGCGGCTGAGGCGCCGGGAGCTTCATCGCCAGCGAGGCGAGGTGCGATCTGAAAGCAGACGGCGCAGATCGCCTCCAGCTGTGTGACGAGCTCGGCGACGCGGTCGAGCCATTCTTCATAGACGTCGTCGACGGGGCGGTAGCGCAGGAGTTCGTTGGCCGCGATGAGTGCAGCTCGGGCCTCCATGGCCGCCGCAGAGACGCAGCGTGACGAAGAACGGCGAGGGGTGGCGAAAGCGTGGCGGTGCGGCCGTCTCGCCTCATGGGCGAGTCTTTGGGAAGGCGCTTGCTTTGCTCGTTCCCCGCCCGGGCAGTGGTGGCGTTGATACCGGTAGTGAGAGGGAACGACGAGGCGTCCGCCCGGCGGAGCTGTCTGGGCGACGGGAAGCAAGGCGACTTCGGCGCTGGCGTGAAACCCGACAGGCGTCGAACATGGTTGCGATGGTCGGGAAAGAACGAGGCGACGAAAGGCAGATTCCGGCGCACCCCTACCTGGCGCGCCACATGTCGGATCACGGGTTCCGGCGGACCCTTAATGTTCGAACTCCGGGGTGCGCGCGGAGATCCAACCCTCCACCGCCTCGTACCTCGCCGAATCGCAGGGATCTAAACTGCTAACAAGAACAACACAAGAGACGCAAGATTTATACTAGTTCGGGCCACCGTTGTGGTGTAATACCCTACTCTAGTTTGTGGTGTGTGGATTGCCTCTGGGGCCGACGAAGAACAGTACAGGGAAGAACAGCCCCGCGAGGGTCTGTTCATGGTGGGTGTAATGAACTTCTAAGTGGTGCCCCGTTGCTCTAGCTTGAGGAACGGGTTTCTCTCTCTCTCTGGATTCCGACTGCTCGATCTCCTCCTCCTTTCTGAGTGCGGCTATCCCTATTTGTAAGCGAAGGCCACAGGCCTCTTCCCCAAATATTGAGCGGGAAGGGCGCCAACAATTGGCCATTTTGAAGGGGAACAGCGGGTACACTTATCCCGACTAAAGTTGGTCCTCGCCGCCAAAGGCTCGTGATGACGCCTGCTTGGGCTCCACGATGACTGCATTCCAGCCGTTGGGGCTGGTCTTGGTTTTGTTGCACCAAAACAGATGCCTTTGCCTGATGCCCTTGCCTGTGCTTGCCCCCTTTGCACCAAAGAGGAAAGGAGGATACTGCGCAGGCTGGCGCCCAGCTGGCGCCCTTGCTCGTCATGGCTTACGTCACGGGCACCTCGCGAGGCACCCCGCCTTGAACTCTCCGCCTCCTCGTGAGCTGCTGATGAGGCCGTGCACGAGAAGCTCTTGGTCGTCCGCCCCGCGAGGCTTGGCCCCTCGCGAGGGTCTTGAGCTTGTGTTGGTGAAGACGGGCCGTCCTGGGCCTCCTTTGAGCCACGCCGCAGGCCGCAGGCAGGCAAGTCTGGGGACCCCCGTTCCCAGAACGCCGACAGTTTCTAGTCAGATTAAATATAAATTTGTATTATGTAAAAATCGAACGAAACATTGCGCCGCAGCAATGAAAATTTAAGATTTTCAAAATCCATAAATAATATTTTATAAACTAATTTCATGTTTGGTGCATTTTTTTATAGTTACTGCCTAGTTTTTATAATTACATCCCATTTATTATTTTTAAAGCCAATTTTCCTGTTAAGCCTAATGCATCCCTCCTAGGAAAGATTTGCAGCCCAGTGGGGCAGAGAATAACAAGTTGACCTTGCCTGGGTATTCCTCAAAAAGACGTATAGTTGGGCTAGCCATTTTCATCTTGAAAAATTTAGTATCTGGGATGGATATCTGGCCTGGGCTAGACGGGCCACAGCCCGCCCAGTTAATACCCTGCTCTCCTCTGAACAACAACGAAATCATCGCCAAGAAAAACTCTGTAGTGCTCACGCCTCAAAAACACAAATACTGCTCGAGCTGCTTGGTCCCAGCTGTCGGCCGCACCTTGTGCAATTCTCTCGTTTATATTGACTACATAGGTTGACAATGGTGTGGGACCGTGATGTCAGGAAACTAGGAGAAAGCAAAATAAAATATAGTTGTACATAATAAGGAGGCACTTGCGTACGTACGGCTATGGCCCTAGTGGTTCCCTAGTGTCATTCAGTCAAAATAAAGTCATCTCCTGAATTCTCATGTTCGTTGACGATGTTAACAATGCTCGGTGCCACGGCGAGCGCAACAACTCGAAGGACAATGGAGAGGGCCTCGCGGGCCCTACAGATGGTCTAATACAGTGGCCGCTGCTCATTCAGGAAGCCAGGATCATCGGACACCTATGAGCACCTTCGAGAAACTGAGACGGCATGAAACGGTAAGGCCACGCTTGGGAGCTCTGGTTTATTTCATACCTGTATTAACATACAAGTGTAATTTACTCGTCATCGAAAACAACGCGTAAAATACAGGCGTAATGAAACTGAGGGCCCGAGGCCTGTAAGTAAAACCAGCGGATTCTGGCGTGTAATTTGAGAGACCGATGTATATTTTACGAGCAATCGCTATATGGACGACATTACAGACAATATATGCACGGGCGGCGTATCATGCCATCCGTGGGCAAGGCTGAAACAACAGCTAACAACCGGATTAGCAATCGTCCGAGTGTCGTTCAGCGCTTTTATCGTGTGTGAAGTGCCGATATTTTACTTGTCTAAATCGACCAACCAAGCGCATTGGTCCGTGACCATCTGCTTTAATTTACAAGCGTCAGTTTTACAAGCGGTTTTGGTTGGAAAACGACGATCCAATCACGGCCTAATATCATGAGTTGGTAGGAAGATCATATGGTTTCACATCTAACCTACCCGACTTGTCGTATAGGCTATGAATGAAACATCAAACGATGAGCTTCTTAAGCACGGAAACAACAGAAGAGGATGATCTTCTTAACAAGCAAATCACTGGCATTAGATCGACATGCAAAAAATATGAAGCATTATTCTCAGGAGGCACGACGAACAACTCGTGATGCCGCATGCCACAACATTCCAAGCTCAACTTTGCAATCAAACACAAGGACTGGCATTACATAGACAATATTCAGAACAAACACTTAACACAGGAATATCTCAGCAGAGTAACTATTTACTTCTAAACTGAACACGGAATAGGAAAAACACTCGACAACGCTCACTGACAAGGGTGTCCCACTCAAAAATATCAAATGCATGTCTTACGGCTAACATCAATGAGCAAATTTTGACAAGGTTTTCCAATTCCAATATATTAAACTAACGTCTTCTTGCTAACATCAATGATTAAACTTTGACAAGCTTTTCCCATTCAAAATATGTAATGCCTATGATCGTGGAGTCTGTCGTAGCTTCTTGTACTTGTTTGGGCACTTTTGCCTGGGGCACTCCACGTGTTGTTAAATTGCCAATGCTCTCTGCAGACTAGTCATGTCACCGGTGTCTAATAATACTCTATAAAGCTTCTTGGTCATTCCTACGTAATGTAGCGCAAAGCAGTGATCGCTTCTTTCTGCAAAGTGGAACGACCAACTGGACCCAGTAATGCAGCAGTTTGCCTTGGACACATTGGCTCCTTTTGTGCAGTTCAACTAAAATCAAAGTCGGAATAAACCGAGCTTTAATTTTGATATCCCTGTAAGCAACAATAGGTATAAGGAAAACAATTACTGAGAAATAATGGTTGATGACTTGTACCCCCAGAAGAAAAGCATCTACTGATCTACTTTATCTTAATGGGAAACAAAGCAGGAGAGTAGCAATTCTCCATCAGTGTGATTCATTCATATTGACTGAGACATTATCTTAACAATGCCTTGTTTCAACATGTATAAAGAACGACAAAGCAGAAAAGTACCATTCCTAAAACAATTCAACTGATTCATTTTAACAGAGACATTATCTTAAAAATATCTTGGTTAAACATGTAGAAAGAACTACAAAGCAGGATAGTACCATTCCAAACAAGTGTTGCAGTTTTGAACTAAGATTCAGTAGTTAATTAATTCTGAGAGTGGCATTGCTTAATTTTACCAGCGGCACTGGATTAACAAAAAGCATAAACAGTTCCAGGGGAGATGGGGCGCAACAACAGTGTCACGCCCAAGATGCGACCCTATCCTAAAGGAACTCGAAGGTCCCACCAAGGATAGAAGCGCATCTTGAAGACGCTTTTGCAAGGTGGATATCATTACATCAAAATTACATAATAGTGGGGATACATCCAATACATACAATGTCACATGAATACAACAATACAACATACAAGATCAACATCCGACTACGGATGAATCATAAATGAAACTCAAACAATATCCACCTCGCTATCCTGTGCTGCCGACACGGAACCTATCCCCGATCGAAGAAGAAGCGGAAGAAGAACTCCAATACAGGCAAACACCGCTCTCGCATCAAGATCATCGCAAACCTGTACACACTGCTGTTGGTGTAGTAATCATGAGCCACGAGGACTCAGCAATCCCATTACCATGGGTATCAAGACTAGCAAAGCTTAATGGGAAAGGAAGGGGGTAAAGTGGTGAGGTTGCAGCAGCGACTAAGCATATATGGTGGCTAACATACGCAAATGAGAACGAGAAGAGAAACAAAAGGAACGATCGTCAACTAGTAATGATCAAGAAGTGATCCTGAACTCCTACTTACGTCAGACATAACCCAGAAACCGTGTTCTCCTCTTGATCAACCCCGAAAAGAGACACTCACGGTTATGCACACGGTTGGTGTATTTTAGAAGTGTTTACTTCAAGTTTACTACAACCGGATATTAACAAATTCCCATCTGCCACATAACATGGGCACGGCTCTCGAAAGTTTATACCTGCAGGGTGTCCCAACTTAGCCCATGATAAGCTCTCGCGATCAATGAAGGATATTCCTTCTCCCGGGAATACCCGATCAGTCTCGGAATCCGGCTACAAGACATTTCGACAAGAATAAAACAAGACCAGCAAAGCCGCCCGGATGTGCCGACAAATCCCGATAGGAGCTGCACATATCTCGTTCTCGGGGCACACCGGATGAGCAGACGTCGGGTTGGCATAGACCACTGATTGCTCGAGGCGCGGACATCGCTTCGGTTTGGACCAGCACTCGAAGGAGAACTGCCCGGCGGCTGAAATAAAGATGACCCTCGAACTCCGAAACCCAAGGGAAAAAAGGGCATAGGTGAGGCAAATGGTAAAACCAATGTTGGGCCTTCTTTGGAGGAGTCTTATTCAAAGCGAACTGTCAAGGGGTCCCATAAATCACCCAACCGTTAGGGACGCAAAATCTGGGAACATAATACCGATATGATTGAAACTAGGGTGGCAAGAGTGGAGCAGAACACTGCATAAGGCCGAGCCTTCCACCCTTTACCAAGTATATAGATGCATTAATAATATAAGAGATATTGTGATATCCCAACATAATCCTGTTCACCATGGAGCAATCTTCAACTTCACCTGCAACTAGCAACACTATAAAAGGGGCTGAGCAAAGCGGTAACATGGCCAAACAACGGTTTGCTAGGAAGGGTGCAAAAGGTTAGAGGCTGACATGGCAATTTGGGAGGCTTGAGGAACAAGTGATAGGTAGCGCATCATAGCGATAGAACGAAACAACTAGCATAGCAATGATAGTAGTGAGATCCAGGGTAGCGGTCATCTTGCCTGAAATCCCGCAAGGAAGAAGAACGAGTCCATGAAGAAGACGAACGGATGAAGCCGAACCAAGCGTAGACGAACGAATCCTCACGATCACAACGAAACGGGAACTATCGAGAAGAAGCACACAACAAGGTAAACACACCACACATAGACAAGACATGATGCACAACCAAGCATGATGCATGACAAGGCTACATGAAGCTATTCATGGCAAGAGATGATGCATACAAGAGCAACACATCAAAGCAAGTTTAAATGAGGCCGGAAACGACATATAACAATTCCGGTAAGTCCTCATATGCAAATTTCGAAATTGGTCCAGATCTGAATAAACCTTAATTTCAAGTTTTTAAAGAGCAAGTTAAGATGCACAAAGAGGATCTACACGAGATTCTAGTCAAGTTACATATAAAGTTCATTTAATTCGGAGCTACGGCCTAGAAGATATGAGCAAAACAAGTTAAACATGGCATTGGTACAAAAGGCATACAAATATCAAGCAAACACATCAAAACATGGATGCAACATGATAATATGAAGCTACATGCAAAAACAAGCAAGTTCCATATAGAGCACACTCAAAACGGAGCAACGGTTCAACACATACACTATACAAGTTATAGCAACAATCTGTCCAAGACAGCAAGTAGGCATATTGCAAGCATCAAAACAACAAGCTACAGCATCTCAACGTAAGAACAAAAGGCATGGGCATGATGTAAAGGTAAAGCATGACAAAACATGAACACTGTGCTATCTCCAGAAATCACTAGAACATGCTCAAAAACACATGGCAAGATTGCCAATAATAACAGTTTCAGACTTAGCAGGAATTATATCAGGTTGCAATGTTTAGAGCTATCGAACAACATGCTACATAAACTCAACAAGGAAAACAAAGGCATGGAATGAATTTAATAAATGCATAGAACAAATGTCCCTTACTGACCATGAGCCAAAAAGGATCAGAAGATATAATGGCACCCATGTAAACATGGCAAGTTATATGACAGATTCATACGAGGCAGGAACAACAATAAGTAGGCATGTTGGTGAGCTTGAACCACCCACCACAGAGCAATACATGGCATGGCAAGGAAACTCACAGTAAGAAGACATGTTTAAGAAGCTAAGCATGGCAAGAGCAAGTTCATAGAGTGCATGGATCACTAACAACAATCATGGCAACATTGAACTTAATGTTAACAGGCTGACAACAACATTATTTAGCAACTTTGGAGCAAGATAACAACAAGTTACAGTAGGCTATAAATGCAACCATGGGCATGGATGGATAGAGCATGACATGTATAACAAAACATCCTTAGTGAACATCTCCAGATTATTCACAGAATGACTTGTAGCAGCAGGTTAACATAACATCATGATATAGCAGATTCAGCCTAGCAAAACAGTAACAGCAAGTACCCTACTTAACAAGCTTGATGCACTCACTACAGGAATCACAAAAATACATGGATAGCACCCCTGTAAAGATGGCATTTCATAGATCAAAACACATGTAGACATCAACCTCATAGGATGCACACATCAATCATGGAAAAAATGACAAGTGCATGTACTGATAAGAATCTGAAACTAACATCACATATCCCTCTTGTAACAGCATTTCGGGCATCAAGATGAGCTCAAATGTAAATGATGCAATGAGATGAAATGATCTACTCGTCGAGGCGAACAATTTGACATATTACACGCACGAAACGGAGCAACAGATGCAGAGACACGACATGATGAATATGGCATGAAAATTACGCAAAACTGGGACTTAGCAGATTTCGGGGGGGAAGTCAACCTTCGGCACGGATGGTGAGGTTCGTCGGACCAGGGCGGCGCGGCTGCCGGAGTTGGACGGGGAGGAGGCCGGGGAGGTCCGGGGCGGACGGATCCGGCGGATCTCACGGATCCGCGCAGCGGAGGAGGCGGCGGCGATAAGCGCGCCGGGCGAGGTCGGCGGTTGCGGAGGAGCGCCAGCGAGGGCGGACGGGCGGCGGCGGGCGATCGGACGGGCACGCCCGAGGAGGCCTGGGGCCGGGCTGGCCGGGCGCCGAGACGCGGGACGGCGCGACGGCGGGTGGATCTCGGGCGCGAAGCCGAGGCGATAGGGCGAGCGGAGGTGGAGTTCGCAAACTCCGGCAGAAACACCGTGGCGAGGCGTGGGCGGCCAGCGGATCCGGCTCGCTTGGGCCGGATGGGCTCCATGAGCATGTGATGGGGATCTGGCGAGGGGACGTGGCGCGCCTCGGCCCAGGCTGAGGCGGCGCGGTGACGTGGCGACCTCTCATTGGCCGGAGTGAGGTGGCTGCGGGGCGGTGGACACGTCCGGCGGCGGAACGGACATGTCCGGCTGCGGGAGGAGAAAGATGGCTAGGGTTTGGACTGCGCGAAAAATCCGGGAGGGGCACATATTTATAGGTAGAGGGAGCTAGGAGAGTCCAAATGAGGAGCGGTTTTCGGCCACGCGATCGTGATCGAATGACCGAGAGCATGGAGATTACTTAGATGGGTTTTGGGCCAGTTTGGAAGGGGTGTTGGGCTGCAAGAGAAAAGGGAGGTTTCGGGCTACGCGGTTAACCTTTGGAGTATCAAACGACCTCCAAATGGCACGAAACTTGACAGGCGGTCTACCGGTGGTATACCAAGGCCGCTTGACAAACCTCGGGCCATTCCGAGACTGTTTAACACCCGTACACGAAAAGAGGTAAAAGGGAGCGCCGGGAGACATAGGAGTGCCGGATTGCAAAACGGACAACGGGGAAAATGCTCGGATGCATGAGACGAACACGTATGCAAAATGAAATGCACATGATGACATGATACGAAAATGCAGATGATGACATGGCAAAGTGCAACACACAAGCACATGACATGGCAACGACGGCGAATAACTGGCGGACACCTGGCGCATCGAATCCGGGGCGTTACAAACAGTATGTGCTCCCATCTACTTATAAATGGGGTGATGCAGAGTTTGTTGTAACAAAGCAACAAGTATCATGTCTGGGTTGGTCCCATTTTTGTTCACTACTTAATGGGAAAAGGCAGCAATACAATAGCTTCAGTTCAACATTTATTTAAAACAGTACCAATACAAGTAGCACAACATCTCAAAGCACACTGCACAATCATGTGGATGAAGGCCTGTATTGACCTTCCATGAGACGGACAAGAAAAATACGAATCCGCCAACACGAATAGGAAATCCTATCTCGTTTTGTGCAGTTGCACTGAAATCAAGCAAGGTTTTTCGCATAGCAAAGCAAAATGTCGCAATAGCAACAAGTTGAATACATATCCCTGTTTAAACAGAGGCAAAAAAGGAATCAATTACTGGCTAATAAAGGAGGTGAAACATGCGGCCACAAAAATGGTAATCCCGCCAATCCCTAACAAGTGTTGCAGTTTTGAAATAAGATTCAGTAGTTAATTCTGTGAGTGGCATCAATTACTGGCTTATAAAGGGGGTGATGCTGATTTTGTTGTAACAAAGCAACAAGCATCATGTCTGGGTTGGTCCCATTTTTGTTCACTACTTAATGGGAAAAGACAGCAATACAATAGCTTCAATTCAACATTTATTTAAAACAGTACCAAAACAAGTAGCATAAAATCTCAAAGCACACTGAACATCATGTGGATGAGACCAAGATTTGAAACAACTCGCCACGAAGACTGGAAACAAATCTCGATCTCCTTTTGTGCAGTTCCACCAAAATTAAGCAAAGTCACCGGTGTGACATTCAAGTTGAACTGCACAAAAAACTCTTAAAACATAAGTGTTTCGAGTAGCGAAGCAAAATGTCGCAATAGCAACAAGTTGAATTGATACCCCTGTTTTAGAAGAGGCAAAAAAGGAAACAATTACTTGCCGATAAAGGAGGATGGAACAAACGGTGACAGAAAGAAGCATCTAACTTATCTTGGATGGAAAACAAAGTAGGATAGTAGCATTTCTAAAACGGTTGCATTGATTCATATTAACAGAGACATTCTCTTGAAACAACATTTGTTAAAAAATGTAATTTACTTTTAAGAGTAGCATTGCTTCAATTTTCCGGCGGCACTCTTAGATTAACAACAGCAAAATAGTTGTATGGGACATGCCAGCACCATGTGCGTCCACACGTCTAAATGGGTGATGCAGAGTATGTAGCCAAGCAGCATATATGCGTTGGTCCCATATTTGTTCTCATTGAACCTTTTTCCTTTGTGAGGGCAGCAAATCTAGTCCTGCACAAACTACCTGACCCCCAGTTTCTTTCCCTTTTCAGCAAAGAGATCGGTTCCTTAAAGATGTGTGTACTGGGTTACCAACTTTTTTCCCTTTTCGACCAACAAAGCGGCTGGATAGCCAACCTATACTACTTTTCGCCCCTCCTTTCCTCATTGAACCACGTCCTAGATTCTTGCTCCAGCCCACCGCACCCTTCTTTCCTCTTTGAACCAAGACCTAGATTTGACTACGAGATCGAAAAAGATCCACATGCAGCTAGAGCAACGACGGTTTCAAAGAAACTTATACCTTAGGGTCGTCGGGATGTGGCAAGGCGTGCGGCGGGAGGCCGGATCTACCCACAGTATGTATGGCAGCGAGGAAGAAGGGGTCGGTGGCCCTCCCACACAGGCGCTGGGTGAAAGAGAACAGCATGGCGGTGGATTGCCTCCCTACTTGAAAGGCGATAGAGTGAACGCTGCACCTCCTCCCTTCCCGGTGTGACGGGATACGGATGCCTCCTTCACCAGCTGTGAGGGGGGAGAGAGAGACAAGAGTCAAACGCAGTCTTGTTTAGATCTGGTGAAGAGAGGGTGAGAGACTGTGAATATAGCAAACCCTAGCAAATGAACGATGTGCCTCGAGCGTGTAACATATATGTAGTGCGGCGAGCGTGTGGAGAGTGCAAACCCTAGCGAACAAGCGCTGAGGCTGCCGCTTATATATATACTACTGTAGTACGGACTGAGCTCCGGTGCCTTCACTGCACCTGCTTTTGGCTGTATGAAAGGTGAGCCAGCCACATTTTGGGCCCACCTGTCATAAACCCAAAGGCAGGTGAACTAAGTCAATGAAGATGCATCCATATAGTACTCTCGTGTATACGACTAATATATAGTGGAGTGGTTTTCTTATTCTCTCCATAACAATCGTTTTAAATTGCGTAAGTATGAAACAAAACTCTTTATTTAATGTACAGTGAAGAAAACTAGTACTACTTCCGATGAACTAACGATCCACGCCCACGCGTCCTGGTCGCACTTCCTGTCCCTTCACGTGTGGTACACTACCCTCCCTTAAGTGAACAACCACACATGCACCAAATTATCGGAAACGTGTGAGAGTGTGTACAAATAAAGAATTTTAATTCCAATTATCGGAAAGGTTTGAGAGTATTACAAAGTTTGACTTCAGTCAAATATAATATGCGGAGTAAATAAAAATGGAGGCTACTACGTCCATCCGGGTTTTTAGTCCACACCATTTTTTAAATCAAAGTTAATAGATGGACAAATAAAATTACAGCGGAGCTGGAGACAAAGTTGTGGGAAGGCTTAGAAATCAATACAAAACTTATGCTCTTAGTACCAACGTCGATCCTTCTTCGAGGAAACATTTGGTTCATAGCCAATTGTGTGATAAAATTGCACCAACATGAAAGACGACTACGTCTCCAACGCAACCAAGGTGAAATGACAAAGGATATCATCTTTGTGCATAACAAGCAAAGAGCACTGATGGAAGACAGCTTGTATTTCATTGAAAACCGATCAGCTTCACCAGCCGACGCAACCCTGAGGCGCAACCACGAGCATCGATAGGTCATCATGGTGATGCATCATCCATTTGGCATCAAGTTTGGGTGAGGCACCTATGAAGTTCGTCAAATCCTCACTGTGGTCTGTATCTTCTCAGTAATCAAGCTCGAGGAAGGAAGAACCACGTGGCAGAGGACAGTGAGGCGGAACAACAATGGCCATCCAATTTTGTGCAGTTCCACTAAAATTGAGGAAGACATGCCCGGTATGGAGACACACATCGCTGTTTCCAAAAATATAAAAGCAGGTTATAGCGACATCTCAATTGTCAATAAGAATTAATGAAAAGTACACCAGCGAGCAGAAGCATCATAATTATCTTGATGGGAACTAAACCAGGATACCCGAGAAAAAAGCATTTCTTCATTTAACCAGTGATAGTACTACCACCATATGGACAATGACCGCACAACCACCATGTACTTTTTGTCGAAACAACATGTATACCTCCACCGAGGCAAAAATCAGGACAACTTTTCGAGTGGCATTTCCTCTATAATAGTACTAGTAGGTGATGTTGGACCAGCCGACGAACCCTAGCTACTATGCATGGGGAGCTGGGGAATAGTCGCATAGAAGAAAACCCGCACGCAGCTACCTGGAGAGCTGGACCAGTACAAGAAGTTATACCTCAGGTGGGCGAGATGTCGTTTAGGCAGGCGAGCGGGATCTGCCCACACGACGGCAGCGAACAATGGCGTGGAGGATCTTTGTCCGTCCCAGCGCCGGCTCCGAGAGGACGGTGCGCATCGGCTTCCTCCGTCGCCGACGGCGAGAACGTCCAACGCTGCACCTCCTCACCTCCCGCGGCGGACGGGATTCGGCCGGATCTGTGACCACCGGTGAGGAGAGAGATAGAGTGGACACTGTCATCTTGATTTGATATGGAGAGGGTGAGAGAGCGAGACGCGAGAAACTCTATCAAACAAGAGGCTATAATGGAGTAAAAAAATCTCTCCATAGCAGTGGTTTTAAATAGAATACGTGCGTTCCCAGAAAAAAGAAAGGAAGACTGGCGGACAATTTTTTAAGGGTCTGTCTAGGACACATCTAGATGTGACATAGTTATGTCACATCTAAGTTGATGTCCACTATGTTTGTGGTCTATTTTTTGTCCTAGTTTTTTTGTTTCTTGTTGCTACATTATATACTTGTGGGAGCTTAGATGTGATATCCTTAAATAACATCTAGATGTGAATTAGACAAACTGATTTTCTAACGTACCAAGAAAGGAACTCGATCAAAAACACGCCCCTGCTTCCAGGTCGCGAGAGTCGTCGCGCACACACACATAGACATAGACATGCATATCCGTGTTTACGTAAAATTCCATTTCCATCTCCATCTCCAATCATATTTGTCCAACTAGCACATTATTTACGTTCTTAATTATATACGCAGCAATATTAACATACATCATCTCTTGTTTGCGCACGTCCGGACCGCTGCCACGGCCGGTCCTGACCAACCCGAATCCTCTTCATCACCCGCGCATGCTTCCCGCCCAAAACGGTCAGTGCCGCATTCATGCCTGGCCAGAGCGGATGTGACCTCTCACTGGCGCCGGCATTGAAGCCGCGCGCCGGCCGAGAGAGCGTCGCCCGCGCCGCTTCCGCGTGCACGCGGCTGTTCCGCGTTCAAAGGTCGCAATAGCCGGCTACAACATGCATGTAAAAAGTTCATGGGAGTCCGTGCTACAGCTAGCTATCCTCCTCCAACTCGTCAATCTCTTCCAGTAGTGCTAGTACTCCATGGCGCGATCCATCGACAAGCGGCGGAAAGTTATCGTATACTCGGTTTGCGGTGAGTGGCATGTCGAGCGACCGTGTGGGGTCGAGCCGTGGAGGAGGGTGAGACACGAACACGACAGACGTGATTTAAACGTTGGTTTATCTCGATGGCGCGATCCAACGAAATGAAACGTTGGTTTCTCTCCGTTTCCATTTTTTCTCCGGAAAAACGAAAACTTTTCACTCCATTTTCATTCCTATTCCAAGGTTGCCCCGTTACAATATTCCATCAAATACAAAGGAAAACTAACACGCATGCTGATGCATCTCAATGATTCACAGATCATAGCCAATATTTACTTCACAACTAAAGAAAAAAGTTGTGAAAGCGTGTACGAAAGAAAAACTACTGATGGGGTCACTACGACTTAAAACCTAAACCCTAAACATGATTTAATTCCCTGGCCAGGTAGAACCTGTCGAAGGAAAGGCAGTGGCACCCTCGGATCATACGATGCTTTTGTGCAGTTCCACTAAAATCGACCTGAGCATCCCTGATGGCAAAGATATTGAAGAAGTGTGATTAGAATAATAGTACTGGCACTAGTTCATGCGACTTAAACTCATCTCAAGTAGAAGCCGGTAGAAGTAGAGAAAGATCGACATGGAGATGGAGCTACGATAGTGGAGCAAGTCGGCTCCAAAAGGAAGATGGACTACCTGGGACGTCAGGTTGTAGCTACAAGGGCGGTTGGGACGCAGCATCGGCCCATACCGCGGTGACCCCCGATTGGGATGCACCGACTGTGGGTTTTCTCCCTCGCCGATGTCGACCCGCATCTCGTGAAAATTGTTCCCTTCCCCAGCTTGGGATCAGGCCCGTCGTTCTATGCTTGTGAAGAGAGCAACCTAAGCAAGCAGGCTTGTAGCTTAGGCTCTGCTAGTGTATATATAGTGGTTTTCTTTTCTCTCCATATTAACCATTTTATATTGCGACGTGTCATTCAAGAGTGAAATGATGGTTGCTTCTTCCGACTAACTTCTTGTGTGATTGGACTGCTCCTTAGTGGCCCCTACACGTACTCCCCCTACGTGTATGCAGCGATCACATGTACACATGGATGCAAAAGCAGCATGACGCCCTAATGCATGCATGTCCGAGCACACGACAGAACACACACGGTCACGCTCAAGTGCTCAACCTACACGTGCATGCACACACATACTCAGTCACGGTGAGCTAGTGACCGTATAAACACCGGAATATATATATATTGAGCGCAATGAGCCTATTATGAAGTCCACTGACCGTACTCTTACAAATATCTGATGTGAGCAGTGTATTTATCTCGTTTGAAATTAAGCCATATTAACCGGAGAGGAGGCAGTATGGACTAGCATTACTTTCTTGTGTCCCGTCAACTTGCCGAACGAGGAGAAGGTTGCAGGACGGGAGAAGCTTGCGCGCGGTGGCTCGCAGGACAAGGAGAAACTTTTGAATAATGCAAGCTCTCCCTTGCTCAGGCGGTGGATGTGCAACAGTTAATTCGGTGTCAGGTTGCCAGAAGCATACGCTGGCCCTGTTTGGATACTCTAACACAGTTAGAGTTAGAGTTATTTTCTAACCCACTCTAACCCAAATAATCACCTCTCCACCGGGATAGTTGGGTTAGATGGAACTAACCCACTCTAACCCTTCCTGTTTGGATACTTTTGGGTTATTTAAGCCCCCAACTAACCCAAACTAGCTCTAACCCCATGATCCAAATAGGGCCTTATACTACTAGTGCTATTATTGTTCGACTTCCCGAATAGGCGAACAGCCAAGCGCAAAGTTGACTAGTACTAGTACTACTACTATAGTCTATAAAGGTATGTACTATACTAGTACTAGGAACTGGATGGAGGAGCGTCTGCACTCTTATTATAATTTTAAAATGTGATAAAGCAATCTTCAACACATTTGGTTCTCTTCGAGGTTTCTCGCATGTGATAATGGAAGTTGATTGCATGGAACACTCGCCACAATTCTCGCAATTCTGGCTCATATCCTGTTACAAATAGTAGCGCCGGTAATATTTCCTCTTTTTGTTATTCAAAGCATGTAAACAGGTCAGCAAACCTTGCGGCGCATCTTCGTGCGAACCGTGCTTGCTGCACTTTGAATGTGGCCGAGAGCTGGCTTGATGAAACACCTCGCTTCCTACTTCTTTTTTTGCGGTATACCTCGCTTCCTAGTGACCAGTGTCTTGGTTGATCGTGCTAAGAATGCTTATATATGAATAAAGCTCTCTCATTTACCCGCAAAAAAGATTAAGCCATATTAACCGGAAAGGAGGGAGTATGGACTAGCACTACTTTTTCGTGTGTCCCGTCAACTCACAGAACAAGGAGAAGCTTGCAGGACAAGGTGAAGCTCTCTTACGCCTTTTGACTAATGCAACCTACCCTCGTTGGACATGCATCAGTCCATTCGGTGTCAGATTGTCAGAGGCATACACTGTAGTACCCAACATGCGGAGTACCATCATTGTTCGACTTCATGAAGAGGTGAAGAGCCAAGCGCAGTAGTACGAGTAGTACTACTACTAGAACCGCATGGTGGATCGTCTGTACTCTTATTTTTTTATCTCTGATAAAGTACACGTTTATTTCGGAGAAGGGCGGAAAACGGCAGCCCAACATGTAATGAATGATATCGATCAACCAACCATGCTCGAATATATCTTGGCCTCCGTGCGAGCCCATCTGTGTGTTCTTGCTCCTAGTCTCTCTCAAGGAACGGCGGGTTGGCTCTTTGCCGTCAATTGAGATCGGTTTGCTCACACTCATGTCCCACATGTCAGTGATATGCCAAGAGGAGGTGCGTTGACCGACTGGCCAAACGCATACTTGGTTTTGCACCTTCATACTACTCCTCCCTCCGTCACAGTTTGTGGCGCTTCATTATGATGCATTTATCTCAATGCATTTCCACCACCAGAGAGACTTTAGACGCGTTTGGTTTAATGCTCAATTAATTAGGGCATGGTAACCGCAATCAAGTCCACAATTTTCTCTCCATGTACTGTACTACTACGGAGTGGAGTAAGTGCATGCATATGTGTGCCCGGGGTGGAAGCACGGCATGCATGTGTGTACGCATTATTGCCTCTAGTAATAGACGCTGTGCTATAACTACCAATGCTATTTTTCAGGCCGATCGCTAGTCGCCTTGGTCCCACAGATTTTTTTCTTTTTTTGAAAGCCTTGTATAAGCGATGACAGATGGAGTAGTATGAGCGGATTCAAAGGAGAGTGTATTGATGGTTGCTTCTTGAGCAACTTACGATTGGGAAAGGCGGGGCTTATGATTTGACTGCTCATTACTCACTATTAATGCGGCGCAACGACCGGGCTGAGTCTCCCATGTGGTTGTGCACTACCCCCTCGGTTCTTACATATACTCTGGAGTATTTGTCTTTCTAGAGATTCCAACGAGTGACTACTCAAATATTTGTGTTTTTAGAGATTTCAAATGGACTGGCACATATCTTGATGTATCTGACATATTTTAGAGTGTATATTCACTAATTTTGCTCCGTATGTAGTCACTTGTTGAAATCTCTATAAAGACGAATAGAATATTTAGGAACGGAGGGAGTACACATACGAAGCAAAATGAGTGAATCTACACTCTAAAATATGCCCGTTTGAAATTTGTAAAAAGAAACTAATTTAGGAATGAAGGAGTATAATTTTGTGCATGGCACATGGACCCGGATGATGAAGAGGCTTCTGGCAATGCTATCAAGCTTCCATCATTTGTTTACATAATTGATGTACTATACAAATAATTTTCCAGCGACATGAAATTCTACAATGGTGTGAGCTTTCAGCTTTTGTTTCGCGTGTCTTGCCGTCGATGCTCTTTCGGAAACAATAAAAAACTAAGTTTGTTGCTAATGCATGTCAATTATTAGCAGATCAGAGCTAATAATTACATCACAACTGAAGAGAGAGTTGTGAGAAGGTGTTAAATTAAAATTGATCCATGTTTTCATTGGCAGCAACGTCCCCCAGCTCTGTCTAAATCAACAAGGCATGTTGGAAAAAAAGTAGTTGTCTGGAGCATGCAACATTCCGATCATTTTGTGCAGTTCCACTAAAATGGAGCTGAGCGTCCCTGTTCCAAAGATATTAAGTGTGATTACGATAATAGAGGACTGCTGATGAAACAACAAACACACAAATAGAAGCCGGTCACCTTTGCAGTCTCTCTTAAGACTAACTAGTTGGAGAAGATTAGGCTCGGAGTTGGATGAGGAGGATAGAGCAAAACCAATCTCCCTTTGTGCGATCGCCTTTGAAATATAGAGACGTTGCCCATGTGACATTTTAGTACAACTGCACAAAACACTCTTAAGAAAAAAGTGATTTGTGCAGTTCACCAAAAGGTCGCAATAGCAACGAGGTGAAATGGATAGCCCTGTTTGCAAAAAAGAGTTATAAAGGAAACAATTACTGGCCAATAACAGTTGATGACACATGCGACGACAAAAAAATAAGCATATTCCTTGTCCTAAGGGAAGATACCAACACGGTTGTGTTTGACTAAAACGGTGTGAGGACGGGAATGCAATATGGAAAGTACGCCGGACGAGCTACGTTTTGGGAAAAGAACTATGGAAGATCCACATGCAGCGACGTGGGAAGACGGGCAGTGGAGCAAGGCCGGAGGGGATACCTGGAGGTCGTCGGGATGTAACTAGGTGAGCGGCGGCGGGCAGAATCTACGAGCAGGTGGCGTAGGCCCTACCGCGCCGGAGCTAGGTCAGAGAGAAGGCGTGTACCACAGATCGGGACGTGCTGCCTCGACGCCGTCGAACGGAGAAACGATGCACTACCTCCCTTTCCCCCGGCGGACGGGATGCATCCGGATCAGTGACCAATGGTGACAGAGAGAGAGGCCACCGCACTCCCTTTCCCCCGGCGAACGGGATGCGGCCAGATCAGTGACCAACGGTGAGAGAGAGAGGCCACCGCAACCTTGTGTGAGATACTCTGAAGAGCGACAAACTAGGCAGGCAGGCTCCATTGTATATAGTGAGCGGACTACCTTTTCTCCATAAAAATCGTTTTGTATTCTGTGTACGTGCCATTGAGCGCTATAACTTTATTTTTTATTTAAAAATAACGCGGCAACGCGTCAAGTTGAACTTTGTTTCGTGCACGCGTGGTACACGACCTCCCTAGGTAAACAACCGCTACAGGCGTTCAAATTAGCATGTGGGCTGCCATTTCGTAAAGAAATGAGCTCCACCGTGTACCTGCGCGGGTGTGGCTGGGCACAAAGCGTGAGTACGTGCATGATGCACCTATTCTCTTCTTGTATACGTACACCACCTACGTGGGGTTGTGTGAGAGAGATACAAACCTAGAGAGATATAGTGTGTGGGTTCTTGAGAGTTATTTGGGGGGGTGTCAATCAAAAAATGTAACATATGCAATGTGTGTGAAATAGAGTCTTGGATATAACATATATATAGAGGGGGCGATCCACGAGAAGAGAGTGGGGGTATCATGGGCTTGAGGTGTCAATAGAACCGAAGAGAGGGATGATGTGTGTGTGTGCACGTGTGATCGATAAAGAGTGCCATCGAATTTGTGTGTGCCCACGTCAAAGATATAGAGTGGCTGGCCTACTGGAACGTGAGAGGGGACATGTGCAGTTTGTCTCTGTGGCATGGATACCTACCTGCAGCGCTCGACTATCGGTGTGTGGTGGGGAAAGAGGGAGGCCCAATTAACTATAGAGGTACAATGGCTGGTATATGTGTGGAGGAGGAGAGAGGCCTACCTCATGTACTAAGGAGATCGATCTGCCTCATGTATTAAGGGAGATCGATCGGCATCCATGCATATGTGCAGGAGAGGAATAAGGTTGGGAGAGAGACAGCTAGAGTGTTGGAGGGGGTGGTAGTGGAGTTGCTTCTAACAAATGGTGGGATAGGCTTGCTAGACAAATGGAGGGCACGCCCACAATATCAATAAGAGAGGAGATGGCTGCTTGTTGTCTGTGCACGTGCGTGTGAGAGGCGGGTCAAGAGGCATGCACGAATGATGAGGGGGGACGATGTGGCTGTGGTAAGTAGACGTAACTACATAGGAAGATCAATCGCCCTTTGTTAGAGAAAGGAGAGACATAACTTGTGAGGTACGTCGCGATGGGGGGTAGTTAAAGTCGATCTAGGTATATGTTGGGAGATCGATCGGTATACATGCATGTGTGTGTTAGAAGCAAATGAGGCACGAGGAGAAGGATAGAGAGAGAGGGATGCATGTAGGAGGTGGTACCAGAGGCATATTATATCTAGCGGGGAGGAGTGTAAAGTGCACGAGAACGATGAAAAGAGTGGTGGGAGTGAGGCATGGACGGTGACAAGAGAAGAGGGGAAGCTTGTGTTTGTGCTAGGTACACCTGGCTAGAGAGGCATATCGATCGATGTGTACCGTAAAGAAGGAGCTGGGGGGGCTACACACATTGTGGGTGAAAGACCTAAAGTGAAAAGACGAATTTTCATGATGGAGCTAGAGAATGCTGAGGGAGGGTGAGAGGGATGCGGGCGTGTGCATGCACAAGAGAAAGTTAGCGCTAGCTACAAAGATAAGAGGGTTGTGTGGGTATAAAGACGAATAGAGATCATATATACTTCATTATAAAACGCGAATTCGGATATTTGAAGAATTTATCATAGTGTTTTAAACTGACGCATGTGTGAATATATATAACGGTGATACACATGGTGTGGTTATGAACATCTTATACTACATTTAATATATTTTATCTCTACTCTTATAAAAAACGGAGTTGTTGATGATGGTGTGCCTGCCATCCTGCATTATAGGTCGTCCGATTTATATCTGGCGGATAGCAAGGAAACTATGACGGTTGAAGTTGGCAACAATCATGATTATAGATTCTTATTGAAATAGAGAAACGAATTCAAATTTAGTTCGAATTGCAGCGGTAGTATAGACATTTGGAATGCACTAAAATGTCGGTATGAGTAGGTTACATGCATTATACTGACAAGCGAAAAAATTTAATCGGACATAACATGGATTCATACTCCCTCCTTCCATCTATATAGGGCGTAATGAGATTTTTAAGACCGCCTTTGACTATTGACAAGATTAATATTACATGACATGCACAATGTGAAAATTATATCATTGAAAGAACCTTTCACAGACGAATTTAACGGTGGCTTTGTGTAAGTTGCATGTCATATATCATTGCTCTAATATTTGGTCAAAGTTAGCATCAAAAAACGCAGTAGGCCCTATATAGATGGAAAGAGGGAGTAGCTTTGAATAGCATTTGTATAGTAAAACGGGGCAAGACTCTCTCTTTGTGTGGTGTGAATAGTTTTATATTTTTCATTTTCTTTTTGGTTGAGGGAAGTGCGAATTGATTTGGTACGTACAAGTACAATATTACTACACGTTAGGCTTGTCCCAAAAATTCAACCCGCGTCTTGTTATATCCCAAAATTCAGATATCGTGCTCTCAAAACTGGCGCCTTCACAACCCGCGCCTTGCTATCCCAAAATTACAACGCGCGCGAAAACTCCCTCCAGCTGTCAAATCCCGACACGCGACATCCCCCTTCTAACCCTGAGCCGAAAGGGCCGCTAGTACAAATCAGTGGGGGGTACTTTTGTAACACACCCTACATTTTGGAAAAGCGCGTCCCTAAGTCATGCTTCACCCCTCCCATCGCCCCCTTTTCGCCATTCGAAATCCCAGGCCGCCATAACCTCTCTGCTCCACCATGAAACCCCACCTCCTCCGTCCACCACAAAGCTGGCTGCCCAGCTGGAGCCTCTTCCCCGACGACGTCGTCCACCGCAACAGCTCGACGTCCCTCATCCACCTCCCTGGATGAGGATCCGTCGTCCATCTCGCCGTCCAGCCGGTTCAGCCGCCCCGTCCTCCACCTCCAAGGAGCTGCTCCGACGATCGCCTCATCTATCACGGCTGCTCCATCCCCACAACGCCGCCTTAACCTGCTCCACCGGAACCGCAACATCCTCACCGACTCCACGGACGAAGCCGAGGCCTACTCGGCGCCACCAAAGAGGTTGTACACTCATCGCATCGCACCTTCTCCTTAACTCGACCTCCCGGCACCGTCGGTGCTCCATCCCGCACCCCCATGGAGCGGCTACCTTGAAGTCGGCGCCATGGCGACATCTCCACAGCTCTCCGCCCGGTCACGAGGCCCCTTCGGCGGCGGCGGCCATACCAGCCGGATCTGCTGCTGCTCTGGCTCTCGCTCGCTTGCTCGTGCTGCTGCTGCTGCTGGTCCGGCTCTCGCTCGATCGCTCGCTCGCCCAGCTGCTGCTGCTGCTCTCCCCCTCGCTCGTGCTGCTGCTCTGCTCCGATTAAGCCACACTTCAGTCGACTGAATCGACTTTTGGGTCAGTCGGTTTTCAGGGGTTTGGGGGGCTCACCGGAGTTAAGGAAGAACCACCTGCAGCGGGTACGGGGGCTCGCCCAAGAGGTACCCCACTATCTATCTTAGGGTTCAGGGTGGGGGCGGGGGGCCTAGAGGGCTGGCCGGGGCGACAGTGGCAAGTTGTTTCGGGGCGGCGAGGTGGCACTGGGGCCGGTGGTTCGGCCGGTGGTGGCTGGCGGCTCAGGGGGGTGCAGGTTGAAGATGAACTGCAGGCCCTCCCTAAACTACATGTCAAGTGCCTCTCTGCTACCATTGCGTTCAGTTTCGACATTAGCATTCAGATTCCACAGTAAATTTCAGTTTCGACAGTTAATTTCAGAGTCAACAGTTTTTACCTCATACATTGTAGTCGGTGGTTTTTGGTGATGTTAATTTTACATCCATTTTACATCATCTATTGGAGATGCTATTAGAATCCCACTTGAGATTGACGATGTCTCTCTTGTCTTTGCTTCAGCCTTGGCGTCTTCTGGCTCACGGAGCTACTCCAACGACGTAATCCATCCATCACAATGAGCAAAGTGCCACGGATGCCGTCTCTGATTCCTCGAGATCTTCCTCCACACCTCCGACAGCCACCTCTTGCCTCAAGCGCTTTAGCGACCAACCCAATGATCTTTGAGGTCGACACATTTCTACAAAGAAAGAGGTTGTACACTTGTGGCATCACTTATTACTATACATTCACGTCGATCCATTAGGGATATTTTGGTTCAATGGAAAAACATCGATCCACTGGTTGTTACCATCACTCTAAATTTCTGCATGCTCTCCTTACATAATCTCACCATATTTTTTTTCGTATGCATGTCAGATATTGTACACAGTCATGCTGAACATGTAGAGAAAAAGAGAAGAGTTTTGTGACAATACAATGTCATGCAGACAACACTCCATGGTGGGTTCAATGGCAAACCCTCCCCACCCCTCTCCAAATTGTAATCCAGAGGAAGATATCTGTTCTGAGGCGGATTTAGACGCCGCTGACCACTCCTATTTACCCCCCAAGGTGTTTGCTCTACCTTGGCATGCTGATGTTAGTCATATCATGCATATGTTGCCTTGCAGTGCCTACTTTTGACATCATATATGTCATCTGCTTAGTTTATAGTTGTTCTGTAATGCCACTTGTTTAGTTTCTATATCATATATGGGAATTATGCAGTCTCATGTCTTTTAGCCAGCCATAATATGTGAAATGTGCAATGCCATCCTGTTTAACCAGGCATCATATATTTGAATGATATCTTGCCCATCCTTTTCTTCATTACATTTCCAATTGTCGACAATGTTTGTACATTAAACTACTCTTCCTGTGAATCAGCCATTTGGGTGGGAGATGGAAAAATCTGGAGTGAAAAGAAGGCCTTCAGAGGCGGTGCTACCGTCAAGGCAGATCTCTTGTTGGGCCCGATAGCTCCTCGAGAGATGGATTGAGAGACAGATGACCAGTCCTATTCCCCCACCGAGGTGTATGCTCTAACTTGGCAGGTTATCTTGCTCATATCATGCATACGGTGTCTTGCATTGCATAGTTTAGACATCATATACACAATATTCAACACCATGTTCTTAGTTTAGACATCATATCGAATGCCCTCTGTTTAGCATATAAATCACATATGTGAATTAAATGATGCGATCCTGATTACTTAGGTAACATGTAGGTGAATTATGTCATGCGATCCTGTTTAGGTATTCATCATATCTTTGAATTATGTTATGCTATGTTATCCAGTTTAGATAGACATCATATATGTGAAATTATGTCATGCTATCTGTTTTAGTTAAACAATATACATGTCAACTATTTCATGCCCTCTTTTTCCACACTATCTATTGCATCATCTCTCATACAATGTACGTACATTCAACTATGTTTCCTGTTTATCAGCCATTTGAATTGGAGGCGGGTGATGCCGATATCTAGCGGACTAAAAACACTGTCTTGAAATAAAACAGTGCTACCTCTTGGTGGAGATAGCACCCGGTTGTACATGCACAAGAACCAGCCCTACCACACATAACCCAAACTTTCGCATGATTGTACCCCTCTGCGATGGATGAGAACCAGCTTCACCCAATCTAACCCCAACCCCAGCCGATAGTAACCCAGTTCCTGTTGACACATCACCATCTCCACCACAGAGCTCCCAAACAAGAGAAGTTAGTAAGGCAGCTCCAGTGCCCAAAGGGCCACTACTATCATGGTGAACCCCAACTCCACCAGTTAGTACGCCTATTCTTGTGGAGGAAGCACAACCAGCTAGTCGTAGTTTAGCATCTATCGCATTTGATGTTGTTAAATCGTATGTGTGTATCTTCCCATCTTAGAAATATTAAACCGAAGATGAAGGAGAATGCCAGTTGCAGGTGTTTGTCCAGGAGTTATGTGTAAGTAATGTTATTCATGGCAATTACTTTGCTTCATCCCATACATCCTACCTCATGATGGCTATAAGGACCGATTTGGAAACTCAGGATGAGGTAACCTGTGCTAATACCTCTGCTATCTTCAAGAATGCTTGGTGGCAGTATCGGAATTACCTGAAGAAAACGTACTTCACCGGCAAAGAAACTCATCAAATTCCCTTATGTTCTCTTGAGACACATTTACTGGACGATGACTGGGAACGCCTTGTTCTGTACTGGTCCCGAACCAAGAATGTGGTAAGGTCTATGAGCTCATTTTCTATTCTTAAGTATTATATTCTTGCCTCTTACTGTACTCTGTTCATGTAGAACAAGTGCCTAAACCTGAAGAACAACTGTTCTAATTTAAGATTTGATTGCTATCATAGTTCAAAAAAGCGCTAGGCGTTAATTGTGCGTTTTGCCACCGCCTTGCGCTTTACAGACTAAAGCGCATGCTTATGCGCAGTTATGCACAAATTAAGCGTAGTTATGCGCAATGCGTTTTGCTAACGCCTAGAGCCTAGGCGCGCTTAAGCGCTTGCTTAGGCGCGTCTTTTTTAACTATGATTGCTTTGCTCTTGTATCACTGTATTTACTCATACAAACTTATTTTTAAATTGAAGGATCCAATCGAAACTCCAATGGCACAGCAGGTATGTTCACGCATGTTTCTTTAATAGTTTGCTCTTATCAATAGCTCTGTTGATTTCAATTTCAATTGTGTATACAGTTGACTTTCATATCATGCACATTACTAGCATCACAACATGAGCCAATAGTGTTGTTGTACATGTAGACCCGTGGTACCCATCTGAAATCTTGTTGTTAGTGTAGTTTCCCACGCTTTGTATTCTTTCACCGCTGCTTTGTCTTGAACTGATATGATTTGAACCGTGTCTCTATTTTGATTTGGCAAGACAATGCAATGACCATAGGACATAGATATATGTTTGTTTTATGCTTTTATTATGTACTACTACTTGGCAATAGAAGACTTGGTAGTTTAATCCTGTCCACCTTACTAATGAACTGGTTCACCGAAATGAGTTTCATATACTAGTACATGCTAAACTTGTTATGGGTCTGCTTGTTTCTTCTTTTAGAATGCTGACAGAATATTGGGGAAGAGTGCCTTATTAAGCAATGGTAAAGGAAGTAATGCAGATAAGGTTCATGATAGTGACACATCCTTGTTGGTCTCCAACAAAGCTGATAAAACAGCTAAGGAAGACTATCTTGAAGACAATGAGACAACCCCAAAGTCTTGTCTTGGTTTAGTGTTCGATTCTTGGCCACTACCGCTTGCACAAGCTATTAAAACTCACCGTCTGAATCGGTTCGGTTTCTTGAGTCTCAACTACAAATTTGAAAGACATCGATCAATTTGTCTTTGTGACAAGAAGCGAAATCTTGGAAGTCCTGGAGCATTCGGATGCATACTTTCTGGTGCAACAACAAGCGTTGGAGGATTTTAGTGCCAAACAGGACAAAGCTAATCAGCTTGCTAAGCTTATTGCCAGCATGGTGGATACCCAGGATAACGTTTCTTAAGCTCTTCTGAAGTTGTTTCAGTTATGCTCTTGTTTTGCTGCCGCGTTTATTTGCACCAGTGGCTAATTTTGACGGCCAGTGTATGTAATGTGCTGCTTTGTTCCCTATATTTGCACTGGTGGCAAACTTTGATGCCCAGTGGATGTAATATGTGTAATAGCGGTAATAGGCTAGCATTAATTGCTTGCTTATTTATTTCCTTATTGTCTTCTTTAGTTGTTTGCTTGTAGTCACTGCAGTTCTTTTTCTGTTTTTTTTCTAATGGCCACAATAGCCTATTTTTGGTAACTAGGCCAAAATAATCATGGCAACACATGGACTGTTGTAACCATGGGCCTCCTGCAGGCCGTATGATCCATGGGCCTTCGTCCGGCCGTAGGATCCATTGGCCTTCTATACCGGCCTTAGGATCCATCGGCCTTCTATACGGGCCTTAGGGTCCATGGGCCTTCTACGGGCCGTAGGGTCCATGGGCCTTCTACGGGCCGTACGATCCATGGGTCTTTTACGGGCCGTACTATCCATGGGCCTCATACGGGCCGTAGGATCCATGGGCCTTCTACGGGGCGTATCATAATTTCGTCAATCATGGGCCGTACTATTCGTGGACCATAACGGGCTGTTAATAGGCCGTATTTGATAACTCTATGAAAACAGCCCAATGGGTTTTTTTGACATGAAAACGGCCCAATGTATTAACGGTCCGCAAACGGGCCAACTGTAACGACGGGCTGAATTTGGCCCACAAGCAAAAAATTACAGTAACGGGCCGTATGTAACCGAATGCTGCAAATGAGCCCAAGAATAAATGGGCCCTGAGAAGGCCAAAAGATAACTTGGGCTGGAAACGGCCCAATGGAATAACGGGTCGTTAATGGGTATAAAGTGATACACTGTTCATTACGGGCCAATTTCACCACGGGCCATTAATGGGCCAAGAGTTACAAAGGTCCTCATATGGGCCGAAAGAAGTCATGGGCCACACATGGGCCGGAAGTTAAAATGGGCTGAATCATATTGGACGGCCCAGATGACGCTACTGGCCTAAATCGGATAGGGCATAATGGGCCCTGGGTTAGCGGGCTGTAAATGGGATATATGCGAACATGCCGTTAACAGGCTTTCCGTGGGCCGGCCCGCCACCTTTTGACTAAGTCAAACGGGCCGGCCTTTTCACAGGAATGGGCCTCTGTTGGGTCGTGCCACGTGTCGCCGTATCATAGGCGCCTTCGGTCCAATGAGCGGATGCCATCTGTCCCAACGGTGAGGCGACACGTGTTTCCTCCAGCCAATGATGATTTTACACGTAGAAAATCCCCATTGGTCGGGGCTGTTAACGGGTTATCGGATCTAAAACCCGACCCGGTAGCTTAACGACGTTCCGTTACGGTGGATGCCACGTGTCGGTCACACTTGACGAAAGCACTTTTGTGACGCGCGATTTATCGTCATGGAAGTGGACACTTCCGTGATGATAATTTTGGTAATGTCATGGAACACTTCTCTGACGGCCGCAGGTATGACTATCTTGATTACGCCGTAAAATCGTCATGGATGTACATGCATGACAAAAACGCGACCTCTTGTGACAAACACGTATCATCACGGAAGTGTATTTTTTTGTAGTGTTATATTACCCCTTTTGAATGTTTATGGGCTTTATTTTACACATTTATATCATTTTTGGGACTAACCTACTAACCGGAGGCCCAGCCCATATTGCTGTTTTTTTGCCTATTTCAGTATTTCGAAGAAAACGAATATCAAACGGAGTCCAAACGGAATGCAACCTTCGGGAGCATGATTTTTGGAACGAACGTGATCCAGAAGACTTGGAGTGCAAGTCAAGAAGCAGCCGAGGCTGCCACGAGATAGGAGGGCGCGCCCACCCCCTCTGGGCGTGCCCCCCTGTCTTGTGGGCCCCTCGGGCAGCTACCGACGTACTTCTTCCTCCTATATATACCTACGTACCCCGAAAACATCCAGGGAGCCAACGAAACACAATTTCCACCATCGTAACCTTCTGTATCCATGAGATCCCATCTTGGAGCCTTCAAGCATTCCGTCGAGGGGGAATGCGACCATGGAGGGCTTCTACATCAACACCATAGCCCCTCCGATGAGTTGTGAGTAGTTTACCACAGACCTTGGTCCATAGTTATTAGCTAGATGGCTTCTTCTCTCTTTTTGATCTCAATACAATGTTCTCCCCTCTCTTGTGGAGATCTATTCGATGTAAACTCTTTTTGCGGTGTGTTTGTCGAGATCCGATGAATTGTGGGTTTATGATCAAGTTTATCTATGAGAAATATTTGAATCTTCTCTGAATTCTTTTATGTATGATTGAGTTATCTTTGCAAGTCTCTTGAATTATCAGTTTGGTTTGGCCTACTAGATTGATCTTTCTTGCCATGGGAGAAGTGCTTAGCTTTGGGTTCAATCTTGCGGTGTACTTTCCCAGTGACAGCAGGGGCAGCAAGGCACGTATTGTATTGTTGCCATCGAGGATAAAAAGATGGGGTTTATATCATATTGCTTGAGTTTATCCCTCTACATCATGTCATCTTGCTTAATGCGTTACTCTGTTCTTTATGAACTTAATACTCTAGATGCAGGCAGGAGTCGGTCGATGTGTGGAGTAATAGTAGTAGATGCAGGCAGGAGTCGGTCTACTTGTTGCGGACGTGATACCTATATACATGATCATGCCTATATAATCTCATAATTATTCGCTTTTCTATCAATTGCTCGACAGTAATTTGTTCACCCACCGTAATACTTATGCTATCTTGAGAGAAGCCTCTAGTGAAACCTATGGCCCCCGGGTCTATCCTTTTATCATATAAGCTTTCAATCTACTTTTATTTGCATCTTTACTTTTTTGCATCTATATTATAAAATACCAAAAATATATTTATCTTATCATACTATCACTACCAGATCTTACTTTCACAAGTGACCGTGAAGGGATTGACAACCCCTTTATTGCGTTGGTTGCGAGTTCTTTGTTTGTTTGTGTAGGTGCGTGGGACTTTTGAGGGGCCTCCTACTGGATTGATACCTTGGTTCTCAAAAACTGAGAGAAATACTTATGCTACTCTGCTGCATCACCCTTTCCTCTTCAAGGAAAACCAACGCAAGCTCAAGACATAGCAGACGCTGCTGACGCCAGCGCTTTGGTGGTTCATCGACGGGCTTGTCCTTGCCTGGATCTTGAATGCCATCGTCGTCCTTCTTCTCAGGAGTGCCCACCATGTGTACATCGTAGGTAGAAGTGGTCGTCCAGCGCCCCGTGATAGGCGAGTTTTGGCTTTGTTCGGCATCGACATCGTCGTCCATGCTGTCGATGTCCTCGGAGGCGTAGTCTAGAATGTCGCTTATATCCTCGACAGTGGCTATTAAGTGGGTGGTGGGTGGGGTGTAAAATTCCCCGACCTCAGCCCCCAGCCTATCCTGGGTGTAGTTTGGAGGCAAGGCTTCCATAATGGCGAGAGATTGTACTAGCCCAATGCTTTGTCTAAAAGCGAAAGCTGGATGGGAGTCTGCGGATCTGTGGGGCCAGGCACTTGATCGAGCCCGATGGACGCAAACATTGACAGTTCGGAGTTACCGTCCAGAGGCGAGTCTGGATCTCCAATAACTGGGAGAGTCCCATTTGACTCCAGGCTTGCCAATGGCGTGATCGCATCTGGGTCTCCGGTTGAGAGTTCCATGATAGGAGAGAGTCCGGCGGAGTCAATCCTCTCGTCATCAGATAACACGATTTGCCCTGGCTCTAAGGCCGAGGCAGGTGTGAACATTGACCCCTGAACGGGATCTGATAGTGGATCCGAAGGGCCTTCTTCGTGAGGGTAGGGAGCGGTAGTCGGGGCCGCGAACCCCTCGAAGATCAGATCTCCTCGGATATCAGTGATGTAATTCAAGTTCCCAAACCTGATCTGGTGATCGGGGCATAACTGTTGACCTGTTCAAGGTAGATGGTCGATTCGGCACGTAGCACGAAGCCGCCGAACTCAAAGACCTGTCCAAGGAGAAAAATCTCCCTGGACACAACATCATCGTTGATGAAGAGGCGCTCCATCAATCCTTCTGTTGACAACACAACAGAGCTCTCAATGAAAGCACCAATGTCAGTGTCAAAACCGGCAGATCTCAGGTAGGGGGGCCCAAGCTGCGTCTGAGGGTCAATGGTAACAATGGACAAAGGGACACAATGTTTACCCAGGTTTGGGCCCTCTTAAAGGAGTTAAAACCCTACGTCCTGCTTGATTGTATTCGATGAATATAGGGGTTACAAGAGTTGATCTACCTCGAATCATAATGGCTAAACCCTAATTTGTCTAGCCTATGAATATTATGAACTTGCCTCCGGTCTAAACCCTCCAGTTTATATAGACACCGGAGGGGCCTAGAGTTGTACAGAGCTGGTTTACAGAGAAAGGAAATAACATATCCGAATACCTAAACTTGTCGTTCATGCATATAGGAGTCCTATCCGGACGTGGGAGGTGGTCTCCCTCCTTTATCTTCATGGCCCATCATTCCGGCCCATATCAAATAGAGCGGACACCCGAGGACCCCTTAGTCCAGGACTCCCTCGCCCATGCACACTTAGTTTAGATCTGATGTAAGTCTTGCGGGTACTTTGGATGAGTACTCAGGGTTGCTTTGCTACCCCTTTTTCCCCTCTACCCGATTGCTACGATCAGATGACGGAGCCCAGGAGCCAGCTGATTCCGCCGATGACTAATACAACCCCGATTGAGCTTACTACTGCGTGGAGATCACCGATGACGAGGAGTAGATAGGAGGCTCCCAAGCAGGAGGCCTATGCCTTTTTGATCTAGTTGTCGTTGTTTTGCTCAGCCTTCTTAAGGCAAGCTTGTTTACTTATGTCTGTACTCAGATATTGTTGCTTCCGCTGACTCTTGTATTCGAGCCCTCGAGGTCCCTGGCTTGTAATATAGAGTTTGTATTATTTTATTTTGTGTCTAGAGTTGTGTTGTGATATCTTCCCGTGAGTCTCTAATCTTGATCGTGCGCATTTGCTTGTATGATTAGTGCATGATTAAGGCCAGGGCATCACAAGTTGGTATCAGAGACGACTGCCTATAGGAAGCCCCTTTCCAACTCCTGGGCCGAAGTTTAGTCTAGTCTTTGAAAAACTATTTTACTAACATGGCTGCGTGGCTTACGGGCCCACGTCGCCAATCGATGGGATTAGGATCGTTTATTCCTCTTCCTTACTCTAGGACTCTGATCTCTCTTCTCTTCGGGTTAAAGATTTTCCTAACTCTAACTCTAAGTTCTTGTTATCACATCCATCCAGAGATCTGAATTATCTACAGTTATTCCTTTGAATGACATGGACCTTTGCTATGAGCTGAGGGCCAGGTTCCGCATGGTCATGGACCGCAGGATCCTCATATCGATGGCACCCTGCATCGTCACCTGCAGATGCCAGACTTCATGAGTTTTCTCTGACGTTGTCATAGCTTTTGTTATCTCCCGTTGTTGTATCCGTCCATCGCGTGCATGCATGCTACCTAGTATGTCTAGAATGTTTCTGTTGTTTGAAGCGTGTAATTGGCTTGTGTATGGATCTGTATGTCTTTAATGACTACTACTTTGTACATACCGCGCCCTTTGCTCATGGTTTAGGTTAATCATGAATGACTCCATACACTTGCTTCAACCCTTGCTAAACCGCTCAGGATGGATGACGATCCTCCACCTCCACCCTATATTGTTGCAATGATGCAGTAGTTTGAGCTGAATCGTCAGTTTATGATTGGGGTATTGGCCTAGTTTCCAAACCAAAATGCTCATCAACAACCTGCCTCAATAACACTGCAGGAATTCGTACGCCTCAACCCGTCCATTTTCCGCAACTCCACCAATCCTATGGATGCTAATGATTGGCTTTGTGACATCCTGTTTGAGATGGAGTTAGCTAATGTTGCCCCTGCCAGTTACGTCACCTTTGCGGAATTTGACTTGAAGGGTCCAGCTGCTCAATGGTGGGAAAACCACAGGGGTATGCTGCCTGCTGAAACTGTAACCACTTGGCAGGAATTTCAGTCAGCCTTCCGAGCATGGCACATTCCTCAAGGTCTGATGGACCAGAAGAAGGAGTTCCACAAACTCACACAAGACAAAATGATTGTGGATGAATATCAGAGGAAATTCCTTGAATTATCCAGTTGTGCTGAGGATGACATCTGCACTGACGCTCGCAAGCAGGAGAAATTCCGTGAAGGACCGCGTCCTGATGTAAAGATCGCACTTATAGTTCATGATTGTGCCGACTTTGCGACACTTGTCAGCCAAGCTTTCCGAGCTGAAACTAGTCCGACTTAGTACCAGGAGTCGCTCAAGCGTACTTGTTGGGGATATAACCCCACAGTGTAACCCCCCAAAAAGGGTCAGGTTAGGCAGTTGGTGACTTAAACAATGAAGCCTTAGACAGACCCAAGAGACCAAGACATGAAGCCAGGGAGGCGGCGTACAAGGTGGGCCGATTGAAGGCTCAAGACCAGAAGACAGCGCGTGACCCAGAGGTGTAAGCCGCCTGCCGGTGACTTGCCAAAGAAGGCAAGGCGACTTAGAGCCAGGATCGGTTACGATGTATAACCCGACCCGGACTCTTGTAAGCCCAGGGCCTCGACCTGTGTATCTAAAGCCGAGTCCCTGAGGCGGGTTAGACTTAAGTTACAATCAATCGATAGCTAGGTTAAGAGAATCCGCTCCCTTGTAATCGATACTCAAGCAATACAACTCAAAGCAGGACATAGGCTTTTACCTCGATTGTGAGGGGCCGAAACTGGGTAAAATCGTGTCTCTCGTCCTGCTCAACCCCTTCAAGATAGTCACCATCGCGATGGCCTCACACCTAAGTCCTTTCACTAGGGCATCGGCCGTGTTAACCCCACGACAGTCACCCTAACGCCAATGTTTTGCAGGGAAACAATAATCTGACTCATGAATATGAGCGACTTTCCTCAATCCGCTATATTCACAAATCAAAGAATTTTTCTGCATATTCGTTTGAATACTATTCACTTCCTGCAAAACTATTTGCTAGGGCTCCAAAGCCAAAGTTCTCAGATGCTACACTTAGACTCAATGCTTCTAAGACACCCCTTAAGATGTGGGTGGTTAAGAAGATTTAACTTCTCTTGCAGGGTCGGGTCTCCAGCCGAAAATCATTGACTTCTGAAGACAACGTTGGGGACCTAAAACATCTTGTGGGATGCAAGATAAAGTGCCAAAATGGTCTTAACATTTATTTCATCCCCGGATTTCTTGATGACCATCCCATCTTACCATCTAAGAATCTTAATTTTGATACTATGCTTGTACATCAAATGTTTGTGCTTCACAATACTCTTGGTGAAGCCTATCTTACTAACTGCACTATAAGGTACAACTTTGAAAGCTACTGAATGGATTATGGACAGTGGATGCACTAACCACATGACTGGTGATCGAATCTTCTCATGGATTCAACTTTTTGACCATCTACTAAAAGCCATATCACATTTGTTGACACTGGTAAAAGAAAGGTATTGGGCCTAGGTAGAGTTGCTATCTCAAAGGATCAACACATGGATAAAGTGATGCTTATTGAATCCCTTGGATACAACTTAATGTTTGTCTCAATGCTTTGTGATCTTGACATGATTGTGATATTTGGAAAATATTGTTGCCTTTGTGCTTATGTCTTGACAAATCTCTAGTCTTCGAAGGTTATCGAAGAGGTGATCTTTATATGGTAGATTTCTCTACAGGACCACAGCTTGTCGTATGTCTTCTAGCAAAAGCTTCAGAGTGTTGGCTTTGGCATCAAAGGCAAGGACATGAGGGCATGAGGAACTTGCACACTCTCATGAAGAAGAAGCACATTATTGGCATCGAGGGCATCAAGTTCAAGAATGATCATCTATGTGGTGCTTGTGAAGCTGGAAAGATGACTAGGGCAAAACATCCCTCGATGAAAATCATGACGACTTCACGTCCCTTCGAGCTGTTACACATGGACTTATTTGGCCCTACTCACTACTCTACTCTTACTACCACTACACATCTTTATGGCTTCGTGATTGTTGATGATTATTCTAGATATACTTGGTTGCACATAATTCTCTATAAGACTGAAGTGCAGGATATCTTTAGACGATTCGCCAATCGCGCCATGACTAACTATGGCATCAAGATCAAGCACGTCAAGAGTGATAATGGCAGGCAATTCAATAACACATGCCTTGACACTTATCTTGATACACTGGGCATCACTCATGAGCTCTCTGCTCCATACACACCTCAGCAGAATGGCATCGTGGAGCGCAAGAACATGACCCTTATTGAGATGGCTCGTACGATGCTTGATGAGTACAAGACCCCAAGAAAGTTCTGGCCTGAAGCTATTGACACTGCGTGCCATATCATCAACAAAGTTTATGTTCACAAATTCTTCAAGAAGACATCTTATGAACTACTCACCGGTAAGAAGCCAAACGTAAGCTATTTCAAAGTCTTTAGTGCTAGGTGATGGATCAAGGATCCACATCACACTTCAAAATTTGCACCAAAATCACATGAAGATTTTATGCTTGGTTACGGAAAGGATTCACAAACCTACAAAGTCTTTGACCTCTTTCACTATGAAGTGGTCGAAACTGTAGATGTGCGGTTCGATGAGACTAACGGCTCACAAAGAGAGCACCTGCCAAATGTGCTACATGAAGCTTCTCCTAGTGAAACTATCAAGCTGATGGGTACTGGAGAAGTCATACCCAATGAGGAACAAGTGAAAGCACAAGTGCTCCCTGGGTGATTTTGGTTATTAATCTCAACATATCTCTTGTTGGACTAATGCTTTTATCTAGTACATTTTAGATGAGTTCAACAAATGGCGTCTAAGGAAAAGTGTGGAACCCCTTGAAAATGCTAAGGGCAAAGATTGGCTCAACCTCAAGACTCTTCATTTCTATTTTAGTGATCCAAGATCACATTGAGTCCATAGGAAAGCCAATACTATTAAAAAGGGGATAAGGTGTTGCTTTATGGTCTACTTGCTCAAAGTTCTTAGTGATATTGCTCCAAAACCCTCAGCCACTTTCTCATTTCCACTTATGTCCAAAGCTCCAAGTCAAACTCAGCCCCACCAGTTTGATCTATCCAGCGCCACCGATTTCAGTTGACATAGCCACTGCCTTAAACCCTAGACAATTCGGTCACACCGATACAGATCTCGGTCTCACCGAGATGGCCATGCAAAATCTCTGTTGCCTATTGTAATTATTTCGGTCTCACCGAAATGTGCAATCGGTCCCACCGAGTTTGCTCGACATCCTCTCAGTTGCCTTATTGCTTCACTTCGGTCTAACCTAGTTGATGCAATCGGTGCCACTGAGTTGATGTTTGCCCTAAGCCCTAGCATATCAGTCCCACCGAGTTGATCTTCTTGGTCCCACCGAGATTCCTAACATTCACATTTTGAACAAATCGGTCTCACTGAGTTCTTCTATTTGGTACGACCGAGTTGGGTCAAATGTGTGTAACGGTTGTATTTGTGTGGAGGCTATATATACTCCTCCACCCCCTTCTCCATTTTTGAGAGAGCCATCAGAACATGCCTACACTTGCACTACTCATTGTCTGATAGAGAACCACCTACTCATGTGTTGAGACCAAGACATTCGAATCCAACCATAAGAATCTTGATCTCTAGCCTTCCCCAAGGTGCTTTCCACTCAAATCATCTTTCCTCCATAGCCAAATCTATGAGAGAGAGTTGAGTGTTGGGGAGACTATAATTTGGAGCACAAGAGCAAGGAGTTCATCATCAACACACCATCTATTACCTTTTGGAGAGTGGTGTCTCCTAGATTGGTTAGGTCTCGCTTCGGAGCCTTCGACATGTTGTGGAGTTGAACCAAGAAGTTTGTAAGGGCAATGAGATTGCCTACTTCATGAAGATCTACCCGAGTGAGTGATGTCTACTACGCAATTTTATTCTTGTAGACACGTGTTGGGCCTCCAAGCGCAGAGTTTTGTAGGACAGTAGCAATTTTCCCTCAAGTGGATGACCTAAGGTTTACGAATTCGTGGGAGGCGTAGGATGAAGATGGTTTCTCTCAAACAACCCTGCAACCAAATAATAAATAGTCTCTTGTGTCCCCAACACACCAAATACAATGGCAAATTGTATAGGTGCACTAGTTCGGCGAAGAGATGGTGATACAAGTGTTAATAACGATGGTAGATATTGATTTTTATAATAAGAACAATAAAAATAGCAAGGTAGCAATTGATAAAACGGAGCACAAATGGTATTGCAATGCTTAAAAATGAGGCCTAGGGTCCATACTTTTGCTAGTGCAATCTCTCAACAATGCTAATACAATTGGATCACATAACCATCCCTCAACGTGCGAACAAGAATCACTCCAAAGTTCTTATCTAGCGGAGAACATAAGAATAAATTGTTTGTAGGGTACGAAACCACCTAAAAGCTATTCTTTTCGATCGATCTATCCAAGAGTTCGTATTAAAATAACACCAAAGCAAATTCAGATTCGTAATACTCAATCCAACACAAAGAACCTCAAAGAGTGCCCCAAGATTTGTACCGGAGAAACAAAGACAAGAACGTATAGGTAGGTATAGTGGACTCGTATGGCAAAACTGGTTTAAAGGGTTTTGGATGCACAAGTAGTGATCATACTTAGTGCAAATGAAGGCTAGCAAAAAGATTGAGCAGCGTCCAACCAAGAAACGAAAAATCTCCTAAGAGAGCATTAAGCATGACAAACACCGAATAATGCACTACAAGTAGGATGTAATTTCATTGCATAACTATTGACTTTCGTGCTTGCATAGGGAATCACAAACCTTAACACTAATATTCTTACTAGAGTTAAATGCACTGGAGGTCGTAAAAGTTTCGTTGTTGTGTCACTTTAGTCCTATTTCTTTGAAAATGCACCTTTAGGTCCCAATTCTTTCATAAGTGGTTCACCTGAGGTCCTTTTCTTCACTACCGCTCGCTGAGCTGCCCTCGTGGCAGGTTGACCCACGCCATGTTGACACAGGGCCCATCCGCTAGACGAGAAACTTTGAAATAAGCCCCCCTATATATTACCCTCTTAGTGGCACCCCATCTCCTCTTGTGGGGCTACTCTGGCGACACTGGAGGGGATCGGCGGCGGCGGCGGTGATGATTTCCTGCATGCGGTGGTGATTTCCTCCGTGCGGCGACGACCGGAGGTGATCTGGAGGGCAATCTGAGCGGGTGACCATCAAGATGCCCCCTCTGTGACGAAAAGTGGGCGATCCTCCTCCATCTTACGGTAAGAACCCTAATCTTGTCGTTCCTCTGCTCCTGTAGTGCTTCTAATCTGCAAGGATTGTGCCATAGTCATAGATTTACTTTGATTTGCACTGTCACATTTAGGTTCCGAAAACCGCATGCTCTAATTTGAGGTTAGGGTTAGGGTTTCTGTTCTAAATTCAAAAAGACCACTTCTTTTGTAATTTTTTTGCTTCAATACATCAATTGAAATTTGACAAATTGTTTCCATTGTAATGATAGGACCAAATGAAGAAGAGTTTTCTATTGAAATCAATTATGGTGGGCTGTTTTGTGGATTTGGGTCGAACAAGTATTATATTGATGGAAAAATTGAGTATTTTGATGTATGTGAAGTTGAGACATGGTCTCCACTTTGGATCAAGGACTTTCTGCTGCATCTAGGATATGATATGGCCCAGTGTAATGTTTATTGGCTTCTCCCTGGTATGAATTTGGATACAGGACTGCGAATTGTTGACAGGGATACGGACACACTAGTATGGCCAACTAAACTTTTGTGTGAACTATGCAATGCTGGAAATGAACTATTGTGTGAGCTTTGTTGTTCTACATGTCAATGCATTCTTGTGAATGTTTCAAAAGCTAATCAGCAATGCGGACGATCGCCTCGACTGTCCACAAGACCAAAAATAAGCTAACTATCATTGTGGACGATGGCCGCGACCGCCCGCATTAACCAAAAAGAAGCTATTCAAGAATGTGGACGATCGCCACGACCATCCATGAAACCAAAAATAAGTTAACCATCATTGGGGATGATCGCCGCGACCATCCACAGTGACCAAAATGAAGCTATTCATCAATGTGGATGATCGCCCGCGACAGTCCACAAGACAAAAAAGAGTAAAAATGAGCTAACTTTCATTCAAATCAAACACTTCATTTAGATCAAAATGCTTCCAAAATCTCAAACTTGCTTTTCAATTCAGATTAAACACTTCATTCAAATAGTTCATCCCAATAGTGCTTACATGTACTTCATTCATTTCAGAGCCACTACATAAACCATCACAACCAACAAAGTGACAACACACAACAAGAACATCCTAACTAAGCAGATCAGCTCATCCAACTTCTTCACAACATCAATCATCACAACATTGCAAATCTTCTGGACTTCAACACCTCTGTCTTCTTCCTCCTCCGCCTCTCCACTTTCTATGTCGCCCAATGAATGACCAGAGCTACTTCAAGATCTTCCTGTTCTTGCAATAGATATGTGGCCATTCCTAACCAGAAAATCAAAATAGTTATCTGGGCCATCTCCCTAGTAGTAGTGCTGGCATGGATTCGGTCCAACCTGGACGAATTTGAGACATTCTGAAAAAGAGAAATGGGATAGAATCAAATATAAAGGCTTCAAAACGTCAAACTCTTGGTTCTTACAGGATGGTTGAGGCATTTGTAGAACACCCGTCCAGGGTTGGCAGTAGATTTCGAACGGAGCACAATGGTGTCACGGACATGGCAGCAAGGACAAGCCACGAGCGGCAACATACCAGCCGAAGTTGGAGCTTGCACCAGCAGCGGCGGCGGCGCTGACGATGATGCTACCATGCTCCTCTTCTTCAACTGCTTCCCCGCCGAGGAGCTTGAAGTGCCGGCCATGGCTAGGGTTAGGGCACGGGAGAAACAGGGAGGGATTTGGGGAAGAAATAGAGCAAGGGACCGGGGAATGTGAAGAAGAGTGTTTCCAAGGGGTTTTGTGTAAAAAAGGGCAGCCTCTGTAGCCTTGTGTTGACGTGGCATGGGTTAACGCGCCACGAGGGAAGGTCAGCGAGAGGTCGTGAAGAAAAGGACCTCGGGTCAACCACTTATGAAATAATTGGGACCTAAAGGTGCATTTTCAAAGAAATAGGACTAAAGTGACACAACAACGAAACTTTTAGGGTGTCACAGCCCCAGAGTTGGTTGTAATTAGTTGCATTGCATCCATGCATCATGTTTAAATTTTAGGAAACTTGAAATGGGGATTGATCCAAACCCTAGCACCAGATCAAATCAAACTAGGTCCAAATAAAATATTTTCTCAATGACCCGTAATGCCCTTTGGAAATGTTCATGACTTATGATAAAGGTGAAAACCTCTTCCAAAAATGATGAACATATTTTATAGGTCATTCACGGAGTTTTGAATTAAATCTTAAACTATTTGACTTTGGGCATTTAAACACTATAAATAATTTAAATGCTCAAATAATGTTGGAAGTATTTGTGAGCCACTGAAATAATTCAGAAAGTGCTCATGAATATTTTCAGGATTTATAAAATTGTTCTGGTTTTTAAAACTAGATCAAAACAAACTACAAAAATAGAAAAACAAAAACAGAAGAGAGAGAGGCTCACCTGGGCCACTTACAGCCAGCCACTGGCGGCCCACCGTGGCAGCCCAGCCAACAGGCCCAGCCCACCAGGGGCAGCGCTGTCTTCTTCCTCCTGCCAGGAGAAGAAGCAGCTGTGTGCCCGACGCTCGCCGCACCACCTCCTGCCTGCCTGCCGCCTCCTCGACGCCGCCACGGATGCCATGCACTCCCTCAGGCCTCTCTCGACTCCCTCTCGTGCTCATCCCCTTCCCTCCTGCTCTCCCTCTCGCTCCGCACCTCGAACCCGAACGGAGACGCCGCCCCGACGAGCTCCACCACGGCCGCAGCCACTCCCTCGCTCTCTCTCCGCATCCCTAACCTCCGCCACGACCGCGTGGATCCACACGCCCGACGCTCGCGACCAGAGGATGCCCCGGTCGGCGAACATCGTCGTCTTCATCTCCGGTGCCCGGAGATCGACCCGCCGATCCGCCTCTTCCAGGCGCCTCGAGGTCACCGACCTACCCTGCCGCATCCCTGTGAGCTCCTGCTCCTCCCCTTTGCTCGCCCCTCCATTCCCGTCCCCTAGCATCGTCCTCCGACCACGGCCGAGCTTGCCGCCGCCGTGCCATGTCGTTGCCGTGGCCACAGTCGCCCCGCCCGTTTTTGAGCGTGCCTCCGTGCTCACCGAGCTCTCAGGAGCCGAACACGACCAACACCGGCCCTGCCGTGTACCGTAGCTCCTTCTCCCCTCCCCGCCGAACTCCGGCCGCCGCCCAAGTGGACACCGCCGTCGTGCTAGGCCACCTCCGGCGAAACCAATGGCACTAGTCGATGCGGCCGAGCCTCCTCGTCATGTAGATGGCCTCCGCCATTGGTTTGGTCGCCGGAGACGCAATCCCGCAGCCCTCCGCCGTCTATGTCATCGCCGGCGACGAGCCGTTGACCGGGTTCGGCGGGTTTGACCCTGCTTGACCGGGGTTTGACTTCCTGACTCATCGACGGCGTGTGGGCCCCGCCACTAACTAAACCGGGTTAACACTAACTAATATTAGTTAGTTAAACTAACTATCTTGACACGCAGGGGCCCACAGGTCAGTTTGACCTGGACCGTGCCCGTTGACTCGCTTACGTCATGTCGACGTTATCTCGACGCGTTAAATCATTTACTGGATTTTGTTTAATTCTAAATAATTCAGGAAATTCCAGAAAATATCCTAAACTTCTAAAATTCATAGTAATTCAACCGTAGCTCAGATTGAAATAATTTATATATGAAAAATTATCAGAAAAATCCAATCTATCCATCTGTACCATTTTCATGCATGTTTGATCAAGTTAACTTCACTGTTTAGGATGAAACATGAATAGGACAACTTTGATAATAGTTTTGGAGTTGGGATTTTATGTAGTTTTGAATTCCACTTCAATCAAAATGACTTGTTGTTGCATTAGCCCAAATCACAGCATATTGTCGTGTCATGATCATGCATCATATTGTGGCATTGCATTGATTGTGTTCTTTCTCAGTTGTCGGTGTTTGTCCCCTCACGATAGACGTGGTTCCGACGATGAGTTCGATGACACCGATGAACAACTATAATATCTTCAGAAGTGCCAGGCAAGCAAAACCCCCTTGTTCATTCTGATATAATCCCACTCTCTCGCTCCTGCTCTATTTTACTGCATTAGGACAACAACGACTCATGTGTTACTTGTCATGTAGCTGAACCCCTTTATCCTCTGCATGACCTGTCATTCCACAGTAATTAGATGAAACCCACTAGCATGAGTAGGAGTTGTTTGAGCCCTGTTGTGCCTACTCATTCATGCTTGTTTGTCATGCCTGCTACTGCTTAGAGTTGAGCCAGGTCTGATTCATCGAGAATGAATTGGAATGGTGTGTGAACTTGTCCTACTATGTGTGAGCTAAGTGTGTGAACACGATTTGGTAAAGGTAGCGGTGAGAGGCCATGTAGGATTACATGGTGGGTTGTCTCATTGCAGCCGTCCTCAGGAACTGAGTTCTGTGGTTGTGATCCATGAACATTACTACCACGCACTGGGCCCGAAATCAATGGACCCTCTCGGCTTCTTAACCACCCTTGTTCCCTGTCCAGGAGTTGCAACTAGTTTCTGGTGTTTGTAGGATATGTGTTGGAGGCCATGCGTAGCGCTGACCCTAGGGGTGGGCTATGATGCGGTAGATACACCGTGGCCTGGTGTACCGAATGCCCGTTTGGTATCTCGGGAACCCTGCACACATCGTTCGGGGCCGTTAGTGGAAACCTCGGCAGGACTCCCTGCGGATGGAACCCGAATAGGCGATAAACCTGGACTAGGGACTTGAGTGTTTAGGTAGGTCGTGGCCGACACCCACGTTGGGCTTCCGCTTGAAGGTTGCCGAGTACATGTCGTGTAAACGGCGGTAAGTGGTGAGAGCATGTGTGAAGAAGTACACCCCTGCAGGGTTATAAATGATCTATTCGAATAGTCGTGTCCGCGGAAAAGGACTTCTGGGTTGCCTATATCAGTTCATAGACAAGTGATAGTGGATACTCTAAAATGCGCAAGATAAGCGTGAGTGCTATGGATGGCGTTCTCGTAGGGAGACGTGAGCGGGTCCATAGTGGTGTATTGATATGGTGAATATGTGGACTCGTGTGCGCCACCTCAAAAGAGTTACTTGCAGTCGTAGTTCAGGATAGCCACCGAGTCAAAGCAGGCTTGTTGCAGTCAAACTCCACCACCCCTTTTGTTGATAATGATGCATATGTAGATAGTTCTGATGTAAGTCTTGCTGAGTACATTTGTACTCACATTTGCTTATTTTATGTTTTGCAGAGAGACGTCAGTCTCGCTACTAGTTCCGCGTGGACTTCGACGTTTAGCTTGATACCTCAGCTACGATCTTGTGCCCTCGGCAGGATCTGGTAGATAGTCAGGCTTCTGAGTCTCTGTCATTTGTAGATGTCTGTACTCAGACATGCTAAGCTTTCGCGTGTGCTTTGTTTTGTATGCTCTGAATGTTGGGTCATGAGACCCATGTTTGTAATATCTCGCTCCTCGGAGCCTATTGAATAAATATTTGAGTCATAGAGTTATGTTGTGATGCCATGTTGTATTTACACATATTGAGCATATTGTGTGTATGTTTGAAATGCTTTGTATGTGTGGGATCCGACAATCTAGTTGTTTATCCTTGGCAGCCTCTCATATGGGGAAATGTAGTCTAGTGCTTCCTGAGCGATAGTAGTCCGCTACAGCCCGGTTCACCGGAGTCCTGCTAGCCCAAAGACTATCGCTCTGGACACCGACTGGCCGGCATGTGTTTCACGCTCTCGTGGTTCTGTCCCTTCGGGAAATGTCACGCGGTGACATCCGGAGTCCTGCCTTAGCTGCTACAGCCGGGTTCCTGAGTCCTGTTAGCCCAAAGGTTACACCCGGATTCACACGGCCGAATCGACATGCTCGATGTGATTCATGTATGCCTGTCCCCATGGGTTAGTGCTACTTTGGGTTCACGACTAGCCATGTCGGCCCGGGTTCTCTGTCATATGGATGCTACCGACACTATCATATACGTGAGCCAAAAGGCGCAAACGGTTCCGGGCCATGGTAAAGCGACACCCGTGGGAATACCGTGCGTGAGGCCGCAAAGTGATATGAGGTGTTACCGGCTAGGTCGATGTGACTTGGAATCGGGGTCCTGACAGCGTTGGTATCTGAGCCTGACTGCCTCTAGGATTACCAAGCCAAACTGGTCGAAGTTGTGTCTACAAATGATTTAGTTATGTAAGGGAATTGATTGTGGAAGGGAACGTAAGGCTCTTTTTACTCCTTATACCTCATGGCCTTCTGATCTGAGTCATCCTCTTCTCTTCTACGGGGATTAAGAACTAGGCTTCTCATCTATCTATCAGGATGACGTGTTACTAATCCATAGACCTTTAAGATTGTTGGTTTTAAGCCCTACTTCAGTTTCTACTACTTCCGTATGTTAACTGTTGATTTCGAAACCTTGATATGATGTTGTTGAGTGGCTATGCCACCATTTTGCATGATGTCTCAAATCTTTTTGAGCATTTACAGCCGTTATACTGTCCGAGTCATCCTAGGTTTCTAAAACAATATGAAGCATTTGCAAAATTCCTTCCTCTCATTTTGATGTCCCTTTGGTCAGAATAAGCACACTAACCGGTGCGTTGAGGTAATTTATTGCCTTGACATATATGTTGGAACTATTATTATGACCCTAGGTGTTTTAGGGAGTCACCTAGTAATCTAGCAACGTTTTGTGTTCACCGTGTGATGATTCTGGCCATCATTTTCGAAAGCATCCCGTGATGCCATTTAGTAGTAGGTATTCTATTCCTGGGTTCTTGAACCCGAGATTCAACCTACTTACTTCATGTTGATAGTAATTGCTAGCTCCCTTAGGTTATTAGTAACCTTCGCTTTAGTCCTCGAGGTCCGTGGTATTTCTTTCTTTCGAATACCATGAACCAATAAGGCAGAAGTCTTTGAATTAAAAGATCACAACCAGGGTGCTCTTGAGGGGTACTCCATTCTATATTGTGACTCTGCCGGTTCTACCTTCTCTGCATGGATTATCCGGAAGAAATGTTGAGCTTTGCTCGACATACTAATCTGTGCATCCACAACTCAGAAAATTATATGTTCCTTTGGGTTGTTCTCTTTAGTTGTATTCCGACCCTCCTCTATCAGTTGATAACCAAGAGTATGTGTGCATTTGTGTTCATCGATGCCCTTTTACTCTTGTGGTCCGTCAAGCCATTTTATCCGGAATGACTAGGAGAAACAAACTCCAGTACCTCGTCCATATCTAGGATTGGGTCAAGCAGTTGTATTCAACAGATTAAAATGCCAATCCAGCTTTTGTTCTGTTCTACCTTGGAGTGTTACCATCTTTATGTCAAGAGTGTCATGAGAATCACACCACCTCTTATGAATTCTTGATGCAGTGATACTCTCGCCATCATCGTTCATTCCTCGGTCCCGTGTTGTTGTAACGGAATGCTGACAAGTGAACGGTGATGTGTGAAATCAATACTCCTAGCAACCTCGTTGCTTAGTAGCTAATGGACAATATCCTCATTCTTAGCGTGTTGGTTATTAAATCATCATCCTAAGATTGATCGTGCTACCTAGTCCTTATTTCTGGTGCACACTTCGATTGATGAGTTAGGATCTTGTCAAGGCCTTGCTCATTTGACCATATCGTCTTGCCCTCAAAAGCAAGATTGTTCTCGATCTTAGTAACATACGGGTGGTTCGTGACTTGACAAATATCTTCTTGGAAGTGTTACCGGGTTGTTTCCTGACTATTATGTTGAGCTCGTGATCATGTTGGTTTTCTTCTAAACCACCCATTCTCCAAGAATCTGTGTTGGATACCCCTGAGCTAGTTGGTTGAGCTAAACAATAACTTGGAGAGTTGGAAGATAAAAGCTTGTCCGACTTAGTTCATCACTAAGGGATATCCTTGTGTGTGTGTGTGTGTATTGAAGAAAGATGATATCTTCGTTAATTGATCCTCGTGATCAGTTGTCAGTGCTATTGTCTTATCCAACCCTTGATTTGAGTATGGACTATCATCAAATCTAATCAGAACCAACGATGTTCGTACTGTTGTCTTACTCGTGGTTGATCCCTCGAGCATACACCATTATATCTTTTGGGTCTGACCAATGCTATTACCGTGTTCAGATGATGGTGGAAGTCCAGTGATATGGAAATTCCGATGAGTTGTTGTTGAGCGCATCAGCAACATTCTGTCTCCCCCGTGATTCATGTTGAACATCAAACTAGTGTTGGAAACTTTATAAGCAATGTCTTCGTGTTCCGTTCATGAAGCTTATGCTTGGATGGAAAAAGTGACTTCCTCGAATTCATGTGCTTTAGGTGTAAGTTGCCGCCATGAATTTGAGAAAGGTTTGTTTTGTTTCCTTTGGAATCATCCCAAGTCAGTCATGCACGTGCGGAATATTCTATGGTCTGATAGACTGATCATCTTCATTCCATATGAATTCCATAGCACACTAAGCCACTGATTGACTTGTTCTAGGAAAAGGAGTTAAGTGCTAATCCATGGTAATGCACAAGACTTCGTTATCCTCGATGATGGTTCCCAACCCGAACTTCGGTAGTGTTTTATTATAAGACTACTAGGTGGTAATGCTTGTCTAGGACAGCATGTTCACATGTGTGTAGCAGAACCAGTTCATGTTTTGGAGCTTGCTATCGTAGTTCATATCCCGAGAATCTCGCAACGTCATCTCGTCGATTTGTGTTGCGACCTTTCTTTTCGGACATGCTGAGTCCGAAGTATCCTATCACCAATCGGATCTGAATCTCAGGCAGATATGATGGTTGGAACATTCCAACAGTTGCATTTCGTTCCCAGCTTGCACCGTCCTTGTGCCATTTCACTATGGGCTGCCTTCTTAGTAATTCTTGTTCAGGATCATCCTCAAAAGTGGTCCTACCATGGGTCCCCTCCACCTCCGATGATAAGCAAAAATCATCCATTGCGTTGTCTTCAACAAGGTAGTCCACATCATCCATTCTAGTCCGGTGTACCATTCCTTTGCACTCCGCCAAACGATCGTTGTGAATTGCCTTAGGCTGGTATGAAGAGTTTCAATGATCTCTGAATCAAAAGTAATTCTTTTTTCCACTTAAAGGAATAGTTCCTCGCGTCACCTCCCTTGAGGTGCCCCGTTTTGGAATCATGGCAATTTCCCTCGCTACTTTGAAACCCTCGTCGAATTGCTTCTTCTGTCGCTCCTGATGCATGCTTTACTTCTCAGCTCCAGAGATGTTTCTATGTCTCATCCCGTGAGTTGATCTTGTGATCATTAGGATGATCCTAAATTGTTCAAACCTCAAGAAGATCGATTCTTCTAAAATCCCCTCCTTTCTTCTCGTTTCCATGTTGGATGTAGTTCCCAAGGGAAGAAGTCAAGATCAAGGTGATGCAATGAACCAACATCCTAGAGAAAGACATTTGGATCGTGAAGACCGTGTTAGTTTGTGCCCTCTGTCTTCTTACCTCACGTCTTGAATCTCGGGACGAGATTCTTGTTTAGTGGGGGTGAGTTGTCACAACCCAGAGTTGGTTGTAATTAGTTGCATTGCATCCATGCATCATGTTTAAATTTCAAGAAACTTGAAATGGGGATTGATCCAAACCCTAGCACCAGATCAAATCAAACTAGGTCCAAATAAAATATTTTCTCAATGACCCAGAATGCCATTTGGAAATGTTCATGACTTATGATAAAGGTGAAAACCTCTTCCAAAAATGATGAACATATTTTATAGGTCATTCGTGGAGTTTTGAATTAAATCTTAAACTATTTGACTTTGGGCATTTAAACACTATAAATAATTTAAATGCTCAAATAATGTTGGAAGTATTTAGGCCTTGAAATAATTCAGAAAGTGCTCATGAATATTTTCAGGATTTATAAAATTGTTCTGGTTTTTAAAACTGGATCGAAACAAACTACAAAAATAGAAAAACAAAATGTAAGAGAGAGAGAGGCTCACTGGCCACTTACTGCCAGGCCACTGGCGGCCCAAATTGGCAGCTCAGCCAATGTGCCCAGCCCACCAGGGGCAGCGCTGTCTTCTTCCTCCTGCCAGGAGGAGAAGCAGCTGCGTGCCCGACGCTCGCCGCGCAACCTCCTGCCTGCCTGCTGCCTCCCCGACGCCGCCACGGATGCCATGCACTCTCTCAGGCCTCTCTCGACTCCCTCCCGTGCTCATCCCCTTCCCTCCTGCTCTCCCTCTCGCTCCGCACCTCGAACCCGAACGGAGACGCCGCCCCGACGAGCTCCACCACGGCCGCAGCCACTCCCTCGCTCTCTCTCCGCATCCCTAAGCTCCGCCACGACCCCGTGGAGCCACACACCGGACACACGCGACCAGAGGATGCCCCAGTCGGCCGGAGCATCGTCGTCTTCATCTCCGGTGCCCGGAGATCGACCCCGTCGATCCGCCTCGTCCAGAGCGTCTCCGAGGCTGCTGACCTACCCTGCCGCATCCCGGTGAGCTCCTGCTCCTCCCCCCTTGCTCGCCCCTCCATTCCCGTCCCCTAGCCCCGTCCTGCGACCACGGCCGAGATTGCCGCCGCCGTGCCATGTCGTTGCCGTGGCTACAGTCGCCCCCGCCCGTTTTTGAGCGTGCCTCCATGCTCACCGAGCTCCCAGGAGCCGAACACGACCAACACCGGCCCTGCCGTGCACCGTAGCTCCTTCTCCCCTCCCCGCCGAACTCTGGCCGCTGCCCAAGTGGACGCCGCCGTCGTTCTAGGCCACCTCCGGCGAAACCAATGGCACTAGTCGATGCGGCCGAGCCTCCTCGTCACGTAGATGGCCTCCGCCGTTGGTTTGGTCGCCGGAGACGCAATCTCGCAGCCCTCCGCCGTCTCTGTCATCGCCGGCGACGAGCCGTTGACCGGGTTCGGCGGGTTTGACCCTGCTTGACCGGGGTTTGACTTCCCCCCTGACTCCCTGACGTGTGGGCCCCGGCCACTAACTAAACTGGGTTAACACTAACTAATATTAGTTAGTTAAACTAACTACTGACACGCAGGGCCCATAGGTCAGTTTGACCTGGACAGTGCCCGGTTGACTCGCTTACGTCATGCTGACGTTATGCTGACGTGTTAAATCATTTACTGGATTTTGTTTAATTCTAAATAATTCAGGAAATTCCAGAAAATATCCTAAACTTCTAAAATTCATAGTAATTCAACCGTAGCTCATATTGAAATAATTTATATATGAAAAATTATCAGAAAAATCCAATCTATCCATCTGTACCGTTTTCATGCATGTTTGATCAAGTTAACTTTACTGTTTAGGATGAAACATGAATAGGACAACTTTGATAATAGTTTTGGAGTTGGGATTTGATGTAGTTTTGAATTCCACTTCAATCAAAATGACTTGCTGTTGCATTAGCCCAAATAACAGCATATTGCCATGTCATGATCATGCATCATATTATGGCATTGCATTGATTGTGTTCTTTCTCAGTTGCCGGTGTTTGTCCCCTCTCGATAGACGTGGTTCCGACGATGAGTTCGATGACACCGATGAACAACTATAATATCTTCAGAAGTGCTGTGCAAGCAAAACCCCTTGTTCATTACGATATAATCCCACTCTCGCTCCTGCTCTATTTTACTGCATTAGGACAACAACGACTCATGTGTTACTTGCTGCGGTAGCTGAACCCCTTTATCCTCTGCATGACCCGTCATTCCACAAGTAATTAGATGAAACCCACTAGCATGAGTAGGAGTTGTTTGAGCCCTGTTGTGCCTACTCATTCATGCTTGTTTGTCATGCACTCTCGCTTAGAGTTGAGTCAGGTCTGATTCATCGGGAATGAATTGTAATGGTGTGTGAACATGTCCTACGTGTGTGAGCTAAGTGTGTGAACACGATTTGGTAAAGGTAGCGGTGAGAGGCCATGTAGGAGTACATGGTGGGTTGTCTCATTGCAGCCGTCCTCAGGAACTGAGTTCTGTGTTTGTGATCCATGAAACAGTTACTACCACGCATTGGGCCTGAAACCAATGGACCCTCTCGGCTTCTTAACCACCCTTGTTCCCTGTCCAGGAGTTGCAACTAGTTTCTGGTGTTTGTAGGATATGTGTTGGAGGCCGTGCATAGCGCTGACCCTAGGGGTGGGCTATGATGCGGTAGATAAACCGTGGCCCGGTGTACCGAAGGCCCGTTTGGTATCTCGGGAACCCTGCACACATCGTTCGGGGCCGTTAGTGGAAACCTCGGCCGGACTCCCTCTGGATGGAACCCGAATAGGCGATAAACCTGGACTAGGGACTTGAGTGCTTAGGTAGGCCGTGGCCGACACCCACGTTGGGCTTCCGCTTGAAGGTTGCCGAGTACATGTCATGTAAACGGCGGTAAGTGGTGAGAGCGTGTGTGAAGAAGTACACCGCAGGGTTATAAATGATCTATTCGAATAGCCGTGTCCGCGGAAAAGGACTTCTGGGTTGCCTATATCAGTTCATAGACAAGTGATAGTGGATACTCTAAAATGCGCAAGATAAGCGTGAGTGCTATGGATGGCGTTCTCGTAGGGAGACGGGAGCGGGACCATAGTGGTGTATTGATATGGTGAATATGTGGACTCGTGTGCGCCACCTCAAAAGAGTTACTTGCAGGTGTAGTACAGGTTAGCCACTGAGTCAAAGCTGGCGAGCTGCAGTGAAACTCCACCCCCCCTTTTGTTGATAATGATGCATATGTAGATAGTTCTGATGTAAGTCTTGCTGAGTACATTTGTACTCACGTTTGCTTATTTTATGTTTTGCAGAGAGACGTCAGTCTCGCTACTAGTTCCGCGTGGACTTCGACGTTTAGCTTGATACCTCAAGTACGATCTTGTGCCCTCGGCAGGATCTGGTAGATAGTCAGGCTTCTAAGTCTCTTTCATTTGTAGATGTCTATACTCAGACATGCTAAGCTTCCGCGTGTGCTTTGTTTTGTATGCTCTGAATGTTGGGTCATGAGACCCATGTTTGTAATATCTCGCTCCTCGGAGCCTATTGAATAAATATTTGAGTCATAGAGTTATGTTGTGATGCCATGTTGTATTTACACATATTGAGCATATTGTGTGTATGTTTGAAATGCTTGGTATGTGTGGGATCCGACAATCTAGTTGTTTATCCTTAGCAGCCTCTCATATGGGGAAATGTAGTCTAGTGCTTCCTGAGCGATAGTAGTCCGCTACAGCCCGGTTCACCGGAGTCCTGCTAGCCCAGCACTACTGCTCTGGACACCTGACTGGCCGGCATGTGTTTCACTTTGTTCCTGTGTCTGTCCCTTCGGGGAAATGTCACGCAGTGACATCCGGAGTCCTGCCTAGCCTGCTACAGCCCGGGTTCCCGGAGTCCTGTTAGCCCAGTGCTACAGCCCGTATTCACACGCTGCTGACCGACATGCTCGATGTGATTCATGTATGCCTGTCCCCATGGGTTAGTGCTGCTTTGGGTTCACGACTAGCCATGTCGGCCCGGGTTTTCTGTCATATGGATGCTAGCGACACTATCATATACGTGAGCCAAAAGGCGCAAACGGTTCCGGGCCATGGTAAAGCGACACCTGTGGGAATACTGTGCGTGAGGCCGCAAAGTGATATGAGGTGTTACCGGCTAGGTCGATGTGACTTGGAATCGGGGTCCTGACATAGGACCTCCAGTGCATTTAACTCTTCTTTCTAAAGCATAATTACTCATCAACATGTCTCACATATCTTATCGTCATATCTCAAAACCATTACAAAGAACCAAGTTTATTTTACCCAATGATCTTCGTGAAAGTTTTTATTATATCAATATCCTCCTTGGATATCTATCACTTTGGGACTAATTTCATATGTTGCTTTTAATAAGCTCAAAAAATATAAGTGAAGAACATGACCATAGAAATTTTCATCTCTCAAAATAATATAAGTGAAGCATGAGAGAATTGACAAACTACTCCAAAAAGATATAAGTGAAGATCAACCGAGTAGTTAAGCAAATGGGTAGCCAATTGTGGATTCTCTCTTATTTAAAAACTTTCAAACCTAAGTATTTTATATAAACAACAAGCAAAACAAAATAAAATGACATTCCAAGCATAGCACAACTCATGTGAATAAGCAAAAACTTACGCTCAACCGATACTTACTGATAATTGTTGAAGAAGAAAGGTGGGATGCTACCGGGGCATCCACAAGCTTAGATGCTTGAGACTTCTTGGAATATTATCTTGGGATACCTTGGGAATCCCCAAGCTTGAGCTTTTGTGTCTCCTTAATGCCTCCTATAACATGGTTTCCCTATATCTTAAAAACTTCATCCACACAAAACTCAACAAGAACTCATGAGATAAGTTAGTATAAACCAATGCAAGAACCTTATCATTATCTACTGTAGCAAATTACTCAAATTATTATTCAACATTGCATACTAAATTCCTCTGCATATTTAATAGTCCTATCCTCAAATAGAATCATTAAACAAGCAAACATATGCTAACAAAGCAACCATAATAGCAATCTGCCAAAACAGTATAGTCTGTAAAGAATGCAAGATTCATCATACTTACCTAACTCCACAAATTATGAAAAACTACCACAGTGTAGAAAATCTATCAGAGCTTATTATGCAAAAAGTTTCAACATTTTATCACATTCTGACTTTTCTTGGGAGATTTGCAACAGCGATAAACTTTCTGTTTTCAAACAGCAACAGGTAGACTTGCAAAATAAGCATGGTAAAGGCTATCCTTGACATTTTTATTCAAAATAAAGATGCAAAACATTATTCTAAATAACAGCAAGCAAATCCTAAAAAAAGAAAATGACTCTCCAAGCAGAACACATATCATGTGACGAATGAAAACATAGCTCCAAGTGAGGTTACCGATAATGTTGGAGACGAAAGAGGGGATGCCTTCCGGGGCATCCCCAAGCTTAGTTGCTTGGATCTTCCTTGAATATTACCTTGGGGTGCCTTGGGCATCCCCAATCTTAGGGTCTTAGCACTCCTTATTCTCCTCATATTGATATCTCACCCAAAAATTGAAAACTTCAATCACACAAAACTTAACGGAACTTCGTGAGATAGGTTAGTATGATAAAGAACAAACCATTTCACTTTGGTACTCCCAAAGACAATATTCATAATTGTTTCCACACAATTCCTACTGTAGAATATCATTTCCACAATTTATATTGAGCAATATAAGCCATAGAAACTAGGAAACAAGCAAACTATCCATTGAAAACAGAATCTGTCAAAAACAGAACAGTCTGTAGTAATACCTACTCCAACCATACTTCTCCTACTCCAAAAATTCTGACAAATTAGGACAACATAGAGAATTTGTATATCTATCACCTGTAAGAAATTCATATCAAAAGCATGTTCCAGTGAATTTTCAAATTTCCTGGACTGAGCGCATAAGTTTTTGTTTTTGCACAGAATCAAGTCAACTATCATCCACACTATCCCAAAGGCTTTACTTGGTACTTTATTGAAACAAAAGCTATAAAACATGATTACCAAAGTGTCTTAATCATTAGACCACACAAAAACAGTAGGTAAAATTTTTGGGTTGTCTCCCAACAAGCGCTTTTCTTTAATGCCGTTAGCTAGACATGACGATTTCAATGATGCTTGCATAGAAGATAAGAATTGAAACATAACAAGAGCATCATGAATCACATGGAAAGCTCATTTAAGTCTAACCCACTTCCTATGCATAGGTATTTTGTGAGAAAACAATTTATGGGAACAAGAATCAACTAGCATAGGAAGGCAAAACAAGCAAAACTTCAAGATTTTCAACACATAGAGAGGAAACTTGATATTATTGCAATTCATACAAGTATATGTTCCTCCCTCATAATAATTTTCAGTAGCATCATGAATGAATTCAACAATATAACTATCACATAAAACATCTTTTCATGACATAAAAGAATAGAAAACTTATTACTCTCCACATAAGCAAAATTCTTCTCATCAATAGTACTGGGAGCAAACTCAACAAAATAACTATCATGAAAGTGAAAATTAAAATCATGATGAGAAGTTTCATGGTTATCATTATTCTTTATAGCATACATGTCATCACCATAATCATCATAGATAGCAACTTTTTTATCATAGTCAATTGAAGCCTCATCCAAAATGGGTGATTCATCACTAAATAAAGTCATAACCTCTCCAAATCCACTTTCATCACTATAATCATAATAAAATAGGAGGCATGCAATCACTATAAAAAAATTCACATCAAATCTTGGGGGACTAAAAATATCATCTTCATCAAACATAGCAACCCCAAGCTTATGGCTTTGCATACCATTAGCATCATGGATATTCAAAGAGTTCATACCGACAATATTGTAATCTTGTTCATCATTCAAAGATTTATTGTCAAACATTTTATAGAATTCTTCCTCTATCAATTGAGCACAATTTTCCTTTCCATCATTTTCATGAAAGACATTATAAAGATGAACAATATGATGCAACCTCAATTCCATTTTTGTAGTTTTATTTTACGAACCAAACTAGTGATAAAATAAGAAACTAAAAGATTCGATTGAAAGATCTAAAGATATACCTTCAAGCACTCACCTCCCTGGCAACGGCGCCAGAAAAGAGTTTTATGTCTACTACGCAACTTTATACTTGTAGACACATGTTGGGCCTCCAAGCACAGAGTTTTGTAGGACAGTAGCAATTTTCCCTCAAGTGGATGACCTAAGGTTTATCAATCCGTGGGAGGCATAGGATGAAGATGGTTTCTCTCAAACAACCCTGCAACCAAATAATAAAAAGTCTCTTGTGTCCCCAACACACCAAATACAATGGAAAATTGTATAGGTGCACTAGTTCGGCGAGAAGATGGTGATACAAGTGTAATAACGATGGTAGATATTGACTTTTGTAAGAAGAACAATAAAAAACAGCAAGGTAGCAATTGATAAAACGGAGCACAATTGATATTGCAATGCTTGAAAATGAGGCCTAGGGTCCATACATTCGCTAGTGCAATCTCTCAACAATGTTAATATAATTGGGTCACATAACCATCCCTCAACGTGCGAAGAAGAATCACTCCAAAGTTCTTATCTAGAGGAGAACATAAGAATAAATTGTTTGTAGGGTACGAAACCACCTCAAAGCTATTCTTTTTTATCAATCTATCCAAGAGTTCGTACTAAAATAACACCAAAACAAATTCAGATTTGTAATACCCAATCCAAAACATAGAACCTCAAAGAGTTCCCCAAGATTTCTATCGGAGAAACAAAGACAAGAACGTGCATCAACCCCTATGCATAGATTACCCCAATGTCACCTCGGGATTCCGCGAGTTGAGTGCCAAAACATATATCAAGTGAATCAATATGATACCCCCATTGTCACCATGGGTATTCATAGCAAGACATACATCAAGTGTTCTCAAATCAATAAAAGTATTCAATCCGGTAAAACAACATCTCAAAGGGAAAACTCAATTCATCACAAGATAGAGAGGGGGAAACACCATATGATCCGACTATATTAATAAAGCCCGCGATACATCAAGATCGTGACATCTCAAGAACACGAGGGAGAGAGATTAAACACAAAGCTACTGGTACAAACCCTCAGCCCCGAGGGTGGACTACTCCCTCCTCATCATGGTGGCCTCCGGGATGATGAATATGGCCATCGGGTATGATCTCCCCCTCCGGCAGAGTGCCGAAGAAGGGCTCTAGATTGGATATCGTGGTTCTGGAACTAGCAGCGGCTGGAATGAAATTTCATCGACTCCCCTAGGGTTTTTGGAATATTTGGGCATTTATAGAGCGAAGAGGTGGTGCAGGAGGCCACCGAGGTGGGCACAACCAACCTGGGCGCGCCTAGGCCCCCAGGCGCGCCCTGGTCGGTTGTGCCCCCCTCGGGGCACCCCGCAGGTGCTTCTCTGGCCCACTGGATGTCTTTTGGTCCAAAAAATCTCAAAAAAAAACGCTACGTTTGGACTCCGTTTGATATTGATTTCCTGCGATGTAAAAAAAGTGCAGAAAACAACAACTAGCACTTGGCACTATGTCAATAGGTTAATCCCAAAAAATTATATAAAGTTGATATAAAATGATTGTAAAACATCCAAGAATTATAATATAACAACATGGAACAATAAAAAATTATAGATACGTTGGAGACGTATCAGTGAGGCAAATCCTTCATGGGCGATGGCCATGGTGGGATAGACAAGGTTGCTTCTTCATGGACCCTTCGTGGGTGGAGCCCTCCGTGGACTCGTGCAACCATTACCTTTCATGGGTTGAAGTCTCCATCAACGTGGATGTACGATAGCACCACCTATCGGAACCACGCCAAAAATCTCTGTGTATACATTGTGTTTGCACACTCCAATCACATTCTTTTAGTTTCTTGCAATTAGCATGCTTTACTCTTTCCACGGCTCATAATCTTGTCATGTTTGCTTGAAATGTATTGTGAATGCTTAAACTTGTGATAAAACTCCACCTCAACTTGAAGAACTTAAAAACGGCCACCTTTGTTTGTTGAGTGTCTAATCACCCGCCTCTAGACACCTCTTCTCGATCCTTTCAATTGGTATCAAAGTATTGGTCTCGATTGCTTTGGTTTAATCACCTTTGGAGGAATATGGTTGAGTCTATGATTGGGAGTATTAGACGTAGAGTGCCTATGCTTGACGGAGAGTTCTTTAGTGCTTGGGAAAATGAGATGCTTGAGATTTTCAATGAATATAATTTGAAAAAGTACATTACTAGCCCTTGTGCACCTCCTATTGATCCCTTGCATCCTACCCCCTATGAGTATCTTGACATAACCCACAATCTTAGAACTATTGATCTTATCATGAGAGGATTGCCTACAAATTTGCTTGTATGCTTACGTACATTTGATTGTGCTTATACCATATGGAGATATCTTGAGGGACGTTTTCCAAACTATTCCTTGAAAAATCTAGATGAGATTCTTCAAAAGTCCATAGCTTCATAAAATGAAACCTACTAATCCTAAATTTGATGATTGTCTATTTGAGCTTCGTGACCTTATGCGTGCCAAAGGAGATGTTGGAGTCATTAGTAGCATCATCTCACAAGTCATTAGAATTCATAAAGTTGCACATTGTCTGTAACATCCCAAATTTCCAATTTGGAATGTTATGCATTAGGTCATCATTGCATATCATATTTTATTGCATTTTTGGTTGATCCTAGAAATTCTAAGCAACTCAAGGACCCACGGAGAGAGCTGGGGATTTCGTTATTTTCATATTTGAGTTTTCTCAAATTTTTGAAAAGAGGATCATTTGGTTTTAATTATTTTCTCTTTGAGTACATATGAAAATAAAAGAGAGGGGATAAAATGACTTCTCGAAAATAAAGAAATATTGGAGGAAAATATTAAAATCAAATAAGAATTTTATTTGGAGTTTTATTGCTATTTTATTCGAATTAGGAAAAAATGCGTTTTTAAAAATTGCATTAGAGGCCCAAATAAATGTTCACTTTATCCACAATATTATTAGAGGACCGTGAAAATTTATGTCAGGATTTTTGGACTCCGTTAAGTATTTCTGTTATTAGTTTTTCTGCGTCAGGATTTTTTTTAAATGGAACCGACCTAACCGGGCCGTGTCCGACCTGGACACTAGCCCGGCCGGCCCTTATAAGCCGGGGGGCCCGACCCAGCCAACCCTAGCCGCCCCGCCTTGACCCGCGCGTCACGCCGCCGCCGCCCGTCGCCGTCATCGAACCGCCCGCCATGACCGACCACCGGAGCCGTCACCGGAGCCGCCGCCGAGGTAGTCGCCGCTGCCGCTGGTTTTCTTAGGTAAACCGATCGGTTTTTTTCGAAACCCTAGATCCGTTTTTTAGATTCGGTTCGGTTTTTTCGGTTTAGTTAAATAGTGGATGTACGTTCGTTTTAACAAACGTTGTTTGCCCGTTAGCCGCAGACAGTGAACGTTCGTTCGTTAGCCTGTTCGTCGCGTTTTATTTTTTCCAGGGTTTTTCCGGGATTATTTTTTATCGCGATTTCTGCCCTGATCTTCGTTTTAGTTCATCTTTTCGCTCGTTTATCCGAATCAGATGATTCAAGCGTCTAGATCTTCGTCTCGAAGTACTGTAAATTTTGACTTGAGTCCACATTAGTAAACGGATCTTGTTTCTTTCGTAGTTTGAGTTTCGTTGCTCCGTTTGAGTTGATTCTTTTTGCAAACTGGAGTTCTTTAGTTGAACTTTCTGGTTAGATCTTTTATTTGAGTTTTACCAGTGCTTCTAGTTTGAGCGCTTATGTGTGCTATTGTTTGTTTGTGCTAGAATTCCCGGAGTGTGAAGCATGCTACTACGAATCTCTAGGTTTTGCGGATCATTAGCAAGGCAAGTAACACTTTGATCATACCTCTTTATTACCCAGTTTTTATGCATTAGATCAACCCTCAAACATTGCATGGTTAGGATCTGATTAACATGTGGGTTTGGGAAGTAGATGATGAGGTAGAACCTACTGCCCTTTTATTATCAAACCTTTGGGAGTTACTTCTACGTTATGCTCAGGATTGCTTTGCTATGCTCGTAGACATGGTTTGGGTGAGTGTATCCATGACAGATGTGAGTATTTTTAATTAATGGTTAACATAAGGTGGCTACTTAAATACACATCTGGGTGGATTGGTTGAGGCACCCTGGAGTACCCAGTGGTTGTCAGGGCACCTAGAGAATCCAGTGTTGTCCTAGGATATCCCGGAGTACCCGTGTGATCATCCTACGGTTTGCCACCCAGGCTCAAAGGGATCATAAGATTATTCATGCTGGAAACTTCCGTGTGCAGCCACAAGCCAATATGGGCTCTGGCATAGTTGAGTAAGTTGCGTGAAGCTCTTGAAGAGGTAGACTAGCAGATGTAGTGGGTTGTAGGTGGTACTGGCTACCCAGAGTAGAGAATTAATGCTTCAGAAAGGCTATGTCTCGAATCTCTGATCATGGATGTGTTCGAGTCTTGTGGGGAAAAGTGCGCAAACCTCTGCAGAGTGTATAAACTAATCATGGTTAGCCGTGTCCCCAGTTATGGACATCTTGATTATCTGGTTCTTGGATAATCATGTTGATCTCATCACTCTAAATTAATTTGTTGGGTTTAATGATGATCTTTAATTGGGATTGAATTGGGGGAACCTTCTCAATATTTTATCAACCACCATGATAGTTAAATAAAATTTATTCCTTTGTTGTAGGGAAAAATTGGCTTTATGCAAAACTGCAATCATAGAACTTTCCACCAGCCATATATGCATGTAGTGATAGCATTATTTATGTTCATTATGCTATGTGTTACATTGCCAGCATATTCCATGTGTTGACCTGTTTCGGGCTGCAACATTTCATGTTGCAGACTTTTCACGCGACGTGTAAGGTGCCATAGGTCATTGTTGTTCACTCAGCTATGCCATTGGAGTTTGATGGACCCACTTTATCTTCCAAGCCTTCCGTTGTTATCGTTTTTAGATGGCTTTAAGCCATATTATTGTAATAAGTTCTATTTTGAGACATTCAATGTAATAAGTGTGTGATTGAAACTCTGTTATAAATCCTCAAGTACTATGCGTGTCAGCACTACCGATCCAGGGATGACACTGATGCACAGAGATTAGACTGTTTGAGGTCTGGTCGCTACAAGATGGTATCAGAGCACACGCTGACTGTAGGACACGACCACTAAGCTAAAACCATAGGTCACTACTCTCTTCTCATTTCTGACTCTTCTCCTTTTCTACTCTATAGGATGGTGTATGCAAGGAACAAGTTCACACAACCGGATGAAGACACTCCTTTTGGACGACATTTGAAGGAAGTTACTAGGTACCTGAACATTGGAATACCAAGCTTCACCGGGACCTACAGCACCACTTTACCAAAAGAGGAGCATTGAATGATTCGAGCTCAAGTTCCAGGAAGGGCATTCATGCCAGCCACTGAGCCCATAGAGTTTTCCTTTGATGCACCAACCTAGATTCTAGGAAAGAGCATGGCAGCCCACATCACTATGGGACGCATTGGAGAAGTTTACCACAAGGATCTCAAGGATACTATCTACCAGATTTGTGGGTGCCGAGATGAGCAATGGGAGATGATCAGCACCAGCAGGGATAGGTCCATTGCAGCTTTCTCCAGGAGTTAAACCAGCACATTCGTCGCCAGGAGAACCAGATGTGCGTAGGCATGATAGACCTGAAGAAGGCAATGATCAGGATCATGGAGCTGGAGGAAGAACTCAAGTCTACACGCGATGGATATGAGGAGGAAATGGCGATACTCGTGGAGAAGAGTGACTATCTGACAAGGAAGCTAGGAGTATTCATGGGAGACCCCGCCCGGAGGAGATGACGATGATTTCAAGGACATTCGTTTGGAGGACTACATCATCATCGACGACACTGACTCGGACCCCGACGATAGCGATGATGACTATGTTGATGAAGCTGGAGCAGATATCATGGAGTCTTCCACCGATTAAAACTTCTAGTCGACCACCATATCAGTAGTAGTATTCCCCCATTTATATAGTATAGTCCGAGCACTTTTGTAACGATAGTTAGACCGATTGTATGCCCTTGTTTGAATTGATTGAAGTGATATGATTATGTTTGTCTCATGAGCATATGGGTAGTGTTTTCCCTCTAGACCTCATTCTATTATGTTTTCTCATCTTTTCTAAACCCATCAGATGCCTTAGAGACGTGACAATAGATTTTCTTTCCCGCTGGAGCTCACCCAGTTGATCCAGCAGCAGAATACCCTGATGCAGCTACTAGTCTAGAATCAGAACCAGGGGAACAACAGCAACAACGACAATGCGCCACCACCACCACATGTTGATCACTTAGCTCGGTTTCTAAGGCTGAATCCGCCGGTGCTCTCTAGTAGCACCGAGCCGATTGTTGCAGATGACTGGCTCCGTAAGATTGGAAGGGAGCTGACCACTACAGGATGCACAGATGCGGAGAGAGTGTGTTTTGCCGCACATCAACTTGATGGACCCGCAGCATCATGGTGGGAGAATTTCACAGCCACTTACCCCATCGACACTATCACATGGGACTAGTTTCAGTAGGCTTTCCACACTGCCCATGTTTTAGCAGGAGCTATGGCCAAGAAGAAGCGTGAGTTTCACGACTTGTGCCAAGGAGGACGCACAATGGGCCAGTATGTGGATGATTTTAGTAAGTTAGCATGTTATGCCCCAGATGATGTTGCTACAGATGCCGCTAAGTAGGAGAAGTTTCTGGAATGACTGAATGATGAGCTGAGCATGCAGTTGATGGTGGCAACCTTCAACAACTACCAGGAGTTGGTAGATAAAGCTCTCATGATTGAAGGGAAGCAGCAGCAGATAGAAAACCACAAGAGGAAGTATGGACAAGGGAAGTACAATTCAGGAGCTCAGCAGAGGCCTCGTTTTACTCCGAACCCGGGAGGACACATTCACCATAACCATGGAGGCCATAATTCCAATGGAGGAAGTTCGCATAACCATAGTGGCCCCAAGAATGGGAATGGGAATGGAGGAAGCAACGGCCAGAACCGTCCCAACCCAGCAACTCCCGCCAAGAAGGATCTAAGTCCCATTACTTGTTTCAAGTGCGGGAAGAATGGACATTACACCACGGAGTGTTCTGAAGCAAAGAATGGAAATGGCAATGGAAGCTCTAGGAAGAAGCCCAACCCTTTCAACAGGGTACAAGTGAACCACGTTAGCGTGGAGGAGGTTGAAGCACAACCCGATGCAGTTATAGGTAAGTTTCTGGTTAAGTCATTTACTGCAGTCGTTATTTTTTATACTGGTGCATCGCATTCATATATATCAAGGGGATTTATGGATAAGTATAACATGCCAACCCAAGCCCTTAGGTCACCCATGTTAGTAACCTCGCCAGGAGCAGAGTATATGGCTAGCCTATGGTGTGATAGATTACCATTAAGGATTGGTAACTACGTGTTCCCCTCAGACCTAATAGTATTGGAGTCACAAGGACTTGATGTACTATTAGGCATGGATTGGTTATCAAAGTATGGAGGGAACATCGACTGTGCTAGTAAGTCGATTATGCTCATCACCCCAGAAGGAAGAAGGATTAAGTATGTATCCCGGCATGTGCCGAAGAAGACTCAAGTGAATTCCTTATCAGGAGTTGTACATGAGGAAGTACCACTGGTGAATGATTTCCCTGATGTATTTCCAGAGGAGTTGCCAGGCATGCCATCGGATAGGGACATTGAGTTTTTGATTGAGCTTTTGTCAGGCACAGGGCCAATATCAAGAGACCGTATCGGATGCCCACAAAGGATTTGGAGGAAATTAAGAATCAAATTAAGGAGTTACCGGAAAAAGGTTATATTCGACCAAGTTCGTCACCTTGGGGATCACCAGTGCTTCTAGTGGAGAAGAAGGATGGATCCTTAAGGATGGTTGTTGATTATCATGCGCTGAATGAAGTGACGATCAAGAACAAGTACCCACTGTCGATGATCAATGATTTGTTTGACCAGTTGCAAGGAGCTAAAGTATTTTCCAAGATTGATCTGTGATCAGGATACCATCAGCTGAAGATTCGAGGGCAGGATATACCTAAGACAGCTTTTACCACAAGGTACGGGCTATATGAGTATACCGTTATGTCATTTGGTATGACTAACGCACCTGCATATTTCATGAACATGATGAACAAGGTGTTTATGGAGTTTTTGGATAAGTTCGTTGATGTAGGGTGGAACCCTATGGGGCCGATCTTTCACGTTTGGAGTGGATCCTATGGGGAAACACGAAGAACGCGCGGAAGAACACAAGGGAAATCACAGGGAGAAACGAGAGAAACACTCAACTGACAAGTGATTGATCACACAAGGGCTAGATCACCGAAAGCACAAGGTAACACATGATCCAAAGTCAACAAATGGAAGATACAAGAGTAACTGTTCTTCTCCGTGAGGAGGTCTTGATTGTCTTCTCCGGATAGAGGCCTTGAATCCGAATGGATCTTCTCCGAAGAGGCACGGTCCCTCACGTGGAGTAGATCCGGTACGGATGAGCAATGCTCTATCTCAAACGAGCTATCACAATGCTATCCCTAGCTAGGAGGTGGGAGAGGCCTATTTATAGTCATAGTGCAAATGGGGGTCAAAGTGAAGGGGTACAAGGGCATCAGCCCGCGGCTGCGGTCACTCATGTGTCGGACGTCTGGTCTCTACCGGTCGTCTGGTCGCTCGCGGAGGTCCGGACGTCCGGTAGAATCGGACATCCGCTGTTTTGGCTCGGGCTCAGGTTTGACGGACGTCCGGTGGCTTCGGTCTTCCGTTAATTTCCTCTCGGGTGCCCAGTTGCCGGACGTCCGGGACGGCCGGTCGTCCGCTTGCTGGGAGTCGCCGGTCGTCCGGACTAGGTCGGTCATCCGGTGCCTGGAGCTCGGGCTGGCCTTCCTTCTCCTTGATGTAGAAACCTTCAGGGGTCGGACATCCGGGCTCGGCCGGTCGTCCGGTACCTGTAGCTTCCCAAGTAGCTCTTCTTCTTGATGTTCATGCTTGGTGTCCTTGCCACCTTGGCCATTGGGTGTAGCTGTCCCGTGGCTCTCCTCCAAGTACCTAATCACACACAGAGTCTCCGTATGAGGTAGTAGCCAAGTCTCATGAGTAGAGAGAGGGAGTTCGGAGAGGAGCGAGTTCACCTTATCTTCAATAGCCTTTGCTCTAGCTCTTGTCATGGGTCCAAGTGGTGTTTATGGAGATGTAGGTACGTCCATGGGGATGAGCGAGGGATGCTCCGCATCATCTCCCCCCCCCCCCTTGGGAAAGATCCGACCTCGGATCAAAAGTTTCATCTCCATGGTAAGGCGTGAGGTCCTCGATGTTGAAGATGTCGCTCACATTGTACTTGCCTCGTGGGAGGTCTATCTTGTAGGCGTTGTCGTTGTAGCATGCTAGCACCTTAAAGGGTCCATCGGCTCGAGGGAGAAGTTTGGACTTGCGTTCGTTGGGGAAGCGGTCCTTGCGAAGGTGTAGCCACACGAGATCGCCAATCCTGAAGATCATGGGTTGCTTGTTGACGTTGAGCTTGGTCGCTAGTCGTTGTACTTGGCGCTCGATGGTGTGCCTTGTATCCTCATGCATCTTCTTGATGTAGCTTTCCCATGCACTCGCGTCCATGTTGGTGCGCTCTTGTAGAGGAAGAGGTAGAATGTCCAATGGTGACAACGGGATGAAGCCGTAGACGACCTCGAAAGGGGACTTGCCGGTAGTTGAATGTCTTGCACGGTTGTAGGCGTAGTCGGCGATGGGTAGACATGCTTCCCACTCCTTGATGTTCTTATTGATCAACACGCGAAGTAGAATGGAGAGTGTCCGGTTCATCACCTCCATTTGGCCGTCGGTTTGAGGATGGTATGCGGATGAGAACAAGAGCTTGATTCCGAGCTTGACGCATAGGGTCTTCCAAAAGTAACTCAAGAACTTGACTTCACAATCGGAGACGATTGTCTTTGGTACTCCATCGAGTCGCAAGATGTCCCTACAAAAGAATTTGCAATGTGTGAAGCATCGTCTGTCTTGTCGCAAGGAATGAAATGTGCCATCTTAGAAAATCGGTCCACAACAACAAACACGGAATCCTTTCCATTTTGAGTTCTAGGCAAACCAAGTACAAAATCCATGCTAATGTCTTCCCAAGGTTGATAAGGAATAGGAAGAGGCATGTAAAGACCATGGGATTGAGATTAGACTTAGCTTTGCGACATGTAGAGCATCGGTTGGTGAAACGTGAGACATCACGGAACATCTTGGGCCAAAAGTAGTTCTTGGAGAGCGTGCCGAATGTCTTGTCGTGTCCAAAATGTCCCATGAGTCCGCCTCCATGAGCCTCTTGCAAAAGGAGCAGACGAAGAGAAGATTCGGGAATGCATAGTTTGTTAGCTTTCATAAGATAACCATCCTTGATGTAATATTGTTCCCAAGATGTATGCGTCAAACATTTAGCATAAGGAGTAGCAAAAGATGGATCATTAGCATACAAGTCTTTTATGTGCTCAAAGCCAATAACATTCAACTCAAGTTTAGTGACAAGCGTGCATATGCGTGAAAGTGCATTGGCAACTACATTTTCCTTACCCTTAATGTACTTGATCACATAGGGGAAAGATTCAATAAATTCACTCCATTTGGCATGACGCTTGTTCAACTTAGTTTGACCTTTTATGTACTTAAGCGTTTCATGATCAGTATGGATGACAAACTCATGAGGTCTAAGATAATGTTCCCAAACATGTAGCACACGCACTAAAGCATACAATTCTTTGTCATAGATGGGGTAGTTAAGTTGCGCACCGGAGAGTTTTTCACTAAAATATGCAATGGCTCGTTTTTCTTGCATCAAAACTCCGCCAATTCCGGTACCACTTGCATCAAAATGAACCTCAAAAGTTTTCTCAAAGTTGGGTAAAGCAAGAATCAGAGCATGAGTAAGCAAAGACTTGAGCTCATCAAAAGCGGTGGATTGCAAAGATCCCCAAACAAAAGGAGCATTCTTCTTACTCAACGCATGCAAAGGAGCAGCAATAGTGCTAAAATCTTTCACAAAGCGACGATAAAACCCGCAAGACCAAGAAAGCTACGCACTTGTTGCAAATTGGTGGGTTGGGGCGAAGTTTTAATTGCTTCAATTTTAGATTCATCAACATGGACACCCTTGGAAGAGACAACAAAATCCAAGAAACGAGTTTGTCAACACCAAACGTGCATTTTTCAAGTTGGCATAAAGACGTTCCTTGCGAAGGGTTTGCAAAACAGCCCTAACATGATTAAGATGATCTTTCATGGATTTGCTAAAAACAAGAATGTCATCAAAGTAAACCAAAACAAGGACTCCAATATAAGGGCGAAGCACATAATGCATAAGACGCATGAAAGTACCGGGAGCTTCCGATAAACCCATAGGCATAACTAGCCACTCATATAAGCCAAATTTGGTTTTGAAAGAAGTTTTCCATTCATCACCCTCTTGTATGCAGATTTGATAATAGCCACTTTTAAGATCAATTTTTGAGAAAAAGGCGGCACCGCTAAGTTCATCAAGCATATCATCTAAGCGAGGAAAGGGATGCCTATAATGAATGGTAATAGAATTTATAGGTCTACAATCGGAACACATGCGGAAACTTCCATCTTGCTTAGGCACAAATGTAACGGGAACGGCACAAGGACTTAAGCTTTCACGTGCATGACCGTTGTCGATTAGTTGTTGTACTTGCCATTGGATCTCCTTAGTTTCCTCGGGGTTGACGCGGTATGGACCTTTGTTTGGGAGAGGCGCTCCGTGGAAGAGGTCGATTCAATGCTCAATGCCTCGTAGAGGAGGTTGACCCGAAGGTAGCTCTTCGGGGAAAAAATCTTGGAATTCCTGCAAAAGAGATTGAAATACTAAAGGTAGCTCGTGAGAGGTGTTAGTTTTTGGTTTCCCATCCTTGCACACAAGGACAAAGTGCATCACACTCGATGGGTTCTCACACACTTCTCTCATCTCACTTTTTGTGGCAAATAGGACTAGGTTTTTCTCTCTAGGCGAAGAGGCGCTCAAGTTTGGCTTGTGGCTCTCACTCACTTTTTGGTGGATCACTTTCTCACTCTTCTCTCCACGATGGGTGGCTTGCTTGTCGGCTATCACTTGACTAGGAGACATAGGTCGTAGCACATATTCCTTCCCTTTCATCTTGAAGCTATAGTGATTGGTGCTTTGTTGTGGATGACACCACGGTCGAATTGCCATGGTCTACCAAGAAGGAGGTGGCAAACGGTCATTGGGACCACATCACACTCCAAAGTGTCCTCATATGCACCAATTTTGAAGGAGACTTGGACCGTATGGTCAACTCGTATAGTGCCGGAGTCACTTAGCCATTGAACCTTGTAGGGGTGCGAGTGCTTCCTCTTGACCAATTGAAGTTTGGAGCATAGTTCTTCACTTGCCAAGTTGTGACAACTACCTCCATCGATGATGACCTTGACAGACCTTCCATTGATGCCAGCCTTTGTGTGGAAGATGTGGCATCTTTGGTCTTCTTCTTGTTGATGTTGAAGAGTCAAGACCTTGGAGATAACGAGAGCGGGGCTCGAATCCTCATCGCAAAAGACTTGATCATATTCATCCTCGTTCACGCGCCAGTGCATGGCCACTTGCTCAAGAGCTTCCATCTCCTCATCACTCATCGAGTCATAGGTGCCATCGTCGTTGAGGATCATGGTGCGCTTGTTTGTGCATTCATAGGACTTGTGGCCTCGGCCACCGCAAGTGAAACACATGAAGGAGCTTGTCTTGATGGTCTAATCGGTCGGAGTAGATGATGAAGCACGCGGCTTGAAGTTGCTTGTAGTAGGAGGAAGACGACTTGAACTTGACGAAGTTTTCTTGTAACTTGGCTTGTCGTCATTGCTTGGAGAAGGCTTGGTTGACGTAGAGGTTGGAGGAGTTGTTGAAGCTTGGTTGTTGGAGAAGCCATAGGTCTTGGATGAGTACTTGGCGTACTTGAAGTCATCTTGGACTTGAGGTTCCGCCTTTGTAGCTTGATGTACGAGCTCAGTGAGGTTGGAGTAGGGTTGGAAGTCGGTGATCTTCTTGATGGGATGATTGAGTCCATTCAAGAATCGTGCCATTGTTTGATCATCATCTTCCGTGACATTGGCTCGAATCATGGCTATCTCCATTTCCTTGTAGTGTTATTCAACACTCTTTGTTCCTTGCTTGAGGAGTTGTAGCTTCTTGAAAAGATCGCGGTTGTAGTAGGTGGGCACAAAACATGCTCGCATGACTTCCTTCATTTGAGCCCAAGTGGTGATAGGTGGTTCACCTCTTGCTTCTCGGCTCAAGGACTTGTTCCCACCATATGAGCACATAGTCTTGGAACTCAAGTGATGCCATAGCGATCTTCTTCTCTTCCTCATAGTTGTGCAAACGAAAGATTTTGTCGACCTTCAATGCCCATGAGAGGTATTCTTCCGGATCATTGCTTCCATTGAACTTGGGCATTGTGAATTTGAGCTTGCCATAGCGTTGCTCTTCATTGTATTGTTGGTGATGGTGATGATGACGCCCTTGACGTGCAGGGTAATCATCCTCATGTTGCTCTTGGCGTGGAGGAAGTCCATGATCAACTTGCTCTTGTTGAACTTGAGGTTGAGGTGGGGCTTGACGAGCTTGTGAAGGAGCTTGAGGAACTTGACATTGCACTCGTGGTTGGTAGTTCCTCTCTTGGATTTCTTCTCAAAGGGCTTCCTCTTGATTGCGCCGTTCGCGATTGCGGTTGGCGATGGCTCGACTTGATTCTTGAAGGGCACGTTGCGCCTCAAGAGCTTGCGCTTCACGTAGTTGTTGTTGAAGACATTGAGCCTCGGCGTCTTGTTGCTCTTGGTGTAGACGTGCTCGTTCTTCCTCTTGGCGCCGTAGTCGTTGTCGTTTTGAGCTTGAGCAAAAGCGACTTGGTTTGGGTGAGGACGAGGGGCTCATCGACTTGCTCTTGTGAATGCTTGTCGTGTAGCGGGTTGCGAGATGCATGACGGTCTTGACGCGCGGCTACTCGAAGAGTGTTCGATGATGGTGTACTTGAGCCGGAGAAGGAGTCGTCAGAGTGTCGACTTGAGTGGCTCTGTCTTGAGTATGAAGAAGTTGAAGGAGGCCGGTTCACCAACAAGGCGCGGATCTCGTCCATCCTTGCATCGTTTTCTTGCTTGTGCGCGTCGAGCTTGTTGTCGAAGTAGTCCTTGGTACGTTGATCGGAGAGTCGCAAGTCGGTGGCGAGGTTGTGGATGCGTCCGTTCATAGCTTTTTGCTCTTGATGTAACGCTCGTTGTGCGCCAAAGAGCTGGCTCTTGGTGACATATGATGACATGTCGTCGTCTTGCTCGATGAAGAGTGGGTTGGTAGAAGTACTCGGCCTATCCATCATTCCAATCACAATGTGAGTGGTAGAAAGAGAAGAACTTATACCAATGTACCTTGACCGATGTTGATGATGAATCAAGTTCACTCAAATGCGGACAATGAAATAGCACTATTGGTACCAATCCTTGTCGGTTCTCGCACCTACACAAATAAAAGCTTATGGTGGAGCTTGGTTAGGATGGTGGCACAAAATTTGATGCAATTGTAAGTGAGCTTCAATAATGTTGGAAAAGATTCACAAATTTGCAAATGCAACAAGTAGACCAAGCAAATAGGGGTACACGGAAACACACACGCAAATAGATAAATGGGATTGTGCAAACCAAAAGTGAGCCAAAATGTGGAATGCACGAAAATGCTCTTGTTGCACAATACACAAGAGACGCTAGCACGATTGCACAATAGGCGGATACGGAACTTGTGGACAACCTACTAGGCAAAAATGCAACGACCTCTATCCCAAGTATGCTATATGTATGGTATTTCGGTGCTATGATCCAAGATGATCGAGTATGACAATCTTAATGTAGTATGATTCTATGGTTCTTGCTCATAAGCTCTTTGCTTATCTTTCCTCTTTGCTTAAACGCTTGGGTGGCTCTTTCACTTTTGAGCTCTTTTCTCATGCAAAACTTCACGAACCAAGATAGCAATTGAGTATGCGATGAAAACTTTGTGACACACAAGTTGATGCCAAGATATGCACCACTATGGTATGGTATGTATGCTATGGAGTATGATCACTAATGTGCACAAGTCACGTCGCCAGCAATACTCAATGGCTAGTCTCGATGGGTAAGCTACGCAAAAGTAAGGCCATGTGGGTATCAATGCAATTGCAAGGTATGACAAAGATGTCGTCGGGGTTACCATCCTTGGCGATGATGAGACCCTTGCGAAGATGAGCCGTGGTGATGATGATGTCGAACCGTACCTATATAGCCGAAACACAATAGGACACGGGAGCCACAACTCAAAATCTCAAAGACCAAAACGTGTCAAAATCGTTTGGAAGATGGTGGTGTACGTGGGTTTGGAAGATGTGGTGGAAGGTGGGGTTGTGGTGGTGGCCGAACTGAACAGAATTCAGTTTCGTCAGAGTTGCACGGACGTCCGGGTGGTCACGGTCGTCCGGTCGTCGGACGTCCGGCAAGGTCCGGTTGTCCGTAACCTGGGCGAAAATCGGGCACGGGAAGAACAGCACGATTTCAGGGAGGAAGAAGATGGTGATGTCTAAATCGAGCGGATTTGTGGATGGAAAAGGGTGGGGAGGGTGGGGAAAGCTAGATCCACACGTGGCAACACAAATCCATGGACCAAATCCAGCAAAATTTCAACTCACCAACAAATCACAAAAAAAAATTGGGCTATTTTTGGTGGGGATTTTTCAGATTTAGGAAGAAAACAACAAAATCAAGCTAGAAAACACGGGGTAGGGGCTCCAAAAACATGATCAACGTGGCTCATGATACCAAGATGATGTAGGGCGGAACCCTATGGGGCCGATCTTTCACGTTTGGAGTGGATCCTACGGGGAAACGTGAAGAACGCGTGGAAGAACACAAGGGAAATCACGGGGAGAAACGAGAGAAACACTCAACCGACAAGTGATTAATCACACAAGGGCTAGATCACCGAAAGCACAAGGTAACACATGATCCAAAGTCAACAAACGGAAGATACAAGAGTAACCGTTCTTCTCCGTGAGGAGGTCTTGATTGTCTTCTCCGGATAGAGGCCTTGAATCCGAATGGATCTTCTCCGAAGAGGCACGGTCCCTCACGTGGAGTAGATCCGGTACAGGATGAGCAATGCTCTGTCTCAAACGAGCTATCACAATGCTAACCCAAGCTAGGAGGTGGGAGAGGCCTATTTATAGTCATAGTGCAAATGGGGGTCAAAGTGAAGGGGTACAAGGGCATCAGCCCGCGGCTGCTGTCACTCATGTGTCGGACGTCCGGTCTCTAACGGTCGTCCGGTCGCTCGCAGAGGTCCGGATGTCCGGTAGGATCGGACATCCGCTGTTTTGGCTCGGGTGCAGGTTTGACGAACGTCCGGTGGCTTCGGTCTTCCGTTAATTTCCACTCGGGTGCCCAGTTGCCGGACGTCCGGGGCGGCCGGTCGTCCGCTCGCTGCGAGTCGCCGGTCGTCCGGACTGGGTCGGTCGTCCGGTGCCTGGAGCTCGGGCTGGCCTTCCTTCTCTCGGCTGTAGCAACCTTCAGGGGTCGGACGTCCGGGCCCGGCCGGTCGTCCGGTACCTGTAGCTTCCCAAGTAGCTCTTCTTCTTGATGTTCATGCTTGGTGTCCTTGCCACCTTGGCTGTTGGGTGTAGCTGTCCCGTGGCTGTCCTCCGAGTACCTTATCACAAACAGAGTCTCCGTGTGAGGTAGTAGCCAAGTCTCATGAGTAGAGAGAGGGAGTTCGGAGAGGAGCGAGTTAACCTTATTTTCAATAGCCTTTGCCCTAGCTCTTGTCATGGGTCCAAGTGGTGTTGAGGGAGATGTAGGTACGTCCATGGGGATGAGCTAGGGATGCTCCGCATCATTCGTCGTGGTGTTCATTGACGATATTTTGTTCTACTCGAAGAATGAAGAGGAGCATAAGGAGCATTTGCGTTTGGTTCTCGAGAAGCTCAGGGAACATCAGTTATATGCCAAGTTCACCAAGTGTGAGTTTTGGTTGAAGGAAGTTGGATTCCTCGGACATGTTATATCCGAAGAAGGAATCACAGTAGACCCCACCAAGGTTGTCAATGTGACTAAATGGGTATCACCCACGTCTGTTGGAGAGACCCGGAGTTTCCTTGGACTCACATGATACTACAGGAGGTTCATTGAGAATTTCTCTAAGATTGCAAAGCCCATGACAGAGTTGTTGAACAAAGACACCAAGTTCAATTGGACTGAGGAGTGTGAAGACAGTTTTCAGGAGTTGAAGAAACGTTTGGTTAAAGTCCCAGTGCTGATTCTTCCAGATCCATGCAAGGATTATCAAGTGTATTGCGACGCTTCTCGTCGAGGACTTGGAGCAGTGCTTATGCAGGAGGGATGAGTTGTTTCATATGCCTCCCGATAGCTTAAACCTCATGAGCTAAATTATGGCAGGAGTTAGCAGCCGCAGTGCATTCGTTGAAGACATGGAGACATTTTGTCATCGGAAACCATTGTGAGGTGTACACAGATCACAAGAGTTTGAAGTATATCTTCACGCAGAAGGAGTTGACTCTCAGGCAAAGGAGATGGTTGGAGCTCATTAAGGATTATTATATGAAGTTACACTATCATCCCGGAAAGGCTAATGTAGTAGCCGATGCGTTGATTCGCAAGACTCATGTCAATACATTCATGACCGGAGGATTACCTAAGGATTTAGCAGAGGATCTTCGCAAGCTATGTTTGGAAATAGTTCTGAGAGGTTTTGTAGCAGCATTGGAAATTCAGTCTACTTTGATGGATAAGATCAGAGAAGCTCAGAAGACTGATAAGGAGATTGCCGAGATAAAGGAAAGTATGAGCAAAGGAAAGGTGAAAGGATTTCGTGAGGATGAGCATGATACCTTATGGTTTGAGCATCGCGTATATGTGCTTAATTACCCCGAGATCAGGAAGTTGATTCTGCAGGAGGCCCATGATTCACCGTATTCGATTCACCCAGGAAATACCAAGATGTATTTGGATTTGAAGGACAGTTTCTGGTGGACCGGAATGAGGAAAGATATTGAGGAGTATGTAGCAGTATGTGATGTATGTCAGAGAGTAAAGGCAGAGCATCAGAAGCCAGCAGGTTTGCTACAGCCATTGCCGATACCCGAATGGAAGTGGGACAAGCTAGGCATGGATTTTATCACAGGATTGCCCAGGACTCGTTTAGGCTATGACTCGATTTGGGTTGTAGTTTATCGGTTGACGAAGGTAGCTCATTTCATCCCAGTGAAGACCACTTACACCAGTGCTAAGTTGGCAAAGATATACATGACCAGGATTGTATGTCTGCATGGAGTTCCGAGGACCATTGTATCAGATAGAGGAACCCAGTTCACCTCAAAGTTTTGGAATTAGTTACATGTGACTTTGGGTACCTGGCTAGAGTTCAGTACAGCCTTTCATCCACAGACAGATGGACAAACTGAGAGAGTCAATAAGATTTTGGAGGACATGTTGAGAGCTTGTGCGCTAGATTATGGATCTATTGGGACGACAATTTGCCGTATGCAGAGTTCTCTTACAACAACAGTTATCAAGCCAGTTCGAAGATGGCCCCTTTCGAGGCCTTGTACGGAAGGAGGTGCAGGACACCATTGTTAAGGGATGAAGTTGGAGACTGTCAGTTGTTTGGACCAGATTTGATTAAGGAATTCGAAGAGAAGGTTAAGCTGATTCACGATAGACTCAAGGTAGCCCAGTCCAGGCAGAAGAGCTATGCGAATTCTAAACGTAAGGAGATAGTTTACGAAGTCAGAGACAGAGTATATCTTCGTGTGTCCCCACTTCGAGGAGTTAAGCGTTTTGGAGTTAAGGGAAAGTTAGCACCATGTTTTGTGGGACCATACAAAGTATTGGAGCGTATGGGAGAAGTTGCTTACAAGCTGGAATTGCCAGAAGGATTGTCATGAGTTCACGATGTGTTCCACGTTTCCCAGTTGAAGAAGTGCCACGCAGAGATGGCTGACATTCCTCTGAGAGATACAGTTCCACTAGAAGGGATTCAGTTGGATAGCGATTTGACTTACGAGGAGAAACCAGTGAAGATTCTTGAGTTTGCTAGCCGAGTCACACGCAACAAGGTTATCAAGTTCAGCAAAGTTCAGTGGAGCCACCATACCAAAGAAGAAGCCACATGGGAACGAGAGGAAGACCTACGGAAGGACCACCCACACCTATTTTCTAGCCAACCCGAATCTCGAGGGCAAGATTCATCTTAAGGGTGGTAGGTTTGTAACATCCCAAATTTCCAATTTGGAATGTTATATATTAGGTCATCATTGCATATAATATTGTATTGCATTTTTGGTTGATCCTAGAAATTCTAAGCAACTCAAGGACCCACGGAGAGAGTTGCGGATTTCATTATTTTCATATTTGAGTTTTCTCAAATTTTTGAAAAGAGGATCATTTGGTTTTAATTATTTTCTCTTGGAATATTTCCAATATGAAAATAAAAGAGAGGGGATAAAATGACTTCTCCAAAATAAAGAAATATTGGAGGAAATATATTAAAATCAAATAAGAATTTCATTCGGAGTTTTATTGCTATTTTATTTGAATTAGAAAAAAAATGTGTTTTTCAAAATTTCATTAGAGGCCCAAATAAATGTTAACTTTATCCGCAATATTATTTGAAGACCGTGAAAATTTATTTCAGGATTTTTGGAATCTGTTTAATATTTCTTTTATTAGTTTTTCTGTGTCAGGATTTTTTTAAATGGAACCGACCTAACTGGGCCGTGTCAGGCACGGACACTAGCCCTTGCCCTTATAAGCGGGGTGACCCGCCAACACTAGCCGCCCGCCTCGACCACGCGCCGTGCCGCCATGCCGCCGCCACCACCCGCCGCCGACCGCCGGAGCCACCGCCGACCCCGCCACTGAGGTAGCCGCCGCCGCTGCCAGTTTTCTTAGGAAAACCGATCGGTTTTTTTCAAAACCCTAGATCCGTTTTTATAGTTTCGGTTCGGTTTTTTCGGTTCAGTTAAATAGAGGAAGTTCTTCCGTACATTCGTTTTAACGAACGTTGTTTGTCCGATAGCCGCAGACAGTGAACATTCGTTTGTTAGCCTGTTCGTCGCGTTTTATTTTTTCCAGGGTTTTTCCGCGAATATTTTCGATCGCGATTTCTGCCGTGATCTTCGTTTTAGTTTATCTTTTCGCTCGTTTATCCAAATCAGGTGATTCAAGCGCCTAGATCTTCGTCTCGAAGCCCTCTTTCTGTTTAACCAAATTGAACAAGATTTTGGTACTATAAAATTTGACTTTAGTCCAGATTAGTTAATGGATCTTGTTTCTTTCGTAGTTTGAGTTTCGTTGCTCTGTTTGAGTTGATTCTTTTTGCAAACCGGAGTTCTTTAGTTGAACTTTATGGTTAGATCTTTTATTTGAGTTTTACCTATGCTTCTAGTTTGAGTGCTTATGTTTGCTATTGTTTGTTTGCGATAGAATTCCCGGAGTGCGAAGCGTGCTACTACAAATCTCTAGGTTTTGCGGATCATCGGCAAGGCAAGTAACACTTTGATCATACCTCTTTATTGCCCGGTTTTTATGCATTAGATCAACCCTCAAACATTTCATGGTTAGGATCTAATCAACATGTGGGTTTGGGAAGTAGATGATGAGGTAGAACCTATTGCCCTTTTATTATCAAACCTTTGGGAGTTACGTCTATGTTATGCTCAGGATTGCTATGCTATGCTCATAGACGTGGTTCTGGTGAGTGTATCCATGACAGATGTGAGTATTGTTAATTAATGGTTAACATAAGGTGGATACTTAAATACACATCTGGCTGGATTGGTTGAGGCACCCTGGAGTACCCATTGGTTGTCAGGGCACCTAGAGAATCCAGTGTTGTCCTAGTATATCCCGGAGTACCCGTGTGATCATCCTACAGTTTGCCACCCAGGCTCAAAGCAATCATAAGATTATTCATGCTGGAAACTTCCGTGTGCAGCCACAAGCCAATATGGGCTCTTGCATAGTTGAGTGAGTTGCATGAAGCTCTTGAAGAGGTAGACTAGCAGATGTAGTGCGTTGTAGGTGGTACTGTCTACCTAGAGTAGAGAGTTAATGCTTAAGAAAGGCTATTTCTCGAATCTCCATCATAGATGTGTTCGAGTTTTGTGGGGAAAAGTGTGCAAACCTCTACAGAGTGTATAAACTAATCATGGTTAGTCGTGTCCCTGGTTATGGACATCTTGAGTATCTGGTTCTTGGATTATCATGTTGATCTCATCACTCTAAATTAATTTGTTGGGTTTAATGATGATGTTTAATTGGGATTGAGTTGGAGGAACCTTCTCAATGTTTATCAACCACCATGATAGTTAAATAAAATTTATTCCTTTGTTGTAGGGAAAATTTGGCTTTATGCAAAACTGTAACCATAGAGCTTTCCACTAGCCATATATGCATGTAGTGATAGCATTATTTCTATTCATTACACTATGTGTTACATTGCCAGCATATTCCATGTGTTGACCCGTTTTGGGCTGCAACATTTCATGTTGTAGACTTTTCAGACGACTTGTAAGGTGCCATAGGTCATTGTCGTTCACTCAGCTATGCCGTTGGAGTTTGATGGACTCACTTTATCTTCCAAGCCTTCCGCTGTTATCATTTTTAGATGGCCTTAAGCCATATTATTGTAATAAGTTCTCTTTTGAGACATTCGATGTAATAAGTGTGTGATTGAAACTCTGTTATAAATCCTCAACTCTGTTATAAGCGTGTCAGCATTAGTGATCGAGGGATGACACTGATGCACAGAGATTAGACTGTTTGAGGTCTGTTCGCTACATCGTCATGGTCATAAATCTAATGAATCACTCTCTCTAGGTGATGATCAATCACAAGATGATGTTGAACATGGATATTATGATGAGGATGATGATAGTGAATTTGATCTTGATGAGTCAATGAGACACTTTGGTCTTATGGCTAACCTTCGAGGTTACATGGCCGAAGGAAAGGAATGGGTTCTTGATAGTGCATGTACCGATCACATGACCGGAGATAAGGACATGTTTCATGAGCTTGCTGAAAATGACTGTCCCTGAAAGTATGTCACTTTTGGTGATAACTCAAAGGGTAAGGTGGTTGGCCTTGGTGGCCATCTCACATGACAACTCTATCCAAAATGTTATGCTCGTTGAATATCTTGGATACAATTTACATTTCGTATCTAGACTAGCCGATTTCGGTTTCAATGTTCTATTTACTGAAGTAGATTGCCAAGTGTTTCGAAGAGATAATCATAATATGGTCTTTACCGGTATACGTAGAGGTGATCTATGATACGTCTCCATTGTATCTACTTTTTCAAAATCTTTTGCCCTTGTTTTGGACTCTAATTTGCATGATTTGAATGGAACTAACCCGGACCGACACAGTTTTCAGCAGAATTGCCATGGTGTTATTTTTGTGCAGAAATAAAAGTTCTCAGAATGACCTGAAACTTCATGGAGATAACTTGTGGAATAAATAAAAAATATTGGCAAACGAATCAACCGAAGGGGGCCCACACCCTGGCCACAAGGGTGGGGTGCGCCCCCTCTGCCCTTGTGGGCCCCCTGGACCTCCACCGACCTCAACTCCAACTCCATATATTCACGTTCGGGGAGAAAAAATCAAAGAGAAGGATTCATCGCGTTTTACGATACGGGGTTGCCGCCAAGCCCTGTTCTTCCTCGGGAGGGTAGATCTGGAGTCCGTTTGGGGCTCCGGTGTCAGGACCCCGACTTAGAGCCACACCGATTTAGCATGTAACACCTCATATCACTTTGCGACCTCATGCATAGTATTCCCATGGGTGTCGCCTTACCTTGCCCGGGACCGTTTGCGCCTTTTGGCACACGTATATGATAGTGTCGCTAGCATCCATATGACAAGGAGCCCGGGCTGACATGTCTAGTCGTGAAACCAAGGTGACACTAACTTACAGGGACATGCATACATGACCCAGCAATGAACATGTCGGTCATCAGCGAGTGAATTCGGGCTGTAGCAAGTGGGCTAGCAGGACTCCGGTAAACCGGGCTGTAGAAGGCTAACAGGACTCCGGTAGTAATCGCGTGACATTTCCCCATAGGGACAGACACAGGAACGAAGAAGGACACATGCCGGCCAGCCTAAGTGTTCCGGAGCAGTAGCAAGCTACCAAGGCTCAGTGGAAGCACTAGGAGAAATTTCCCGATAAGAGAGGCTACCAAGGATAAACAACTAGATAGTCAGATCCCACACATACCAAGCATTTCAATAACATACACACAATATGCTCGATATGTGCAAATACAACATGGCATCACAACATGACTCTACGACTCAAGTATTTATTCAATAGGCTCCGAGGAGCGAGATATTACAAACATGGGTCTCATGACCCAGCATTCAGAGCATACAAGTCAAGCACATGTGGAAGCTTAACATGCCTGAATACAGACATCTACAAATGAAAAAGGCTGAGAAGCCTGACTATCTACCGCGGACGGGGCTATTCGAATAGATCATTTATAACCCTGCAGGGGTGTACTTATTCACACATGTTTGCACCACTTAGCGTCTGCACACGACATGTGCTCGGCACACTTCAAGCGAAAGCCAACGTGGGTGTAGACCACGACCTACCTAAACACTCAAGTCTCTAGTCCAGGTTTATCGCCTATTCAAGTTCCATCCGCAGGGAGTCCGGCCGAAGTTTCCACATACGGGCCCGAACGATGTGTGCAGGGTTCCGGAGACACCAAACGGGCGCCCGGTACATCGTGCCACGTGCCTACCGCATCACAGCCCACCCCTTGGGTCAGCGTTGTGCACGGTCTCCAGCATACTACAAACACCAGAAACTACTTGCAACTCCTGGACAGAGGACTAGGGTGGTTAAGAAGTCGAGCGGGGTCATATTTCAGGGCCCAATGCATGGTAGTAACTGTTCATGGATCACAAACATAGAACTCAGTTCCTGAGGACGGCTTCAATGAGACAACCCACCATGTACTCCTACATGGCCTCTCACCGCTACCTTTACCAAATCGTGTTCACACACTTAGCTCACACAGTAAGACATGTTCACCACTTTCCAATTCATCCCCGATGAATCAAACCTGACTCAACTCTAAGTAGTAGCAGGCATGACAAACAAGCATGAATGAGTAGGCACATCGGGGCTCAAACAACTCCTACTCATGCTAGTGGGTTTCATCTATTTACTGTGGCAATGACAGGTCATGCAGAGGATAAGGGGTTCAACTACCGCAGCATGTAATAGTTGAATCGTTGTTGTCCTAATGCAGTAAAAGAGAGTAGGGGCGAGAGAGTGGGATTATATCAAAACGAACAAGGGGTTTTGCTTGCCTGGCACTTCTGAAGATAGTATAGCTCTTCATCGGTGTCATCGAACTCATCATTGGGACACATCTATCGAGAGGGGCAATTACCGGCAACTGAGAAAGAAACACAATCAATGCAATGCACAATATGATGCATGCTCATGATGTGGCGATATGAGTGTGTTGGCCTAGGGCAACTACAACCAGATGGATTTGGGTCATTTTGAACCAAAGGTTCAATCCCAAAATCAAATTATGAATTTAAATAGTGCCTTATCATGTTTTGCACTAAACAGCACGGTTAAGTTGTTTAAACATGCCTGAAACCAGTACAGATGGATAGATTGGATTTTTCTGATCATTTTTCATATATAATTTATCTTATTTGGAGTTCTGAGATAATTTACTATGAATTTTAGAAGTTTTAGCTATTTTCGGGAATTTCTTGAATTATGTTTAATCCAGAAAATGACTTATTGCGTCAGCATTAGGTCATGCTGACCTCAGCAGGTCAATAGGCACCGTCCAGGTCAAACCTGACCAGTGGGGCCTACTGGTCGGTGACACAGAGTCAGCTACAGAGGCTGACATGTGGGACCTGGTCAAAGCTGACGTGGTCAAGTCAAAGTTGACAGGCGGGGCCCACCATGATTAGTGCTAACCTAACAAAGAAATAAAACTAATTACTTTAGGCACTGGGGCCCACATGACAATGGCTCTAGGGGTGGTTTAGCTGGGTCATTAGTGGCTAATGATGGGCCACGTCATCAGTCGCCGGAGTTTCGCCGGCGACGACCATTTCGTGTGGCGGAAATCGTCGGGATCTCACTACAGCCAACGGTTTGAGGCGGGGTTTGCTCCTACGTGTTCCTGGGAGCGAGCTGCTTCGTCTAGTGATGGTGGCCGGAGCTGCGGTGGCTAGGATCAACGGCGGCGACCAGAACGGCAGCTGCCGGAGCTACGGGTTCGAGCGGGGCGAGGCCACAGAGGACGGGAGGGTTGGCTAAGGGGCTCACCAAGCTCCTGAAGATGCTAGGAGCACGGTGACGTGCTTGGTTTCGAGCCTCAATGGCTGCAGGGACGGCGGCGACATTGCCGGCGGCGTGGAGTTCTCGGCCAAGACGGGGCTATGGCCTAGAGGTCAAAAGAGACCAGGGGAGAAGGGGGAAACGACTCAAGGGCTCACTGCGGTGCCATAGGAATGGCCAGCGTGCTCGGGGAAGCGTCGGAGGCGACGAATCGACCGGCGAAGTCCGGCGAGCAGATGCGGTGGTGACGAGCTCGAAGACGACGGCGTGGTGATCCTCTACTTGCGTGGCTCGGCGAGGAGGAAGAGGAGGACCAGGAAGATCCTCTGAGTGCGTTGGCGGGGCGTGGCGGTGGCTGTGGCCACGGCAACGGCGAACGACGGCAACGGCTGCGCTTTGTGTGTGCAAGGGAGAGAGCCAGGGAAGGGGATGGGGTCGAAGGAGTGAGTGAGGGGGTTCCAGGCGCGTCGTGGCACCTCCAGAGAAGGCCAGGCGTCGAGGGGGAGCAGCAAGCAGGAGGTGGCCGGGACGCGTGTGCACGCACGGCGGCCACACGCCCTCCTGCCTACTGGCAGGAGGTGGAATACGACAGGGAGGAGGAGGTGGGCTGGGCCGGCCACTTGGGCCGCCAGGTGGGCTGCACGGGTAAGTTAGGTAGGTTTCCTTTATTTTCTAATTTTCTTCTATTTTCTATTCTGCTATTTTGTATCTGGATTTAGTAAAATACTAAATCACTTCATAAAATCCTGAAATAAATTTATAGGCACTGTTTGAATTATTTCCAACAGCCTCCAAGTACTTCCAGAATTATTTGGACATTTAAAAATATTTATAGGATTTAAATGTCCAAATTCAAATACTTATGAATTAACTCAAAAATCCATAAATGACCTAAAAATATGTCCATCATTATTGGCAGAGGTTTTCACCTTTATCAAAAATCATGAACATTTTTAAAAGGCATTTTTGGGTTCTTTGAAAATGATTTTATTTGAACCTAGTTGAATTCATTTGATGCTAGCGTTCTGAACATCCCCATTTCAAATTTCCAGAGAACTTAAACATGATGCATGGATATTATGCAATGACAGGCAAGACTAAGCTAGGGTGTGACATCCGGAGAGGGGAATCCATCGCCATCATCATCATCAACCATCCTCCATCACCAATTTCATGATGCTCACTGACATGCGTGAGTAATCCCATCGTACGCTTGTTGGACGGTGATGGGTTGGATGAGATTTACCATGTAATCGAGTTAATTTTGTTAGGGTTTGATCCCTAGTATCCATTATGTTCTAAGATTAATGTTGCAATGACTTTGCTATGCTTAATGCTTGTCACTAGGGCCCGACTGCCATGATTTCAGATCTGAACCTATTATGTTTTCATGAATATATGTGTGTTCTTGATCCTATCTTGCAAGTTATAGTCACCTACTACGCGTTATGATCCGGCAACCCCGGAGTGACAATAGTCTGGACACTTCCCGGTGATGACCGTAGTTTGAGGAGTTCATGTATTCACTAAGTGCTAATGCTTTGGTCCGGTTCTCTATTAAAAGTAGGCCGTAATATCCCTTAGTTTCCAATAGGACCCCGCTGCCACGGGAGGGTAGGACAAAAGATGGCATGCAAGTTCTTTTCCATAAGCACGTATGACTATATACGGAATACATGCCTACATTATATTGATGAACTGGAGCTAGTTTTGTGTCACCCTAGGTTATAACTGTTGCATGATGAATGCCATCTGACATAATCCATCATTGATCCATTGCCTACGAGCTCGTTTCATATTGATCCTTGCTTAGTTACTTTTCCGTTGCCATTGTTACGATTGTTACAAAACTGCTATTGTTACTTTTGCCACTGTTACCTTACTTCCATACTACATTGCTGCAGATATTAAGTCTTTCAGGTGTGGTCGAATTGACAACTCAGCTACTAATACTTGAGAATATTCTTTGGCTCCCCTTGTGTTGAATCAATAAATTTGGGTTGAATACTCTACCCTCGAAAACTGTTGCGATCCCCTATACTTGTGGGTTATCAATCTATACACTGTTGATTTCACTAAAAAGGCTCAACCTCGTACTTTGCTTAATCGCTAAATCTTCTAAAGGTTGCTTGTGGCATACAAGGTTAGGTCACGTGGGCATGCAAAATCTTAATAAGCTTATTAAAGGTGATCATATCATTGGTGTTAAAGATGTTATTTTTTACAAGGATAGGCTTGCAGTGCTCGTCAAGCAAGAAAACAAGTTGGAGGAAGTCATCCCATGGAGAACATCATGACCACGAGAAGACCGCTTGAGCTACTTCATATGGATCTTTTTGGTACCAATGCCTACAAGAGTCTCGGTGGTAACTCATTCGGATTGGTCATTGTTGACGACTTTTCAAGATTTACGTGGGTGTTCTTTCTTGATGATAAATCGCAGGTCCAAAAGATCTTCAAGAACTTCACTAGGAAGGCCCAAAATCAATTTGAAGTGAAGATCAAGAAGTTTCGGAGCGACAATGGAACGGAGTTCAAGAACACCAATGTGGAGATGTTTCTTGATGAAGAAGGGATTTCACATGAGTTCTCGGCTACATACACACCTCAACAAAATGGAATTGTTGAGAGGAAGAACCGAACACTTATTGAGATGGCAAGAACGATGCTTGATGAATACAAGACGCCGAGACACTTTTGGGCGAAAGCGATTGAGACAGCTTGTCATGCAACAAATCAACTATATCTTCATAAGCTTCTCGGCAAGACCTCATAGGAGCTTCTCACCGATAACAAACCCCAAGTTGGATAGTTTCTAGTATTTGGCTCAAAGTGTTACATTCTTGATAAGCATCGTCGTTTGAAATTTGCCCCTAAATCTCATGAAGGTTTCCTAGTCGGTTATGGCTCAAACTCTCACACTTACCGTGTCTACAACAATTTCACCCGAAAGGTTGAAGAGACGGTAGATGTGATGTTTGATGAATCTAATGGCTCGCAAGTAGAGCGATTGCCAATTGATGTAGGAGACAAAGATCCTTCAAAAGCAATTCAAGACTTTTCTATTGGCAAGATTCACCCAACGGAGGTGAAGGAGAGTAACTCGTCCATTCAAGTGGAAGCCTCAACTTCACGACAAGGTGAACCACAAGTTGACTTGGAGGCATCCACAAGTGGAACACGTCAAGATGAAGGAAACGAGGAAGTACAACAAGATAAAACTCATCAACCTCCTTCTCCACCTCCACAAGAGAACAACAACGGCAACAACAACGAAGAAGGACAAGAACAAGAAGAAGAAGAAGAAGAGGAAGAAGAAGAAGAAGAAGAAGAAGAAGAAGAAGAAGAAGAAGAAGAAGAAGAAGAAGAAGAAGAAGAAGAAGAAGAAGAAGAAGAAGAAGAAGAAGAAGAAGAAGAAGAAGAAGAAGAAGAAGAAGAAGAAGAAGACAATGAAGAGGATGTTCCACCCTGACCCAAACAAAAGCTCTCACGATTTAGAGGAAGAGTCTCCAGATATCATCCCGTCGAACAAATCTTTGACGATATTCAAACCGGGAGAATTACTCGCTCTAAAACTTGATTGCCTAACTTTCATGAAAATTACTCATTCATTTCTAGTATTGAACCTATGAAGGTTGAAGAATATCTTGATGATCCGGATTGGGTGAACTCTATGCATGAAGAGCTACACAACTTCGAAGGAATCAAGTATGGACATTGGTTGAAAAGCCCAATGAGAAGCACAATGTCATTGGAACAAAGTGGGTGTTTCGGAATAAGCAAGATGAGGATGGACAATTTGTACGCAAATGGGCCCGTCTCGTCGCCCAAGGCCATACTCAAGCCGAAGGTGTGGACTATGGTGAGGCATATGCCCCCGTTGCTAGACTTGAGTCAATACGCATCTTACTTGCTTATGACAATCACCATGATATCACTTTATACCAAATGGACATTAAAAGTGCTTTTCTAAATGGTGAACTTGAGGAGGAAGTCTATGTTAAACAACCTCCCGGCTTTGTTAATCCCAAGAAACCCGATCATGCTTACAAACTTCACAAAGCTCTTTATGGTCTTAAACAAGCTCCTAGAGCATGGTATAAATGCTTGACCAAGTTTCTTATTGAAAAAGGCTTTGAAATTTGGAAGATTGATTCTACACTTTTTACTAAAAGGGTTAATGGTGAATTATTTGTGTGCCAAATTTATGTGGATGATATCATATTTAGTTTGACTAACCCTCATTTTAGTGGAAAGTTTGGAAGGCTAATGCCGGAGAAGTTTCAGATGTCTATGATGAGTGAACTCATATTCTTTCTTGGTTTGCAAATCAAGCAAACTAAGGAAGGTACCTTTGTTTCTCAAACAAAGTATACCAAGGACCTATTCAAGAAGTTCAACATGTAAGAAGCAAAGGTATGAAAACACCCATGGCTACTAGTGGACATCTTTACTTGACTAAGGATGGAAAACCGGTTGACCAAAAGGTTTACCGCTCTATGATTGGTTCATTGTTATATCTATGTGCCTCCCATCCCAATATTATGCTAAGTGTGTTCATGTGTGCACGATATCAAACGGCCCCTAAAGAATGTCATCTTAAGGTTGTGAAAAGGATAGTGAGATACTTAATTCACACACCAAACTTTGGCATTTGGTATCCTAAGAGGTCTTCTTTTGATCTTGTTGGCTACTCTGATTCAGACTATGTCGGTGACAAGGTTGATAGAAATTCCACTTCGGGTACATGTCAATTTCTTGGTAGATCTCTTATGTCTTGGTCCTCCAAGAAATAAAACTCAGTATCCTTATCCACCACCGAAGTGGAATACATTGCCGCCGAATCATGTTGTGCTCAGTTACTTTGGATGACCTAAACCCTTAAGGATTATGGGATACATGTGAAACATGTTCCATTGCTTTGTGATAATGAGAGTGCTATTAAGATTGCTCATAATCCCATGCAACATTCTCGAACTAGGCATATCGAAGTTCGTCATCATTTCAATCCAGATCATGTTAATAAAGGAGACATCAACCTTAAGCATGTTCATACCGATAAGAAGTTGGCGAATATATTCACCAAACCGCTTGAGGAGAAAGTATTTTGCCGTTCGAGAGGTGAATTAAACATCATTGATGCCTCAAACTTGGTGTAGAAACTCCATTTGGATACATGCAAGGCATGAGCCTTTTATGACTAATCCTTGATACTTCTCTTATGATTATGATCATATGTCTTGGATCTATATTAGTACCCTTGCATGCTATCTAACCCTTGTAGGTACTTAGATGAGCCCAAATCTATGAGATTGCAAGCCACTCACATTTTGAGCAATCTCTACATCACCAAGTTCGTACTATATGGTTGTTGAAGACAAGGAAGCATGAACCCACTCAACATATTCTTGGACAATTTCTATATCTCAAATTTTATTTGGTATCAAGTCTCATGATTGTCATTTGGGATACACAAGTGCTCTTCCTTGCAAAACTAACCCATTTAGGAAGATGAACTCAAACTAAAAGTGGTGCTCCAAATTCTTGATGGACTACATCAACCTTAAGCATCCAACACAAGTTCGACTACATGATCAAGATCAACACCACCCAAGGTATGTTATTTCATCTTAGAGAAGCTTTACTCCAAGTCATGAGTCAAAGCAGCTCAACGAGATGTGAATACATCAAAATGCTTAAACGAAAAATGGTAACCCCATTTTGAGCTTAAACGATGAGTATGACCTACGATCAAGTGTTATCACTTGACTCCTCAGTCAATATACTCTAACATAGGTGAATTTGTTGCCGACCCCTTCTAGATGAATTTCTCTAGTGTTTCTTTGTTCACTTACTTCGTGTTCTTGCATATATTTCTTGCTAGCTTGTTCCCGTTATAAAAAAAGAAAAAAACTTCATCTAGATCTTTTTCTGCTTTTGTTTCTGTATCTAATTCATTGCAGATCCTTCAATTAATTCCTTGCAAATCCTTGTGAGATTTACTTTGCGAAGTGAGCTGAGTTGACAAAAACTTTTCCTCTGCATTGAAGGATATCTTGTAGACAGTTCATCGGTACAACTGACGTGGACTAACCAGGTCTGACCGGTATGCATCATCCATGATACCGCCAACTCGGTGTCAGCAATGGAACACGTTACCGATTTCATTGATGAGAGAACTTTTTGCCATTGTCGTCTGCATATTTTATTTAGCTCCACTCGATGATTCTTATGCTCTACCCGCATCTTAACCTACATGTTGCTTTGTAGTGTGTCTCAAGGACCATACCTATTTGACTCATGCTTCAAAAGTGCCCTTCTTGGAAATTCATGTCAAAGGGGGACAGAGAGCACATCAAAGCTTATCATATGCTAGTGAAACAAAAGAGGAGAGAAGTCACATGTCTTTAAGAGGGGAAAGACATGTCAATATATGGTTAATATTAGCTATTGCAAATTTTAGTTGTCTGCGCCATTTTCTGCTCTTATTTTTCTGCTCTGATTTTCTCTTACCCTACCTTCTCCCATTATCCAATATCAGATCCAGGGGGGGAAAGAGTCCATTTCTAGGGAAGAAAATCCTTTGGAATTCATCGCATATCTATAAATCTTTGGGGACATGTCTATATCCAAATGAGGTACTAAGTACTCAGCCATTACATGTCATCCCAGTCTTGGTACTCTTGTGGTTTCCTGAAATTGCTTTAATTAGAGTGTTCTTGTGTTATCTAACCCTGTTTTCTCAAGTTCACCTCTTCCAAAGCCAGCTCAAGACCGCAAGGTAAGTATATGCATCACACTCATGTGCATGAGTATTGATGTCTACTACGCAACCTTCTTCTTGTAGACGTTGTTGGGCCTCCAAGTGCAGAGGTTTGTAGGACAGTAGCAAATTTCCCTCAAGTGGATGACCTAAGGTTTATGAATCCGTGGGAGGCGTAGGATGAAGATCGTCTCTCTCAAACAACCCTGCAACCAAATAACAAAGAGTCTCTTGTCCCCAACACACCCAATACAATGGTAAATTGTATAGGTGCACTAGTTCGATGAAGAGATGGTGATACAAGTGCAATACGGATGATAGATATAGGTTTTGTTAATCTGAAATTATAAAAACAGCAAGGTAACTAATGATAAAAGTGAGCACAAACGGTATTGCAATGCTTCGAAACAAGGCCTAGGGTTCATACTTTCACTAGTGCAAGTTCTCTCAACAATACTAACGTAATTGGATCATATAACTATCCATCAACACGCAACAAAGAGTCAATCCAAAGTCACTAATAGCGGAGAACAAACGAAGAGATTATTGTAGGGTACGAAACCACCTCAAAGTTATTCTTTCCAATCAATCCATTGGGCTATTCCTATAAGTGTCACAAACAGCCCTAGAGTTTGTAGTAAAATAACACCTCAAGACACACATCAACCAAAACCCTAATGTCACCTAGATACTCCAATATAACCACAAGTATCCGCGGGTATGATTATACGATATGCGTCACACAATCTCAGATTCATCTATTCAAACCAACACAAAGAACTTCAAAGAGTGCCCCAAAGTTTCTACCGGAGAGTCAAGACAAAAATGTGCACCAACCCCTATGCATAAGTCCACAAGGTCACTGAACCCGCAAGTTGATCACCAAAACGTACATCAAGTACATCACGTGAATATCCCATTGTCACCACAGATAAGCACATGCAAGACATACATCAAGTGTTCTCAAATCCTCAAAGACTCAATCCAATAAGATAACTTCAAAGGGAAAACTCAATCCATTACAAGAGAATAGAGGGGGCAAAATATCATAAGATCCAACTATAATAGCAAAGCTCGCGATACATCAAGATCGTGCCAAATCAGGAACACGAGAAAGAAAGAGATCAAACACATAGCTACTGGTACATACCCTCAGCCCCGAGGGTGAACTACTCCCTCCTTGTCATGGAGAGTGTCGAGACGATGAAGATGGCCATAGGTGATGGATTCCCCCTCAGCAGGGTGCCGAAACAGGCTCTCGAGAGGTTTTTGGTGGCTAAAGAGGCTTGCAGCAGCGGAACTCATGATGTAGGTTTCTTTCCGGAAGTTTGGGTATTTATAGGAGGTTTTGGCATCGAGAACAAGTTAGGGGGACCCACGGGGAGTCCACGAGGCACAGGGGCACATCCCAGGGGGTGGGCGCGCCCCCACCCTCATGGGCCCCATGGGACTCCCCTCCAATAAATTTCCGTTTCAGTATTTTTTATATTTTCCAAAAAAATCTCCGTTGATTTTCAGCGCATTCCGAGAACTTTTATTTCTGCACAAAAACAACACCACGGTAGTTCTGCTGAAAACAACGTCAGTTCGAGTTAGTTCTAACCAAATCATACCAAAATCATGTGGAAATATTATAAACATGGCATGAATACATCAAAAATCATAGATACGTTGGAGACGTATCAATGATCTCTTGCTAATGTACATATTGTTTGCAAGAAGGAATCATGAACATGAAGGTACACTTCCTTTTATCTACATCATTTGCTATGATGCATTCAACCAAGATACATGTAACTCATTGCTTTCTCTGTCATGCTTATGCATTCACATGTTATTATATTCCATATTTACATGATTGCATACATGTAGGGGGAGCCTATGCATGTTACATGTCTTTCCAAAGCTTTACTTGTTACTCTTCATATCTTTAACTAAAGCTTTGATGTATGTTGTCATCAATTACCAAAAAGGGGGGCATTGAAAGCACAAGTGCTCCCTGGGTGATTTTGGTAATTAATGTCAGCATATCTCTTGTTGGATTAATGCTTTTATCTAGTATATTTCAGATGAGTTCAACAAATGGCGTGGTAAGGACAAGAGGATGTGGAACCCCTTGAAAATGCTAAGGACACAGATTGGCCCAAGCTCAAGACTCTTCATTTCTATTTTAGTGATCCAAGATCACATTGAGTCCATAGGAAAGCCAATACTATTAAAAGGGGATGAGGTGTTGCTTTATGATCTACTTGCTCAAAGTGCTTAGTGATATTGCTCCAAAAACCCTCAGCCACTTTCTCATTTCCACATATGTCCAAAACTCCAAGTCAAACTCGGCCACACTGATTTGATCTATCCAGCGCCACCGAGTTTAGTTGACATAGCCACTGCCAGAAACCCTAGACAATTCGGTCACACCAATACGGATCTCGGTCTTACCGGGATGGCCTTGCAAACTCTTTGTTGCCTATTGTAATTATTTCGGTATCACCGAAATGAGCAACCGGTCCCATCGAGTTTGCTTCACATCGTCTCTATTGCCTTTTTGCTTCACTTCGGTCTAACCGAGTTGATGCGATCGGTGCCACCGAGTTGATGTTTGCCCTAAGCCCTAGGACATCGGCCCCACATAGTTGATCTCGTCAGTTCCACCGAGATTCCTAACGTTCACATTTTGAACAAATTGGTCTCACCGAGTTCTTCTATTCAGTCTGACCAAGTTGGGTCAAATGTGTGTAAGGGTTGGATTTTGTGTGGAGGCTATATATACCCCTCCACCCCCTTCTCCATTTGTGAGAGAGACATCAGAACGTGCCTACACTTCCACTACTCATTTTCTGAGAGAGAACCACCTACTCATGTGTTGAGACCAAGACATTCCAATCCAACCAAAAGAATCTTGATCTCTAGCCTTTCCCAAGTTGCTTTCCACTCAAATCATCTTTCCACCATAGCCAAATCTGTGAGAGAGAGTTGAGTGTTGGGGAGACTATAATTGGAAGCACAAGAGCAAGGAGCTCATCATCAACACACCATCTATTACCTTTTGGAGAGTGGTGTCTCCTAGATTGGTTAGGTGTCACTTGGGAGCCTCTGACATGTTGTGGAGTTGAACCAAGAATTTTGTAAGGGAAAGGAGATCGCCTACTTTGTGAAGATCTACCCGAGTGAGGCAAGTCCTTCGTGGGCAATGGCCATGGTGGGATAGACAAGGATGCTTCTTCGTGGACCCTTCATGGGTGGAGCCCTCCGTGGACTCGTGCAACCGTTACCCTTCGTGGGTTGAAGTCTCCATCAACGTGGATCTACGATAGCACCACCTATCAGAACCACGCCAAAAATCTCCGTGTCTACATTGCGTTTGCACACTCCAATCTCATCCCTTTACTTTCTTGCAATTAGCATGCTTTACTCTTTCCGCTGCTCATATTCTTGTCATGTTGAAATGTATTGTGAATGCGTAAACTTGTGCGAATACTCCACCACAGCTTAAGGAAATATGCCCTAGAGGCAATAATAAAGTTGTTATTTTATATTTCCTTATTTCATGATAAATGTCTATTATTCATGCTAGAATTTTATTAACCGGAAACTTGGTACATGTGTGGATACATAGACAAAACATTGTGTCACTAGTATGCCTCTACTAGACTAGCTCGTTAATCAAAGATGGTTAAGTTTCCTAACCATAGACATGTGTTGTCATTTGACGAACGGAATCACATCATTAGGAGAATGATGTGATGGACAAGACCCATCCGTTAGCTTAGCATAATGATCATTCAGTTTTATTGCTATTGCTTTCTTCATGTCAAATACATATTCCTCCGACTATGAGATTATGCAACTCACGGATACCGAAGGAAAGCCTTATGTACGATCAAACATCACAACGTAACTGGGTGATTATGTCGGCGTTCTGCGAACGGGGGTCCCCAGACTTGCCTGCCTGCGACCTGCGGCGTGGCTCCGCCAGTGGCCCAGTACGGCCCGTATTCATCAACCAACACTCAAGACCCTCACGAGGGGCCAAGCCTCGCGGGGCGAACAATGCAAGGCCTCATCAGGAGCGGCCTCACCAGGCAGGCTTGCGAGGAGGCGGAGAGATCAAGGCAAGGGGTACCTCGCGAGGTTCCGATGACGCAAGCCATGAAGACCAACACCAGGCGGGCGCCAGCCTGCGCAGTGTCCTTGTTTCCTCTTTGGTGCTAAGGGGGCAAGCGCAGGCGCGGAGTACCGAGGAATTAGGAGGTTTCCATATCGATGCAACAAGACCAAGACCAGCAGGACGGCAGGACGGAGGTCACCATGGAGCCCAAGACGATGTCATCACCAGCACCTTTGACAGGCGAAGACCACCTTTAGTCAGGATAGCTTGTACTAGTTGTCCCCTTTCAAAATGGCCATTGTTGGATCCCTTCCTGCTCAATATTTGGGAAGAGGACCAGGGCCTCTATAAATAGGGCTAGCCACCATAATAGAAGGGGGTGTCATTCAGATCATCCTCATCCACACAAGTTTTCCAAGCACAAGAACACCTCTCCTCGCGGGGTTGTTCTTCCCTTGTACTGTCAATCATCAGCCCAAGAGGCAATCCACCACCACACACAGGACTAGGGTATTACACCACAACGATGGCCCGAACCTGTATAAATCTTGTGTCTCTTGTGCCGTGAGTTCACCGATCTAGCTTAGGGATTGCGGTGAGGCTGAGAGGGAGATTCAGTAGGGGGAAATTTCCGTCCGCACCCGAGTGTTCGAACCTCAAGGGTTTGCCGGAACCCCATATCCGACATCTGGCGCGCCAGGTAGGGGTGCGCCGAAGCCTTCCTTCCGCTGATCCGCGTCCCATCGCTTCGTCGCATCCATGTCGGACGCCCGCCGAGCCCAGGCCGAGCGCCAGGCTGCTCTCACCGCTCGCGTCGCCCAAACGGCTCCTGTCGGCGGGCCTCCCCGTCATTCTCCGTCGCCTCCCGCCAACGCCGCCACCGACCCGGCGGGGAACGAGCGGCAAGCATCCTCGCTGCCCCTCGGTGCGGCGGGAAGGTTGTCGGGGTCAAAACCGGCAGATCTTGGGTAGGGGGTCCTGAACTGTGCGTCTAAGGCTAATGGTAACAGGAGGCAGGGGACACCATGTTTTACCCAGGTTCGGGCCCTCTTGATGGAGGTAATACCCTACTTCCTACTTGATTGATCTTGATGATATGAGTATTACAAGAGTTGATCTACCACGAGATCGTAGAGGCCAAACCCTAGAAGCTAGCCTATGATTATGATTGTTCTTGTCCTACAGACTAAACCCTCCGGTTTATATAGACACCGGAGGGGGCTAGGGTTACACAGAGTCGGTTACAGAGAAGGAGATCTACATATCCGAATTTCCAAGCTTACCTTCCACGCAAAGGAGTGTCCCATCCTGACACGGGACGAAGTCTTCAATCTTGTATCTTCATAGTCCAACAGTCCGGCCAAACTATATAGTCCGGCTGTCCGAGGATCCCTTAATCCAGGACTCCCTCAGTAGCCCCTGAACCAGGCTTCAATGGCGATGAGTCTGGCACGCAGATTGTCTTCGGCATTGCAAGGCGGGTTCCTTCTCTGAATACTCCATAGAAGATCTTGAACACAAGAATCGTGTCCGGCTCTGCAAAACAAATTCCACATACCACCGTAGAGAGCACAATATTCCACAAATCTAATCTGCTGACAAGTTTTCATAGCGTGATGTCACGCCACGGCCCGGTCTTTATTTGAACCTTTTTTCACCACCAGCCACTACACGTGCTGCGAGGCGGTTTTATTGGCACGTCTTGTCGAAGCAAAGATTGTGTTCCCCTTATCATGGGATTCTCATCAATACAGGTGTGGGTAACCCAACCGTGTTTTTTTAATATGACTCCTCGATATTAGGCAAGTCCCAAACGGTCACACGGGGGACGCTTGATATTCGTCCTCTTTATAAGGGGGCCAAGGCCTGTCCTTTTCTTCCCATGCTCGATCCTCCCCTCTCGCACCTCGAGTTCCAACACCCAAAGCTCAAGTTTAAGCACTTCGGACCCTCGACCATGTCCGGATCCAACCTTCAAGGCCGGTGGATGGCCTCCTCCGTCACAGAGGAGGACATCAAGAAGCTTAGGGAGGCCATGTATCTCACCGCTGAAATCCCGCACAGGCTGCCTGCTCAAGGGCAGGTCATCCCTACTCCCGAACCCAACGGGAGTGTCGTATTTATTTCCCACTTCCTCCGAGGGCTAGGTTTTAGTCTTGATCCCTTCGTGAGAGGGCTCATGTTCTACTACGGGCTAGATTTCCACGATCTAGCTCTGGACTCCATCCTTCACATCTCGTCATTTATCGTCGTTTGTGAAACCTTCCTCCGCATCACCCCCCACTTCGGCCTATGGCTCAAGACTTTCAATGTGAGGCCGAAGGTGATCGACGGGCGTCACGCGGAGTGTGGAGGCGCTATAATAAGCAAAGGCGCTGATGCCCCATGGCCAAAGGGTTCCTTCACAGAAACTTCTGACTTGTGGCAACAGGAGTGGTTTTACATCACAGCTCCCCGAGGTACAAAGCGGGCGGCCGCTCCAGTGTTCTGCTCAGTTATGGGTCAACAAGGGGCTGGACTTGGGGCCAGTTAATAACGTGCTGACACTTCAAAGCCGCATCCGAGACCTTCTTAAGAAGGATGTCAGTCTTGTCAAGATAATGCAAGTAATGCTGGTTCGTCGGGTCCTGCCCTGCCAACGTCGGCCTCTTCGTATGTGGGAGTTCAACCCGGAAGGACCGCGAACCATTCAACCATTCTTTAGCATGACGCTCAAAGAGATGTATTGGTCATTCTTCGGATCACGAATAAAGTGTCCGGATACCACCGAGGACGTGGGTCTCAACTGCAACCGTCCAGATACCCAAGTAAGTAATTCCGCTACCGAACACACCGTCTTTTATGTTGTTATAACATCATTTTGAAAAATTGCTCTACGGTAGGACTGGATAAGGAAGGCGGAGAGGATTAGTTGTTCGACCCCTCTCCCGAAGGCTCGCCGGATCCTCTATTGATCAGGATGCTTGAGCGCGCACCATACCAGGTGCCATCAGGAGAAGATGAGGCGAGGAATAGAGAAGCCACCGATGGGCTTCATACCTTACACATCCAAATCGGGGGAGTAAGTGCCTCCGTGAAGGAGGATAATCGGGGAGGTGAATGTGAAACCCCCTCTCCTCACGGTAAGAAAAGGGCCTCCTCTAAAGACTTGGAAACGAAGGTTTCCAAGCGAGGGAAGAATCCCTCACCAGGGGACCCTGCCCCAGAGGGCGTCCTTACCGTACAACGCCCGCGAGGGGGCCAGCCCTCAACCGAGCTGTAAGTAAAAAATGGGTACTTTGGTAAGTATATCGTGTTTTGTCTCGGAGAATAATAACCGAGACATATTTGTTGCGGTCCGGCTCATAGCCCTTCTCAACAGAGTTTGTCTTCGAGGGATATTCTTCCGGAGATGATGGGGAGTAAAACGTCTCCTCCTGCCTCCCCGCCACATGGCGGACGACCCCGAGGTGTCGTCACTGAGGATTTCTCCTGATCCGCCAAGGCCAGAAGTTGACACTTCGGCTGCCCATGGTCCGGAATATCCGGCTCCCAAGGAGAGATTCAGGAGGAGTCCGGGATTGTCCGGCACATAGCCGGACACACAGATGGGTCTTCTGGAGCGAGCGGCCATCTCAGAGACACATCGTCCCTTAATGGGTACGGTGGTTGAGAGGATTTCATCCGCCAAAAGCGGTTTGAATGAAGCTTTTACGAGTCTGCTGAGTGGCTTTGAGGTACGCAAAAAATGTATTTTTGACGGTACCACACATGCTAGGTGTGCTCTGTATAGATAGTAGCCCCTGAGACTCTGGTTGCCTTCTAAAGGAGGCAAACAGAGGATCATAATCTCTGGCAATAATCGTGCTGCTTTATGTGCAGGCGGCTGAGGGTCCGGCGGCTGACCGGACTGCTGATTTTGCCGAACTGAAGCGGAAGCTTGACGTGGCCGATGCCGACATCGCGCTTGTTAACAAGCGGCTTGACGAGGCCCAGGGTATGTATGTTTAACTTGTCAGCAAATATTTAAGAGGAGCATGATTTTAGTATCTATAATATGATGTGACTGCAGATGGAGCTGCTACCGTGGAGACCCTTCGGGCGAAGCTTGCTCGAGCCAAGGAGCAAGCCTGAATAAGTGATGTGGCCGCTCTGAAGGCGGTCGAAGAGTTAAGAGCCGAACAGGCTGCTCATCGCCAGAGCGAAGGAAAGATAGCCTAGATGGCTGTTGAGTTGAAAGATGCCGCCGACCGCCATGAGCTCCTTGAAAAGGAAAACCAAGCGAAAGTGGCTGACCTAAAGAAGGCCCTGGAGGCAGCCAAGGAAACCCGCTCTAAAATGAGAGGGATAAGGGAGGAGCTTCGTGAGGCCGAAGATATCACTGCTGGGAGGCCCTATTTGTTGCGGATGAAGTTCGGAGATCCGAAGTATGCCCCTCTGGATCAGTTGTGGAGTGCTGCTGACGCGTATGCAGACCTGGCAAAGAGTGTTGCTGATGCGACCGAGTTTTACAAAGATCGGAAAGACCATAAGGTTGAAAGGTTATTCTGGTCGCAGTTCAGTGCCTCGACTCGTCCGCTGCCATTGAATGAAAGGATGGCTGCATGGGCCGAGCTCCACAGGTTGTCTGGGCTTGCTATGAGGTCTGTCGTGGATCATCTTTGGCCATGGGGACCAAGGCCGAGCAGTTATTTTGGATTAGTGCAACAATTCCTTGGTGATGTGTCGCATATCGAGGTCGTGAAGAGGTCGGCGTGCATAGAGGGTGCGCGGATGGCTCTTGCCCATGTTAAAACATATTGGGCAAGGATGGAAACCACCGCTATTGCAACCCGGGGTCCGGCGGGAGGCCAGGACCCAGCCGAGCACTATTTTGAAGAAGTCCTAGAAGGCGCTCATTTAATAGAGGCTCAGTGCTCGAAGAGTGTCATGTTCGAATGACATGTATCTCCATTGTAAAAACAACTCTATTTTGATTATAAAGGTTGTGTTTATACTTTTGCCCGAAAGTATTATAGTGCCTCCTGTGCGGCCGTTTATGTATGTATATAACCTGAAAGTTTGCAGTCGTCGGCTTCATCCCCCACACATATAATGCGAGGGTGTTCGAGAAAACGCGTAGTCACACTTGATCCAATGTCTTGGTCCGTTAAGGAGGTGATAGCGCGGCGAACCAGGCAATCGGACTATATAGCCTTAACACTTTCACTTAGCCATAGGAGTTTGACGGTGGGGCTACTATATAGCCCCTGGTACTTCCGCGTTCATCCGAATATGGTGCGCGTATGTACGTGACCGGGAAACCGGTCCTTTGTCAATGCGGAGGAATCGTGAAGATTCCGCTTCGAGTGGTTGACCAGTCTCGCGCTGTATCATGACAGTCAGTTTTCGGCTTTCTCTACTGAGGTGCTCATCCAGATGAACCAGGGCACAATCGCATTAGTTCTCCCGGTGCCGCCTTAACCAATAGAGCAGAACGTAAGGTAGCAAAACACGGGAGCCGGGCAAACCCAACATTTGACCAAAGACATGATTCGGAGCTGATGCATATAAGGCCAAACTCGCGACGCCGAACACTCCCTAAGGTATTCGGACTTTACAACATATACTGGGCTGAATAACGCCCTCAATAATGAGCCCTGTGTTTCCAGGTACATGCATTAGTCTGGCGTGACGAAGTGTCAGGAATGCCAGTATCCCTCCTGGTTGTATTAAGTGTCCGGAGGGGAAGAAGCAACAAGAGACATTAAAAAAGGTTTACACAAGGTCTTAATCTAAAGAGAAACCTTTGAGCGGGGCCCTGCTACACGTCTGCGCCTTTATCTCCGTTGTGCCGTATCCTGGAAGGGTGTAGCACGATGATCATCTGTAAAAAGGGGAAAACCCAGGTGAAAGACTTTGTGCGAAGAGTTGGTTAATCTGAATGAAAATGCAATATGCTATTGTATTAATATGGTCGAGCCAAACTATGGGCTTTTTTGTGCGAGCAGCCCCTGGCACCACTTATGGGGGTATCCCCAGCTCAGGTTTATCTGGGCTGTTATATCTGGTGGAGCACCGGACTCGTCTAGCCGTGTCCGTGGTCTTGACGACCATTTATTCTGGTAGGAGAGGCCACTCAGTGTTCGGCTGCTAGAGCCGCCACATATTCTTCCACGCGTTAGGAACACTCTGTATTTCCGCTAACTGTGGTGACGCCACGTGGACCGGGCATCTTAAGTATAAGGTAGGCGTAGTGCGGTACTGCATTAAAACGAGCAAAGTTCGTTCTTTCGAGTAGTGCGTGATAGCCACTTCGGAATGGAGCAATGTCAAAGATTAGTTCTTCGCTTCTAAAGTTGTCGGGAGAACCGAATACAACCTCTAGTGCTAGAGAGCCCGTACAGCGGGCCTCGACGGGCTCCACAGCGTATACGTCTTGGAGTGCGCGTTTGCGCCTACTCTTTGGAATGTGAGTTGCGTAAATCATATTCAGTGTTTTGATTTCTGGTGGGAATTTTTTCTGTCCCCCAGTGTTTGGCTGGCGAGGCTCATCCTCGTCTTCACTTGGCGTCTCCCTCCCCTTGTGTTCGGCATTTAGCTTGCCGGCCTGCTTGAAAACCCAGCACTCTCTGTGGGTGTGATTTGCAGGTTTTTCGGGTATGCCATGGATCTGACATAATTTTTCTAGAATCTTATTTAGGTTGGACGGTCCTTCTCTGCTGCCTTTAAATGGCTTCTTCCGTTGACCGGGTCGGGAGCCCCTGAATCCGGTGTTGACCGTCGTGTTATATGGGCTGTCATATTGTTTCGACGCTTGTTTTTGTTGCGTTGTGGCTTCCCGTTGCCATCCCTAACTTCGGATGTACCTGGGTCACTGGTGCCGCTACAGGCCAGCCAACTGTCCTCGCCCACGCAAAAGCGGGTCATGAGGCTTGTTAAGGCTGCCATTGTCCTCGGCTTTTCTTGGCCGAGGTGTCTGGCGAGCCATTTGTCCCGGATACTATGCTTGAAGGCCGCTAAGGCTTCGGCATCCGGGCAGTCGACGATTTGATTCTTCTTAGTAAGGAATCTGTTCCAAAGTTTTCGGGATGACTCTCCGGGCTGTTGAATTATGTGACTTAAATCGTCTGCATCCGGAGGTCGGACATAGGTCCCTTGAAAATTGGCCCTAAAAGCATCCTCAAGTTCTTCCCAACTTCCAGTTGAGTTTTCAGGAAGGCTTTTCAACCAGTGCCGAGTTGGTCCTTTCAACTTGAGGGATAGGTATTTAATGGCGTGGAGATCATCTCCGCGAGCCATGTGGATGTGAAGGATAAAGTCCTCAATCCAGACCCCAGGGTCTGTCGTTCCGTCGTATGCCTCTATATTCACGGGTTTAAATCCTTCCGGAAATTCATAGTCCAATACCTCATCGATGAAGCACAGGGGGTGTGCGGCACCCCTGTCGACGGTTGTTGTGTTCGGTGCTGATTCCTAGCTGGTATTCGATCAATGTGATCGTTTTGGTAGCTCTGATCCTGTGCCGAAGCGCGCTTCCTAGATCCATAGATGGACCTGGCCATACCGCACTTTTTGTCCAGGAGCTCACGTAAATCATGCGCTGACTTGTGTGTGGCATCATTAGCCGTCCTATCGCGGCCACGGGGTGGTCAGTCCGGCTGATCGGTCGTTTTCGGCTGAATGGGCTCTATGGCCTCGTTGTCGAATTCAGGCAGCAGCTTGCGCTTTGGATAGCTCTTGGTGTGGCGATCGGCACCGTACTTTTCCTCGATGTCGAAATCGTGTTCCACACGTGGTTGGCGTATCTGTGACTTTAAGCCTTTATACGCTTCTTTAGGCTCCTCGCGGTGGCAATAAGCCTTCTGTGGAGGTTCTCTTGTTCCAAGAGTTTTTCTAGGATGATGAGTGCATCATCGTCCGGACTGTTCTCTCCGGAGACAGGTTGGTGAATTGTACCCTCGGGATCGGTGTCACCTGACGTCGGCTCCGGACTATGTTCGTCCCCTGGCTCATCCTGCTCCATCGCTGGGTCCATGGGGTCGTCGTTTCCTTTGGAGTCGACCGGGGTATTATTCTTTCTTGCGCTGTTGTCGCTGTTTTTACTGTGGCAAGATTTAGAGCGGCGCCTAAGGCGCCTATTTGGTGGCTCATCGAGGGGATTATCCTTCGTTGCATCATCACCATCGCCTTCTTTTGGTTTTTCCACCATATATATATATATATATATATATATATATATATATATCATATGATGAGGTGGCAGTCCAGCGCCCAGTGGGCGGTGGTTCCTGTTCTTCTCCTGCATCGTCGTAAATACCGTCGACATCTTCGGGGTCGAAATAAGCGTGTCGGTTAAGGTATCGACAGTGGCTATGAAGTGGGTGGTGGGTGGGGAATGAATTTCTTCGTCGTCCGCGTCCCACTCGAGTCGGACATAGTTCGGCCAAGGGTCTCCTGACAAGGAAAGAGACTTTAAGGAATTTAGCACATCACCCAAGGGTGAGTGCTGAAAAATATCCACGGAGGTGAACTCCATGACCGGTGGCCAATCAGATTTGATAGGCACGGGCATAAGCGGTTCGGATCCTATAGCCGGAGGTGAGTCCGAGGGTCCGATGACACCATCCTCATAGGAGGCGGGATCAGTGCTCGGCTCCAACGCCGATGAGTGTGCGGCCTTCGTGGCGGGGTCCATCCACCCGTCCTTGGAGGGTGCGATCTGCTCCGGATTGATTCCCGGGGCCGCCACAGGTGCGATCTCCCGAACACTGTCTGATGGCAGATCTAAGGCATGCTCGTCGCGACTGTTCGGCGTACCTGACATGGGCTCGAGTCCGTCGAATATCAAGTCTCCGCGGATATCGGCAGTATAGTTCAAGCTTCCAAACCTGACCTGATGGCCAGGGGCGTAGCTACCGATCTGCTCCAGATGGCCAAGCGAGTTGGCCCGTAGTGCGAAACTGCCGAATACAAAGATCTGTCCGGGAAGGAAAACCTCCCCCTGGACTGCGTCGTTGAGGATGATTGAAGGAGCCATCAAGCCTTATCACGACGACATAGTGGAACTCTCAATGAAAGCACCAATGTCGGTGTCAAAACTGGCGGATCTCGGGTAGGGGGTCCTGAACTGTGCGTCTAAGGCTAATGGTAATAGGAGGCAGGGGACACGATGTTTTACCTAGGTTCGGGCCCTCTCGATGGAGGTAATACCCTACTTCCTGCTTGATTGATCTTGATGATATGAGTATTACAAGAGTTGATCTACCACGAGATCGTAGAGGCCAAACCCTAGAAGCTAGCCTATGATTATGATTGTTGTTGTCCTACGGACTAAACCCTCCGGTTTATATAGACCCCCGAGGGGGCTAGGGTTACACAGAGTCGGTTACAGAGAAGGAGATCTACATATCCGAATTGCCAAGCTTGCCTTCCACGCAAAGGAGAGTCCCATCCGGACACGAGACGAAGTCTTCAATCTTGTATCTTCATAGTCCAACAGTCCGACCAAATTATATAGTCCGGCTGTCCGAGGACCCCTTAATCCAGGACTCCCTCAAAGGCCACACCGCCACTCTTTCGCTGACCCCAGCTGGTTTGTCGTCCCATGCTCGTCGCGCCCCCACGGACGTGCAGGCCACGCTGCTCCTGGCACGTGAGCTCCTGCACTACCGCCACGTTGATGACCTCTACGAAGAATGGGTCGCTCGCATCACCGAGCTCGTCTGCGCCGCGGGGAGCTCTCCCGCGTCGTCCCTCTCGCTGCCTCGCCCTCCGCCAGGTACGGGCGACGTGGCTCAAGGAGCGCCTCCACCACCTCTCCCCCAAGACGGCGCCCTGGCTCCAAGGCGTGCGGCCCCTGTACGTGACCCACCGCATCCAGTGCCCGCGCGACAACAAAGAAGCTGCCAAGAAATCCCTTGGCCTCAAGAAGGCGCCCCCGTGCTCCCTGCACCGGCACGCCAAGACCGCGTCCCTGCAACGGCACGCCAAGACCGCGTCCATGCACCGGCACGACAAGACCGTGTGCTGCCTCTGGCAGCGGCACGCGGGTACCATCAAGAGCAAGCTCCGCATCGGCAAAGGGCCCCGGTGACCACAGCAGGTTGCCGTGCCTTCACCCCTGAGCTGCGTAGTGTCGCCTGGCCGGGCAAGTTCAAGCCGGACCTGCCTCCTCGCTACGACGGCACCCCCAACCCTGCGGAGTTCTTGCTGCTCTACGAGCTGAGCATCGAGGCGGCCAACAGCGATGAGAAGGTCATGGCGAACTGGTTTCCCATGGCGCTCAAGGACAGTGCCCGCTCATGGCTCCAGAACCTGCCTCCCGGCTCGATCTCCTCCTGGGACGAGATGCGCAGCCGCTTCATCGCCAACTTCCAGGGCACTCGCGACCGTCCCCCGTCCACGGGTGACCTGCACCGCATCAAGCAACAGCCTGGGAAGACCCTGCAGAAATACATCCAGTGCTTCAACAGCGTCCGCCTCAAGATCTCCAAGGTGACGGACGAGGCCATCATCTCAGCGTTCTCTGATGGCGTCCGTGACGTCAAGATGAAGGAGGAGCTTGCCATCCACGAATATTTGTGCACATCCCTGGAGTTTTTCAATCTAGCGACCAAGTGCGCAAGATCTGAGGAAGGGCGCCTCTCGCTCCTCGAGCTTCCAGCTGCTGACCCGAAAGAAAAGAAGGCCAAGGCCAAGGATGTGAAGCGCAAGGGAGCGGCCGTGCTCGTGGCGGAACCAGACACGAAGCACGGTAGAGACCAGCCAGGAGTGGCGTGACTGAGCTCGTGAGGATCGCTATCAGGACCAGCCTCGTGAGGGCACCTGGAGGGATCAGCCTCCCGAGGACTGCCCGCAGGGTAACGCAGGCCTTCCTCCACTTTCAACGCCACCAAGAAGGAATGACGACCATCACCAGGACGAGGGGGATGGGGGCTTCCAAGAGCCACGTGCAATTGCTTGCATCTTGGGCGGAGCTCAGGCCCCAACCTCTCAGCGCGTCTTCAAGCAGTTCACTCGCGAGGTGAATGCAGTCCTCCCCAAGCTCGAGGCCACACGCCCGCTCAGGTGGTCAAAGTGTGCCATCACCTTCAACTAAGCAGATCAACTCAAGTGCGCGGATACTGCTGGCGTCCTCCCAATGCTCTGTTCACCAGTCATCAGCAACGTGCAAGTTACCAGGAACCTCATCAATGGTGGCACAGGGCTTAACGTCCTGTCCGTCGAGATGTTCGACAACCTTCAAGTGCCATACGAGCAGCTCCATCCTACCAAGCCTTTCTCAGATGTTATCGACGGATCCACCACCCCGATAGGGCAGGTTCACCTCCCATTCACCTTTGGACAGCGCGACAACAACCGCACCGAGCTCATCGACTTTGACGTCGCCCACATCCATCTGTCGTACAATGCCATCCTCGGGTATCCTGCCCTAGCCAAGTTCATGGCAGTGACCCACCACGGCTACAACATCCTCAAGATGCCAGGAAGCGGTGGAATCATCACGGCCCCCTGCGAAGAGAGAGATGCGGTGTGCTCCCTCAAGCGTGCCTTCCAAGCTGCATCAATCGAGGACCTGGACAGCTTGGGCAAGAACCCTCCTGAGGCAGTCCCCAAGAAGAAGAAGCAACCACTCCGCACAAGGCCTCAGGAGGTTGGCATCTCAGGTGGTGCCGCGTCAAGATCAACGCCCGTGCAAGGGGCGCCTCCTTCCTTTGCATAGGAAGGCGCGCCTGGCGCCCTCCTCGGGCAGGGCTCGGGGGCTCTCTTATGGAGGGCCTTAGACCTCGCCAACATCACGAGGGAGGCGCTCGGGCACCACTTGGAGGCGTGCTTCGCGACACATTTCCCTCAGGAAGGCACGGGGCGTGGGAAGCCCAACGTTCAAGAGTTCATCGCCAAGACCACTCAGGAGCTTCAGGAAGTGAGAGCCATGTGCGGCGACCACCGCTTGCCTGACGTGGCCCACCATCCAGGCGAGGATCACCCTCCCTTTGATCTGGGTAATGATAGATTTGTTAGATTCGTTCCGCATGATGAAGGTCTGAACTACAGAGCCACCCAGGGTTTTCATCATGGATGGATCATGATGTTAGGTGTGCCTTTTGAATACAGACGCACACAATATATTGCAAATGCAGTTAGCACTTTTGGCCGTTTCCATCACTGGCACCAAGACGATCTGATGCGAGTCCGCACTTTGGCATATGTGTCGTTTTCGGCTCCATCTCTTGTGCCCAGGGATGTAGTTTACCGCGAGTACACTGACTTTGGTGGGGCTAGGATATCTTGGACTGCCCTTATTTACATTCCGTCTGCTGCGTTTGCTGATATTCTGCCTGCCGATGAGGATCCCATGCCTTTTGATGGCAACCCTCACCCGTTGCCTAGAGATATGCATTTCGATAACCACAAATGGGTCATGCCGGAATACCCTGAGCTGGGGTGGAATGATGTGCCGCCACCTATGAATGAGCAGCCCCAGGAGGATATTCAGCTAGTTAATGATGTTGTTCAACGCATTCAGGTTGAGGAAGTTCAGTCCCAGGAGTCAATTATTTTGCAGGTTTCTGATGATTCAGTAAACAATATTAACAATGCCCCTGACGCTGTGGATGTGGTAATTTACCAGCCCCCAATGGGACCACAGCAACCTCCTCTGCATATTGGGCAGGTGTTCATAGTCTTTGGGCCTGTCCCGCCTCCTGTCATGCAGTGGCAGCGCTCTTTTGAGAAGTTGATGCCATCTCTGTGCTTTGTTGAAATCCCAAAGTTCATGTTCGAGTCTGGAATTGGGTCCCTCTTGCTTGCTAAGAAGTCTTGGGATATTTGCTGCAATGGCTATGATCTCGGCTTTGTTCTACCACCTGTGCCTGCTACTTCCAGTGTCAATACTCGCATTATCTCTCCAGTTAAAAGGCCAGTTGCAAGGGCTCTCTGTTTTTATGATCTTTCTGCACCTGTCACTGAATCTTTTGAGTTCACTGCTGCCCCAAAAGTGACTCTGAAACGTGACCGAAAGCAGAGGACTACTATTTTGGTGGACACTGACGTTCGTCGTAGTGCATGTCTCAGTGCTTTACGTGATGGCTACCGTAATGTGCCAAGCAGTGGCACTAGCAAGTCTAAATGTCAGATCAGATCTCCTCACACTCTGAAGAAGCGCAAGACCAAGTCGGCTAAGTCTGATGGAGCTTCGACAGTGCCTCCACCAACTGCCATTGCTGATCTTCAGCGTATTGGGACTCGTCTGCGCATCGCCCCGGAGAAGATCACCGCGGATAAGCTTGTGGCTAATCCAGCTAAATCTACCAGCAGCAAGAGTCCTGATGATTGATTGCATAATGCAGCTTCATGGTCTATGGCATGCCACTTTAAACGTCATCTATCTTTATTTCTGTTTTTATGTTTGGAACTCTGTCATTTTGCTATGCTTAGCTGGTCTGTGTAGATCATTGTATGATCTACTTTTGCTGCAACTTATTATTGGCTGTAATGAATCAGTCTTGGTTTAAGGATTGGAAGGTGCTTTGTTGGAACGTACGTGGCCTTAATTCTGAAGCGCGACAACTTTCTGTTAAACATAAGATTGATGAAAGTGGTTGTTCTGTGGTCTGCCTCCAAGAAACTAAGTGTATGCATATTGATCATAGGTTCATTAGGAGGTTTTGTCCATGAAGTTTTGATAATTTTGCTTATGTGCCTTCGGTGGGTGCATAAGCTGGTATGGTCGTTATTTGGAATTATTCTTTTTTCGAGGGCAAGTTAATTGAGGCTAAACCTTTTGGCATCATTGTGGAGTTCCATTCCAAAAATACATATGAAGTTTGGACGCTTAACACCTTTGCGGCTTCAACTGTATTACGTGTCAACTTGAGTAAGTCATCACTTATTCCAATCAATATGAGTGATGAGGAGGGTGCTCGGGCTACAAATCTGCTAGGTTGTGATGTTGGCTCTATGCCTTTCACATATCTAGGGTTACCCATGGGCACGTCTAGGCCCACAATCTATGATCTACTGCCTCTAGTTGATCGTATTGAGCGCCGCTTATCTGCTTCCTCATGTCTGCTGAATCAAGGGAGTCGTCTACAGCTGCTTCAGTCGGTGTTATGCTCCATGCCGATTTATTTCTTGTGTACGCTATCTCTTCCCAAGGGCATTTTGCAGTAGATTGAGAGAATCATGCGTCAGTGCCTGTGGAGAGGCAACACAGATAATCCTCGCCAATCATTGGCTGCATGGGATCTGGTCTGTCGACCTAAGAAGTATGGTGGTTTGGGTGTGCTTAATTTGGGATTTCAAAATGAAGCTCTGTTGCTCAAGCACCTTTTCAAGTTCTTTAACAGAGTGGACGTGCCTTGGGTCACTTTAATTTGGGACACCTATTATGCTTCTTCGCCACCGCAAGTCACTCAGAGCTGTGGCTCATTTTGGTGGCGCAATGTCATGAGTTTTGTACAACAACTTCAGCAAGCTAGCCGTCCACAAGTGTATGCTGGGGACACGATGGTTTTTTGGCTTGATCGCTGGCAGGTGGGTAATAATGTTGTCCTTTTGTGCGAGCATTTCCCAAGACTTCATTCTTTTGTCATTGATGACACGGTCACAGTCAGAGAGTTTATGGAGCAGCCGGAGGTCTCGGAGCATTTCCATCTGCCTCTGTCACTGGAGGCTTATTTTGAGCTCACTCAACTTCAAGATTTGTTGTATTTGATCAATCAGAATGTGGAGAGTAAGGACATTTGGAAGTGGCCATCTAAATCTGGGGAGTTCAAATCAAAGATATACTATGAGTCTTGCTTCTCTCACCTGGTGGTTGATCCCATTTTGAGATGGATTTGGAAATGCGCTTGTACGCTCAAATTTAAAGTGTTTGGATGGCTTCTTTTAATGGACCGTTTGAATACTAGGGATATGATGCAGCGCAGACAATGGATCATACAGGATGACACGTGTGTTCTTTGCCTCTGTGCTTCTCATAAAGACCGTGCACATCTCTTCTTTGCTTGCAACTTCAGTCAAAGGGTTTGGAATTACCTTGGGATTTCTTGGATTGTTCAGCCAAACCAGACTACATATGAGATGGCTCTTTCTGCTAAGAGGGATTTTGGTTATCCTTTCTTCACAGAGGTCGTGTTTGCTGCTACATGGAATATCTGGACACAAAGGAATGGGAAGATCTTTAGAAATGAGAGACCTTCATTCACATCTTGGAGGAGGAATTTCATACATGATATTTCCCTTTTGGCTCATAGAATCAAATGTAAATATAAAGATAGCTTAGTATCATGGATAGCCACACTCTCTTAGGCCCCTTGTAAGTATTTTCATTTCTCTGTCTCACTTGTAAATTGTACATTTGTATTCTCTCTAGTTCTTGGCAATAAAGAACTGTGAGGCTGTTGCCTTGCAGTATATAGTCAAAAAAATCTCGGGCAAGTAACATACCGATGACAAAGGGAATAACGTATGTTGTCATAGCGGTTCGACCGATAAAGATCTTCATAAAATATGTGGGAGCCAATATGAGCATCCAGGTTCTGCTATTGGTTATTGACCGGAGAGGTGTCTCGGTCATGTCTACATAGTTCTCGAACCCGTAGGGTCGCTTAACGTTCGATGATGATTTTGTATTATATGAGTTGTCACATCCCTAGCTTCTGGCATTGCACTAGGCTAACTTCATGTGTGCATCATGTTTAAACTTTGAAAGAAACTTGAAATGGGGATTTCCTAAACCCTAGCATTAAAGGAATACACTAGGTTCAACCAAAATATTTCCAGTAAATCCAAATGGCTTTAAAAAATGTTCATCATTCTTGGAAAATGCTGGAAACAGTAACCAGAGGTGATGCACATTCGATGACATATTTGGGCTCTGGATTAAATCATACTCTATTTGCATTTGGGCATTTAAATGCCCAAATAATCATAAACTAAAATGTTTACTTTAGGATATATTCCCAACAGTGATCATGAGTAGTTTCATGATTTTTGGAAGTGTCTAAGTATTTTTAATAAAGCCCTAAAGACTACAGAATAATAGAAAACAAAAACAAATAAAAGAGAGAGAGACTCACCTGGGCACTTACCTAGCACTCTAGCCCACATGGCGGCCCATCTGAGCTGGCCGGCCCAGCCCACCTCCTTCTCTCTGTCGTCTTCCTCCCCCTCTCCCCGAAGCAGCTGCGTGCCAGGACGCGCGAGCGTCGACGCCACCCGTGCCACCTCCTGCCAGCTAGCTTGCGTGGCGCCGCGGACAGACCCGCGGGAGCCGTCTGGATCGCACTGACCGCCCCGCCACTCTCCCCCTTGCCTTCCTCTCGCCCTCTCCACCATGGCCGAGACACCCGCGAGCTCGCTGCCGCCATAGCCGCGACCACCGTGCTCCCCTCGCCTCGTCGTTCAGTCCCCTAGCTCCGCCTCGCCTTATCTTTCTTCCACCCCGAGCCACACCACCGCGAGAGCCCTACATTGCCGCCACGAGTCGTCTTCCCCGAGCACGGCCGCCAGACTCCATCAACGGATTCGTCGCCTTCCGGTCGTCCCCGAGCCAGCTGATCCTGTCGTCGGCCTCACCGTGAGCTCCCGGTCCTTTCCCCCTTAACCACGTCGTCGTTTTCATCCCATAGCCACTTCCCCGCGAGTAACCGAAGCCGCCGTCCGCCATGGCCGATGAGGTCCTCGCTCCTGAGCACCTCAGCTCCAACCAGTTGCACCAATGTGCTCCTGGAATGCCAGAGATGCCGCCCAGCTACCTCGCTCGCTCGCCCGCAAGCCGCAGTGCCCCGCCCGTGCCCCACCGAACTCCGGCTGCCGCCTTTGAGCTCGTGGCCGTCGACTCCGGCCACCCCAGGCCCGGCTACTGCCACCAGCCGACGCGCTGCAACGCCAGCTACCCGTAGAGACCAACCGCGGTTCAAACCGCGGCCTGTACGCGAAACCCGAGCAACTCCGGCGAGTTGCCGCCATGGTTTTGGTCGCCGCCGGCTGAACTCCGGTGACGCCGACGTGGCGCACTTACTTAGCCACTAATGACCCTGCTAATTACCCCCTGACTCACTTACATATGGGCCCCACGCCCTAATTAACCCGGGTTTGTTCCTGTTTAAATAAAACTAACCCCCACGGGCCCCACAGGTCAGTTTGACCTGGCCCCGTCACACTTTGACCGACCCCACACGTCAGTGTTGACCATGCTGACGTGTCTGTTGACCGGGCCCACCTGTCAGCGTCACTAACCAGCCCCAGTCACCGACCAGTGGACCCCACTGGTCAGGTTTGACCTGGAGGCGCCCAGTTGACCTGCTGACATCAGGGTGATGTCATGCTGACGCAATATGTATTTTCTGGATTTATTTTAATTCAGGAAATTCCAGAAAATAGCTAAAACTTCAAAAAATCATAGAAATTCAACCGTAACTCCAAATTAAATAATTTATATATGAAAAATGATCCGAAAAATCCAATCTATCCATCTGTACCACTTTCATGCATGTTGGAACAACTTATAGATGCTGTTTATCACAAATCATATAAATGGCATTTAAACCTTCACATATGGAGTTTGAATGTGAATCTTGGATTCAAACCAACTTCATTTAATTTGTTGCTAGTTGCATTAGCTCAAACCACAACATATTGCCATGTCATGATCATGCATCATATTATGCATTGCATTGATTGTGTTCTTCCTTGTTTGTCGGTGCTTGCCCCCTCTCAGTAGACGACGTACCGACGATGAGTTCGATGACACCGATGAGGAACTATACTATCTTCAGAAGTGCCAGGCAAGCAAAACCCCCTTGTTCATTCCGATACAATCCCACTCTCTCGCTCCTGCTCTCTTTATCGCATTAGGACAACAACGATTCAAGCATTTGTTACTTGCTGCGGTAGTTGAACCCGTTTATCCTCTACATGACCTGTCATTGCCACAGTAAATAGATGAAACCCACTAGCATGAGTAGGAGTTGTTTGAGCCCTGTTGTGCCTACTCATTCATGTTTGTTTGTCATGCCTCTTTGCTTAGAGTTGAATCGGATTACGATTCATCGGGGATGAATTGGAATGGTGTTGAACATGTCCTACTGTGTGTGAGCTAAGCGTGTGAACACGATTTGGTAAAGGTAGCAGTGAGAGGCCATGTAGGAGTACATGGTGGGTTGTCTCATTGAAACCGTCCTCAGGAACTGAGTTATGTGTTTGTGATCCATGAACAGTTACTACCACACATTGGGTTCCGGTAAATCGACCCCTCTCGGCTTCTTAACCACCCTTGTCCTCTGTCCAGGAGTTGCAAGTAGTTTCTGGTGTTTGTAGTATGCTGGAGGTTGTGCACAGCGTTGACCAAAGGGGTGGGCTGTGATGCGGTAGGCACGTGGCCGGGTATGCCGGGCGCCCATTTGGTATCGCGGAACCCTGTACACATCGTTCGTGTCCGTATGTGGAAACCTCGGCCGGACTCCCTGTGGATGGAACCTGAATAGGCGATAACCTGGACTAGAGACTTGAGTGTTTAGGTAGGCCGTGGCCGACACCCTTGCTGGGCTTCCGCTTGAAGGTTGCCGAGTACATGTCGTGTAAACGGCAGTAAGTGGTGAGAGCGTGTGTGAAGAAGTACACCCCTGCAGGGTTAACATCATCTATTCGAATAGCCTTGTCCGTTGTAAAGGACTTCTGGGTTCCTATAACAGTTCATAGACAAGTGAAAGTGGATACTCTAAAATGCGCAAGATAAGCGTGAGTGCTATGGATGGTGTTCTCGTAGGGAGACGGGAGCAGATCCATAGTGGTGTATTGATATGGTGAATATGTGGACTCGTGCGCCACGTCAAAAGAGTTACTTGCAGTCCTAGTACAGGATAGCCACCAAGTCAAAGCTGGCTTGCTGCAGTCAAACTCCACCACCCCCTTTGTTGATACTGATGCATACGTAGATAGTTCTGATGTAAGTCTTGCTGGGTACATTTGTACTCACATTTGCTTAATTTATGTTTTGTAGAGAGACTTCAGTCTCACTAGTAGTTCCGCATGGACTTCGACGTTTAGCTTGTCACCTCAGCTACGATCTTGTACCCTTGGGAGGGTCTTGTAGATAGTCAGGCTTCTCAGCCTTCTTCATTTGTAGTTGTCTGTACTCAGACAAGTTAAGCTTCCGCATGTGCTTGCTGCTTGTATGCTCTGCACGTTGGGGTCATGAGACCCATGTTTGTAATACTTGGCTCCTCGGAGCCTAATGAATAAATACTCGAGTCATAGAGTTATGTTGTGATGCCATGTTGTATTTACACATATTGAGCATATTGTGTGTATGATTGAAATGCTTGGTATGTGTGGGATTCGACAATCTAGTTTTTTATCCTTGGTAGCCTCTCTTATGGGGAAATGTAGTCTTGTGTTTCCATGAGCCATAGTAGTCCACTACAGCCCGGATCACCGGAGTCCTGCTGGCCCAGCACTACTGCTTCGGAACACCTGACTGGCCGGCATGTGATTCACTTCGTTCCTGTGTATGTCCCCATGGGGAAATGTCATGCGGTGACATCCGGAGTCCTGCCTAGCCTGCTACAGCCCGGGTTCCCGGAGTCCTGTTAGCCCAGTGCTACAGCCCGGATTCGCACGCTGTTGACCGACATGCTCGATGTTGATTCATGTATGCATGTCCCTGTAAGTTAGTGCCACTTCGGGTTCACGACTAGTCATGTCGGCCCGGGTTATATGTCATATGGATGCTAGCGACTCTATCATATACGTGAGCCAAAAGGCGCAAACAGTCCTGGGCCATGGTAAGGCGACACCCGTGGGAATACCGTGCGTGAGGCCGCAAGGTGATATGAGGTATTACATGCTAGATCGGTGTGACTTAGAATCGGGGTCCTGACAGCTTTGGTATCAGATCCTGACTGCCTGTAGGATTACAAAGCCAAACTGGTCGAAGTTGAGTCTCGAAATTCTTTAGTTATATAAGAGAATTGATTGTGGGGTGGAACGTAAGGCTCTTTTTACTCCTTTACCCTATGCCCTTCTCATCTGAGTCATCTTATCTTTCCTACGGGGATTAAGGAACTAGGCTTTCTCTTCTTTCTATCAGGATCATGTGCTACTAATCCGTAGACTTATAGAATTGTTGGATTTAAGCCTCGGTTCAGTTCCTACTACTTTCGTATGATAACTGTAGATCTCGAAACCTTGATATTGTGCTTCTGAGTGGCTATGCCACCATTTTTGTAGCATGTCTCCAATCTTTCTGAGAATTTATAACCGTTATGCTGTCCGAGTCATTCTAGGCTTCTAAACCATCTGATGCACTTGCAAATCCTTTCCCTCTGGTTTTGATGTTCCTTTGGGCCAGGTTAATCACACTAATTGCTTTGTTGAGGTACCACATTGCCTTGATATATATGTTGGAGCTAGTATTATGACCCTAGGTGTCTTAGAGAACCACTCAGTAATCTAGCAATGCTTTTTATCCCCAGTGTGATGATTCTGGCCACCATTCTCGAAAGCATCCCGTGATGCCACCTAGTATGTAGGTATTCTACTTCTGGGTTTTGAACCCGAGATTCACCCCACTTACCTCATGTTGATAGTGTTTGCTAGTTCCTTTAGGTTAGTAGTAACCTTTGTGATAGTCCTCGAGGTTCGTGGTATATCCTTCTTCCAAATAGCATGAACTAATTATGGCAGAAGTTCCTCGTTGGTCGAAAGATCACAACCAGGGTGCTCTTAATAGGTTCTCCATTCTACATTATGAATCTGCTAGTTCTACCTCTCTGCATGGATTATCCGGAAGAAATGTTGAGCTTTGCTCGACATACTAATCTATGCATCCACAACTCATAAAGATATATGTTCCTTTGAGTTGTCCCTCTTCGGTCATATTCTGACCTTCGTCTATCAATTGATAGTCAGGAGTGATTATGCATTCGTGTTATCGATGCCTATTACTCTTACGGTCTGTCAAGCCATTCTATTCAGAATGACTAGGAGAAACAAACTCCAGTACCTCATCCATATCCAGGATTGTGTCAAAATAGTTGTGCTCCGCATATCAAAATGCCAACCCAGCTTTTGATTATGTTCTGCCCTGAAGTATTACCGTCTTATGTCAAGAATGTCATGGGAATTGCACCAACTCTTATGAACTCTTGTTGTAGTGATACTTCTCGCCATCATTATTCATTTCTCGGCTCCCGTGTTGTTGCAACAGGAATGCCGACAAGTGAATTGTGATGTGCGATATCAATACTCCTAGCAACCCCGTTGCTTTGCAGTTAATGGACAATAATTTCCTTCTTAGCGTGTTGGTTATTGAATCATCATTCTAAGATAGATTGTGCTACCTAGTCCTTATTTCCGGTGCACTTTTCGTTCAGTGAGTTAGGATAGTGCCAATCCTTGCTTATTTGATCATTTCGTCTTGCCCTTAGAAGCAAGATTGTTCTCGAGCTTAGTAACATAACGGTGGTTCGTGATTTTCCGAATATCTTCTCGGAAGTATCACCAGGTCGTCACCTGACCGCTATGTTGAGTTCGTGATCAAGTTGGTTATCTTGTAAACCACCCTTTCTCCAAGAATCTATGTCGGATACCCTGAGCTAGTTGGTTAAGCTAAACAACAACTTGGAGAGTTGGAAGATGAAAGCTTGTCCAACTCAGTTCATTCCAAAGGGATATCTTTGTGTGTGTGTGGGGGGGGGGGGGTGTGTGTGTGTGTGTGTGTTGAAGAAAGATGATATATTCATTGATTGATCCTCGTGGTCAATTGTTGGATCTATTATCTTATCCAAACTTTGGTTTGAGTATGGGCTATCGTCAAATCAAATCAGAACCAACGATATTCGTAATGTTGTCTTACTCGTGGTTGTTACCTCAAGCATACACCATTATATCTTTTGGTCTGACCAATGCTATCACTTGTTCTCATAATTATGGAATTCCACTTACATGGAAACCTGGATGAGTTGTTGTTGAACCCATCAGCAACATTTTTATCTTCTCCATGATTCGTGTTGAACATCCAGTTAGTATTGGAAACTTCTATAAGCATTATCTTCATGACCCGTTCGTGAAGTATATGTTCGGATGAAAGATGTGACCTCCTCAAATTCACGTGCATTTGATGCAAGTTGCCGCCATGAATTTGAGAAAAGTTGTTTTAACTTCCTCTGAAATCATCCCAAGTCAGTCATGCACGTGCGAAGTATTCCATGGTCTGATAGACTGATCATCTTCATTCTATGGGTATCCCTAGCACACCAAGCCACTAACTGATTTGTTCCAGGAAAAGGAATTCCTTCATAAGAGCTAATCATATGACTTATGCAAGGACTTCGTTATCCGCAATGATGGTTTCCCCACCTGAACTCGGTAGTGTTTTATTATAAGACTACTATGTGGTCATGCTTGTCTAGGACAACGTGTTCACATGTTTGTAGCAGAACCAGCTCATGTTTTGGAGCTTGCTATCGTAGTTCATTTCCCGAGAATCTTGCAACGTCATCTCGTTGATTTGTGTTGCAAACTTTAATTTTTGTTTCTAGACTTGATCAGTCTGGAATATTCTGACACCAACCAGATCTGAATCTGAGGCAGATATGATGGTTGGAACATCTCCCAAGAACTATAATATTGGTCTCTTGATAACGGTAAAGTGGATGTCGTGGCCAACACACCCAGCCAGAAGACCTATTATTGTAGTATCTTGATTGAGGAAGTTGGCCACCTCCCCATAAGGATTTCGTAGGATTTACTCCCTAGTTGTTCCTTATGGATTTTTGAGTTCCCGAAGTCCGACCTTTTACTTGATGTTCTACATATGAAACCATATATATGAATGGATTACGCTAGCACATCAAGGAGAACATTAGAAGCGGAGTGCTAATGTCTCTCGGTCGATCATCCAGATCTTGCTTCTTGGCTCCGCTAAGGTGAAATCTGAGAAAGTGTTATCTTCCTTTGCATCTGCATCCTCCACCGGTATTCATCATGGTAGTATGACGTGTTGCCAGGATCCTTGTCACGGATATTGGTAAAACCTTGATGAATGTGGTAATGCTCAAGTTCTTGAGAGCACGCTCAAGCACTAGGATCTATCGTCGGCATTAAATGGGATCCGCTCTCAGTTCCTTCGGTTATGCTAAACCTTTCAAACAGTGGAATCACTCTCCACTGTTGAGTTTTTCCCTAGTTACTAGAATCATTCCCAACATTTGCATTTTGTTCCCAGTATGCACCATCGTTGTGCCAGTCTACCATGGGTCTCATCCATTTCCGGTGATAAGCAAAAATCATCCATTTTGTCTTCAACAAGATAGTCCACATCATCCATTCTAGTCGGAGTATGCCATTCTTCGAACTTCTTCAAACGATCGTTTGTGATTGCCTTAGGCTAGTATGGAGAATTTCAATGATCTTTGTATCAAAAGTAATTCTTTTTGCCACTTAAGGGAAAATCCCACAAGTCATCTCCCCTAAGGTGCCCTATTATGGAATCATGGCAATTATTTCATCGCTATCTTGAAATCATGCACCATCCTTTTCAGCATGGAATTTTGCCTAGCCAGTAGAACCTTGTCATCTACCTCCTTTCCATCACTCTTGATCTGTGTTTCATGTCTCAGCTCAAGAGATGTTCTAATGTCTCACTCCATGAGTTGATCTTGAGTGCTCGATCTTCGGGGAGATTGTTTCCTGTAGAGTTTCCTTTTGTCGTCATCGTGTTGGATGAAGATCTCGAAAGCAAAGACGTCAAGATCAATACGAAGCAATGAATCAACATCTTCGAGAAGGGAAGGTGGATCATGAGATCGTGTTAGCTTTGTGTCCCCTCTTTCTACTTACCTCACTGTCGGCGTTCTGGGAACGGGGGTCCCCAGACTTGCCTGCCTGCGGCCTGCGGCGTGGCTCAAAGGAGGCTGTCGGTGTCAAAACCAGCGGATCTCGGGTAGGGGGTCCCGAACTGTGCGTCTAGGCGGATGGTAACAGGAGACAAGGGACACGATGTTTTACCCAGGATCGGGCCCTCTTGATGGAGGTAAAACCCTACGTCCTGCTTGATTAATATTGATGGTGTGTGTTACAAGAGTGGATCTACCACGAGATCAAAGAGGCTAAACCCTAGAAGCTAGCCTATGGTATGATTGGTGTTCGTCCTATCGACTAAAGCCATCTGGTTTATATAGACACCGGAGAGGGCTAGGGTTACACAGAGTCGGTTACAATGGTAGGAGATCTACATATCCGTATCGCCAAGCTTGCCTTCCACGCCAAGGAAAGTCCCATCCGGACACGGGACGAAGTCTTCAATCTTGTATCTTCATAGTCTTGGAGTCCGGCCAATGATGATAGTTCGGCTATCCGGACACCCCCTAGTCCGGAACTCCCTCAGTAGCCCCTGAACCAGGCTTCAATGACGACGAGTCCGGCGCGCATATTGTCTTCGGCATTGCAAGGCGGGTTCTTCCTCGAATAATTTATAGAAGATTGTGAACACCAGGATAGTGTCCGGCTCTGCAAAGATAAATTCCACGTACCACCGTAGAGAGAATAATATTACACAAGTTCAATCTGCTAACGTATTTAGTGGTGTGACGTCATGCCATTACCAAGCCTTTACTCGTTTTTATTGTTCCACCTCCGTGCGTTTAGCGAGGCGGTTTCCTTGGCACGTCTTGTCGAAGCAGAGATCGTGTTCCCCTTATTCCGGATTCCCATCAATACGGACGTGGGTAACCCAACCGCGCCATTGATTGTGACGCTTGGGAGATAAGCGAAGTTTTACCAGGCGGTGGGGACACATGTATTTGACCGTCCATATAAGGGGATAAAGATCCAACCCTTGTACCTGCGCCTTCTTCCTCCTTTGCTTATCCATCTCCGCGAACTCGAGCTCCACCGCCCAAGTCCACACTTCACACCTCAACCTTCTCAAACTATGTCCGGAGGCGGGAGGCAAGTGGATGGCCTCCTCCGTCACGGAGGGGCAGATCCAGAAGCTGCGCGACGCTGGATATTTGTCCAGCAACATCGCGCATCGGCTCCCCGACGAGGGAAAGCTCGTCCCCAACCCCAGGCCCCATGAGAGGGTAGTATTTCTTCCCCATTTCCTCCGCGGACTGGGCTTCCCGCTTCATCCCTTTGTCCGGGGGCTCATGTTCTATTACGGCCTAGATTTCCATGATCTGGCCCCGAATTTCATCCTCAACATCTCAGCGTTTATCGTCTTGTGCGAGGCCTTCCTCTGCATCCAGCCCCACTTCGGCTTGTGGCTCAAGACCTTCAGTGTCAAGCCGAAGGTTGTGAAGGGCAGCCAAGCGGAGTGCGGAGGCGCCATGGTGGGCAGGATGTCCCACGTTACGTGGCTAGAGGGCACTTTCGTGGAAACCATCAAGGGGTGGCAATCGGGGTGGTTCTACATCACCGAGCCGCGTGACCCTGATTGGGCGGCGGCCCCCGAATTCAGATCTGGCCTCCCTACACGGCTCACCTCCTGGAAAGAGAGTGGCCGGATTTGGGGGGATTCGGAGGAGCTGACCGGACTCCAAGCCTGTATCCAGAAGCTGGTGGACAAGAAGCTCAAGCTTGTCAACGTAGTCCAGTCATGCTCATCCGCCGGATTCTCCCGTGCCGACGGGGCTTCAACATGTGGGAGTTTGATCCGGCGCAGCACCGGACCACTGGCGGGCTCTTCGACACTACGCACGAAGATGTCCGGAAGGTGCTGTTCAAGGGCGCCAAGCTCCCGTGATCCGTTACGAAGATCGCGGATTCCGCTCGCGGCGTCCGGTGACGAGGTAAGTGATTTCACCACTTTTTTTCCATAGTTTGGCTCTATGCGGGATCTAAACTCCCTTTACCTTTGACAGGAATGGTGGCGAAGGCGAACGGACTATCTGTCAGCCCCATTGCGGAAGGACCCAGCGGACGCCCGCCCTACGCAGGGCTGCTGGCTCCGGCACCCACGTGGTGCCGGAGAAGAAGGCCAGAAAGGCGGCCACGGGGGCTCGAAAGAGCTCCCGTTTTCAGGTGCTATCGGATGATGAATCCGAGGCCGACTCCTCCCACCAAGGCGAGGAGGAGAAGAAGAAAGCCTCTCCCCCAGCGGGGGAGGGAAAAAGGAAGGCCTCCCCAACAAGGGAGGCCGAAGGGTCCAAGAAGGGAAAAACTCTTCCCCCGGACTGCTCGGCCAACGCCAGTGACGACGACGAGGATCGGCCTCAAGGGCCAAGCCCTGGCGAGATCGTAAGTATCCAGACTCGAATAACTTCAAAGTTTTTCTTTTCGCCACATAATGTCTTTCTAATGCCGCATACAACCCTGCAGTCCGCCCAAGGATGATCTTCCCGTTTCGTCGATTGGGTCCTTGGGTGCGTCGGATATGGATTCCCTTCCGACTGCCTCCACCCCCGTGCCACGGATGACGCCGAGGTGGGATCCCAGGAAGGGACCCACCAGGAGGAGAAGGCCCCGGAGGTGTCACAGGACACCCTACCGGACTTTGCACCGGACTCAGCCCCGGAGGCCACAATGGCTCCGGAGTCCGGCGGGCGACCCCTTCGTAAGAAGGGCAAGACCGTGACGCCGGCTGCCTCCGTCCAACCGGAGGTGCCGGATAATTCTTGGAGGCGCTCAACGGCGCCTCCATCGAAGAGGAACACCGCATTGTTATGAGTGCGGTGATTCGGAAAGGTTCGGCTCGCCAAGAGCGGGCTGACCGAAGCCTGCATGACCTTCTAACAGGCTTTGAGGTAAGAATTTCAATATATGTAAAATGGTACCGCATAGGCGGTAGCCTCGATGCTCGGTTCGGTGTTCGTAAAGAAAAGCGGACTGAGGATCTTTAGAAAGATAAACGCAGGAGTCATAAAAAATATGTCAATATGGGATTGCAGGTTGGTCTTGACCTCCGCCGCCGATCAAGTGGAGGTCAATACTTTGAAGGAAAACCTCGGCGGATGCGAGAACGAGCTCGGCCATGCCAAGAAGTAGCTCGAGGAAAAAGAAGGTGAGTAATACCTTATGAAAATTGTACCTTCTGAGAAAAGAATTTGGTTGCAAGAAAAATGACAAGGATAACGTGGGTATTGTAGGGGCCACTAACGAGGTGGCGACCACTGAAGGAGGCGGTGGCCGCTGGCCAAACGTAATCTGACATGAGGCGCACCAAGCGAGAGAAGCAGGAGGCACGGGTGGAGGAGGTACAACAAGAGCTCCAGGATCTTGTGAAAAAACATGAGAGCTTGGAGCATGACTCGAAGACTCGAGAGTCTGAGCTTGCAACGGCTCTTGAGAGTGCCAAAGCCGCTAAGGCCGAAGCCTACAAGGCCCTCCAGGAGGTTGAGGCAATGAAGAAAATAACAGCGGGTAAGGCATTTTTCATGCAAAGTAAGCATGTGAGTGTTAATTACCTGTTGCTTACCCGAATTCGGAGCTCTCCAGGAGCTTACACAGATCTTCCTCGCAGCGTGTCCGATGCTGCCGCATTCTACCGGGCCGAGGAGGGGAGCTCGACGGAGAAGGTCTTGGTCCCGATATCTTTGAGGCGGACATCCGGTGCCCTTAGCGACCAGCTGAAGCAGCTGGTCGAGCTCCTAAAGGCGGCCGAGCAGGCCATGAAGGGCCTCATAGTTCGGTGTGGCCTAAGGAGGCCATGCACAGGAGCTACTTGACTGGTCTGGTGGCTGATGGATGCGTGCCCGTGGGTAGAAGTCATCAAGCATTCCGCTTGTATTGAGGGTGCCCGTCGGGCCCTTGCCCGCGCAAAGGTGCACTGGGGCAAGATGGATGCCCAGAAGCTCATGACGGACCCGCCACCAGAGGGCAAGGAGCATCCTGCGCCCGAGATGTATTATAAGAGTGTCTTTGAAGGGCGCTCGCACTATTGCGGTGAGTGCTCCAAAGATGTAATATTTGAGTAGACTAGCATTTTGTTATCTGTCTTGCTGAAAACTTAGTTCATATGCACTAAGCAACGCTTGTTAATTTAAAATATTACCTTACATGCGGCTGTTTATCAAATCGAGAGATGGCAAGTCGTCGGCTTTCAGCCCCCATGCAACGAGTCTTTGGGGTGTTAGGGATAAACTTGAGCGCTCTTGTTCCCATTTTTGGGTCCATCTAGGAGGCGCTCAACACAGCGAACAAGGCAACCGGACTTATAATGCTTGAACACTCTCACTTAGCCATAGAATTCTATAATTTTAAATTTCGTGAAGCCCCTAGTCTTCGGAAGGCGAATTTGGGCGCTATCACGCCTTGGCGGACAGTATCCGGCTCCTCGCTCAAGCGGCATAAGTCTTTAAGGACTACTTAAAAAACCTCTCAAGCAGTGACGGCTCTCGCCTCATCATGACGGTCAGTTTTAGCTTTCTCCACTGAGGCGTTAACCCAGCTCAACTGGGGCGGAATCTCAGTGGTTCTCCCAGTGCTACCTTAGCCGATATAACGGAACATAAGCTAACAAAACATGGGAGCCGGGCAAACCCAACTATTGACCCAAGACAAGATTCGGAGCCGATGCATATAGTGCTATAAGTTCGGGGTGCCGCACTTGTGAAAGTGTTCAGACTCATCATACCATAATGCGGGAAACATAAGCCCCTGGTGAATATTAGCCGTAACAAAGTGTATGGATGCAACATGCCGTGAATGAACATATGTATGAAAAATAAATGCAAGTATAAGAAAAAAGGTGCTGCATTGTTTTATTCAATAAGTGCTGCTACGGATGCAGAACGATACAAATAGTGCGATAAGCAAGGTATGGGACATTAAACATGTCCCCCTCCGAGGGTAGGCTGTAGATTGGTGTATAAAAATGCTCGTAATGGAGACCACCTGTATATTCGTTGTAGCTTTTATCCTTCCCTGGCTGTTGCATCGTGAGTTCGGCAGGTCTCTTTGCCGGACAGGGCCTCGACAAGCGGAGTCTGTGGGTAAAAAGTAAAAGGTAAAAGAAAAGAAAAGGGCGACACACTTGAGAGCCCCTGGTGTGGTTGAGCCACAGTCTGGGTTTATCGTGGTCGTGCCCCTCTCCCCATGCCCATGGTATCTTCAGAGCGTAATGGTGTACGTGAACGACCTGCTTTGACGTTTCGCATGAGCTGGGGTTGGGGATGCACTGCTACGCGTGCTCGGAATGTGCCAGGTGGTCTTGTTGTAAGTTACTCCGGGCGCGCTTAGCTGTGTCCGGCCGCTTAACGGCCGGACTCGAGAATTGCCTTAAGAGGCTGCATTGCACTTCTGCCGCGAGAGCCGCTGTATGTTCCTCCGTGCGGAGAGAACGTTCTGTGTTTCCGTTGACCGTGATGACTCCTCGAGGGCTGGCATCTTGAGCTTGAGGTATGCGTAGTGCGGCACCGCGTTGAACTTTGCAAACGCGGTACGTCCGAGCAAGGCATGATAGCCGCTGCGGAACGGGACTATGTCGAAGATTAACTCCTCGCTTCGGAAGTTATCCGGGGATCCGAAGACCACTTCTAGTGTAATTGAGCCTGTACAATTGGCTTCTACACCTGGTATGACGCCTTTAAAGGTCGTTTTGGTAGGTTTAATCCTTGAGGGGTCTATGCCCATTTTGCGTGTTGTATCCTGGTAAAGCAGGTTCTGGCTGCTGCCGCCGTCCATCAGGACTCTGCTTAGGTGAAATCCATCGACGATTGGGTCTAAGACCAGTGCGGTGAATCCGCCGTGGCGAGATCTGGTGGGTGGTCCTTCGGTCAAAAGTGATCGGGCAGGAGGACCATGGATTGAACTTTGGGGCAACTGGCTCCATCGCCAGAGACATCCACGAGTGCACGCATCCGCGCCCTTTTGGGTTTGTGCGTTGCGTATATCATGTTCACCGTCCGCTCCTGTGGGGGATACCCTTCTATCCTCTATTGTTCGGCGGTTGGGTCCCGTCCTCGTCATCGCTATGCAGCCCCTTGTCATTGTTTTCGGCAATTAACTTGCCTGCCTACTTGAATACCCAACAGTCCCTGTTGGTGTGGTTAGCTGGCTTTTCGGGGGTGCCGTGTATCTGGCACAAGCGGTCGAGTATTCGGTCCAAATTGGACGGACCCGGAGTAGTTCTTTTGAATGGCTTTTTCCGCTGACCGAGTTTAGAGCCTCTGAATCCAGCATTGATTGCCGTATCCTCAATATTGTCGCTGTTAATGCGGCATTTGTTTTTGTTACGACGCGGCCTGCCATTTTGGTCCATGAAGTCCGGACTGCCAGAATTTTTGCTGAGGTTGTTGCTGCGTGCTAGCCAGCTGTCCTCACCAGCGAGGCGGGTCATGAGTGATGTGAGGGCTGCCATGGATTTCAGCTTTTCCTGTCCTAGGTACCGGCAAGCCACTTTCGTCATGGATGTTATGCTTGAAGGCCGCGAGGGCCTCCGCATCCGGACGGTCGGCGATTTGGTTTTGTTGGTTAAGAACCGTGTCCGTAATTATGCGGCCGATTAAATGCAGCTGCTGAATTATGTGGCTTAGGTCATCAGCGTCTCGTGGTCGCACATAAGTGCCACGGAAGTTATCGAGGAATGCGGCTTCGAGGTCCTCCCAGCTCCCAATTGACTCTGGCGGCAAGCTGTTGAGCCAATGTCGGGCTGGTCCTTTAAGCTTGAGGGGAGGTATTTGATGGCGTGAAGATCGTCACATGGGGCCATGTGGATGTGAAGGAGATAGTCTTGATCCAAACCGCGGGGTGCATTGTGCCATCATAGGATTCAATATTGACGGGTTTAAACCCTTGAGGATTTGATGATTCATTACTTCGCCTGCATGAAGCATAGTGGGTGTGCTTGGCGCCTCAGATCTTTGGCGATATCACGACGGAGCTCAAAAGAGCTTTGTCTGTTTTGTTCGGCCCGGCCGGACTTACTGTGTCCGGCGCGACGGTTGTCGTCACGTACCGTGGGGCGCCCACGCGATCCATAGATCGATCTTGATTGTCTTTCCTTGTCCTCCAATATATCTCGCAGGTCCGGAGCGTTCCCTGGCCGTGTGTGCTTTTTGAGCGATGCCGAGGAACGGTTCTAGTGAAGGGCCTAGAGGCCTCTGTCGCGACCACGGGGTGGTCGGTCAGCCGTATTGTCTCCTGGTGATGCGGGTTCGTAAGCCTCCTCCTCTAATCGGGGAGCATCTTGCGTTTAGGGTAGCTTTTGGAGGCGTTCGAGCTCATGCTCTTGACGCGAGGACTTCAGTCCATCTGCCGGCCAGCAGATCTGATCAGCTCTAAGCTATTGCTGCTTTTTCTTGAGGTTGTTTGCGGTGGCCATAAGCCTGCGTCTAAGCGCTCTTGTTGACGGGATCCTCGAGCACGACGAATTCATCGTCGTCGAGGCTTGCCGTCTCGGAGAGAGGCATATAATCCTCTACCTCTTCTTACGCCGCTCTCGTGAGGTGGCGTCTCCATCCTCCCGCTATTTGGATCTTCTTTGGAGTGGATTATCTTCGCACTGTCCGGTGTATTGTTATCTCCGGTGCGGAATCTTCATTCTTCTTTGTGGCGGGATTTAAGCGGCGCCCGGCGACGCCGGCGCTTGGGCTGTTTCTTGGAGGGTCATCCTCCTCTGTTCCTTCGCCATTCCCATCCTTTGGGATATCCACCATGTATATGTCATATGATGAGGTGGCTTTCCGATTGCGATGGCGCTGGTTCTTGTTAAATCTCCGGCATCGTCGTCCATACCGTCGATGTCTTCGGAGTCGTAGTCTAGCATGACGGTTAGATTGTCGACAGCGGCTACAAAGTGGGTGGTGGGTGGGCTTTGAATTTCTTCATCGTCCGCATCCTAACCGTCCTGACCGCAGTCCGGCCAGGGCTCTCCTGATAACGAGAGGTACTTTAGTGAACTCAAGATGTCGCCAAAAGGTGAGAGTTGAAAGATGTTCGCTGCGGTGAACTCCATGACCGGCACCCAATCGGATTCGATCGGAGGGGGCGCGGGAGGTTCAAAGTCCAGCAAGGAGTCCGGCACCTCGGAGTCGCGAGCTTTATGAGGGACAAGATCAGTGTTCGGCTCTATCTCCGTAGAGGTTGTAGCCCCCGAGGCGGTGTCTAGCCATCCGTCCCCGATCTGCGCAGCCGGCTCCGAATTGAAGATCGGAGCGGGTTCGAAATCTGACCTCGAGTCTTGTCCGGCTGCAGAGCTAAATCATGCTTTCGTCGTGACGGTCGGCACGCCTTTCGCTGTGGCTCGACTTCATCGAGGATCAAGTCCCGCGGATGTCGGCCGTGAAGTTCAAAACTTCCAAATCTGACTGTGGCCAGGCGTAGCTTCGATCTGCTCGGATGGCCAGCGAATCGGCCCGCGATGCGAAGCCGCCCGAATCTGAAGATCTGTCCGGGGAGAAAAGTCTCACCTGGACTGCGTCATTGATGATGGTCGAAGAAGCCATCGAGCCTATCGGTGATGACAGAGGAACTCTCAATGAAAGCACCAATGTCGGTGTCAAAACCGGCGGATCTCGGGTAGGGGGTCCCGAGTATGCGTCTAGGCGGATGGTAGCAGGAGACAAGGGACACGATGTTTTACCCAGGTTCGGGCCCTCTTGATGGAGGTAAAACCCTACGTCCTGCTTGATTAATATTGATGATGTGTGTTACAAGAGTGGATCTACCACGAGATCAAAGAAGCTAAACCCTAGAAGCTAGCCTATGGTATGATTGTTGTTCGTCCTATGGACTAAAGCCATCCGGTTTATATAGACAGGAGAGGCCTAGGGTTACAGAGTCGGTTACAATGGTAGGAGATCTACATATCCGTATTGCCAAGCTTGCCTTCCACGCCAAGGAAAGTCCCATCCGGACACGGGACGAAGTCTTCAATCTTGTATCTTCATAGTCTTGGAGTCCGCCCGATGATGATAGTTCGGCTATCCGGACACCCACTAGTCCGGAACTCCCTCAGAGGCCCAGGACAGCCCATCTTCATCAACACGAGCTCAAGACCCTCGCGAGGGACCAAGCCTCGCGGGGCGGACGACAAAGAGCTTCCTCAGGCACGGCCTCGTCAGGCTGGCTCATGAGGAGGCGGAGAGTTCAAGGCAGGGTACCTCGCGAGGTGCCCATGGCCTTGTTCATAGCGACCAAGGCGCCCGATCGGGCGCCCGGCCGTCTGGCGTCCTCCTTTCCTCTTTGGTGCAAAGGGAGCAAGCGCGGCGAGAGCATCAAGCAAAGGCATCCGTTTGATTGCAACAAGACCAAGACCAGCCCCAGCGGCTGGAAGGAGTCATCGTGGAGCCCAAGAAGGCGTCATCACCAGTGAGCCTTTGGCGGCGAGGACCAACTTTAGTCAGGATAAGTGTACCCGTTGTTCCCCTTCAAAATGGCCAATTGTTGGCGCCCTTCCCGCTCAATATTTGGGAAGAGGCCCAGGGCCTTCGTCTATATAAGTAGAGCTAGCCACCATCATAGAAAAGGGGGGCATTTGGAATCCAGAGAGAGAGATAGAGACCCGATCCTCAAGCTAGAGCGACGGAACACCACTTAGCAGTTCATCACACCCACCAAGAACAGACCCTCGTGAGGCTGTTCTTCCCTGTACTGTTCCTCAATAGCCCCAGAGGCAATCCACCACACCACAAACTAGAGTAGGGTATTACACCACAACGGTGGCCCGAACTAGTATAAATCTTGCGTCTCTTGTGTTGTTCTTCGTAGTAGTTTAGGTCCCTGCGATTCGGCGAGGTACGAGACGGTGGAGGGTTGGATCTCCGCGCGCACCCCAGAGTTCGAACCTTAAGGGTCTACCGGAACCCGAAATCCGACATTTGGCGCTCAAGGTAGGGGTGCACCGAAATCTGCCTTTCGTCGCCTCGTTCTTCCCCGACCACCGCAGCCATGTCGGCGCTCATCGGGCCAGCGCTGGGCGCCGAGCCGCCTCGCCTCCCATGTCGCCCAGGCTCCCGTCGGCGGGCGTCCTCGTCGTTCCCGTCACACTGCCGTCAACGCCGCCACCGGCCCGGCGAAACGAGCAACAAGCGTCGTCCCAAGACACCCGTCCATGAGGCGGGGCGGCCGCACCGCCACGCCTTCGCTCACGCTGGTTCTTCGTCCACGCTTGGCGCCCAGCGCTATTCTGAGGCCCGAGCTGCTCTCATCGCCAGCGAGCTCCTGCGCTACCGCCCGTCGGCAGCGTCTACGAAGAATAGCTCGACCGAAGTCGCTGAAGCTCGTCCGCTGCGAGAAGCGACCTGCGCCGTCCGTCTCGCTGCACCGCACCCGCCTCGCGTGGCGATAAACTCGGCGCCTCATCCGCCTCCTCCTCAAGACGGCGCCACAGCCCCAAGCGCGCGGCTCTGGGCGGAACTTTATTCCGCCAGCGCCGTGGCAGCAAGAGCAAAGCTGCCAAGTTCCTCGCCCGCGAGAAGCTGCCCGGCGCTCCCGCTCCGGCCACGTCAAGACCTGCGCTGCCCCCGGCCTTGGCGAGGAGACCCACAAGACCAAGCTCTCTGCCGTCAAGAGGCCCCCACGGCCACGGCGGGCTGCAGCGCCTTCACCTCCGAGCTGCTTGGCGTCGCGTAGCCCGCCAAGTTCAAGCCAGACCTGCCTCCTCGCTCACGGCGTCTGGCCCGACCCTACGGAGTTCCTCCAGCTCTGAGTTGGGCATCAAGGCTATAGCAGGGATGAAAAGTTCATGGCGAACTGGTTTCCCATGGCGCTCAAGGGCCAGGGCCCTTTTGGCTCCTGAATCGGCCCCGAGCACGATCTCTTCTGGGCCGAGATGTACCGCTTCATCGCCAACTTTCAGGGTACTCGCGACCGGCCACCCTCCGTGGCGACATGCGCGAATCAAGCGGCAGCCAAGGAAAACCCTGCAAAAGTACATCCGGCGCTTCAACAGCAGCGCCTCAAGATCCCCAGGGTAACAGAGGAAGCCATCATCTCACGGCTTCTCCGGACCAGCGTCTTGTGACGTCAAGATGAAGGAGGAGGCTGGCGATGCATGAAGATCTGTGCACCTCCACAGGAGCTGTTCAACTTGGCGACCAAGTGCTCCGAGGGCTGAGGAGGACGCCTCTCCCTCCTCGAGCTGCTGTCAGCGGATCTGAAGAGAAGAAGTCCAAGGCCAAGGGCGTGAAGCGCAAGGGGCTGCCGTGCTCGCGGCGAACCAGACCTGGCGAGGCGAGAGATCAGCCCGAGTTCTCCAAGGGCAGTCGATGCTGCGTGTACCACGACCTCCACACCCACAACACCAATGAATGTCAAGAGCTCCGGGCGTGCGCCAAAGGAAGGGTCGTGAGCGCCCAGCTGGCCGACGGGGCTCTGACGAGAGGAGGAAGGAATGCGGGACGCTGGGAAGACCGAGGCCCGCGCCAAGGGTGGCGCGACCAACCTCGCGAGGACCGCTGGCAAGACCCACCTCGCGAGGGGGGCTGGAGGGATCAACCTCGTGAGGATCGCCCGCAAGGGAACGCAGGCCTCCCTCCACTGCCGCCGCCACCGAGGAGAATCAAAGACCGTCATTAGGACGAGGGGGCTGGGGGCTTCCAGGAAGCGCGTGCGATCACCTGCATCCTGGGTGGAGCTCAAGCCCCAGCCTCTCAGCGCATCTTCAAGCAGTTCGCCCGCGAAGTGAATGCAGTCCTCCCCAACCTCGAGGCCACGCGCCCTCTCAGGTGGTCGGCGTGCGCCATCACGTTCAGCTCGGCGGATCAGCTCAAGTCTTGCCCAGCCACAGGCGGAGTTCTCCGATGCTTTGCTCCCCAATCATCGGCAATGTGCTAGTAACCAAGACCCTCCTCGGCAGCGGAGCAGGGCTCAACGTCCTGTCCGTGGAGACATTCAACAATCTTCAAGTGCCTTACGATCGGCTTGACCAACCAAGCCTTTCTCCGGAGTCACCGGCGGCTCCACGGTCCCGATCGGGCAGGTCCGCCTTCTGTCACCTTGGGGCTCGCGACAACTTCTACACCGAGCTCATCAACCGGCGTCGCCCACATTACGCTGCCGTACAACGCCATCCTCGGGTACCCAGCGCTGGCCAAATTCATGACCGTAACCCACCATGGCTACAACATCCTCAAGATGCCGAAGCGGCGAAGTCATCACGGTGCCTGTGAAGAGAGATCTGATGTGCTCCACAGGCGAGCTTTTGAGCCGCATCATTTGGAAGACCCAGACCACAGCAGCAGGAAGCCTCCCAAAGCCGCACCCAAGAAGAAGAAGACATCGATCGGCCCGGCTCCTCAGGAGACAGGCCCCTCAGGGCCCGCATTGGGCCAGGGGGAGCCTCCTTCCATCGCATAGGAAAGCGCGCTCGGCGCCCTCCTCAGGCAGGGCTCAGGGGCTCTCCCCTGGAGGGCCGCCGACCTCGCCAAGGTCTCGAGGGAGGCGCTTGGGCACCACGTGGAGGCGTGTTTCGAAGCACGTTTCCCGCAAGCAAGAGCAAAACCAGGAGGACAGAACCCTCAAGAGTTCATCAGCAAGGCCATTCAGGAGCTACAGGACTCAAGGGTCATGAGGGCAAGCCGCCGCCTACCCGCTGTGGCCCCCCATCCAGGCGAGGATGGTGGGCTGCGCGTCTGCATCGACATACCAGGGCTCAACCGAGCCGCATCTCAAGAGCGCCTCTGGCCCTCGCGAGTGGGAAGTTGCGAGGGTCCGCCATTAGCTACGTCGCATGCCTTATGGCACCAAGCGGCTGCCGCGTACCAGCGTCTCATGAGGACCATCCTGGAGGCTCAAGAGGCCAGGCACGCCGCAGCCCTGGCGGAGATGGAGATGGCCCGCAAGGTGCCACCAGCGCCTCCGGAGCCTCCCGAGGCCTCTGGGCCTGGGGGCTCGTGAGGATCGGCTCCCGCAGCCCACCGAGTCTGCTACACCAACACCCCTTCATCCCCAACATCACCAGGTGATATCTTTAAGTTTTATTTCCGGTGGGAGGCGCCTTGAGGGCGCATTAATCCCAGGCAGCGTGGAGTCCGTCCTGCGGCATGTATCCCTTTTACTTCATGTCGTTAGCCTATCCTGTTGGGGCGCCCCTCGGGCTGCATCATCCCCAAGCCGCTCGGGCCAGTCCCAGCGGCATGTATCCTTCCTACCTTTTCCTTAGGATTATGCTCTCGCTCCACCATGCTTGTTATCTGGTGCCTTTTCCTGGGTGGTAGAATCTTGCACGTTAAAGGGGGGGTGCCTGAGAATCGCGACTCAGGGCTCCTACCGGCTCTCCGGCCCTCACCCTCTGGTCTTGTCCATGGCATCGCGACCTGGCTTGCCAGCGATGGCTGAGACCAGCCCGAGAGCCGGGACCCGAGGACGTGGGGAGTTTCGTCATCTAACGTAGCCAGCGTTAAAGGGGGTGCACGAGCATCGCGACTCGAGGCTCCTACCGGCTCTCCGGCCCTCACCCTCTGGTCTTGTCCATGGCATCGCGACACAGCTTGCCCGGCGATGGCTGAGACCAGCCCGAGAGCCGGGACCGAGGGCGTAGAGTTGTTGCGTCGACCCGGCTTAGCAGCGTTAAAGGGGGTGCACGAGCATCGCGACTCAGGGCTCCCTACCGGCTCTCCGGCCCTCACCCTCTGGTCTTGTCCATGGCATCGCGACCTGGCTTGCCACGACGCTGAGACCAGCCCGAGAGCCGGGACCCGAGGACGTAGAGTTGCGTCATCTAATCCAGCTTGCGCGTTAAAGGGGGGGTGCCTGAGCACCGCGACTCAGGGCTCCTACCGGCTCTCCGGCCCTCACACTCTGGTATTTTCCATGGCATCACGACCTGGCTTGCCAGCGACGGCTGAGACCAGCCCGAGAGCCGGGACCCGAAGACGTAGAGCACCGGCATCTGGCCAAATTTACAGGAACACACTCGAAGATAAGGCCCAGAGCCAGGCGCAACCTGCCTTGAGGTAGGGCCTCGTGAGTCCCGCGCTGGCTCACGGGTGCCTAGATACACCTCGTCCAGCGCTACCGTGCCAGCCACGTGTCAGGGTGAGGCTGTATCGCCCGGGGCTCCTCCGGGAGCCCCCTCACGTTCGATGGAAGCACCATGCTCAGCTGGCTGGCGACCTTGCCGAGGCGGCTATGCCCGATGCATCTTGAAGCGCTATGCTCCGCGCTGGTGATAAACAACTGAGGGTGGCCTCCGAGTCGCATCAACCTCAGGGAGCCCAGAGCTCAGTGTCTGGCCTCGTCGCAAGGCCTCCCATCGGGAGCGCCGCGCGAGAGGGTTGGGCACAGGGGCTGCACCTGGGTCACGCCCAGACGCACGCCACCTAGCCAGTTCCCTCGGGCCTGGTTCGTCGCACGTCAGTCCCCGAGCGGAGCCAAGGTACGCATGCCGTTTGAGCGTCAAGGGGGACTCCTAAGCATCGCGACTCAGGAGCCTAACTGGTCACGTAGCCCCTCACCCCTTAGTTCCGAAAGGCTAACGACGGTTGAGGTATCTGTGAGGCAGGCTCTGCGAGCGTGAAACGGTGGATCCGCCCGCGTCTCACCTCCCTACTTGATGTTAAATGCGCCAAGGGGACTCACGAGCATCGCGACTCAGAGCCCTAACTTGTCACGTAGCCCCTCACTCCTTGGTCCCGTCTTGGTTTCCGGTCGGGGCTAACGGCGGCTGAAGTATGCACGGGACCGGGCTCTGCCGGCGTAGAACAGAAGCAAGTAGGAAGCACAAATTTCAAGGAATTCAAAAGCAAATATTACAGTCCACACTTTTATCGCAATACCAAACGCAAGTTAAACGCCTCCCCGAGGCATGATACATGTCTTGAGGAATTAAAAGTAAGGCAGGAGCCACAACAGAGTCACTTGTCGGCGGTGGAGCAGCGCAGTGGGCTCGCCTCGTGAAGCAACACGGCCCGGCCTTCGCTCGGCTGGGTCTTTGAAGGCGGAACTTCCCCCAGAGCCTCGCGCGACCCTTCACAGCCTCGGCGTGGCGGTACATGCTCACCGCTTGCGGCTCCAAAGCTGTCCATGTCGGCTGGGATCGCGAAGATAGATGTGGGTGAGGATCCGGCGTCGATCTGCCGCGAAGACAAGACACGTGCCTCGGCCTCGGTAGTGGGGCCAAGACCAAGGGAGACATCTTCAAGAGCACGAATCGGGAAGGAAGCAGCTTGGCGGGGCCATCCTCTGCGCCCGGCCGGTGGGCTCTCGAGCCGCTATCATAAAAGCTCCCTCGGCAAAGCGCGGGCCTTCACCTCCATATCCATGAAGGCCACGCGATCTTCGGCAGAACCAGCGCCTTGGCGTCGGCTCGACCTTCCTGCGCCTCCGGTTCCTGCTCCGGCGCCTAGGCTATCACGGCGCTTCTTGACTTGGCCTCCTGGTCATGGCGGCCGCCTCGCGAGCCTTCATGCTTTCCTCCTGCTCTGGCGGAGTCGGGCCTCCTTGGCAAGCTGGTTCTGCGAGGCCCTTTAGCTCGCCCTCGGTCTCACACGGCGACCTTGGATGCTGGCTGCCTCCCCGAGGGCAGCATCGCGGGCTACGCCGCCTCACGAACAGGCTACTTCTCCTCGCCATAAGCCGTCGAGGCCGGACCAGCGCCGCCCGAATCGAAGCGTCGGCGCGAATCCGGCCGAGGCCAACTCCAGCGCCCGGCCTGGCGAGGGTCGGCGCCCGAAGATCTGCCGCGGCCGATCCAATTCAGCGGCGGCCGCGATCCAGACAGTGGGAGGAGTCGGAGAAACGGCAGTTGGTGGAAGTAGGAGGAGATGGCGGCGTGTAGCTGCGCCTTGAGGCGGAACCGGCGGCGCCACGACAACAGCGGAGGCAGCGTCAAGCAAGGGCACCTCGAGTCGCTTTGGGCCAAAGGGGCTGAGCTCACCCAGCCGGCTCTGCCCGAACCTCATGGCGCCCGGGCAGGAGAGGCCTGGGCGTCAGGATCATCTTCCTTTTCGGGCCGCGGCACCGCCACGGATGGAGCCTCAGGAGCCCCCTTCAGCTTCTTTGCCGCGGGCGCCGGCCTGGCCGAAGAACATGGACATCAGATCTCGTCAATAGAGCAATAATCAAGACGGAAAGCAGGCACTTACAGGTCGTCGCTGGTGGACTCGAGCAGCCTCCGGCCATACTTGAAGCCCGAGAGCCGGCTGCAGGGATCAGCTTCCAGGGGATCAGGAGCCGGAGGCGTCTGCGGATCGCCCGGGGCGAGGCAGACCAGCAGGGACCAGCCCAGTCCGGTCCTTCTTCGGGATCGGGGGCAGGCTTCTGCCTCCCCGCTCATCCTCATCCTCGTCGTCGTCACTCTCGGGGAGGCGGAGAAAGCGGGGCCTGCGCTGCAGGGGGGGAGCCCTTGACTCTGCCCCCGAATCAACCCCCTCTCCTGGCTCTTCTTCCTCCACCTCTTCACCGGAGTCGGAAGAGGACACGTCCACCAGGTCCTCCGGAGCCTCCACGACGCAGGCCGTCCCCATTGGCAGACGGGCATGGGCCCCACAACCTGCTCCCAATCCTCGCGGAGGAACAGGCGGCGGGGCACCCTCGGTCTTGCCACATCGCCCCCAACCAAGGGCTGGAGGACCCGTCGCGGATCCTCGCTGGCCAGGGCCACGGGGCTCAGGTGAGGCCTCCACATCGAGGCGAAATCTTGGCCAAGCGGAGCCGATTGGTGCTCGGGAACTCCCTCGGCAGCGGCCGGTCAGCCTCGCCCGCCACCCGCGTCGGCCCGGCCAGATCTGCATCCATCTTCTCGGCACCGGCTTGGCGGGATCCCGGCAACCGCTCGGGACCAGCCGTCGGAACTCTCGGTGGGCTCCGTGGGCAGGATCAGCCGAGGGTGGATCCGCCGAGCATCCACCAAGACCCACTTGCTCCTGAAGCCCTCAATCTTCTTCCCAGGGTTTGAAATGGCGATGGCTCCGCCCGTGTCTTGACGGCTTCAGCGCCTGGAGGCGGAACCATGGGAGGTTCGGAGGAAGAAGTAGTGGCGCAGCAAGGCCACGAGGGCTTCACCCCAACATGGGCCTCACAATAGTAGGCGAAGATTTCGAGAAGAAGGGCGGAGTTGGGATGGAGGTGCGAGCTTGGATGTTGTAGTAGCGGAGGGCAGAGAAGAAGAACTTCGAGAGAAGGGAGGCACCGGACCAGCAATGATGGCGCTTGCGAAGAGCGGGTAGAAGGTACTCCCCGACCCTCGAGGCGGAGGAGCCGGCCTTGAACACCGCCGTTCCATTGACGCCCTGTGCCTCCGCCAACCGGCGCATCAGGGCAAGGCTCACCGCTGACACATTTGGCGGGTCCAAGGCAAGAGAGTACCAGGCTCCGGCCGGGGTTTGGCGAGGGGCCATGACTGGCTAGGGCACGAAGGCGGAGTGGATCTGAAGGTCTTGGAAGCAGGGAGGAGAGGCGCAAGAAAGGGGATCTGGCGACAAGCTGGAGAAAGTAAAGGAGGCAAGGAAGATGCCGCTCTATTATCAACCAGCAGCAGTTGCGAGGCTCCCACGATCAATCGACCGCCACGCTTGGCGCCCAAGGCCGCATGAGCTGTTAGGAGCCACGATGCGCCAGACTTGCCCTTTCACCTCTCTGCTCGGCCAAGTTGAGCGCCCGTGGGCCAGGGGCTCTTGTCGGCGTTCAGGAGCAGGGGTCCCCAGACTTGCCTGCACTGCGGCTGCGGCGTGGCTCAAAGGAGGCCCAGGACAGCCCATCTTCATCAACACGAGCTCAAGACCCTCGCGAGGGGCCAAGCCTCGCGGGGCGGGCGACAAGGAGCTTCCTCAGCCACGGCCTCGTCGGGCTGGCTCATGAGGAGGCAGAGAGTTCAAGGTAGGGTACCTCGCGAGGTGCCCATGACACAAGCCATGACGACCAAGGGCGCCAGTCGGGCGCCAGTCGGGCGCCAGTCCGCGCAGCGTCCTCCTTTCCTCTTTGGTGCAAAGGGAGCAAGCGCAGGCAAGAGCATCAAGCAAAGGCATCTGTTTCGGTGCAACAAGACCAAGACCAGCCCCAACGGCTGGAAGGGAGTCATCGTGGAGCCCAAGCGAGCGTCATCACCCGAGCCTTTGGCGGCGAGGACCAACTTTAGTCAGGATAAGTGTACCCGCTGTTCCCCTTCAAATTGGCCAATTGTTGGCGCCCTTCCGCTCAATATATGGGAAGAGGCCGGGGCCTTCGTCTATATAAGTAGAGCTAGCCACCATCGTGAAAAGGGGGCATTTGGAATCGAGAGAGAGATAGAAACCCGATCCTCAAGCTAGAGCGGCGAGACAGACATAGCAGTTCATCACATCCACCAAGAACAGACCCTCGAGGCTGTTCTTCCTATCTTGTTCCTCAATAGCCCAGAGGCAATCCACCACCCCACAAACTAGAGTAGGGTATTACACCTAGCGGTGGCCCGAACTAGTATAAATCTTGCGTCTCTTGTGTTGTTCTTCCTAGTAGTTTTAGGTCCTGCGATTCGGCGAGGTACGAGACGGTGGAGGGTTGGATCTCCGCGCGCACCCCAGAGTTCGAACCTTAAGGGTCTGCCGGAACCCGAAATCCGACACTCACGTCTTGAATCTTGGGACGAGATTCTTGTTTAGTGGGGGTGAGTTGTCACATCACTAGCTTCTGGCATTGCACTAGGCTAACTTCATGTGTGCATCATGTTTAAACTTTGAAAGAAACTTGAAATGGGGATTGCCTAAACCCTAGCATTAAAGGAATTCACTAGGTTCAACCAAAATATTTCGATGAAATCCAAATGGCTTTCAAAAATGTTCATCATTCTTGGAAAATCTGGAAAGCTTGATAACGGAAGGTGATGCACATTTTTCCATGACATATTTGGGCTCTGGATTAAATCATCTCTATTTGCATTTGGGCATTTACATGGTATTAAATATTTTAAATGCTCAAATAATCATAAACTAAAATGTGTAATGTAGGATATATTCCCAATAGTGATCATGAGTAGTTTCATGATTTTTGGAAGTGTCTAAGTATTTTTAATAAAGCCCTAAAGACTACAGAATAATAGAAAACAGAAACAAATAAGAGAGAGAGAGAGAGAGAGAGAGAGAGACTCACCTGGGCACTTACCTGGCACTCTGGCCCACCTGGCGGCCCATCTGAGCTGGCCGGGCTTCCCACCTCCTCCTCTCTATCGTCTTCCTCCCCCTCGCCCCGAAGCAGTTGCGTGCCAGGACGCGCGAGCGCCGACGCCACCCATGCCACCTCCTGCCAGCTAGCTTGCATGGCGCCGTGGACAGACCCGCGGGAGCCGTCTGGATCGCGCTGACCGCCCCGCCACTCTCCCCCTCGCCTTCCTCTCGCCCTCTCCACCATGGCCGAGATGCTCGCGAGCTCGCTGCCGCCATAGCCACAACCACCGTGCTCCCTTCGCCTCGCCGTTCGGTCCCCTAGCTCCGCCTAGCGTTATCTTTCTTCCACCCCGAGCCACGCCACCACGAGAGCTCTACATCGCCGCCACGAGTCGTCTTCCCCGAGCACGGCCGCCAGACTCCATCAACGGGTTCGTCGCCTTCCGGTCGTCCCCGAGAAAGCTGATCCTGTCGTCAGCCTCACCGTGAGCTCCCGGTCCTTTCCCCCTTAACCATGTCGTCATTTTCGTCCCGTAGCCACTGCCCCGCGAGTAACCGAAGCCGCCGTCCGCCATGGCCGATGAGGTCCTCGCTCCTGAGCACCTCAGCTCCGACCAGTTGCACCAATGTGCTCCTGGAACACCAGAGATGTCGCCCAGCTACGTCGCTCGCTCGCCCGCAAGCTGCAGTGCCCCGCCCGTGCCCCACCGAACTCCGGCCGCCGCCTTTGAGCTCGTGGCCGTCGACTCCGGCCACCCCAGGCCCGGCTCGCCACCGGCCCGGCCTGCGCGCCATCTACCGTAGAGACCAACAGCGGTTCAAACAGCGGCTTTGTCTGTGAAACCGAGCAACTCCGGCGAGTTGCCGCCATGGTTTTGGTCGCCGTCGGCTGAACTCCGGTGACGCCGACGTGGCGCACTTACTTAGCCACTAATGACCCTGCTAATTACCCCCTGACTCACTTTCATATGGGCCCCACGCCCTAATTAACCCAGGTTTGTTCCTGTTTAAATAAAACTAACCCCCACGGGCCCCACGGTCGATTTGACTGGCAAATCCACTGATTGACCGACCCCACACGTCGGTGTTGACCATCTTGACTTATGCATTGACGGGCCCACATCGGCGTCACTAACCAGCCCCAGTCACCGACCAGTGGACCCCACTGGTAGGTTTCACCTGGAGGCACCCAGTTGACCTGCTGACATCAGGGTGATATCATGCTGACGCAATATGTATTTTCTGGATTTATTTTAATTCAGATAATTCCAGAAATAGCTAAAACTTCAAAAAATCATAGAAATCCAACCGTAACTCCAAATTAAATAATTTATATATGAAAAATGATCAAAAAAATCCAATCTATCCATCTGTAACGTTTTCATGCATGTTACAACAACTTATAGCTGCTGTTTAGCACAAATCATATAAATGGCATTTAAACCTTCACATATGGAGTTTGAATTTGAATCTTGAATTCAAACCAACTTCATTTAACTTGTTGCTAGTTTCATTAGATCAAACCACAGCATATTGCCATGTCATGATCATGCATCATATTATGCATTGCATTGATTGTGTTCTTCCTTGTTTGCCGGTGTTTGCCCCCTCTTAGTAGACGACGTACCGACGATGAGTTCGATGACACCGATGAAAAACTACACTATCTTCAAAAGTGCCAGGCAAGCAAAACCCCCTTGTTCATTCTAATACAATCCCACTCTCTCGCTCCTGCTCTCTTTTACTGCATTAGGACAACAACCATTCAAATGTTACTTGCTGCGGTAGCTGAACCCCTTTATCCTCTGCATGACCTGTCATTGCCACAGTAAATAGATGAAACCCACTAGCATGAGTAGGAGTTGTTTGAGCCTTGCTGTACCTACTCATTCATGCATGCTTGTCATGCCTGTTACTGCTTAGAGTTGAGTCGGGTTTGATTCATCGGGGATGAATTGGAATGGTGTTGAACATGTCCTACTGTGTGTGAGCTAAGCATGTGAACACGATTTGGTAAAGGTAGTGGTGAGAGGCCATGTAGGAGTACATGTTGGGTTGTCTAATTGAAACCGTCCTCAGGAACTGAGTTCTGTGTTTGTGATCCATGAACAGTTACTACCACACATTGGGTTCCGGTAACTCGACCCCTCTCGGCTTCTTAACCACCCTTGTCCTCTGTCCCCGAGTTGCAAGTAGTTTCTGGTGTTTGTAGTATCTTTGGAGGCTGTCTTGTGATCTTGACCCGAGGGTGGGCTTTGATCACGGTAGGCACGTGGTCGGGTATCAAGGCGCCCGATTGGTGTCATGAGAACCACTGTACACATTGTTCGGGCCGTATGTGGAAACCTCGGCCTTGACTGCGGATGGAACACGAATAGGCGATAACTGGACTAGAGACTTGAGTGTTTAGGTAGGCCGTGGCCGACACCCTCATTGGGCTTCCACTTGAAGGTTACCAAGTACATGTCGTAAACGGGCGGTAATGGTGAGAGAGCGTGTGTGAAGAAGTACACCCTGCAGGGTTAACATCATCTATTCGAATAGCCGTGTCCGTGGTAAAGGACTTACGGGTTGCCTATAACGGTTCATAGACAAGTGAAAGTGGATACTCTAAAATCGCCAAGATAAGCGTGAGTGCTATGGATGGCGTTCGTGAGGGAGGCGGGGCGGATCCATAGTGGTGTATTGATATGGTGAATATGTGGACTCGTGTGCGCCACGTCAAAAGAGTTACTTGCAGTCTTAGTTCGGGATAGCCACCGAGTCAAAGCTGGCTTGCTGCAGTCAAACTCCACCACCCCCTTTGTTGATACTGATGCATATGTAGATAGTTCTGATGTAAGTCTTGATGGGTACATTTTTACTCACGTTTGCTTATTTTATGTTTTGCAGAGAGACTTCAGTCTCACTAGTAGTTCCGCGTGGACTTCGACGTTTAGCTTGTTACCTTAGCTACGATCTTGTACCCTTGGGAGGGTCTTATAGATAGTCAGGCTTCTCAGCCTTCTTCATTTGTAGTTGTCTGTACTCAGACAAGTTAAGCTTCCGCATGTGCTTGCTGCTTGTATGCTCTGCATGTTGGGGTCATGAGACCGATGTTTGTAATACTTGGCTCCTCGGAGCCTAATGAATAAATACTTGAGTCGTAGAGTTATGTTGTGATGCCATGTTGTATTTACACATATCGAGCATATTGTGTGTATGATTGAAATGCTTGGTATGTGTGGGATTCGACAACCTAGTTGTTTATCCTTGGTAGCCTCTCTTATGGGGAAATGTAGTCTTGTGTTTCCATGAGCCATAGTAGTCCGCTTCTGGCCGGTTCATCAGTCCTCGCTAGCCCAAAGACTCTTGCTCGGAACACTGACTGGCCGGCATGTGATTCACGCCGTTCGTATACATCCCTTCAGGGAAATGTCACGCGGTGACATCCGGAGTCCTGCCTAGCCTGCTACAGCCCGGGTTCCCGGAGTCCTGTTAGCCCAGTGCTACAGCCTGGATTCGCACGCTGTTGACCGACATGCTCGATGTTGATTCATGTATGCCTGTCCCTGTAAGTTAGTGCCACTTTGAGTTCACGACTAGTCATGTCGGCCCGGGTTCTATGTCATATGGATGCTAGCGACACTGTCATATACGTGAGCCAAAAGGCGCAAACGGTCCCGGACCATGGTAAGGCGACGCCCGTGGGAATACCGTGCGTGAGGCCGCAAAGTGATATGAGCGGTGTGACTTAGAATCGGGGTCCTGACATGAGTTATGTGATTTGGTGACCGAATGTTGTTCGGAGCCCGGATGAGATCACGGACAGGACGAGGAGTCTCAAAATGGTCAAGAGGTAAAGATTGATATATAGGACGATGGTATTCGTACACCGGAAGTGTTCAGGGGTACCGGGTACATATCGGGTCACCGGAAGGGGTTCTGGGCTTCCCCCTGGCAACTAGATGGGCCTAATGGTCCAAGAGTGGGACAGACCAGCCCCTAATGGGCTGGTGCGCCCCATGTAGGCCGAAATAAGGGGGGAAGGAAAGAGGAGAAGAGAGAAAGGAAGAGGAGGGATTCGGCCTCCCGCTTCCTTCTCTCCCCCTCCTCCTTCCTTTCCCCTTTGGGAATTATGGTAAGGGACGCGAATAGGATTAGGGCCCCAAGTAGGATTCCTCCTACTTGGGCGCCCCCTTGGCTGCCCCCTCTCCCTCCCACCTATATTTTACTCACGTTTTTACTCATGTTTGCTTATTTTATGTTTTGCAGAGAGACTTCAGTCTCACTAGTAGTTCCGCGTGGACTTCGACGTTTAGCTTGTTACCTTAGCTACGATCTTGTACCCTTGGGAGGGTCTTATAGATAGTCAGGCTTCTTAGCCTTCTTCATTTGTAGTTGTCTGTACTCAGACAAGTTAAGCTTCCGCATGTGCTTGCTGCTTGTATGCTCTGCATGTTGGGGTCATGAGACTGATGTTTGTAATACTTGGCTCCTCGGAGCCTAATGAATAAATACTTGAGTCGTAGAGTTATGTTATGATGCCATGTTGTATTTACACATATCGAGCATATTGTGTGTATGATTGAAATGCTTGGTATGTGTGGGATTCGACAACCTAGTTGTTTATCCTTGGTAGCCTCTCTTATGGGGAAATGTAGTCTTGTGTTTCCATGAGCCATAGTAGTCCGCTACAGCCCGGTTCATCGGAGTCCTGCTAGCCCAGCACTACTGCTCCGGAACACCTGACTGGCCGGCATGTGATTCACCATCACTGTTACCATGTTGTCGTGTTGACAGAACTCATATAATTCCCTGATACTATGCTGGAGTACGAGGGACGTCATCGAGGTGAACGTGTGCAAAACTCAGAGGTGTCGTACGCTCGGTACTTGATCGGTCGAAACGAGAATAAGTTCGACTACATCAACCGCGTTGGCAAACGCTTCCGCTTTCGGTCAACAAGGGTACGTAGACACACTCTCCCCCTCTCGTTGCTATGCATCTCCTAGATAGATCTTGCGTGAGCATAGGAAATATTGAAATTGCATGCTACGTTTCCCAACAAGACCATGCTCAGCCTGAAGACAATGCTGAAGATGAATATAACGATCAGCAAGACCAAATTATTTACCTTGTTCATCCTCGAGTTGCCAATGAAGTTCTTATTGAGAAGATTCTTGATAGCATCAATGCGCTTGGTCCTCTTACTCGATCAAAATCTACGCAACTAGCAAACTTCTGTGGGCACTTTGCATTCGTCTCCATACCCGAACCCAAGAAAGTTGATGAAGCCTTCATGGAACCTGAATGGATTCAAGCTATGCAAGAAGAGCTTCAACAATTTGAGCTCAACAATGTCTGGGAGCTAGTCAAACGTCCTGATATTCACAAGCACAATATTATTGGCACCAAATAGATCTATCGCAACAAACAAGATGAACATGGTCAAGTTGTCAGAAACAAAGCTCGTCTCGTTGCTCAGGGTTACACACAAGTGGAAGGAGTTGATTTCGCTGAAACCTTTGCTCCTCTAGCAAGGCTTGAAGCTATTCGCATACTGCTAGCCTATGCTAACCACAACAATATCTTTCTCTATCAAATGGATGTGAAGAGCGCTTTCCTCAACGTCAAAGTTGAAGAAGAAGTATATGTAGCTCAACCACCTGGTTTTGAAATCCAAAGCATCCTGATATGGTATACAAGCTCAACAAGGAACTGTATGGCCTCAAACAAGCACCTAGATCTTGGTATGACACACTCAAAGACTTCCTGAAAAGCAAAGGCTTCAAACTTGGTTCCTTAGATCCCACTCACTTTATGAAGATTTATGATGGAGAGCTGTTTGTATGCCAAATCTATGTGGAAGACATTATCTTTGAATGCACTGACAAAAGATATAGCGATGAGTTCGGGCATATGATGCAAGAGCAATATCAGATGACCATGATGGGGGAGTTGAAATTTTTCCTAGGTCTTCAAATCCGTCAATAGAGAAATGGCATCTTCATATCACAAGAAAAATATCTCAAAGATTGTCTGAAGAAGTTTGGAATGCAAGAATGCAAAGGGTACACGATGCCAATGCCAACCAAAGGCCAATCGGGCCCCGACGACAATGGTAAAGAGTTCGATCAAAAGGTATACCGCTCCATAATTGGTTCTTTATTGTACTTATGTGCATCTAGTCCAGATATAATGCTTAGCTTTTGCATGTGTGCCCGATTCCAAGCGGCACCAAAGGAGTCGCATCACCTCACGGTAAAGCGAATACTTTGATATTTGGCTCACACCCCAATGCTAGGATTATGGTATCCAAAGGGCTCTGAGTTTTATCTAGTTGGATTCTCAGATGCTGATTATGCTGGTGACAAGGTTGATCACAAGTCTACATCAGGCACATGTCATTTTCTTGGACGATCTCTTGTCTGTTGGTCTTCAAAGAAGCAGAATTGTGTATCACTCTCCACTGCTGAATCTGAATATATTGTTACTGGATCTTGTTGCACTCAGCTTCTCTAATGAATCAAACCCTCAAGGACAATGGCGTCAACATGAAGAATGTACCCCTCTACTGTGACAATGAAAGCACCATCAAGATTACTCACAATCCAGTTCAACACTCGAAGACAAAGCACATTCAGATCCGTCATCACTTTCTCAGAGACCATGTGTTGAAGGAAGACATTGATATTAGTCACGTCAACACTGAAGAGCAATTGGCAGATATCTTCACGAAACCCTTGGATGAGAAAAGGTTTTGCAAGCTGTTGTCTGAGCTAAATATCTTAGAATCCTCGAATGTTTTGTGAATGGACACACATCCTAATGCTTATGCATATTGATGACTTAGGTGCGCAACACACAAAGTAATGTATACATTAATTTGGAAATTGACTTCAGAGCGTCACGATAATTGTGCGCCATGTTTGGGTCTAATACTTCCTATACGGTGGGTAACGCCACCACCAACTTTTTTTGAACATTTTTGGCATCACATTGCATTATCTTCAAAAATTGATTTGGCTTCAACATTGATTTATCTTCATGGTTTATCTTCACAATGTCACAATGTCTGATTTGGACTATGTTGCCTAATACACACACACACACACACACACACACACACACACACACACACACACACACACACATATATATATATATATATATACATAAACACTATTCTGATCACAACCTGAACTGCTCGAGTAACGGGCCTGAACTTCCCTCTGTACGAACCCGACCTTCGGGCTATCTTCGCAACTGTGCCTTCTACTGCGAGTTTTTCTGATCATTCGTGTTGTTGGCGATGTAAGTGTAATGTTTACACGGTTTTTAGAATCTAAATGCTTGTTTTGATTAGGAATCTAGCTCTTTGGCGGATGTGCTCTCGGGTGGTGATGAACATGGGTCTGTCACAAGTGTTTTGCATGTACTGGATGTTCTAGGATCTATAACTGGATGAAAATTGGGTTTAGGTACGAGTTTACTTCATGATTTGTTGTTATTTTCGAACGAAATCGATTTGGTGTTCCGCCACATCTGTTCTTCGTCTGCGGGATTGGTTTCGGCCGCTGTTGTAGATTTGTAGGTTTTCTGTTCAAATTGGGTGTGGATTGGCGTGCATCAGTGTGACAGAATGCTGCCCATCTTGTAAATTTGATTATTCGGGCTCATACAAATCGAAATCCGGCGATTGGATCTTCTGCCTCCCGCCGTGGTTTTTTGTTCGAGCGACAATATGATGGGGATCATTTTCTTATTTATCTGGAGCCTGATGACGTTCGAAATGGCGGTTGAATCCTTCCCGTTTTGTTAATTTGATTTGGCTGGCTCATTCATTCCGAATTTCCGGATTGCACTTTCCGCCTCCCGTCGTGGTTCGTTGTTCGAGCGCATTGATTGTTGATGGCGGATCTTTTTTGGATGTTTTATCTGGAGTATGACGACGTTCGAAATGGCTGTTGACGTGTCGGAATTGACCCAAATGATTAAATCTGGGAACCAAATTTAATCGGGGTTGTTTTTTCAATCAATTTTCGTTTTGTTGTACAAGCTGGACTGCTAGAACTTCCGCACCTGAACTTCTGCGTTCTAGGTATATTGGACTTCAGTTGATGTTTGTTGATTTCGATAATCACTATCTTCAGAAGATGCTGGACTTCTTTCTAATTAATGGTTTAACTTTTGTGTTTCCAGATTGCATCCAATATGTTGCAAGGCGAAGGTGCATGGTGCTATATCTTTTCTTATTTTCATTTTTATAATTTTAGTTCACGAGATGTTATTTTAAAGTTTGTCTAAGTGGGCAATCATTTTGATTAGTCCAAGTATGAATGCACTTTTTCCGGATCATCTAACGGTTGTTGTACAAAATTTGGACTTCTGTCTTGTCCATACACGAACTTACATTTTCGTTCTTTGCAATGTAATGGGAAGCAAGCCCCTCTGTATTTCTTTCTGTTTTTATGTTATTTTTCGTACTTTTGCATTGCTTTGGATTTTTTTTTTGATAGTCCCATGAGCAACCGTGTAATTTTCGTACGGATATGCGTATATTTCTTATTTTTTTCTAGTATGTTTTCGTACTTATAGTAGTTGTTTGGTCTTGATTAGTAACTATCCCGAACTTCTGTATGCTAATTGTTTTTATAATGGTAATTTTGAGGTTTTGCCAAAGCCCCGAACTACTTCTTTTTGTTTCTTTATGGCTTATTTATTGTTATTGATTTACTTCTTTTATTATAGTACTTGTACTTCTGTTCTTTATTTTTTGAACTTCTTTTGTCTTGGTTTTTAGGGGCATATTTATGTATGTATGCTTCTTCCTTTAGTAGTTTATTTTGCCATCTATTTTTTGGTTTTGAGGATACCAGCTTTGCTGTTTTTGTGATCTTATCTCATAATAATAGGTGCATTCAAATGGTGCATTTAAATTATCTAGACATGTATTTACTATTTTAGCTCCTGGGGGGTAAAACTGTAAATTTGGTGTGGCTTCAAGTCCCACGACAGACATGCATTAACTGGCCATCTCCGTTGCCACCACACTGCCGAAATTTCCTCTCCCTCATCGCTCGCTCTCTCTTCCCTCTCCGTCGCTCCATTGCCTCCTTCAAGCTACTCCCCACGATTTCTCCGCCTTTGTCCCGTCTTCATGAGTGGAATGCTTGGCGCCTCCCGCTCCTATTACCCCCCCCCCGCCCCGCGCTCTCCCTCGCCCAGCCCGCGATCCTCTGCTCTGAAACGAGGGCGGCAACTACTTGCGCGTGGTGTTGTGGGGAGTGAAGAACCGCCGCGGAATCCTGCTTGGAGAGGTACAAACGTTGTGCCCCGCCCCCTCCCCCCTAATGCCTATATTCACTTTCACCAGATCTGTCGAGGCCTGCCCTGATTTCTCTGTTTGCTCTCTCCTACGCCTCCTATACACCTTTTATGATGGTTTGGTTGGAAATAAGGTAGGGTTCTTGGTCGTGTGGTGGTTGGAATGCACCCCTCCCCCCGGCCAGTTGTTTGTGATATGCTTGTGTGTGGTTTTTCTTTTTCCCCTTTGTTGATTTTAGGAGTCAGGTGCATGTCAGAGAGGTTGCGGTGTGGTTGTTGATGCTAGATCTGTTGTATCTAATGACATTAGTGTTGTGGATTTGGAGGTCTATATAATGTTTGGGACATTGTAGTTAGTTTCTGGATACGTTTTTTGTTGTGGTTGCCTATATGTGCTACTTTCTATTTCATACTTGTCGGTTCTAGTTGTTTGTAGTTGGTTCTCGTTGTTTGTAGGTGGTTCTAGTGCTTGAGTTAGTTCCCTTTTTGCATTTTGTTGTATGTTTTTGTACTTGCTAACTATCTGGAGTTAATCTTCTTTTGCTTCTGAGTTGTTCTAGTGTTTTGGGCATTCATCGAGGTGGTTGTGTTGTCGGGCTTCAAAATCATCTCGGGTATCCTAATGGAGTTGTATTTTTTTTATAAATAGTAGTATTGTTATATGTGTCTACCCATTTCTTCATTTGGTATTTATGTTGGACTGCCAGTCTTAGTAGTGTGAACTTCTAACAAGTTTTGTGTGTATGTATTTTTACACATGGGTTATGTGTGTGCCATTTCATATTTAAAGTACATATCTTTGTTTTTTTTTGTTGTCTTTGATTGTGATGGAATTTGGTTGAAGTTCTGTTTATGCACCTTTTGTTTTACTGCTTTGTTTTATATTGTTGAACTTCAGGAGATTAATCTTGTATGTAGTATCACCTCTGGTGTAGTGTTTTTTTATATTTAGTATGTAATTTTTAGATTGTTTTGTTATGTTTACTGCTTTGTTAGTTATTGTTGAACTTCAGGGTATTGGACATTGAAGTAAAAGTAGAAGTCCCTTTTGTGTATGATTGTACATTAGAACTCAGCTGCCCTTTTTACTTGCATTTTTTGTAGTTGGTGATGAGTTGAATAGTTCTGAAAAAAATGTCTGCGATAAAGATGGAGCTTCAGAGGTTAATACTGATGCTCCAACATCTGATGCGGCTAAATCACCCAATATTCCTTTAACTGTGATTGTTGAGGTTGCTTCGAGCCTTGAGAATTTTTCAAGGCTTGAGGATCTTGCTTCTGCAGCTCTTGCTTCACCTAGTATGTGAAACCCCTTTTCTTTTCAATTTTAAAGTTTTGAGCCATGTTGTTTAGCTTGTTCATGTTGTTTGTTTTTGTTATTTTTCCTTACTTTTTTTATTTTTTGCTTCGATTTTTTGTGTTCTTTGCAGATGTGTTTAAACACCATCAACGATGTTTTATCTGATTTGGGTTTATCAGAAACCCCTGCTGCTGCTGAGGAGGGGGCTCCGTCAGTCAAAGGTTGTGATTCCGTTCAGGATCCTTTGTGCTCTCTTCAGATGTCAGAGAGCCTTGATCATTGATCTGTTGATGGCCTTGAACACATCACACAACCCGAGGATGTGCCTCTTGACTTCTCTGGAGGACCAACGTAAGAGGAAGAAGCGAGAAGATTTTGACAAAAGAGGGCGGCCCGCCTTGAGAAAGGTTACGATGTTCTGGATGCATTCGTCTTGGTGAGCTCACTTTGTTGAGGGAGGCGTGCCGTGTGGTAGTGATGACCTTTGTTGTCCTGTTAAGAAGAAAATCAAGAAGGCTGCTGCGAGGAAGCTAGTAGTTGGTGCGATTACTCCTCGGAAGAGCCCACGTGTTTCAAGGCCTGCACAAGTTGTTGAAGATGAAGGGTTAGGCCTTGGTAGTGCATACGCCGTAGTCCTCGTGTGCTTGCCACTGCCGCGCCTACACCTTCTCCGCTTGGTGTTGGTGCATCTGGTAAGGGGAAGAAATGCAGCGTGAAGCGCAAGGTTCCACCTGCAAAGGTCAACAAGGGTGTGAAGAAGCGTTCTCGTGTTAACCCAGAAGACAAGGATGATACTAATTTCAATGTTGTTGATGAGGACGACGTCGACAATGCTGTTGCAGCTAATCAGGTATTAATGCCCCATGTTTACTGTTTTTTAGAGCATTTGCCGCTATTTTGCTGTAGTTTTATTTTGTTTTTAGCACTGCCTTGGCGTACATAGGTGACCTTCTGCTCCATCTCTATATAGACGAATAAATTAGCCGATGTGCTTTGCTTTTACGGTATTACTGCATTTGTGTACATAGTTGGACTTCTGGGTATATACATGAACAAATTAGCTTAATTGTTATGGAATACATGTTTGATTACTGCCTTAGTGTATATGGTTGAACTTCTGCTCTTTTAAGTTTCCATCATTTTTGAAAGCATGTTAAGTAGTGTTCATACATTGTTGTCTTGCCTTTGTTGACATAGTTGGACTTACGAGATAAATGTTTGATTCTTGCTTTTGCACACATGGTTGAACTTACGCTTTGTATATTTTCAAGAATTTGAAAGCATGTTAACTTCGGTCATACATGGTTGTATTGCCTATGTGACATAAATTTGGACTTACGGTATTTATTTTTATTCTTGCCTTGTTGTACATGGTTGAACTTCTGTATGTAAATTTCCAACGTTTTGTTAGCATGTTAACCACGGTCATACATGGCTGTCTTGCCTATTTAGACATAGGTGGACTTACGAAATGTACTGAGTTTGTAATTTTGTAGGCACTAGTGGAATTTTGGTGTAGCTTGCGTATCTCATCGTGTATCTCATTTTTTCCAGTATCAGCTTGTGAAGTGGCCTGACAGGAGGAAGAGAGGATGCAAAGCGCCCGAAGAAGGTGGCCAAGGAGGAGGTGAGGCAAAACGTTTTAACAAGACGCTTCGCTGCTCACTTGGAGAGGTGAAGACGTGTGCGAAAATGCTATAGCTTAGGCACAAGACGAGGGTTATCAAGGCTGGTTTTGGTTGTGTGTTTGACCTGAAGGTTGATTCCAACATTTCTCGCCCTTTGATGGACAACATCTACATGAGGATTGACGCTGCAACCATGGTTCTGGATATGGGTGAGGCGAACAAGGTTCTACGTATTACAAATGATGCTATTCACCATCTGTTTGGATTCCCTCAAGGTAATCGTACCCCTCCTAGGCCTTCGATGATGGGTTTGATGACGCTGTTATGAGGTTGAAGGGCAAGCTTGGGTACGCTAGGAGTGACGACATCAAGACAAAGGATCTGCGGAATATCCTCGCGGATCTTGTGAAGGATGAGACGAAGGATGATCTTACTCTGCAGGTGTTTTACCTGATTATTTTCATGAAGGTGGTTATCCCTGGAACGTCTACACGAGTGTCCAAGGAGGCAACAATGGCTGAGAATCTTGTGTTTGAGGATATGGCAGATATGGACTACTGCCAGTTGGTTGTTGATGACCTTCGAAGTGCTGTTATTAGGTATCAGCAAGGTACTAGAAGAGGAAAAGCTATCACAGGCTGTGCCATCGCGCCGCTTCTTATGTACCTGGACTGCCTTATCATTGGCAAGACGCCTAATGTTGACTTGAGGACGCCTCGCATCAATTACATGGATCAGGCTAAGCTTCTTGAGCTCGCTGTGGCTGACTTGGTCAAGAAAGGTGATGACGACCCAGCCAACTGGGTGTTTGGGAGACTACCTGTGATTCTTTTCTGTGTAGTTAGTAGTGCCTTTTGTGTGCATGGTTGAACTTCTGCTATGTACATAGATGACCTTTCTGGTTCATATAGATGATGGTTAATTAGCTTAACTGCTTGGCTTATATGGCATTAATGCCTTTATGTACATATGTGAACTTGGATATATTCATATGAAATAATCTAAACTTTGTTGTTACACATGCATGGTTGAACTTACGCTTTTTAATTTTCCAACATTATTGAAATAATGTTAACTAGTGTTCATAAATGGTTGTCTTGCCTATGTAGACATAGTTGGACTTCGAGATACATGTTTGATTACTGCCTTGGTATGCATGGTTGAACTTCCGCTTTTTAAATTTCCAACATTCTTAAAACTAGTGTTCATACATGGTTGTACTGCCTATGTAGACATAGTTGGACTTCTGAGATACATGTTTGATTACTGCCCTGGTATGCATGGTTGAACTTCCGCTTTTTAAATTACCAACATTCTTGAAAGCATGTTAACTAGTGTTCATACATGGTTGTACTGCCTATGTAGACATAGTTGGACTTCTGAAATGTACTGCGTGTGTAGGCATTATTGGATTTTTGGTGTAGTTTTGTGTAGACATAACTTGAACTTACGATCTTGTCTTACGTATTTACGCTTGATGTTCTTTTCATTTGTTATGTGACGTGTTGATTTTTGTTTTCATATATGCGATGGAAGACACAGAGAGGTTGTGTTCTTTAGGGTCATTGAGCATACTGTTCTTACTATGGCTCGTCTTCTTGGCCTAGGTAGTGGAAATTCTCGAGATTTGAATTCTCGCGGGAAACTTGGTGCCCCACAATAGATCCGGGAGGTTCTTACGCCCGTGTGAGTCTGCGGTGGTGTTTCTTCCGATAGTTTGTTCGATATCATGAATATTTCCCTTTCTAGGATTGATGGACTTCGGAAACTATTTGTGGAGAGATGGCCCGTGTTAAAACAGCGGTTGAGCGCCTTAGTCGCGTGATCGGTATTCTTCCTCCCGGCCACGGTTTTGATTCTGAGTCTTCGGAGGAGATATTGTCGATTGAAGCTAAATATCTTGCCGAGCTTCGTGAGAGTGCTTCCCACCTCCGGGCTAGTTTTGTGTTGTTCAAGGAAATGCAGGACGCCCGATGCAAGCCTTATGAAGATGAGGCGAGTGTTGTTGTGAGAGAGATTCAGAGGCAGGACCCCGTTCATTTGGGTCGTGAAGGAGGCCATGTGGAGCGTACCGAAGAGGTTTGTTTATGTTGGCTTTTGATATTTCTTTTTGCAATAGTGTTCATTGTTAGCTTTGAGTTATTACTGTTATGCAGTTACAGGGCGACCTTCTCTGTTTATAGGACCTGAACTTCAAGTGCTTGACACTGAACTTCTATGATTTGTGATGGTGGCCCTTTTTTGTTACTTATTGTATCTTATGGTAGTTTGGTATGTTATCTGCTATGTTTCTTGTATTTGGACTTCCATGATGTGTCGGTTGTGATAGTGACCTTCTACGATTATGTAACGTGAACTTCTGCTGATTAGGTATTTGTCTTCTACATGATTATTTTCTAGTCTTTTTTCTTTTTGTTACTAGTATTTTCTTAGGTGACCTTCTCTGCTTATAGGACATGAACTTCAAGTACTTCTGCACTTGAACTTCTATGACTTTTGATGACTTTCCTTTTTGTCTTCTTTTGCATCTTAATGGTAGTTTGATATCTGGTCTACTATGTTTCTTGTATTTGGACTCCCATTATGTGCCAATTGTGGTACTGACCTTCTCTGATTATGTAACGTGAACTTTTGCTGATTATGTATTTGTTTTGTACATGATTATTTTTCTAGGCTGTTGATGATGGTCTTTGGGGTTAGGGAGGATGTTTTACTGTGCATGAAGATGATCATGTGCATGAAGCTGCCCACATGCATGATCCTTGCCCCTCTAGTGATGTATTAGTTGATGAGGTTCATGGCGGTGCAAATAAGGTACCATTTTTTCTTGTCCATTTGTCTTGTTGCCCTGAGACGGACTTGTTGTCCACAATGCATGAGGTTGATCAGCCCTTTGTAATGACTTTTTGTTTCTTTTTGGAGCAGCGAGAATGAAGATGTTAGTGTTGCTCCGAGAAGGCTTGAGACATGTCCGTCTCGTGCACCGCCGCTCCGACGGGGTGGTCTCGATCGAACCTCGATCGTCCGTTGGCGCCGAGGTTTCGATCTTGGCGAGGGCAAGAAAACCGGAGACATTATTTTGGAGAAAGATCATGTTGAGTCTGCTGTACAACCGGTGGTAGTACTGCGGCAAGCCCGGAGAAGTATCCTGCAGCCAGATCCATCGGTTGATGTTGATCTTTGGTACAAGCGGTGGTAATCTGCTGCAAGCCGGAGAAGTCTCCTGCAGCGAGCCATCGATTGATGTTGATCTTTGCCTGAGCACAACCAAATGTTTTCTTGTTTGATTCTCCGGTTGCTGGGTACTCTTTGGTGTCCTTCCCGACGACGCTGCAACGTCTACCGAAGACGACGATGAAGATACCGAAAGCGATACCTATGGAGAGGAGGTTGATCATTCCAGTGCTGCCACTGGTCTAGGCAAGGATCCATGAAGAGAGGAGCATGCTTCTCTCTTCTTTCCCCATCCCCTCCTCTCTTTGTTGTTTGGTTTTTAGTCCATGATATCCCCTGTGAACTGCCTGTGTGGTCTATGTTGAACTTCTGGTTTTTGTTGTTTGTCGTGTGGGTTGTAAAGAATGTTAAGTGAACCTGTTTTTCTATGTGGGTGGAGGTTTGTAATGCATGTGTTGTGATGTCTATGATGCTGTGGTTTTATCCTTTACGATGTAGCGGTGAGATGTGCTTATGTTTTGAATGTTTGTGCTTGAATGTTGGTCTTAATTGATAAGCTGTCGTGAATCTATGTGTTTTGAGTGTTCTTTGTTAATTGCTATTTTCTTTTTGGTGAGCGGATAGCGACCTTCTTTGTCGTCGAAAGAAGGTTGATGACTTTTATTGCAGTGTAACTAGGCTTAGGAATGATCGTTCCAAGAGGTGAGTGCAGCTGCTCAATATTTACATCATCCATGTGCCCCATGTGAATTGCCTGTGGTTTCTTACCTGAACTTCCCAACTCTATGTACCTGAACTTCTTTTGTTTTTTACTTCTCTGGTGCTGAATTTCTGGCATCTTTTGTACTGTACTGCCTGTTGTGATATAGCTGAACTTCTGTGCTAACATGTGTTACGAACTTCACGAGTATCCACGATCTTTGAACTTATTTTACTTTCTGTTCGCTTGTTTTAGATCAATGATTATGTTCCAAAACAAGGAGTGTGAAGCTTCTGTTGAAGATGTCGCAATATCTTTTGGTCCTCGCGGAATGCTTCGGTCTAATGTGGCTGAGTGTGCACTCTACTGTCTACGTGCGAAGTACCAGGGATCAGACAAACTCATCCTGCCGTATTGGGTTTGTGTAAGTCAACCATACAGTGATTTCTTTTCCGTTTTTTTCCTTACCATCTTTTTATTTAAAACTTGTTTGTCTCTTTTTTGTATTTTTTTCATATGTTGGTGTTGCCTGCATTATTATAGGACAAGATTTTCAGAGGTCAATTTGATTCCCTTGTGAGGAAGTACTTCATGGCGAGTGGTCCAGATAGCATGGATGCACATGATTCGGTATGCAATATCTTGTTATTTGCCTCTGTATTAGTTTTGCAGTGCGATCCGCTGTGTTAATATTTGTTTTTTTTCTTTTATGCAGTTCGATATTAATTCTCATTTTTTTAACGATTCGTGTGTTTATGATTGTTCAGGTTGTTTTCCCTACTTTTGACCCTCCTGAGGTTCCTGCTTCCATGGGTGGTGTCGGTCATTGGGTGTCGGTATTCCTTGACCTGAAGAATTCAAGGTTCCACTTCTCGATTCCTACTATGGACCAAAAGATGAATGTGCGATGCGCTTTGTTTGACGGATGACCGACAACATCAAGAGGCTTTGGAAGGATGCCAGCAACGATAGGGAGACACCCTTCAGTCCTCTTACCATCGACAATTTCCTCTGGATTGGATTGATGTCCCCCAGCAGCCAAACAAGTATGAGTTCCACTTTTTCTCTTTGTCACATCTGTTTAACTGTAGTTGTACTTCAATTTGCGGCGTGTTTAACTTTCGTTGGCTTTCTTTTTCTGTTCTAACAACTTGTTCTTTTTACTTCGTTTGATGGCGATGTCGAGTGCGGATTCTTCATGCTTACGAATGTTAATTCGTATCATGGAGGTTCTTACAAATTATTCCCATGAGAATATCGGGGATATCGAGGAAGGCGTGGCTGTACTCAATCGCTTCTTCTAACCTGTTTGAGACAGACTTCCTATCTCTGTTTGGCTACTACACATGTAAGTATTTTGGAAGTTGAATTTGCTTACACCTTTGCATCTTTTATTTTACGAACTTCATATTTTTTCTCTCAAACTTGGACTTACCTTGAGATCATTTGGGCTGCTGGTTTCGGAAGGAGAGGAGCATTTTCTTTGTATATGAACTTCATTTCTATCTTTTTTAATTTTGTTTGTGTGTTTGGTTTCAGTAATTTCTGTCCTTCCATTTCTTAAATGGACATGAGCATTTTTTTTCTAATTGAACTTTCAGATATGATGCCTTTCTATGGTTTTTGTTAGCTGTAGTTTAATGATTTCGAGTTCATCGGTTTATCTTGAACTGTGCCTCTAGTTGTGCACGAACTTCATTTAGTTTTTCTGCAACTAATTTTTTTAGGTCGACTTGAGTAGTAATCATGTCATGTTTTATTAGTTGTACTGCACATTGTGATGTTCACGAACTTCAGTTTGTTTTTCTTTGGTGATGTTTTCTCTTCTTTTTTTCTTTGTGATTGGATCCGTTGGAGTTGACCGATTACCACTACTCATTCATCGGGTCACGGGAATACCAGCCTAGGGAGGAACCGATGAGTCTGACTCCGATAAAAGATGATAGACCTCGGACCCTCATTCCTTCCAAGTTGGGGGAGCGGTGGCGGTATTCGTGGTACTCCAAAAACCCCATGCTACAGGAAGGCTGATGCAGTCGAAGCAGCCGAAGCAGAAGTGATTTTGTCCGATGATTATTTTGAGAAGATTGCTTACCCGAAGAGTGCTAAACGTGCTGCTGGAACTGTTGCTGGTAGAGGTGGGAAGAATGTTGTGATGACCAGGAGGAAACCGGCAGTTGAGTGCAGGAACATAACTACCTCCAAGCGAGCATCAAGATTGCCTTTGAAGTGGCGTTCTCCTGTCCCTCCCACGAAAAATATAGTTACCCTCATCTATCCGAGGCCGGAAGTTGAAGCAGTATGTCTTTGAGTAAAGAAGGTGCGGAGAAGTATTACGGGTGAGTTACCCTCTTTCTCTCGTTCCCTTGCCTTGGAGTTGAAGTGTACGAACTTACATTTGTTGTATTATACGAGCGCCATTGTTTTAGTATATGAACTTACATTTTATGTCTCCTCTTGCCTTTTGAGTTATAGTGTCTTGACTTTTGTTTTGTTGTTGTATCTGAACTTCTAATATATTTTTTACCATCCTTGGGAATGTGATTGACCTCACAGGACATTTCCTTTATAGGCTTTTCGGTGAAGGGCAGCAGATGGAAGGAGACATAATGGATTATCTCATAAATTTGTGGAAGGATAAGCCGGAGACCTCTGAGATATTCTGTAATGCTGACAGGGTTGTACTTAGTCCCTACTTCATACAGGTTTTAGTTCTTTGCACCCCTATCTCCTTTTTTTGCCTTAGTTTTGTTGTAGTGGCATCTGGGAGGTGTTTTAATTGTGTTTTGGTGAATGCAGTCTTTGCACGGAGTATGATTTCTTCTCCATAGCAGTTCCAAAGTTTGATGCAAAAAATCTCATGGTCTCCTCCCAATGTTTGTTCATGCAAGGAAGAAGACCTTCTTAGCATAAAGCTGGTTAGTTTTTCATAACTCTTGCTTTTTATTAATTTCACGTGAATCCTTTTGATGAGTTTGTCAATAAGATTTTATTCATTACGATTCTTAAGTCCATATGCTTTATAGTTTTTGCTCACCGGTCCTTTCATTCTTGGCAGGTTTTAATGATTCTATTCAAGCCAATTGGCACAATGGCGCACTTCTGATGTGCGTGGTGAATAGATATCGTCATTGACATTGACATCCTTGATTCACTTTCTTACGATAATATGGAAACGTCGCGATCGAGTTACCATGGGGACTGCCAAAATATCGTGAGTGTTTCTTAGCCTGATCCTCCTTTCACATTCTCTTGTTTGACACGGAGATTATTATGCCTTTTGTTGACAAAATATGTTGATGTCTCTATTTTGGTAATACTGCTTGAACTGACTATCATTTAGAAGTTGAACGTCTGCTAGTTTGTTTAGGTGGATCTTATGCGAGTGTCATTTTTTTATGTACCTGAACTTAACTATTTTGGTTAACATGTTTTAGACTTCATCTAATTTTGTCATTTCCGGCAGATAAAGAGATGCATTGGGTTGCTCGAGGAGGTGTCTGGCAAGGCTGCGAACAAGGCGAGCAAGCAGCCCTAAGCGGTGACTATTGCAAAGAGGCCGACTTTCATCGATGTTCCGAAGCAGAAGAGTACTGATTGTGGTTTCTTTGCCGTGAAGTTCAGCTCTTCGTTTGACGGCGACGAGATTGTTGAAGACTTTGGTGATGTTGAAGTATGTTCTGTCTTTGTTCTTGTCTCATCATCCTTTGATTTTTCTTGTGTTTTTTTGCTGTGACGCTCCTTTACTAAACCATCGTTTTCACCTTTCTTTTTGTTTGCAGGCTGCTTCAGATGACTGGAAGGCTGAGTTCATGGACACTCTGATTTTTAGCGAGAAGAATGAAGTCATGCGTTCAGAGCTCCCTAAAGAGATCCAGTCCTTTGGCCCATGAATTCGAAGCATTAGTTTCATCTGTAGATTTGATTTCGTACAGATTTTTAGGTTTGGCAATGATTTGAACAATTCCGTAAACATTTCGGTGTAAGAATGTTTTTAGTGATTTGTGTATCTACTATAGGTGAAGCACTACTACTTATGATGTTGCGGACAAATGCATTTGGTGTGAAGAATGATTTGGCTTTGTGAATTTCAATGTACTACGTCGTATTTTCAGTATCCATGTGTTGAATGTTTTTGCCCCAACAGATGTACCTGAACTTCTGCCTCGGTTTTGGTTGAACTGCTTGATTTTTTTGGTGTTGTTTATTATTGGGCCCCCAACATATGATTGTAGAATTGAACTACTGCTTTGAGATGTGCATTTGTCTTTCTTTGTTTTCGAGATGGAGAGGATATTACGTGTTGTGTAATGTATTGGTTATTTTCAACCCAACCAATATGTACGCTTTTGCGTAGAATCTGTATTTTGTTTTTGTGTTTTTCAAGTGGGAATGTATTACTCATGTAAATTTGTGCAGAGATATTGTTGACGTTTCTTTTATCTTTGTTGGCATTGTACATGAACTTCTGCACGTATCCAAGCAGGACCTGGCATTTGAAACACATTGTCCTAGGCTAGGCTTGATAACCTTAGTTTATGCGGTGAAACTTTATTTTTTTAAGCATATTCTTTTCCTACATCGATTTTACATTCCAGAACTTCTTCTGGTTGCTCTTTCATGGAATACAACATGAGCACTTGCTCTCATTTCAATCCAGAACTTCTGCAGTAATATTACTTGAACTTCATTTTGTATGTTTTTCACGTTTGTTCTTGCTTGCACTTTCATGCAATACATCACCAGCCAATCTATTCCTGTCATAACATACCAGGACTTCTGCAGTAATATTACTTGGACTTCACAATGTATGTTTTTCATGTTTGTTTTTGCTTGCACTTTCATGCAATATATCACCAGCACATCTATTCCTGGCATAGCATCAGGACTTCTGCAGTAATATTACTTGAACTTCACAGTGTATTTTTTCATGTTTGTTTTTTGTTTGCACTTTCATGCAATACATCATCAGCACATCTATTCCTGGCATAGCATACCAGGACTTCTGCAGTAATATTACTTCAACTTTACAGTGTATTTTTTTCAATTAAACACTGCTTGCACTTTCATGCAGTACATCACCAGCACGTCACTTCCTGACTTAACATACCAGGACTTCTGTAGTAATATTACTGAACTTCACAGTGTTTTATTACCAGGGGGATGATGACATAATGTTCTAATTGTGGTAATTGACCTATTTCTAATTGTTCATGAGCCTTCGCTCCTCCTAGGCTTTGGCGGTAGAGGTTTTTGCATGACATGTACCTCTTCCTCTTCATCGTCCTCTTCCTATTCATCGTCGTCTTCCTCTTCCTCTTCATCGTCGCATTCCACTTCCTCTTCATCTTCGTCTTCCTCTTCTCCGTCGTTGTCTTCATCTTCGTCTTCCTCTTCATCTTCCACCACCTTCTTGTTGTTGGCTCTAGGTCTTGTTTTCTGTTTCTTCTCTGGTATTTTGCTTGTCTTTTCAGCATCTGCGCGCTTCGGGCATGTTCTTGCATTATGTGGTTCATACTCCTTTCATACGCTACAAAGCCTGCTGCTTGCTTTCCGTGGGTGTGGTCCCTTTTTTTGTTCCATAACTTTGGGCTGCTGTTTCTGAAATTTTGGTTGCTTGACCCCCTCAGCAATGTTTCCTTCCAAGAGTGTTGGGCAGGTCAGCTTGTTGTGTCCTGCAACCTGGTTGCACACACTGCATTTCCTGTGTCCAAGTGGCACTCCGTTCTCGTCGTGCCTGACGACTCTTCCCGCAGGTGGTGCCTTTATTTGAGCTCTCTTGTCACTTTTCTTTGCTGCGATAATTTTCTTCCTACCCTTTGTTTGAGAATACAGCGGCAATTTCATCGTCTCTTCTTTGTTGCTGCTCCATTGTTGGCCATCACCACTGCTTGTATTGGCTGGCTTCAGCGGCGGCGTTGAGCATTTCAGCTGCATAACAATGAAGGTCGTCTTTAATTGCAGCGTCCTCTTCAGCCATCCTTTCGTCAGCATCCGCTTGATTTGCTGAATGTATTGCATCAAGCTCTTCCATAAGCCTCTTGAGAACATAGTATGCTCTGTCATATTGCTGGTCACATCTCATCGCTTTCTTGTTAACCATCAAATTCAGCCGCAGCAATATGTCTTGCTTCGATAGCCTTGAGCTGCCATCCGATGTCGTTGTGTTGTAGTCCCTTGTATCAAAAGTAGGTTGTGATCTTGCAGTCTTTGTGTACCGTTTGAGGATATACTTGTTTGGAAATTTGTTAGGCTTGAGGTAGTCAAGTATGTTCATGATGTGAAGGCAGAACAGGCCTGCATTTTTGTGATGAATGCAGAATGCATAGTTTGAGAGCCAGCAATGAGTTTCATAAATTTTGATATGATACCAGCAGTCTAGCTATTTAATGAGGTTGTTTTTTAGCTCACTGTGTGTGTCCAGATCTTGCATTCACACTCGTATATTTCATTCTCTGGGTCAGCTACAACCTGGAATTCATGCTTTGACCAGGAAAATCTTTCTTCATCATCATTGCCAGGCTTGTTGTGGTAGTACACAAGGTACTTAGTTGGCTCTGCTGTATGCTTTACACGGAATAGTGTTGCCTTTCTCATCCTATTTCTCATCTCGGTGTACATGGCTCTCGTGTACTTGATCGACATGTCTTCCTCGTAGCCGTAAGTTGTTTTTGTCATAGGATTGGTCTGCACATGTCAAAAAGTGAGATATTAGTCGAAGCAGAGTCATGGTTTTCATTTTTTTTAAATTGAAAGTGCACATGTTTGAATGTAAAACAGAACATGGTGGGGGTGTTTTGTACTTGTCATCATACCATCTTTGGTCATTGTTTGCTCGTTCTCATACGCATCCGAGTTTGTATGCAAGCATTGACCCGCCTAGCAAACTTGTGTAGGTTCTGGGTCCCCTTGGCAAACCCTTTCTTTAGCACGTGGTTCATGCTCTCGCTTCGTTGTGTGGAAGTCATTCTAGCACAGAATTTTTTTTTGTAATATGCTGAAATCCACATCTTCCTATCACTCCAGAGCTGCATCATCATCTGGTCGTTCTCCAGGTTGTACGTGTGCACGAGTTTAGCCCAGGCATCTTCAAACTCCGTTGGCATCAGCGGCCAGTTTAATATAGTTGTGAACTCCTCTTTGAATGTTTTATACTTTTTGTACAGCAACGCGAGGTATTCCCTGTACTTCTTCATGATGTGCCAATGGCATAGCTTGTGTATGGTGTTTGGAAATGATTGTGGTATAGCTTTCGCCATCGATGGGCATTGGTCTGCATGAATTAAAAAAATGAAAGTTGATTCTTCTTTTGTACTGATGGTGAACTTATGTTCTACAAATACTTGAACTTCACATGCAGCAGTATGGTATCTAATAATGTCACATATATTTTTTCTTTACAGCAGTGTTGCTGAACTTCTGAGGTACCAGTGCTTGAACTTCACAGTTAGTATTAGGACAAACTAGTAGTGTCGCAATCAAAAAATTTCTTAAAGTATTGTTGCTGAACTTCTGTGGTGGCAGTGCTTGAACTTCACATAAATAACTATATTTTTTCTGAACATGTTACATGTTTTCTTCTTTACATCTATCTGTCATTGAACTTCTATGATTCCTGCACATGAACTTCACATTCATGACCAGTTTTTTCTAAACATGTGACAGATAATTTTGCTTTCTTCAACTGTTAGTTGGACTTATGTGCTAACAATGGTTGAACTGCTTGCTGTATATTATTTTCAGATAAAACCAAATATACCCAAAATAGACCCACGCACTAAAAAGATGATGAAACTTGAGGAGTTTTTTATTTGAACTCACCTGTTAGAATGCAAGTTGGGTGCTTGTTGTTCATGCACCGTAGAAATGTATCGAACAACCACTTGAATGACTTTGCATCTTCGTCTCTTATCAGTGCGACAGCAAATATCGTTGACTGCAACTCCCAGGGGCATGTGAAATATGTTGGTCTTGTAAGTCGTGTCGAATGTTACGCAATCGCCGAAGTCTTGATAGGCTCCTCGGCAGCTTGCATTGGACCAGAAAATGTTTTTAATTGTCTTGTCCTTGTCCACTTGGATGTCATAGAAAAACTCATCATTTATCGCCTTCATGTCTTTGAAGAATGAAACAAGTTTCAATACATCATCTAAATCATCTTTCCTTGCATTCATGGCTTTCACTGCAAATCACATGAAAACATGCATTTGTTCATTTTTGCTAGTAAAGGATTGTGAGCTAGGATGCTATTTTTACATTGCTATATGTTGGTGTTTGAGTACTTACTTGGTTTAGCGAGGTCTCGTCCGGTCATGCTTAGGAAGTAGCTTCCATCTTCATTTGAGATAGCATTGACATGATTTTTGTGTGCTTGACATCATGGTAATGCGCAAGAGCTTTACGTACTCCAAGATAGTGGGGTCATAATTCTTGTGCGAGTGCAAAAACACCAGCATGTCATCAGTTTGCATGAGATGGTGATTATGATTGTACTCAATGTCCACTGCCACGCATGTGCCATCCTCTTGCACCTTCACCCTCATTTTTGCGTTGCAGCCCGTCCTTTGTGATGTTTTGTTTCGCTTCTGTTGGCCTCTGGCTGAAGATGTGTGTATCCCTTGGAAGGCGCAAACAAAATACTTGTGGTTGTCATTTCCACCCGTTTTCTGATTCCAAAACCAGCGTGTCTGGCGTGTCATTATAAAATTCCCTTGCTTTCTCTACATCTTTGAATCGCATCTTTAGTCTTTGTATTAGATAATCCGGTAGATCTGGTGTCTGCAGAAAAAGAAAAAAATTCCAATCAGCACCTTAGAATGCAGTTTATGAACTTGTTATCCTGGAGGGGGCAGAAAATTTGCAGATAATACAAGATGTGTATATAAATATTTTTTGTCTGACTTACGTGCGTGTATGATCGCCTTTCGGCCGGCGTTGGCTCTTTGTCCCTACGGGATGGGGCATGGCGGAGTAATCATAGCGAGGATGCGTGATGGATCATGAGGAGGAAGGAGGGCTGAAGATGGCCTCTCTCTTGTTTGCGTTCTTTTTGCTTGAGGTGGTTGTGGAGGTATTGCGATCCTGTTCTTGGTTTGCTCTTTTGTTTTCTGAAGCAATCCATCTACCTTATGCCCCGTACAATTCTGACTTGTAGCAAAGAAGAAGAGGATCAAACGGTGGTAGTGTGCAGATCACTCTCCTCCGTGTGTGTGTTCTTTGTTGGATTTGTCTGGGATCCGGTTTAGTTGCTTCGCTTTGGCATTGATGATGCACACCGGGATAACCTCGAGTTACACGCAGGACTTGAGCTAACCCCTCTTCCATTGGCGTGCTTGGTAGTCTGTTTGGTGGATACAAAAGAATCATGGGATTTCTGGCGTCACCCAATCAGGTGGAGGCGCAAACTTGTGTGGATAGGGCTGTGACCCAGCTTCTCGGTAGTATCCATGTGTTTCGGGTGTCGTCCATTGTTGCTCTGGAGCAGGTTGGTAATGCTGTTTGTGCGTTTGAGGCGTGACCCATTGAGAGGGTGGTGCAACGCGTACAGGCTTTGCATTGTGAACTTGCTGCTTGGAAGTTCTAAGCTTCTTGATCGTCTCGTCCTCCTGACATAAAAGGAAAAAATGTCTGATAGCACACGGGTTATATCTGGATATACCTTCATAACTAAACTTAGCTTTGTTCACAGCCTGAACTTCTCATATAGAAGTGGTGAGAGACATCACAGTAAGCACTGAAGTGAGCATCTGCCAATGCCTTTGTACCTGAACTGAGCACCATTCACAGAACGAACTTCACAGCGAGCGTTTTTAATTATGCAATATTAGATTACTTATATGTACCTGAGCTGAGCACTCTTCACAACCTGAACTTCTTGTCTTGCAAAGGGCAAATATTGTCTACATTTAGGAAACCTGAACCTTCACTAGTTTTTGAATGGTTGGAATTGCTAGTGCATACCAACTGACCTTCAAGTGTCATCACATGCATGTTCTATTTTCATTTTTTAATGCGAAATGCTAATGTGAATGCAGGCAGATTTTATAGTGTTTGTAGCCTGGACTGAGGCTCATGCACTACTAGAACTTCTCATGGTTGTAAGCACGAGATTTCAAAAAAGCTTTTGTAGCCTGGACTGAGGCTCATGCACTACCAGAACTTCTCATGGTTGCAATCAGGAGATTTTAAAAAAAGCATTTGTAGCCTGGTGAGGCTCGCACTTTACTGAGAACTTCTGATGGTTGTAAGTAAATAACAAACCGAATGAAGGAAGAAGTTCAACCATACACTGGCTACAAGTTCGGCCAACCTTTTCCAGCAGCTGATAGGCCACCCTGGGAACAATTCGTGGTGGAGGTATGAGAGGAATCCCATGGAAATCCTTGTCTTGCAAAGGGCGGGAAGTTCATCTGTTCGAATCCAGAAGGTCAGAGAATGCAATATTGAAGAAGAAGGCAAAATTGGGGAGGAAGTTCATGTACTATCGCGGCTGAATTTGAGGGCGCAGCAGATGCCACCTCCGCGGAGGAGTTGCTCCGTTGGTTGCGCCGCTCGCCGCCGGTCCCGTCATCTGGTCTGCCAAGTCTTCGGGCGGTGGTGATGTAACGAGGATGCGGCTTCCTGAAGTCCATGGTGGTTTCGCGCGTCCGGTGACAGGCTCCCTCGCCCGGCGTCGCCGTCCTTCGCTTCGCCAGCGCTGGTGGCAACGTGTAAACCAGTGGGCGTGACAGACCCGGCCGGCCAGGAGCTGGTGAAGAAGGGGAGGCGACGGATCCGGCAGGCCAGGATCTGTAGACGGGGGGGAGGGGGCGGATCCCGTGATCGGCGGGCACCACGGGGGAGGTCGGGGGATCGAGGGAAGGAGTTGGGCTGGGGCCGCTCGGGATCGGGATCAGGTGGATCCTGTCGGGGAGGCCTTGGGATCGGCTGGGATCTTGTCGGGCCGGAACGGCAGTTCGAGAAGTTCAGGAGGGCCCTGTCGGGCCCTTATAGAGGCTGTTGTGATCCGAATAACTATTCTAATCCTGGGATTATAATAGTGCTACTATATATATATGTATATATATATATAGGGTGGGTCTATTATGACAACACCCTATAAGACCCTATTCTGCTAACAATACCTCTTATTCTGCTAACACCCCCGAACAAAAAAACATAATAAGAACCCACACCTCCTCCCACAACCACCCACCAGCCCCCACGACCGACCACTCTCCCCAATCTCCACCCACTGCCGCATCCGCGCCCGCCCCCACCACCACCTGCGCCAAGCCCCGCCGCCCACCACCACCTACCCGGCAACCGGCGACCAGGGGGACGGACCCAACCACCGCACCCCACCACCACCATCTCCCCCGCGCCACCAGCCTCCCCTGCCCTGCCTTCCTATACCGCCCACCGCCGCTGCCGCACAGCCCCCCCCCCCCGACCAGCCAACTACCTCCGGCGGCCAAGGCCCTCCCAACAACCACCAGATCTGGTGGGATCCGGCTCCACCTCCCCTCGTCTCCCCCTCCCCAACCGCCCAGTCACCTGCCAAGGCGCACTGCGGCACCGCCCTCCCTCCCGGTTAACCGCGCCGCCAAGCCATGGAGCAGCATCCCCACGCGGGATCGAGGTGCGTCGGTCCCTGCGACCTGGGTAGCGCGCACGGGGCAGGGGGGCGGCAGGATCCACTCGCCAATGCCTCCCTCCCCTCTGCATCTGCCTCCACCAACCCTCGATGGACGGAAAGGGAAGCGCCAGAGGGGGCTCGGAAAGGTCTGGGTGCCGTGGGAGGAGAGGGATGGCAGATCCGACGAGCTATCCTCCTCTCCGGCACACGGCGAGCCGGTCACCTACATCCCTTCCATCCCGCGTCAGAGGCTGCGGCGGCCGAAATCCCTGCTGCACCTCCTCTCCCACAACCTCCGACGATGGATCCAGGCACCCCCGGTCAGATCGCATCCCAAGTACCCGCGCAGGGCCGCCAAGTTCGTGGTTCGCTGCCCCTCTGTCCCCCTCTTCCACCTCCCATCCTCCGTCGCTGGAGTAGCACGGCCGTGGGCGTGCAGTGCACTATGACTCCTCGTGCAGTGCAGATCGGGCATCAGGTGGTTCGGTTGCCAGGTATGTGCAGTGAGAAGAGCCATCGCATCAAATTTTTTGGACTGCTGGGCCGCCGCACCTGAGCACCTGCGTCCTGAGCCATGAGATCAAGGATGAGCAGTAGCTTGCTAGGCTTGAGCTAACAATTTTTTTTATTTGCTGTTGATTTTGGTTGTGCAGTCCACTGCGTGAGTGGAAGCAGCACACCCGTCGGCACCGTGCAGTCCCTGGGCTTGGATCTCACAATTTTGTGTGTGTATTTTTTAGTTTTTTTGTTGTTGATTTTGGTCACGCAGTCCACTGCGTGAATGTAAGCAGCACAGCCGGTGGGGCACCGTGTAGTCCAGTGTGTGGGTGGAAGCAAACCATGTGCACGACACGAGCGTTTCATGCGGTACGGACGTGCAGTTCGCCGACGACGACGCCCTGGAACAGTAGCCGCCCAATCGCAATTCAGAAAGAGCTTCTTTTGCTCTTTTTCTGTAGATTTCTAACAACATTTGTTGCTCTGTATGCTACCCAGGTTTGTTGCTCCACTGTGTATACTACCTGCTTGCTCGTGATGGACATTTGCTGGTCCATTGTGCTAGCCAATCATTTCACTACTACGGTATGTTTCAACTTATGAGGTTCCATCAGTCTGCGAAAATGCATTCTTTCATGCACATTGCCCTGTTGAAGCTAGGGTCCAGTGCAAATGTGTAATGCTTTTGCTGGGAAAACTTATTCTTTGTAGTACTAAGCATGCAAATGATCAAGCAAAGCAGTTGGTTGCTTGCTTGTTGGAGATCTCAGTCGGTCAGGTCAGTGCAGCAAAAGTAGGAGCTGGGCAAAGGTTAGCATTGATCTAGGAATTCATTTAAAAATCATGCAGATGCGGTGCACTTTGGTCTTGAAAAAAGTCCACTATGAAGGACTCTTCAGTACAGTCCATTTCAAACAAAATGTACTTAAAAAACATGCAAAAAATGCAGTGCACTTTGGTCTGAAAAAGTCCACCACGAAGGACTTTTCAGTACACACATTTTAAAATAAAAATGCATTTAAAAAATCATGCAAACGCAGTGCGCTTTGGTCTTGAAAAAAGTCCACTATGAAGGACTTTTCGTACAATCCATTTAAAACAAAAAATGCATTTAGAAACCATGCGGCACGCTTGCCCCGTTGCCCATCCGATGCAGTGCAGTTTTCATTCTGAAGTAGTGCGGTCGGCCGTACGATGTTGTTCATCCCGTAAGTGCAAAAAAATTGTTACGAAAGCGAAAAAAAGTAATGCGGTTTACTTCTTGATAGTGTTGTGGTCCATTTACACCCGATGTGAAGTGCACTCAACTTTCTCGTCCTTGAAAAAATTACATTTGAATAAAATAAACCATGCAGTTCTCTTACACGTATGATGTAGTGCGGTTTTAAATCCGTTCTTGATCACGGTTTTGATCGGATGAAGTACCCACGTCGATTTGGGTGTCGCGAAAAACAGAGTGTCAGCATTTCGGTAAATTCGAAATTCCTCTTAAACCGTAAAGAATTAGAGAGAGAGTTCTACATGAAAGAGTTGCGTCTCGTCGATATCTTTCCAACGACGTATTGTTTGAATCATTCCGACCAGCGGTGTTGGGGATATAACTATTTGTGTAAGCCGCCCAGGAGGGGCCGGGTTACGCAAAGAAGATTCATCAGAAAGAAGCCCAAGACCAAGCGTGAAGATGGCGGTTCAATAAAGGGTCTAAGGCCCACAGGCGTCTTAAGGCCCATAGTGGTAAACCGCCATGATGACATGACTTGTAACATAAGGTAGAATTAACTAGTCACCGAGCCGCACCTTTGTCTATGAGCGGCGAGGACTCTGTAGGCCGCAGGCGTCAACCCGTGTATATATAAGGGGCGACCCGCCGGCGGCTTAGGGCAAGAAACAACTCCTCGAGAACCGAGCATAGCGTATTTCGCTCCCTGGTCATCGAAACCCTAGCAATATCAACCCAACTAGACGTAGGCCTTACCTTCACCGTAAGGGGCCGAACTAGTATAACCCTCTCGTGTCCTTTGTCCCGATTAACCCCTTTAAGCTTCCTAGTTGAGATGGATCCACAACTAAGTCCTTGCAAGAGGACATCTGCCGTGACAATTCCACAATAGTTGGCGCCCACTGTGGGGCCAGCGCACGGTGGATTTGAGTTCTTGAAGGGCAGCTTCGAAGGGCTCAAGGGATACGCAGTTGGTCGGATGACCAAGAGTCGCCGCGGCAAGATCTACATGGATGATGAAGGCTGGGGCCCCGAAGCCGAAGATCTACATTGAGTACGGGTACCGGGTCCCCTTCGGCGGAATCCACGTCTTCATCGGCCGGATTGGTGAGCCGGGCCCTGAGCCGGACAACTGCACTGACCTCGTCGAGACGGCTCAGCGCGCGAGACCCGCCCGATTTCAACCCGTCATGAAGCATGCCTTCGTGGGCTGCATCCACGGAGAGGAACTTTCTGAAGGATCTGAAGATGGTGGTGAGACGGCCGTCCTCTCTGACGGTGATTCGTCCATCGGTTCAACAGATTCACTGTATCAAGTGCAAGATGGCGTGCTTGGGGGCTGTTCCGATGGCCCCAGTATTCCGGACCCCTATGAGCCGCCAAGCTGGGCAGAAGTCTTCATGGCTGGGACTCAACCCGGCCAAAACTCTACAACCGCTGCAGCAATAACGTCCGGGTCAGGAGCGGTCGGGGCAGGAGGCCATGTGCACCCGCCGGCTCAGATACTGATGGATCTCATGGATAAGCTTACGCCCTATTAACCGCCACAGTTATTCCTGCAAATCAAGATGAGCATAACGCGGAGGTGGCACAGGTGTGTGAGAAGATAGCTCGGGCCAAGGAGGCCTTGGCAGCTGAGGACACCAGGTTAGCTTCTGAGCAGACGGCTTTGGATGCACGGCGCAGCAGCTCCGGTCGAGAGGCTTTCCACCACGATGAGCCTGAACGCATCTAATGAGGTGATGAGAAGGAGGCACCAGAAAACTCAATCCCGTTTGCCTCTGATTTACGACCCTCGGAACCTTTTCGCTACACCCGGTGCCGGCCCTAGCAACCCGCCCGAAGAAAATCAGTTCATGACAGTCGGAGCGGGAGGACCGGCTCAGCCTCGAGAGATGGCACCTCCTCATGGGAGTATGGCCCCGCCCCGCTATGTACCAATACCATCGGGTCACTTTTCCAGCCCCATGGAGAACTTAATCGCAGCATCGGCGCGTTTGGCGGCTCTCCCAGTGGACGGTGATGATCCGACAGCGGTGGAGACCCGGAGGATTAGAGAACTTGTCCAGACGGCCCTGGCTCGACAAAGAGACTTATTCTTATAGCGGGACAGGATTCATTCGACTCCTCCGCCTTGGTTAGCACCGCCTAGTCAAAACCGAGTCCAAATTACAGCAGGCACATGGAGTGAAGCTTTGTCAAGCAACGCCCAGCGCGTAACCAGCCTGGTGGCTATAACCCGATACAAGACCGAATCGTCGGGGAGGACGAGCGGGCGGCTCAGCTAGCGGCTCAACAGACGGCTCATCAAGATCTCCCAGAGTATCCGATGACTTCCGTTGAGAGGGCAGTGGCTACTAGAACCGGCGGTGTTCCTTGTTTGGTGTGGGCTCTACGTAATGTATGTCTACCCAAGGACTTCAAGGGACCTCGAAAGGTGCCGAATTACATGGCCGACTTATAGCCCGGAGCGTGGATCGAAAGTTATGAGATGGCCATAGAGCTGTTGGAGGTCAGCGACGCAGCAATGGCTAAGTACTTCACCATGATGTTGGATGGAACGGCCCGGTCTTGGTTAAAGGGCTTGCCGCCCAATTCCATTAGTTCATGGGCAGAGCTAAAGGCCCGATTCATCCTGCACTTCAAAGACACTTGCAAGCAATCTATGTCGATTGTGGACTTGACAAATTGTAAGTAGGAGGAGGGTGAATCCACAACTTATTGGGTGCACCGGGTCAAGGAGATAATACATTCGTTTGATAAGATGGATGCCGGCTCTGCAGTCCTCATGTTGGAGAAGAATTGCCGCTTTGAGCCGCTAAGACAGAAACTGGGAAAGTCTCTCTCAGGGAAATCAAAGTGGCTATAATCAACAGCAGCCTAGTCAAGGGGGACAACAGCATCAGCAGTCGGGTTATCAAAGCCATCCGAAGCAGCTGAATAGTGGGCAGTATCATGTGTTCACCACTAGCTTGTGCAAGCGTGACCAGAAGGTTCATAAGAGGGTCGTGAACTCTGTTGAGCCGGTAGTTCCCCGTTACTTGAGGTGGTCAGAGCAGCCTATTGTATGGAGCAGGGAAGATCACCGCCCCGGGTTGATAATCCGGGTCAGTTAGCCTTGGTGGTGGCGCCTCAGGTCGGTGGATATAAATTTACCAAGGTACTCATGGACGGAGGTAGCAGTATCAACATCCTCTATTACGAGACCTTTCGACGCATGGGCTTGACTGACAAAAATTTAAAGACATCCAACACCGTTTTCCATGGGGTGGTGCCTGGTAAGTCGGCATACCCGGTCGGTATGATTGAATTGGAGGTGGCCTTTGGAGATGAATATGATTCCAAGGCTGAGAAATTGACGTTTGAGGTGGTCAAAATCAAGAGTCCATATCATGCTCTGTTTGGGCAGCCGGCTTATGCCAAGTTCATGGCACGGCCGTGTTATGTTTATCTGCAGCTAAAGATGCCGGGTCACAAGGGCACCATCACTGTGCATGGGAGTCGAAAGGTAGCCTTGGAGTGTGAAGAAGGTGACGCGGCTTATCTTTGAGTCTGTTTGTGCAGCAGAAGAGCTAAAGTTTTATCAAGATAATGTTGACCCGGCGGATATGACCTCTCTGAAGAAGCCAACTACAGAGCATGACCCGGCGTTGAAGTTTAAATCGGCCGCTGAAACGAAGCTTGTTGACTTTACTCCAGGCGACTCTTCTAAGCAGTTCAGCATCAGTGCCAACTTGGATCCTAAATAGGAAAGCGCGCTCATCGAGTTCATCCGTGAGAACCGGGACATCTTTGCATGGAAACCTTTTGACATGTCGGGCGTCCCGAGAGAGCTCGCTGAGCACATTCTTAATATTGATCCGAAGTATAAGCCGGTCAGGCAATTTCTTTGATGGTTCAATGAGGAAATACGGAAAGCTATTGGAGAGGAGGTCACCCGGCTCTTAGCGGCTGGGTTCATTGTTGAAGTTTTTCACCCAGAGTGGTTAGCTAACCCGGTGCTCGTGCTCAAGCAGAACGGCACCTGGCGGATGTGTGTGGATTACACGGACTTAAATAAGTCTTGTCCGGCTGATCCCTTGCCTCCCCGTATTGATCAAATCATTGATGCTACGGCGGGTTGCGGCGATTGAGCTTTTGGATGCTTACTACGGCTATCATCGATCAAAATGGCAGTTAAGGACCAGGAGAAGACGGCTTTCATCACTCCGTTTGGAGCCTTCTGCTATGTATCTATGCCATTTGGGCTCAAGAGCGCCCAGGCGACTTATCAGCGATGTGTACAAAACTGTCTCCATGATCAAATTGGGCGCAATGTTCATGCTTATGTGGATGACATCGTGGTGAAATTCAGGGAGAAGGAAACCTTGATATCTGATTTAAAGGAGACCTTTGATAATCTCTGGGTTTATAAGATGATGCTTAAACCGGCCAAGTGTGTATTTGGTGTACCTGCAGGCAAACTTCTGGGTTTTCTAGTCTCAAACAGAGGCATTGAAGCTAACCCGGAGAAGATCAAGGCAATCACCTCTTTGGCTAAACCGGCGTGCATCAATGATGGTCAGCGACTGGCGGGCCGTATTGCTGCTTTAAGCTGGTTCGTAAGCCGGTTAGGTGAGAAGGCCCTACCGCTGTATCAGATGATGAAGAAAACGGACACTTTTATGCGGGTGATCTGCTAATACTGCCTTTGAAGATTTAAAGAGGCAGGTTGTCGAGTCAGCCGGTCCTTGCGGCTCCCATTGATAGGGAGCCATTACTGTTATATGTGGCTGCTAACGCACGAGCCGTCAGTGTTGCCATCATGGTGGAGTGCAAGGAGGCTGGCAAGGAGCATCCGGTTCAACGGCCGGTTTACTACATCAGTGAGGTGCTCATTGAGTCTAAACAAAGGTATCCACATTGGCAGAAACTTGTTTACAGAGTGTTCATGGCAAGCCGGAAGTCAAGCGATACTTCCAAGGTCATCCTATCAACTGTGGTAAGCTCTGCCCCTTAGGAGACATCATACAGAATAGAGAGGCCACGGGACGAGTCGCCAAGTGGGCCATTGAGCTTGGGCCTCATGGTTTGAAATGCATGCCTCGGACTGCTATCAAGTCTCAAGCCCTGGTGGATTTTATCAATGATTGGACAGTGTTGCAGGCACCTGAGAAGAAGCCAGATAACACATACTGGACTATTCACTTTGATGGGTCCAGGCAGTTAGAAGGCTCGGGGGCTGGAGTTGTTTTAACTTCCCCTCGAGGTGACAAATTTGGTTATGTGCTCCGGCTTATGTTTCCTTGTACTAACAATGCAGCTGAGTACGAGGCCTTACTCCATGGTCTCCGGATGGCCAAAGAGATGAATTTGAGCCGGGTAAGGTGCTTGGGCGACTCAGATCTCGTGGTTTAACAGGTGTCAGGCAAGTGGGACTCCAAGGATCCCCTTATGGCGGCTTACCGTCGTGAAGTTGCTGTTGTGGCTGGGCACTTCAAAGGTTATCAAGTGGAGCACATTGATCAAAGGAAGAATGAGGCGGCTGATGCTTTAAGCCGGCTGGGATCTCAGCGTAAGCCGGTGCCGCCTAACACCTTTCTCGACGTTTTGCATAATCCTTCTGTCAAGGTACCTACAGAGGAAGAACTAGCAGTGCCAGACCCGGAGGCACAGCTGGTGGCCGCTCTTCACGTCATCCCGGATTGGACAGTGCCATATTTGGCCTATATGACCCCGGGAGAGTTACTGAGGATGAGACCTTGGCGAGACAAATCATCGAGCGGTCCAAATCTATGACGATTGTTCATGGCGAGTTACATCACCGCGGTGTCCTTTGGGCGTTTCAACATTGTGTGTCGCTGCGGAGGTCGAGATACCGTGAGATCCATGAAGGAGATTTTGGTCATCATGTCGGCTCAAAATCTCTTGTGGCCAAGGCTTTCCGTCATGGTTTCTATTGGTGACGGCTCATGTGATGAGAGGATCTGGTCGACAAATGTGACGGATGTCAAAAATTCTCACTGACGAGCTCGTGTGCGGCTCAAGAGTTGAGGATGATTCCAATTACTTGGCTGTTTGCGATGCAGGGGCTTGACATGGTTGGACCTTTCAAGAGGTCTAAGGATAAAAAGACACACCTCCTGGTGGCAGTGGATAAGTTTACAAAGTGGGTTGAGGCAGAGCCGGTCAGTAAGTGTGATGCAGCCACAGCGGTTCAGTTCATGCAAAAGGTGATCTTTCGTTTTGGTTTTCCACACAGCATCATAGCGATAATGGCACTAATCTCTCCAAGGGTGCCATGGAAGAGTTCTGTCAACGAGAACATATCCGGCTTGATGTTTTGGCTGTTCCTCATCCTCAATCCAATGGTCAAGCAGAAAGAGCTAATCAGGAAATCCTGAAGGGTATCAAACCTCGGCTCTTGGTCCCCTTACAGCGGACTCCAGGTTGTTGGGTGGAGGAGCTACCCTCTGTACTGTGGAGCATCAACACTACGCCTAACAGATCTACAGGTTACACACCCTTCTTCATGGTGTACGGAGCAGAGGCAGTCCTGCCAAGTGACATCCGGCACGACTCACCCCGCGTGGCAGCTTATGTTGAGCCTGATAACGAAAAAGCTCGTCAGGATGCACTTGACTTGTTGGATGAGGAGCGAGACTTGGCAATAGCCCGCTTGGCGATTTACCAGCAAGACCTGCGCCGCTATCACAGCCGCCGGGTTAGAAGCAGAACCTTTCAGGAAGGCGACTTAGTGCTCCGGCTCATCCAGGATCAGTCTGATATGCACAAGCTATCCCCTCCTTGGGAAGGCCGTTTTTGGTCAGCAAGAATCTGAACAACGGGTCATACTACCTTATCGATGTTCGAGAGCACAAAGACTCACGTAAGTCGGAGGAGGAGACCCGCCGGCCGTGGAATATCGCCCATCTTCGGCCTTATTATACTTGAGCCACCGGCTCTCAAGATGTATATATTTTTTGACGATGTATATGTTATATGAAGCAATAAAGCAGGACCTCTGTTCTTTTCACCCTCAAAGGTTTACATGTCTTCTTTATCAGGTGGTGGAAACAACCAACGGGGAGCGGATCATATCTGAATCCGGCTTTCCCTTTGGTCCGCTTATGATCATATCTGAATCTAGCCATGATCACCGGGGCTTCTGTTCAAACATAGGTCGTATTCGAACCAAAGAGAACATAGTTGTCGATACCCACTTGATCGGCATCTTGCCAAACCCACTTGGGGCTTCTTGATCATATTTGAATCATAGCTTAACCCTTTGGAGTCCGACGTGGATCATATTCGAATCAGCGTCATTAAACAACTCTTATGGTCACTTGGGGCTTCCTATTCAAACATAGGTCGTATTGAACCAAAGAGAACATAGTTGTCGATACCCACTTGATCGGCATCGCCAAAGCCACTGGGGGCTATATGATCGTATCCGAATCTTAGCTTAACCCCTTTGGAACGGTTCACTGGTCGTATTCGAATCAGAGGCCTTTAAAATTTTTTTATTATTCATCATACTTTGTAAGTGTAAATGTTTGACTATCGTGAGGCCTTCTCAAAAGTACTATGGGGTTCTCGTTCCACCGGTTTCATATTGGTCACTTCAGTTGTTAAGGGCCAGGTGAACATCATATGTGCCAACTTTCAGGAGTTAAACTTACCCTCATGATTTAGGTCACATAAACCGGTGAGATTACCAAAAGGATCGCAGGTATGCTATTGTGATTATGTTTAACAAATATAATCATAAACCGGCCTTTATATGATGTTTAGGTTCGCACTCCGTATTATCAATACCTTATGTGACCCCCGATGCGATAAGTCGCCAAGGGAATTCTGCTTGTTTTATATGCAGGATAAGGCAAGCAAATTTTTAACATCAAGGAAATAAAAGATCAACATAAGCTGGAAGTATATAGCGATGGCGGCTTACGAAAGTAATAAGCGCCATAAACATGCGCGAAGGCATGACAAAAGTCGAGAGGTTTTTCTACCCTATTACAAGACTCCCCGAGTCTGAATAATGAAGCATTTTTTTCGCAAAGTCATAAACGCCTGGCGGTTCACTCCTTTGGTTGGCTTGAAAATTCCGGGTTATCCTTCTCCGCCTCTCCGTCGGCTGCCCTGTCCTGGAAGGTTGACGAGGCCCAGTCAATGCCACTCAAGGCTTCAAACTCAGCTTCATCATCTATTAAACCGGTTGGGTCGACTTCAGGGGCAAAGGTATGCTTACGAGTTGGAGGGATCAGGTTGACTTCGTCATAGTGAGGTGTTGGAATTCTCCGGTTCTCACTGTCATAGCCCCGCTGATACTAGGTAAGGTCAGTATCGTTCCAAATGAGAGTAGCCATAGGACGTATCTCTTTCACACAGGCGGTGAAGTTTGTCTCGTTGAATAAAGAGCCGTCTTCCTTCAAGCTGGGATACCCAAGAGCAATGTCTGCCGGGTCTAACTCTGGAAGCCACGCCTTGGCCCGGATCAATGCGGCTATAGCCCCGGCTCTGGCAGATGCCCGTCTTAGCTCTTGGATCCGCTGGGGTAGCACGGCAAGCCGCTTTAGCACGTCTTGCAGGAGATGGGGAACGTCATTTGATAAAGCCACAACGGCCAAAGCACATTGTGACCCGTTGTACAGTTGCTCCACTAGAGTGTAAACCGCTTTTAGTTTGATCAACATGTTCTGCTTGAGGTTTGTGCTCCTGGGGCCTGCGTTCATAAACATAAGGTGAGCCGGAGATAACAATTAAAATAGTCATCAAAGGAAGGATTGCAATATTTGAGGTTATATATAGTAACTTACCGAAGATTGCTGAGACCATTTGAGATATCTGGCGCTTTAAGCCGGATAGCTTGGTTGTTGCTTTTGCAAGTGATGTTTCTGCTGTCTCGACCCGGGTCACTAGTGAGGCCTTCTCATCAGCCCAGATTTTCTTCTTCGCCTCAAAATTCTTCTTCAACTTCTCTTGTTCAGAGACGCTGAATTCAAATTTGGAGTTGGCCTTTTGAATTTCAAGTTCTTGAGATGCCAGGCGGCTCTTCAAGTCAGCAATCTCCGACTCAAATTGACTTGTGGTGGCCTGCATTGATGCCGGATTATAGTCAGAATCATGGTAAGATAACATTAAGTCCCAAGCACTTTGCAAGCAAAGATACTTGACACTTGGGGGCTAATGTGTATCGCAAGTTCAAGGTATCATGTTACAACCGGGTTAAATATCTTCTTACTAAACCAGACAAAGCAGTGCTAAGCAGTTTTCTAAGTCTACATCATATTTATTCATAAGCAATAGACTTGGGGGCTGATCTGATAAGTATGATTAAGAAAAGTAGCATAAGTTATACCTCAGATTTTTGCTGTATTTGCTTCACCATGTCAATTTCAGGTGTCACGGCTGCTATGTACTTGATTGATATAGCCGAGACTATCTCTCCAATGCTCAAATGGGTATAGTCGGCAATGTCTAGCTTGGCCTTCGGCGTTCAGAAAGTCCTCCTTGGCGAGCACTTGGCAAGGACAAGGCTGCCCGGCTCAACAAATCGAGTCTTCGTAATCTCAACTTCGGATCAATTGTCTTGGCCGGGCTAGGAGCTTCCGGGTTATCGAACGGTTGAGAGTTTCTTCGGGTGGATCGAGAGGTTGGTCTTTGGAATGTCATAGGATGGTTCAGCGGTGATGGGTAGAACTATCAGAGGCGATCGTGCCAAGCTCGATTCGATCATGACCGGGTCTTGGGAAGGCTTACTCTTTTTTTCCCTCTTACTGAGTTTCACTTGCACGTTGTTGACAAAGGCAGAAGGATGAGTACAAAAGCATGAGTAAGGTAAAGCATAAGGTAAACAAAATTACATTACCCAGGGGCAGTTTTGAAAGCCGGCATGTTAGATTGCATAGACTCGCCGGAGGAAGGAGAGGTATCCTGATAATTGGAGTCAGATGAATTGAGAGGTTGACGAATTAAACCAGCCAAAGATAAAACAGAACATAAATCGGAGATAACCTCAGTCTGACGCTTCCTGGTTGCGTCAGGTAAGCCGGAGGAGAGCTCTGCATCCTTGCTGGTCCGGGTCTACCTCCGGCTTTCAATTTGCTGTTGCTTCAAAAGAAATTGAGGATCTTGTTAAGCCAAAGGATGTGAAAATCTTACTTTCCGGGTTACTCTTCCAATTTTACGACCTGACGGGGGCTCGAGTCGGAGGAGATTATAGTTACCTCTTCCTCGACGGCTTGGCTATTCCCGTGTCTTCTGAAAAGATTTAATGTTAGTAAGGTGATGATAAAGAGTCAAGGGAGTTAAAGTTACCTCTTCTTCATCATCATCGATGTCGTCAAGTTTAAACATATCTGAAGCGCTTGGTTTCCTCTTCTTCGAAGTTCCAGTCTTAGCGGGTTTCCTTTCGGCTCTTTTTGCCGCTCTGGCTTGTTTGGCCGCCTCATGGTCATACTTGACCTTCCAGAAGTTGTCATCGGCCTGTGAAAAATGATAAAGGGTTATGAGTAAAAGCAAGGTGTAATATAGTAAAAAGTATTTATTGAGGTTGATGACTCACTGCGGGGGCCGGGTTCTTCTTGCAGAAGGGAAGTAAGCCAAAGGCATTACTAATCACCGTGCCTTCTTTCAACAAAGTCTGGGTCATAAATTCAATCATATCATCTGGTAAGTCATCAGAACTGTGCGCAGCGGGTCATCCTTCTTGCCAGTGTAAGAGCACATTAAGCCGGGGCGGCAGCTTAACAGGATCACCCGCCAGGAGATCCAGACTCACACCAAATCAATACCGCTCAAGCCATTGCCTAAGAGGGCTTTAATCTTCTTGATGGTAGGGGCAAGTGATAGACGTTCAACAACGGTTAGTTTATCCGGCAGCGGGTGATTTGATTCAAGGTGAGCGGAAGCCAAGCCGGGCGAGGGGTTCTCGTCAGCCGGAGAAGTGTCCTGGCAATAAAACCACGTCTGGTTCCAGTCCTTTGGGTGGTTGGGCAGTTCGGCATAAGGAAAGAGGTAGTCTCTCCGCCGCTGAATTGAGATGCCGCCGAGTTCTAGACTGGGCCCGTTGGCACGTTCATTCTACCGGTTTAAATAGAATAGCTCTCTGAACAAAAGTAGATTGGGCTCTTCTCCCAGGTACACTTCGCAGAAAACTTGGAAGTTGCAGATATTTGACATGGAGTTGGCTCCAATGTCTTGAGGTCTGAGGTCAAAGAAATGCAAAACATCCCTGAAGAATTTTGAACCGGGTGGAGCAAATCCCCGGCTCATATGATCCGTAAAAACTATCACCTCCTTCTTTGGGCTGAGGTTTCTCCTCGGACGGGTCGAGGCACGATAAAACATGACCTCCTTCTTGGGCAGGTGGCGGACTTCACAAATTCAGACAATTTGCTTTCTGTGACAATGGATTGGACCCAATTACAGGTCACAGGAGCCTTGGGAGCCTTAGGTGCCATGGTGTAAGTGGAAGCCTATGACAAAATAAGAAGCTCCGGGTCAATTTTAACCCGGAAGGAAAGTATTTTTAAGTCTATTCAAAATGGCGGCTTAAGATGGGGCCTAATGACATATAGGTAACTACGCAATGATATTTAAGCCGCTATAGGTATCAAGGGCAGTTAAATTTTCTTAAGGTCGCCGGAAGCAAGCAAGACTGACAATCGGTGTTGTCATAAACCGGCTACATAGATTACCATGGTTAAAGAAATTCAACAGAGGCAGTTTTTGACTAAGTGTAGAACAAACAGATTTCACAAGCTGCAAATATTGTTTTGGATCAAACGGTCGTTCTAAAAAGAAAAATTTCTTGACCTAAAATCAGTGCAGAGAAGTTCATCCACTCCAAGGAAGCCTCTGAACAAAAGGAAAGAAATCTGTCTATGTTCGAGATAAACGTAAAACAGTCACCGCAGCAGTTTTATGTTATTCAACGATCTGAACAGGGCATCGAAGGTGAAGAACATCAAGGGTTCGCCGCGGGCGGCGATGAACACCGACGAACTCGAAGAAGCTCCAATGCAGATCTAAGAAAGGGAAAGAAGGGAACTTACGGATGTGGACGGGCTGCGGAAGTTCGCCGTTGATTTCTGGTCAGATTCGGGTTGATGCAGCGGCCTGAGTCGGTGAAGACGAGGAGCTCGACGGCGGCGGCGGCGGAGCTCGGGTGGCAGAGACACAGCGAGAGGAAGAGGATGACCGAAAGGGGGGAGAATGGAAGACCTAGGTCGTGCCTATTTATAAGGGAAGACCGACTGAGACGGTGTGAGAAACGAGGAGACCAAACATCATTATCCAGCGGCCCCGACGCCTCGATTTTCGGAAGGTCAGTAAAAGCAAAGATCCGTTGGAGGATATGGCGGAGTAAAATATGAATTTAAGTAAAGATGACGTCACGGCGGGTTAACACGGATCCAGAAGATGACGTCATGGCGGGTTAAAAACCTTTGCACAGGCAGAAGGCTGAAGGTTTATTTCTTAAGGTATTTTAAGATTGACATGAACCGGTTCAAATCAATCTGGGGCCTAATGTTGGGGATATAACTATTTGTGTAAGCCGCCCAGGAGGGGCCGGGTTACGCAAAGAAGACTCATCAGAAAGAAGCCCAAGACCAAGCGTGAAGATGGCAGTTCAATAAAGGGTCTAAGGCCCACAGGCGGCTTAAGGCCCATAGTGGTAAACCGCCATGATGACATGACTTGTAACATAAGGTAGAATTAACTAGTCACCGAGCCGAACATTGTCTATGAGCCGGCAGGGACTCTGTAGGCTGCAGGGCGTCAACCCGTGTATATAAGGGGACGACCCACCGGCGGCTTAGGGCAAGAAACAACTCCTCAAGAACCGGGCATAGCGTATTTCGCTCATTGGTCATCGAAACCCTAGCAATATCAACCCAACTAGACGTAGGCCTTACCTTCACCGTAAGGGGCCGAACTAGTATAACCCTCTCGTGTCCTTTGTCCCGATTAACCCCTTTAAGCTTCCTAGTTGCGATGGCTCCACAACTAAGTCCTTGCAATAGGACATCTGTCGTGACAATTTCACGACAAGCGGTTTGCAAAAATTTCGTGAAAAACGGCCGCTGCTACTCGTCATCCGCCGCACGATTTTCAAAATTAACTTAAAACCGTAAAGAATCTCAAAAATATTTCAACATATGAAAGTTGCGCCTCGTTCGTAGCTTTCCAACGGCGTATCACACGCCTCATTTCGACAAACGGTTCAAAAACTGGAGCGAAAACAGTACCGAAAATTTGAAAAACAGAATTACGCGATTTAGTAAATTTGAAACTGCTCTTAAAACGTAACGAATTAGAGAAAAATTTATATATGAAAAAGATGCGCTTCGACGATATCTATCCAACGGCGTATCATTTGCTTCATTCCGACAAGCGGTCTGGAAAAAAAACGCGAAAAAACGCTCGCTGCCACTCGTCATCCGCCGCACCATTTTCTAAACTGCTCTTAAACCGTAAGAAATCTCGAAAAGTGTTCAACATGGAGAAATTGCGCCTAATCCATAGCTTTCCAACGATATATTATATGCGTCGTTCCAATAAGCGGTTAAAAAACTAGAGCGAAAACAGTACCAAAAAACAACGCATGCAGTTTTTTTCGACACGAAGTTCACTCGCTTGAGTTGTGCAACACACTTGGTTCAAACAATGACATGCTTTTGCGTCGAGCGTGCAGTGCAGAAGTGTTGTCAGAATAGTTATTCTGCTAATATTAGCAGAATATATATATAGGAAAATAGGTTGATACACCTGAGAGTACGTACTCCTGGCTCCGCAAACTCCAACCCGCGGAGCACCATAACGGATCAACGCTTGCATGCCGATTTATAGATATTAACTACCATTAAATAATTATTAGAAGTACTGACTTGATCCCTGCATGGATCCACTAATTTGAAAATCGGTTCCGTGTCATCCGGATTTGTCATGCGCGTTAATCACCCATCTATTAAACCAGGTCAGGCGGCGACTCGATCGTTCGGTGGTGCTACCAACACAATCTCCGGTGTCCAGAGGCGGCAGCGTGCATCTCATCCGGAAAATGTCAAATAATGCAGTTTGGAGACGTAAGAAATTTTGAGGTATTCTTCGTTAATCCCATGCATCCATTCATCTACTGATGGTCTCTCGCTTCTTACATGGTCATCAGAGAATCCAGCAGCCGGGCAGATCGATAACGAATACGGGGTATGGCCGGTGGCTGCTCGACGTCGAAGACGGGATCCCGCCGCCACTGGTGCCTGCTTGACACAGACGATGCTGCCCGACGACGTTCATCCGGCGGCGGCTCGACGACGGACCGTGATGAGGTCACATCTGACCGACGACCATGAATGCGCTCTCATATACCAGTTTATTAGTGTGGCAGACACGCCCAGCGCGGCGGCCATGGTTGAATGAATCCATGCATGCATGGCAAGCGACTCCTAGAGGTTCATGCATCGAGCTGCCATGTCTTGCTTGCTCCGCTCTACCTCTGTACTAACCTGGCTGGTCTTAAACATGTTGCCAGAATCAAGAACACAAAAAACAATGTACAGATTGCCGTCCGATATGTATATATACTACTTTATGGAGACCATATAATTCCTCTTTTATGCCACATATACTTATTTAGATCTGTATGGTATATACCTCATCTAAAACTAAAATATATACTGCTTAAAAATTTGAGTATATACTATACAACATTTGGTTTTTCTTCCGGGGTCATACAACATTTGTTTCACTGCTGAAAAAAGACTTAAACAATAATAGACGGTTATACAAATATGCTTCGGCCACACATTAGCATTCTCCGATTTTGCCAACATTAATTTTATACTACGAGATTGCGTTGCAAAGGAGTATATAGTATATACTGCCTTGGCAGTCACCTAGCTAAGAAGTATTACAACAAGGTTTCAAGTAGTATATATACCCGAGCTAGAAAGTTGTAGTATATACTCTTTAGTTATTCTTTAAAAAAATGGTATATCATACAAATTTAGTATATGCCATCCTAGAAAATTTTGTACGCGCAGCATCAAAAAATAATTTATTAGACCACTTCAAAATACAAAATTTCACGACAATATTTACTAAATGTAGGAACACACATTTTTTTTCTTCAGGAAGTCATGTAGGCATACTACATTTAGGTAGTATATACTTGAACATATACTCATTAGTATATACTTCTTCGAAAGATGGGCAGTATATAATCCCATAAACAGGTAGATACTGTAAAAAGTGCAGCATACTCATTAGAAAAATGCAGCATATACTCCTTCAAAACATGGGCAGTATATCATCCAAAAAGGAAACAATATACACTTGTGTGAGAGATGCATGGGCAGTACATTCATATTCGAGTAAAAGTACGTATGTTCTTAAAAAGGATGGACTAGTATATATACTCCAAACCAGCTTCTAATGAGTATACCGCATCAGCCACGTAGTATATGGTCAACCAGAAAAAGTGACCGCTCGCCATCCTTTTAGCTCTCCCGTTAGTTATGCATGCATCCGGTGGATAAAGATAAATTCTATTTTATTTGCTAAACAAATTAGATGCCTTATCCAGTAGAGAATGGGAGTACATACTCCTGGGAGTATAAAAGAGGAGTCATATATATATATATATATATATATATATATATATATATATATATATATATATGTGTGTGTGTGTGTGTGTGTGTGTGTGTGTGTGTGTGTGTGTGTGTGTGTTTTGTCCTGTACAACATTCACTTATAGCTATTTCTTCAAGTTTCCATCTTTTGCACTAAGTGAATGTGATCGGACCCTAACCCCATCTGTCCTTATCTCTCCTACTCTCTCTAAATCTTCATATGCATTCTATTGACACATGTCGATTGTCTTCATTGTCTCCTTGTCAGTTGAAGACTAAGAGACAAACATTTAAAAAGGCTTTTATTATCCTTATCTTTTTGTCTGAATCCAAAGAAGTCGGAACGACCACCCGACAAACTGGGCGCGCGTGGGGTCGTGGCACAACATTTAAGTTGTTGCATGTGTGCCACATGTAGCTCAGATGTGAACCGCCAGTGGTAGCTGAGTGATTACGCTGCGCCTCTCTCTTCCTTATAAATACCCAACCCCCTGTGGTCATTAAAACTTACTCCCCTCGCTGTCTCGCTCAAACCCTAGTGCCATCGCTAGCTTCCATCGTCACTAGAGACGAAGCGCTTCGCTGCCGCGACCTCTTCGTCGTCGTCAAGTCGGCCGCGGACATCTTCGTCCCGCCGCCGCTGTAGGTGTCTTCCACCGCCAAGTTAGAGCATGGGAGATTGGACTGCTCGGCCTCCATCCCCGACTCGTCTAGCAGTTCTCATTTGTTCTTGAGCGGTAATTAACTGTCTATTTTTTACCGCATGTTTGATCCGTTAAAACTTTCTATATCCTCAGAAAGTTGTTTCTTCACTTCCAAATTTGGATCTTCCATACTCTGCATCTCATAACTTGCAAGTACTTTCACTTATGCTTCACAACTAGTTAGATTCCCCACTTGTACTTATTGATGGATTCGTACAAATCTGGAACCAACTTACATCAATAAGTGAATGTCTTCGTGCTATGAGGTCAATGTCTTCAAACTGATTTATCTTCAAAACCCTCTGAGAATGCATATGACCTCTTCCCCTTCCCTCGCATCTCTAATGCTGTCACAGGTACATGTCTGTGGGCGAGTCTCTTGGTTCTCATAGTCTGAATTCATTTGCAGAATTCTTGCAACATCATATTGAATCTCCTGAAGCCAGTTCTTGTCTAACCAGCAGAGCGAAGCCTAACACTTTTCTGAAGCCTTTCAGCCTTGTGAAGCCAATGGCCGGTGGTAAATCAGCAAAGAAAGGCGGCAGACAGCGCCGTGATAACACGGCAAAGGATCTGCCTCCAGACCTCTATGAATTATACAAGTCTGGTCCTAAAGATAGCTATAGTGAACGTAAATCTCGAGTCCAATGGATTCGCAGATATTGGGCTGAGCAGTGGTTTCTGTACCACTTTGTGACTCCAGAGTATGCGGATAAGAATGCTATGAGGCCACCATGGGCTGACATTGTGTACCACAAGCTTCACCCCAAGACCAAAGCTGAAGCCATACAGAGAGACTTCTTTCCTTGCATGGTCAGAGGACCAATGCCTGAGAACACCGACCCATCCAGTCTTCGATGGTGTCGTGAGGATGATCTATTTGAAGCCAATCTCCAATTTGCTAAAGCTTTAGCAGTTCAAAACAAGAAGGAATTTGGGATTGACTTCAACCAGGTCCAGCTACACCAAGGTCCGATGGCAGTCGTGAGGCCGAACCAAATCTCATTGGCCCATTTGATGACTTCGACTCATTTCTGGCACATTGTGCAGCATAGAGGGCCAGCATTGAAGATGTTGTTGAGGATGAGGAACAAACCACAGTTGCAGAGCCCCCGAAGCCAGTGAAGAAGTCAAACGCTTCAAAGCCTTCATCTGCTCCAAAAGCTTCAAGAGTGAAGCCATTGAAATCTGCACCTCCTGAATCCAGTGTGCAGTCTGAAGACTTGTCTCATACTTCTATGAAGACTAAGAAGATCTCGGGGCAAGGCCTTACTCCAGCAAGCATCCTACACCATGATGAAGATGTGTAATAGATCTATCCAGTGATGAAGATCTCGCTGATGATGCCCTTGAGCTGCTAATCAAGAGCAAACAGGAGGCTGAAATCTTCAAGGATTTGCCTCTGTTTGATGTTGATATTTTGAACAATTTTATTGATGAATGGTTTGAAGACACTTCTCTTACCATTGATGATCTGTAGCTTCCCATTGGCATCAGTGTGATGTTCCAAGGCTGCATTGCAAAAGAGCATGCCATTGCTCAAAGGGTCATTGAGCTGAAAAATAAGATTGACCATGAAAATGCTGTCTTCAAGAAGCAGATGGCCAAGCTTAATGTCATAGATGTTCAGAACTTCAAGAAGATGATAGCAGATCTCAAGGTGAGTTCCATAAGCGTCGTGATGAAGCCAAGGGCTCCCGAGAGCGCCTCAAATATTATGTTGGCAAATGTGTTCAGGCTCACAATGAAGCCTTGAAGAGAAAAACACTTAGGCGTCCAGGCATTGACCCAAAGATGGATGCTAAGAAGAAGAAGCCAACACAAGCTGAAGCTGAGGCTCCAAGGCAGGAAAGGCCAAGCATTGTCTTCCCTATCAGTATGACTAGCTTGAAGCCTAAGGTTCCATCAACTACTTTCGAAAGGAAGAAGAAAAAATAGGCAGAGGCTGAAGCCAAGAAGCGCAAGCATCAAGAAGCCTCTGATGCTGCTCCATCTCAGAAAAGGATGAAGACAAAGCCTTTTAATGCTTCAAGAAGGGCCCAAGCACCAACTTCCTCATCTGCTCCTGAAGAGCCGCTGCAAGTTGAGCCCATCCTAGTTGCCTTACCAGCCTCCTCCAACCGCGAACGCTGTCTTGTTGTGCATGTGCCTGCTACCACAGAGGCCATGAATCTAAAGAGATCCCAGCTGCTGACACCATCACAGCTGAAGACATTGGTCGCGAAGACAATGTTGATGATGAAGTCCATCTTCAAGTTCCCCAGCTTACTCAGAAATCGGTATCATCACTTGCTCCCACGAGCAGTGAACAGATTAGTATCGGCGGTCCCACGACGCCAATCACTCAAGATGATTTCTAGGATGAGCAACACCCCAACTCCCCTCTACATGAAGTCAGTCCGTGCACTCCACCCGAAGTCACTACTCTAGTGCTTGAGACTCCCCAAGAAACCCCAAAGACACGGAAAAGACTACGCCCTCACCGCAGGCGTAGTCCTCTTTACGAAGGCTTCGTAGAGGCCCAAGGCCATCGGTCTCCATGTCTAGCATTCCCGAGGAGGATGTGCAAGCCACAAGCTCAGTAGCACGTCAAGTGTTCCTTGAAGCCATCCCCTTAGAGTCTGCTCAAGGGTCTGAAGCCAAAGCAGCTGAAGACATTTTGGCTGCATCAGCCGAGGAAAGACAAGAAGAAGACCAAGTTGTTATTCCCCCTACTGAACCAACTATGATTTCCGATGTGACTGTGCCTCACCCCTCAGTAACTGAAGCCTCTGAAGCCATTGCGGATGCTGCTACCACTAATACTGAAGCTAATGACATTGTCATGGCTGAAGACAATGCGCAGCCTGAAGCCCCTGATGCCACGGAAGATATTCAGTCATCCACATTGGATGTTGCTCCTGCTCCACCTATTCCACACATTATGGCAAGGGCCTTCAACCATGAAGGTGAGCTGATCAGTGTCAGATGGCCGATTATGACACCTCCTGAAGCTCCTGGTCCACAATATAATTACCATATCGAGCAAAGGCCTCAGACGCAGCCAAAGCTAAGAATACCAAGGCTTCCTAGTGTTGTCACCACTCAGGGCTCATTCAGTGTCTTAAGCTTCAGAGAACACAACACATTCTTTGACAAGGCCAAGAATCCCTACAAGAAGCCCAAGATATCTTTTGACAAGTTCTGGAGTCATCAGCAAAAAAGCCATTACTCATGCATCTTGTACAACCAGGACAGAATTTTCCCTCACAAGTGCATGTGTTGTGATGTCGTAGCTGGACTGTCGTGCCTTGAAGAAGCCCTTGATTGCTTTTGTGAAGTTGGCTTGCTCCCTTTTGTCGTCGACAAGGAGCATTGGAATGAAGAGCTCCTGCTTCAATTTTATGCCACCCTTCATATCTCAGGCTACAACAAGGATCCGAAGACATGGATCCTTGAGTGGATATCAGGTGATGTACATCATGAAGCCAAAGCTCAAGACATCATCGAGCTTACTCCCCTGCCCACTCCTAGTGATCTCTATGAGCTAGGTTGCCAGCGCTTTGAACAAGAACTTGAAAGCATCTTCCAGATCCTGAGCCAAACATAAGTCAAACGTTGAGCATGATGAAGCTATTGCCAGTAGAAGTTGAGTACCCCAAGGAATTCCTTATAAATGACCTCGAGTACCTGCCGTACACCCTATACCATATTCTGAGGCATACTCTATGGCCAATCAAAGGGCACTCTCCTCAGGCCAAGAATGAAGGCACCATGAAGACATTGGTCTTCTACATTCTCAATGGCATCCGCTTCAATACTCAAGATTTCTTCATTCGTCAGTTGGCAACTTCAGGCATATGGTCTCTTTGGCCTCAAATTTTATGCACCATGGATAATGCGCCTAATCAAGCTTCACTCGTTTGTCAACTCTCAGGCTTCAGTGCAATCATGTTGTCTTCTTGCCTTAAGTTGATATGTCTCATGACGCCATCTATCCAGAGCCTGCCAAGGAACCCGTTCGTGAAGATTATGTTGCCTTCCAAAGCTTCTCAGCACCCATTGACGTTGTTCATGTGCCAAATCCCACTACCGCTGCTGGTCCTCTTATCGGTCAGCTTAGGCTGCCGCATCGTTCTCCCACTGATGCAACAGCCAGCACTGTAGCGCAAAGGCCTCAAAAGTGTGCTCGAGTTCTAAATGACAGAGACCTTCTAGTTTCTCTTCATCAGAAGAAGGATAGGCATCACGACTGGATGAAGCGTCAGATGCAAATTCTTCTAGTGGATGTCAATCGCACTCACAACCTCTCCACCAAGAATTCTTTTGTTGCTCATGAAGCCTGTCGGCATGCCTGGAAGAGCCTCACTCTCTTATGCTCTGAAGATGAACTCACTGTAGATGGCTTCACTGGACGATTCAAGTTTGACTCCAGGCCTCCACAATCCACAAGTTGGCGCTCTACTCCGTCTATTGAAGATTCTGATTACTCATCCTCAGCTCCAACTGTTGTTGCACGAGTCATTGATGAGGAGGAGGACGCCACTTCACCAGCTATGGCTTCACTGCATCATGATTCTGCAACAGGCCCTTCTGCACCTCCCAACTCCAATGTTGACCCGGCTGCCCCAACATCTTCACCAACACCTCCTGGGAACGCTTAGACACTCTATGTCTTCACTCCTTTTTGGTCATTTCTGACAAAAGGAGGAGAAGCATCAGAGTTGATACTCTTCAAGCGGGTCTATATGGGTCGGGTGCTTATTTTTGTTAAGTTTTTCAACTCTCGTTCTTGAACTATTGATTTTGAGTTGTAACACTTAAGTCTCAGTGGTCGTCTGCTACATTTGCTGCTAACTTTTTATTGCGATGATAAATACCGCATGAAGTCATTCTGCAGACGCCCATTTTTCATTGTGCATGCCATTATCTTCCATACATTTTTTGTATGCACTATGAATTGTCTTCATGAATTGAAGGAGATATCCACAAAGCAAAACCTGCAATGTGCATTTGCATTCAAAGGCAAACTACTTATATGCACATCTTTAGGGGGAGCCCTTCTAACTTCATGAAGCCAATGAACGCATTCTTTAACTTTCACGTATTTTTATCCCTGTTGAAAACTTCAACCAGTTTGTCATCAATCACCAAAAAGGGGGAGATTGTAAGTGCACCTAGTGCCACCCCTAGTTGGTTTTGGAGTATTGACGACAAACGTGGTTGAGGGACTAATGTGTTTGTGAGAATTGCAGGATAACACAGGTAGAAGTCCCTCATTGATTCGGTTTACCTACCAGAGATGACCCCGAAAAATTTATGAAGACATTGAAGACAATGGTGGTTCGTGAAGACATTCACGTCGAAAATAATGATGTGTGAAGACATTCACTTGAAGAGAATGGAGTGTGAAGACATAATTTCCTTCGTAGTTTCATTTTGTTCTTTCTTGAGTCATAGGAACCACCAAACTGCTAAGTGGGGTCCAAGTGAAAAGAGTCAGAAGATTGATGTGATGCTCAACCCAAATCCTATGTCTTCGAGCGAAGACAATGAGAGAAAATCTTATGCAGAGTTGGATGAGTCGGCTTTGCTTGTAGCCCAAGTCAAGCTGCCTTGTGTGTTTGAAATCCGACCATTGGAAATGTCTCGGTTCCTTAGTGACCTATGGTCATTTTGGACATATCATGTCGGGTTGCCTCCTAGCTATAAATATCCCACCCCCTACACCATAAATTGGTGGCTACTCAGAGTTAGTGCACGACTTTTGTCGTTTGAGAGCAACCCACCTCCGAAGCCTTTGAGAGAGAATCCTTGCAAGGACAAATCCCAAAACACCCAAAGCACAAAGAGTGTTGGCATCACTGAAGTCTTTCTGTCCGCGTGATCTGAAGACTTATTACACTTGAAGATTGTGTATCTTATAGTCGGCTAGGCGTCGTGTCCTGAGGATTCAAGTGTCAATGTGGATTGCCGGTGAACAAAGTCTGTGAAGGTTTGGAAGTCTACCTTGAAGACTTACCAGACTGATTGATCAAGGACTAAGTGTCCTTAGCTCAAGGGGAATAAGGTGAAGATGCGGTCTTCTGAGTTCAGTCTCAGCCTCCCTAACCAGACTTTCAATTGTCACAGCAACTGGAACTGGTCTACCAAATCCTTGTCTTCGTCAAGCTACTGGTTCTATCCTTTCATCTTTACATTTTGTTTAGCTTTGTGAAGTCATTGCTTGCTTGCCCTGTTAGACTTCACTATGTGAAGATATTCTCCCTGATTACTTATATGGCTTCACACTGTCTTCCTATTCTGATCATGTCTACCTAGCAGTTATTTTTCCTCATGCTTACCTTGCAATGTTCCCTTGACTATAGCCTGTCTAGTGTAGTTTATCTTTCGTTGCATACTGTGTAGGTGTTGTTTGCTTGCTTGTCATTGAAGACATTTCATGTCTTGAAGACTTTCATAAAAATCGCCTATTCACCCCCCTTTAGTCAATAACCAGCACTTTCAACATCGTGGTTCAACCGATAAAGATCTTGGTTGAATATGTGGGAATCAATATGGGCATATATAGGTCCCGCTATTGATTATTGACCGAAGAGGAGTCTCGGCCATGTCTACATGATTCTCAAACCCATAGGGTCGCACGCTTAACGTTCAATGACACTGGAGTAGTATTGGGATAATTGATGTTGGTGAACGAATGTTTTTATGAGTGTTGGATGAGATTCGGGATATCACGAGGAGCTCCGAAATGGTTCGGAGGTAAAGATTTATATATGGGAAGTCATTTTTGGGGTTTCAAAAAAAGTTCTTCTTTTTCTGGTATTGTACGGGGAAGTAGGTTCCGGAGGATTCCAGAGGGGTCTGGAAGTCCACGAGGGGTTCCACCATGTCCCAAAGGCTAGCATGGGCTAAGAGGAGACGCCCTGCCCTTATTGGGCCAGGCGCACCAACCCCCTTAGGTCCATGCGGCTAGGGATGGGAAACCCTAGAGGGGAGGGCGCCCCACTTGCCTTGGGAGGCAAGTTTCCTCGCCCTAGCCGCTGGCCCCTCCTTGGAGGAGGGGCTAGGGGCTGGCGCACCCCTCCCTCACCCCTATATAGCCGCAACCCTCTTCGTCTCTCCCTTCTCCTCGTTCTAGTTTTGCTTAGCGAAGCCCTGCCGGTACTCCACCACCGCCATCAACACCACACCGTCGTGTTGGTTGTGATCCCAGCTGCTTCTCCCCCTTCTCTTGATGGTCAAGGAGGAGGAGACGTCACCGACACTACAAGAATCGTGTTAATCCATGGCAATCTTAATCCATCATAGATTTGTGCAAATCTGTCATGGAAGGGTATCCATGACAGATTTTAAATCCATCATGTATATCGTGTCATAATTTGGTCATCGCATGCTCCGTGACGGTAATCCAAAAACGTCATGGGTCCATGATGGTTCTTGACTATCATGGATGGCACTTAACTAACGTGCTTACAACAACGTTAACTTGTCTACCACATCAGCATCTGACATGAATCAGACATGGGGGCCCATGAAGTAATCGGCCTAATAAAAATTTCGGCCTGCTAATTTCAATGATCTAAGACCGATAGCCCATGTAGTAATCAACCCGATTGAAAATTTGGCGCATTAAATTTCAAGTCAATCCAAGGCCCACTTACTTCAGGCCGAGAGATTAACCCATCTGACATTTCTCTTGGTCTACGGAAAATTTGAACCAACACAATTTTTTTGAAAAATATATGTGGCATCATTAAATAAAAGGAAATTACATGAACATAGTAGGAAACAACGTTTACGTAAAAGGAAAAAATTACAAAAAAATAAAATTACAGACATTTCCAAAAAGTACACATGTAGAGGAGCAAAACGAGAGAAACATGTCTTGAAGATTCTTCAGTAGAGAACACTCTATGCTACTTCGCAGGCTTGCACCCCCACTACCCCTCTCTCGCTGCCCATCGCTCCACGGGCGACAACCGAGGCTCATTCACATGCCTTTTTGAAGGTAGATATAGCCACCCCCTCGGACGTCATCGATGGGAGACGACATATTGACCACCATATCGCTAGATCCATGCTCATGAGCAGTCAATCTACACTATGGAACCATCTTTTCCTGCGTGTGAACAACATACTGCATCGGAAAATCAGAAGTAAAAGTGTAAAAAATAGCCACCAAAAAGTGTAAAAGACAGGGAAGAGGAGCTGGTGGCGCACTGCCCGCGTTATAGGCGACGGACACAAACCCCTCGGTGATGAAGGGACGAGAACATCCCAATACGGTGCAAGGCCCGACGACATGGGCTCAGTGCTGGCTCAGCATGGCCCCGCGGCATGAGTTGCTCGCGCTCAACAACAACCGAAGCACCACCCGCATCGACGACACCGGTGCCCCAGGCCTTCAGGGGCGTTGCTGCCACCGGGGACGAGGCCATTTTCGCGGCGTCAGATGGATCCACCCTTGAGGACAATCAGTTGCCGCCACGAGGGACGACGTCATTGTCGTGCCGTCGGGATGGTTGCAGGATGCGGAGGAAAGAAGGGATGTTGATTGGGAGGTGGTGGCCGACTCCATCTGTATTTTTAGTGCGGCCTCCTAGCACCTAGACCTGCCCATGAATCGAGGGACATGGAAGGGAAACAGCGAAGATAATGGGGAGTCGGGGCTGGATTGAAGAAGAGAAGAACGAATTGGGGGAAGTTTGGTTTTGGCGGCAGTCAGTGCTTGCGGGGTTGGTGGAAGAAAGAAGGGAGAGACAGGCTTGAGTTACTGCCGTTCGATGTAGGTGTATCGGACGGTGGAGACGCTTGATCTGTGGGATGGTTGGAGCAGCCAATCAGACGCAAAGCTTTTCCCAACCCAGGATACATGCCTTATGAGCCAGGAACCCTAGTGGATTAATGTTGACATTAACCCATCCGAGTGACGGGGTGAGTCTGGCCCAGAATTGGATTTATTTTTCTATTTTGAAGTAACTAATTATAGCTCTTGTGAAGTGACTTACTTAGCTATTTTTCTCTTGCTCGAACCTTACTTTCACCTTCTCATAAGCATATGTTAACTTACATGTCACTTCTTATGCAAAACAAAAATGTTTTCTTATAAACCACAATAGATTTTTACATGTAATATAATACATATATGTTCTTTCGTAAGAGTTTCAATAAATTTAGAATTGATCTAATATCTTCTATATTTCAAATTATTTTTCATGTGCTTATTGAAAATAATTCCAATTTGAAGTACATGTATCTCAAAAGTTTTACAATATTTTCTGTAGTTCAAATGAATTTGTGTGTGTTTATTGAAGATGATTACAATTTGAATTTCATGTATCTAAAAAAAGTATTATAAATTTCAAAAAAAGTATTGAAGTATATATGTTTAATCATAGCGCATATCCTAAAAATGGAGGAAAATGAATTGTGTATGATTATTGAAAGTTCGACATGTCATCCTCCCTGCAGTTTGGCACACTCATGACAGACCCACTCGCTGCTTGCAGCGACACAGGAACTATTCGCATCGAATTTGAAGTATATTTGTTAAATGTCTAGAAATGCACTTAGCGGCTTAAATATAACAAACAAACCCAGAAAAATGCCAAATTTTGACATGGATCATGTAGTGATGTGTGTTGAATGTAGAAAAAACTATTCAAGGCCAATGGATGAAACAATGGTCACTCCGCGTTCAAATGTAACTGTTCCCTCTTGAAACCTTGGATCTTCCTCGAAGATGGTCCGGTTTCTAGGAATCACACGTCATAACTTTTCTGAAAACATTCTCAAATTTTTACCACAACCTTTACGTGCCATATCAAGGGCACCATGTCAAGTTTCATGTGTTTTAGACTTCGTTTATATTTTGTGGAATTAAAAAAATCAAGAAACTCCATGCTCGAGGTCGAGACTTGGCACCCTCATATTTGAAATTCTTTTACTTTTCATGGATAAGGCCTAAACATAGACTCAAGAACACAAATAGGGGTTTTCAAACCAATTTTTTTTAGCAAACACAGTGGGGAAGGCCCCCACTGTAACTCTGATTTTCATTAATTTTATAATACAAGTTACATCACTGTACAGGGTTTAACATGTCAAGAGAAAGTAATCTACAAGTAGTCTAGCCAACTCTGCATTCCTTCCTTCAAACTAGGTTTGGCTTTTTTGATTATCATCTCAAAGTGCTCCTTGAAGGTACTGATGCAGTGCTGCATATTTTTGGGTTTGTGATCAAAGATGATGCTGTTTCTATGCTTCCAGATGCTCCAACATCCTGCAATGGGGCACTCCTTGTAGCATACAACTTGGTTGTGTTTCTTTCCCTCCATGAGTATATCCAAAAGCTCATAGTCAGTATTCCATTGAAATCCAATGGCCATCCAGAAGTTCTGGCTGAAATCACAATTAAAGAATAGATGAGAAAGGTATTCCTTTGGTTCATCATCACAAAGCACACATCTAGTAGAATCAACATGGAAATTTTTCCTTGTAAGCAAGTCTGTAGTTTTTAATCCGTCTTGTAGTAGCAGCTAGAAGAAAAACTTTTTCTTAGCTAATGTGCATGATTTACATATCCACTGAAAAGGTTTGGGGGCATCAGCAGGGTTCCCAATATATTCTAAGTATATCCTTTTGTTAGAATAGTTGGATCCACCCCAGTGAAATTTCCATGAGTCCATCTCTGTCTGGTTCCTTCTGTCATTAATCATGGTTCTTAGCTGAGTACTCTGTTGAACAGCAATGCTGGACAGAGGTAGATGAAACATCTCATAAAAATTAGTGTCATCCAGGTTGGTGGTAGCCTCCAGAGTTATGTGTTCATTTTTTTGTATGAGAATAGCTGAGCCATCATGCTCATTATTGGCTGAGAGCACCAATTATCATACCATAAACTAACTGTGTTACCAATACCTGCAGAGCAATTTGTCATGTTCTTGAAATCTTGGAGAATAGAACAGCAGTCCCTCCACCAAAAGGATCCCACATTTGTAAGGAATTTTGGCAGCTCCCCATTATGATAGTAATTGTTCCATATCAATTTGACCCAGGGGATATCATTTTTGTTGAAGAATTTGTATAGGTACTTGGTTAGCAGAGCCCTGTTTTGCATTCTGAGATCAAGTACACCCAAACCACCTACTTTTTTGGGTAGGCATACTTTTTCCCATTTAACTAACCATTTCCCATGTTTGTTGATCCCCTTCCCATACCATAGGAAACTTCTTCCAGATTTCTCAAAATGATCTAGGATAGTGAAAGGCACTCTGATACAACACATAGACAAAATGGACAAAGATGAAACAATGGCTTTAAGATGTGTGAGTCTACCTGAGTAAGTTATCAGGTTTGCAATGCCAGATAATCTATGGTCCAACCTAGATACCATTGGCATGAGATCAGCAACTTTAGGTCTTGTAGTACCCATAGGCAACCCTAGATAAGTGAAAGGCATGGATTCCTTCTTACATCTAAGCATGTCAGCTAATTCTTGAGGTCTGTCATCAGAGATGTTAATAGGTACAAGAGATGATTTACTATAATTAACAATTAGCCCAGTAAATCTAGAGAAGTTTTTAGAATTTCAATGAAATTACTAATTTGCTCCTCCTGAGCGGGCAGAATGATAAGAGTATCATCAGCATACTAGATGATAGGGTAGCTTTCAGTGTTGTTGGTATCAATAGGTAAGTTAAGTGTGCCATTTTTCCAAGCTTCATTAACTAATATTTGCAACAATTCACCAACCAGCACATATAACAGAGGGGAAAAAGGGTCTCCTTGCCTGACACCACATTTGCAATGGATGTTTTTCCCAGGAACACCATTAAGAGTAACAGAAGTGGAAGCAGTGGATAATAACATGTTGACCCACCTAATCCATTTGTCACTAAATCCAAAATGCCTCGTCATGAAAATAATAGCATTGTAGTTTACTTTGTCAAAAGCTTTCACAAAGTCAATCTTGAAGATGATGATCACTTTTTTTGATTTGTGACACATATGAATATATTCAAAACTCCAAGCAAGACAATCCTGAATGTTCCTGGTTTTTAATAAATCCATACTGATTTTTGCTGCCCTGGATAAAATGGCTGGCTGAGCTCAGTTTGCCAGTAATTTTGTGACAATTTTGATAGGCATACTCACTAGGGAGATGGGCCTGAAGTCATTGGGAGTTTTAGGTTGTATTTTTTAGGGATAAGTGCAATGTAGGCAGTATTGATAGGCAGCAGAGAGACAGATTCTTGATGGAAATCATTGATGAATTTGTAGAAACTATGCTTGATGATGTCCCAGCATTTTTTCATAAATATTCCATTAAAACCATCAGGACTGGGAGACTTGTCATTGGGCATGTGCTTAATAACCTCATCAATTTCCTCAGTAGAAAAAGGTCTGTCAAGTTCTGATGTGATATTATCCATTCTCAAATGAGAAATATCAAAATCCTTAATACTGTCAGCCTGAGTGCCAATTCTGTCCTTAAATGATGCCCAGATTATGGCAGCCTTTTGGTCATGATCATAGCTGCATTGGCCATCAGAGGAAATCAGGGAAGTGATATAATTGTGCCTAAAAACCTGAGATGCAATAGCTTGAAAAAACTTGGTATTTTCATCACCAAGTTTTGCCCATCTGATATTAGCTCTAATTCTCCAGTATAACCTTTTAGCCTCCAGAAGTTTATTGGTATGGTTGATGAGGATTTTCCTGAAGTTTGCTTCCCTTCTGGTGAGTAATCTTTGATCTTCCAATCCATCAATGAGCTTGACATAAAAGCAACAGTTTTCAATGGTTTTACTGAGCTGTGAGAATTTCTTGCTCCATTTTTTTAGACCTCTTCTAAGAGCTTTAAATTTGGCATTTAGATGCTTGGCTGAATCAGAAAAATGTATAGAATTATACCAATGGTTTTCAACTACATCAATGAAACCATTAAATTCAGTCCAGAACTCCTCAAATCTGAAAATGTTGCTCTTGGGGATGGCACTGTCAATCATAATTTTAATGGGAACATGGTCAGAGGAGATCTTAGCCAATGGAATTGCCATGGTAGATGGGTGCACAGAAGTCCAATGGGAGCTGGTGAATACCCAATCCAACTTTTCCAATAGTGGATTGTCCTGTTTATTACTCCATGTGAGTGATCTTCCTTTCAATGGTATTTCAACTAGGTCAAGATTTATGATGATATTATTAAAAAGAATCATGTTGTTTGGATCACCTCCTGGCTTGTTTCTGTTGTCAGGTCCTCTAATAAAGTTGAAATCCCCCAATATCATCCATAGCTTGCTCTGATTTATGTTAAGATTCTGCAGCCAAGACACAAATTCCAGTTTGCCATCGATAGAATTTGGACCATACTGTTGGGGAACGTAGCAGAAATTCAAAATTTTCCTACGTGTCACCAAGATCTATCTATGGAGAAACTAGCAACGAGGGAAGGAGAGTGCATCTACATACCCTTGTAGATCGCTAAGCGGAAGCGTTCATGAGAACGGGTTGAAGGAGTCGTACTCGTCGTGATCCAAATCACCGGAGATCCTAGTGCCGAGCAGACGACACCTCCGCGTTCAACACACGTACAGCCAGTGGCGTCTCCCATGCCTTGATCCAGCAAGGAGAGAGGGAGAGGTTGAGGAAGACTCCGTACAGCAGCAGCACAACGGCGTGGTGGTGGTGGAGGAGCGTGGTAATCCCGCAGGACTTCGCCAAGCACCAAGGGAGAGGAGGAGGAGGAGAGGCAGGGCTGCACCAAGAGGGGAAGAAAACTCATGTGTTGGCAGCCCCAAAACCCTCAAGTATATATAGGGGAGAGGGAGGGGGGTGTGCCCCCTCTAGGGTTTCCACCCCAAGGGGTGCGGCTGCCCCCAATCCCATCTAAGGGTGGCGGCCAAGGGGGAAGAGGGGGAAACTTGCCCCCCAAGTTAGGTGGAAGCACCCCCTCCCCAAACCCTAGGCGCCTTGGGCCCTTGTTGGGGGGCGCACCAGCCCACCCGGGCTGGTCCCTCCCACACTTGGCCCATGCAGCCCTCCGGGCAGTGGCCCCACTTGGTGGACCCAGGACCCTCCCGGTGGTCAGATGCTACCGATAAAACCGAAACTTTTCCGGTGACCAAAACAGGACTTCCCATATATAAATCTTTACCTCTGGACCATTCCGGAACTCCTCGTGACGTCCGGGATCTCATCCGTGACTCTGAACAACATTCGGTAACCACATACAAACTTCCTTTATAACCCTAGCGTCATCGAACCTTAAGTGTGTAGACCCTACGGGTTCGGGAACCATGCCGACATGACCGAGACGTTCTCCGGTCAATAACCAACAGCGGGATCTGGATACCCATGTTGGCTCCCACATGTTCCACGATGATCTCATCGGATGAACCACGATGTCAAGGACTCAATCGATCCCGTATACAATTCCCTTTGTCTAGCGGTATTGTACTTGCCCGAGATTCGATCGTCGGTATCCCGATACCTTGTTCAATCTCGTTGCGGCAAGTCTCTTTAGTCGATTCTGTAACACATCATCCCGTGATCAACCCCTTGGTCACATTGTGCACATTATGATGATGTCCTACCGAGTGGGCCCAGAGATACCTCTCCGTTTACACGGAGTGACAAATCCAGTCTCGATTCGTGCCAACCCAATGACACTTTCGGAGATACCGTAGTGCACCTTTATAGTCACCCGATTACGTTGTGACGTTTGGTACACCCAAAGCATTCCTACGGTATCCGGAGTTGCACAATCTCATGGTCTAAGGAAATGATACTTGACATTAGAAAAGCTTTAGCATACGAACTACGATCTTTGTGCTAGGCTTAGGATTGGGTCTTGTCCATCACATCATTCTCCTAATGATGTGATCCCGTTATCAATGACATCCAATGTCCATGGTCGTGAAACCGTAACCATCTATTGATCAACGAGCTAGTCAACTAGAGGCTTACTAGGGACATGGTGTTGTCTATGTACCCACACATGTATCTGAGTTTCCTATCAATACAATTATAGCATGGATAATAAACGATTATCGTGAACAAGGAAATATAATAATAACTAATTTATTATTGCCTCTAGGGCATATTTCCAACACATACACATTAGTGATATACCAACAACTATTATCCAAGTTAGAAGTGAGTTTGACAGTAAAGTGGAAATAGTTGCTAGAAATAATCTCACCCTTGAAAATGTTGCCATTCCAGATAGTAATTAAACCACATGAATTACCATTGGATGGGTAAAAACAGTACTGGTTGAATCTCTTGGGGCAAAAGTTCTTAATGTAGGCAAGATCAAATATGTCCCTTTTTGTTTCTTGAAAGGTCATAATGCAACATGCACTTTCATCAATTTTCTGCCTAATATCATCCCATCTAGCAGAAGAGTTAATCCCTCTAACATTCCAATTTAGAATATTCCAATTTCTATTCATGATTGTCATCTATTAATTGATCATTGTTCATGCTATGAGTAGCATAGCATGATAAGTCCATGAGTGCATGATGGGGATAATGAGTGATCATACATTGATGACAACAGAAAAATTCTGCAGCACTAAGAGGCAAAATATGGGCATGACAGTCCACAAATTCCAAATAGCAAGTAAGCACTCCATAATAGCAACCATATGACTTACAAAGAAATCCATGAGAGAAAAAGTGCAGATTATTACAGGCCATAGTTTTAAATGATGCATGCAGGCATCCAAATGGAACAAGGAAACAGAGTTGCAGACAATGAAACTGGCAATTGAAACTAAGATAACTAGGTGACAGATGAGGGGAGCCACCCAAACCCCAACAGAGGATCAAGCTTCTATTCATCAGAGCCGTCATACTCCAGAGCCTGAGATGACACTTCATGAGGTGCCATATTACATGGGCCAGTGCCAATAGCCTGCAAAGTGCTTGTAGGAAGCTCAGGTGGTGGAGGAGCATGCTTGTTGATCACAAGAACATCAAATTGGGGACATAGGTTTACTGACACTGAAGTCTTCTGCTTCTTAGAGTTGTGAAGCATTTTTTGCTGGGTAGTTGGAGAGTCCACCTTCATGCTAGCAGCAACAGCAGCTTTGTTCTTAAAACCTTGATTTATGTGAGCAATTCTGTTACTCCTCCTGCAAAATGCCTCATCAATGATTGGTTTCTTTTTCTTCTTGTTTCCAGGCTTCTGTACTTCAGCAAATTCTTGGCCAGTGATTTACTCAATGCTGACTGTACTAGATTACTGTGGCAGGTCTTGGATAGTCTGAATCTGAAGAAAGCATCTCTTATTAGAACCATCAGTTCCAACAACATCCACCACGTTACATTTAGCATTAATGATCTTGCTGCCACCAAGCTTGGGGATGATATCATTAGCATTGGAGACCAGATAGGCCTTCCACAGATATGTTACAGGTTTGGACAGCCATACTAGCACTGGTAGAAGGGAGCTCATTATAGTTCATATCAACATTGGAAGGAACAAAAGCAGGGCTATTGACAGCAGACAGCTGAAGTTCTTGGTCCTGATCAAGTGGGATATAATCAGGTCCAATTGTGTCATGAATCTGATCCACAACATCCACAACAACTTCATTACCAATAACAACATTAATACCAGTAGCATTCAGACTAACATCATTCAGAACAGAGACTGAATTCACACCAATAGGAACCTGATCAGGTAGCCCAGCATATACATCCTCAGCATTAGCATTGTTGTTTTTTTTTACAGAAAGACTGTAAGGGAACCCCCTACGGTATATAATTGGTGCAACAACCCCAAATTGCAAGTACCATGCCTTGAACCTAGGTGGGTGGGAAGGCATCAGCCCCTTCCCACCACTAGGCTATGCCTTAGTCTGCATTAGCATTGTTGTTATTGTTGTTGACAGCATGAACATCTTCATAGGGGGCACCTAGGTTTTTAATTGTGAGGGTTTATAACAATCTGGTCCATAGGGATGTTGCCAAGCACTTCATCATGCCAAAACCCTCCATGTACATGAGGCAATGGGTGTGGATTGCCACCATCAGGTGGAAGAGGATCCTCATCACCTCCCTACTGCCCAATCAATTCTCTAGAAAGGATGTAAGTAGGGCAAGTCCATGAATCCCCATAGCCAACATCATCCAGATTGCGAAGCACAACAATGCTAATGGGAATAGTGTCAACATTAAAAACTCCGAGCTTAACTATAATTCTTGTTTTGTCACTAGGATCCTTGTTCCAGATGAGAAAATTACCATATGAAGACACAGTACGACTGATAACCCCAACATCCCAACATTCCAGGGGATAGTTCATCATCAAGATCCAAACATAATGGGTAAAAGCAATGCTACAATAGTTCAATCCCCTGTCCTGCCTAGTAACCCTCAAAACAGAGTCTCCGATCTAAAACGGGCTAAGACTGACGGCTGTATCTCTAGAACAAGCAGTGGTAAATTGGATGAGAGCCGTACCCATACCGCAGCACGAGAGGTGTAGTTGATGCGCCAACCGCGACCTTCAAGGTAGTTGATGATCAGAGCAATGGCACCATGAAACTCCTCAGCAGAAACTTCCGGAACCAAGGTGGCGATGGCCCACTCGTCGCACACCATGGGAAGTTCTCCTCCTAGAACCACATAGCCACGACGAACACGGAGAGGGCCAGCAGGGATGATGGTGGTGCCCGGAGGGAGGTGAGGGAGGGGGCTGCAGGGGTAGCAGGCCATCTTGGGAAGCGAGGCGCAAGCAGGTGGAGCATGGGATGTTGGACGAAGGTGAGAAGGCGAGGAGGCGTCGCGGGCGGCAGATATAACAGGCAAAGGTTGCGGGTTAGGTTTGACCCGATAAGCTTGAGCAGAGTTTTTCTTGTTAAAACAATATCTGGCAATATGGTTATAACCATAACATGCACGACACCTGATTTTGTTATTACATTGATAGCGCGTGTGACCATGGCCCAAACATTTAGAGCAAAATAATAATAATCAGGCTGGAAAATGTGGGTAGTGCTAGTCGTTGCAGCTTCCAGGCAGATGGGCTGATTTTGTTGATTGGGCCCCGGCGGCCCAGACCCAGAGCGAACAGGAGGGTTTGAGTTTGAAGCACGTCTGGGCTCTGGAACGGCTGATCCGCCATGCATGGTGGTCATTGCAGGTGCAACGGACGTGTGAATATCACGATCATGAGATTGGTTGATCAAAACCGATGAATATCCGATCAGAATGACATTAGCACTAGTTAATATAGATTTATCATGACAAGATTATGCATGTCCATTGTGCTGAGGCGCAAGATGATCAAGGATACGACGATAAACTTGTTTGGTAGGCACATAATGAGATGTCGTACCTTTGCCCCGAGATGAAACTGTAGTACATTCAGCCTCTTGTTCAGCACACCATCTCTTCTCTTCATAGATCCAATTTGGGCCGCCACCTATCCAGAGGTGGAAGTAACATTTAAATAGGTCACAAGTGAAATAGATCTTACGTACCAAAAAGAAGCCCACAGCCTTGGAGCATACTTTGAAACGATAAACATTGCCAGAAATATGGGAAACCTCGAATGATTGGTAATCACCACCCGTGCATGCAGAGAGAACCAGACTGGCATTGAGATTATTCAAATGAAATGCAAATCTTGCAAAGGAGATCACCATCATGAAGCCATGAGAGCAGGAGACCAAGTTCACCGAAGATTGAAAATACTTACGAATCTCACCTCTGAAATGATGACCAAACAAAAAATCCAAAAGATGGGCTATAGAGTTAGGGTCGTAGAATGGATCCATTGGAGAGGAAAGGCTTTTTGTTGGTGGGATCCGGCCGGATCATGGACGGAGTCATGGCCGCCGGGGAGGGGAGGGTAGGTGGGTGGGGTGGTGTGAGAGAGCCATTTTCCAGCTTTCTTATGCGCTGTCAAGTCAAAATTGAATTATATTCATTAAATGCCTAGAAATTTTATAAATTACTTAAATATAGCAAACAGTTCCCTAAAAATGCCAAATTTTGACATGGGTCGTGTAATGGTGTATGTTAGTTATGAAAAAATGTCAAGGCTAATGGATGAAGCAACAGTTGCTTCGCCTTCAAATGTCAAGGCAGTGGGGCACACACATTAGGAACATATTTTTGAAATGCATTGACGCTAAGTAGTACTATTAGCAAACATGCACGTGCGTTGCAATGGGAGAAAAATAATAATACTTAAGCATGGGGTGGACATTTTCTTCAGAACACATAAATTTCCTTCTTCATTCCGTGGGGTGGACAGTTTCTTTAGAACACACTCATCTATCAATCTCCTTCTTCACTCCATGATATATAGCTCTTTGTCATACACGCATGAAAAATGTTGAACAAGTATTTGAAAAAATGTTGAACAAATATTTGGAAAAATGTTGAAAACGTGCATAGGAAAATATGTTGACCACATATTAAAAATGTTAATTTTGAATTGAAAAGGTGTTAAATTTGTATTAGAAAAATGTTCTTGACATATCCAAAAAATGTGAATGAAAAACAAAGGAAACAAATAAACCAAAGAATTAGAAAACAAAAAAGAAAAAAAATAAATGAAAGAAAAAACAGAAGAAACAAATGGAAAAAATGAAAAAAAAACAGAGAAGAAACAAAGAAAAGAAACAAAAGAAAACAAAAAAAACACAGAGAAAACTGAATAGTTTTATTTCCTAGGCAGCACAGCCGCTGACTCCCCTTCATTCCGCTCATCGCTCCAGCGATGGCGGCTCGGTTGGGGAGCCCTGGTTCCTTGGTTCGTGTTTGTCTAGGCTTAGTTTGTTCAGGCGACGTCGATCGGTTGGTGCCAACGTGTTCGCCATCTCTAATTTTCAAAATGAATTTGCTTTTTTTGTTTCCGTACCGCTCATGAAGCGGCAGCGGGTGGCCAATATTTTCCATGCTAGATGTGTTATTCTCAAGATGAGTGTTTATTCACTTGTCATTGCATGAGAGTACGGCGGTAATAGGATGCCCAATCCCGAAATGAAAAATAAATTTACTTTATGTTGTCAAATAATAAATTCCTTGGAAAGTGTTGGTATGGAAGGCATCCATGGATACGAGATTGTGAAAGAATGGTGGAAAAAGGAATAAACTTTATTTTCTATTTGGGAACCGCCTATGATATATCTAGCATGGAAAGTGTTGGGAATTACTTGGTCATTTTCATTGATGGGAAAAGTATTCCTCTCAAAAAATTTATCTCTCAACTTTTGCTTTGAGCTCTGGCACCTCTACAAATGCCTACTCCCCTCTGTGAAGGGCCTATCTATTTACTTTATGCAATTTTTTTTATTTGAGTCTCCATCTTCTCTTATAAAGTGTCACGCCCAATATGCGACCCTATCCAAAAGGAACTCGACGGTCCCACCAAGGATAGACCCGCATATTGAGACGCTTTTGCAAGGTGGATATCATTATATCAACATTACACAATAGATGGGGATACATACATAAGGCACAAATGCCACCAGAATACATCAACATCATAAACAAGATCAACATTCGACTACGGATGGAACATAAACAGAAACTCAAACGACATCCACCCTGCTAGCCCAGGCTGCCGACCTGGAACCTATCCCCTGATCGAAGAAGAAGCAGAAGAAGAACTCCAAAACAAGTAAACATCGCTCTCGCGTCATGATCATCGCGAAACCTGTACCTGAATCGGTGGTGTAGTAATCTGTGAGCCACGAGGACTCAGCAATCCCATTACCATGGGTATCAAGACTAGCAAAGCTTAATGGGAAAGGAAGGGATAAAGTGGTGAGGTTGCCGCAGCGACTAAGCATATATGGTGGCTAACATACGCAAATGAGAGCGAGAAGAGAAACAAAGGAACGGTCGTCAACTAGTAATGATCAAGAAGTGATCCTGAACTCCTACTTACGTCAGACATAACCCAAGAAACCGTGTTCTCCTCTCGATCAACCCGAAAAGAGACACTCACGGTTACGCTTTACGGTTGGTGTATTTTAGAAGAGTTTGCTTCAAGTTTACTACAATCGGATATTAACAAATTCCCATCTGCCACATAACCGCGGCACGGCTCTCGAAAGTTTATACCTGCAGGGTGTCCCAACTTAGCCCATGATAAGCTCTCGCGATCAACGAAGGATATTCCTTCTCCGGGAAGACCCGATCAGTCTCGGAATCTCGGCTACAAGACATTTCGACAGCAATAAAACAAGACCAGCAAAGCCGCCCGAATGTGCCGACAAATCCCGATAGGAGTCGCACGTACCTCGTTCTCAGGGCACATCCGGATGAGCAGTCCGTACAACTAAAACCAGACCTCAAGTTGCCTTGAGGGGGCGCTGCAGGGCTCTAGTTCGGGCCAGCACTCGAAGGAGCACCGGTCCGAGGGGGCTAAAATAAAGATGACCCTCGACTCCTAAACCCAAGGGAAAAAGGGCATAGGTGAGGCAAATGGTAAAACCAATGTTGGGCCTTCTTTGGAAAAGTCTTATTCAAAGCGAACTGTCAAGGGGTCCCATAAATCACCCGACCGCGTTAGGGACGCAAAATCCGGGAACATAATACCGATATGACGGAAACTAGGGCGGCAAGAGTGGAACAAAACACTGTGCATAAGGCCGAGCCTTCCACCCTTTACCAAGTATATAGATGCATTAATAATATAAGATATATTGTGATATCCCAACAAGTAAACATGTTCCAACAAGGAACAACATCTCCATGTTCCAACAAGGAACAAACTTCATCTTCACCTGCAACTAACAACGCTATAAGAGGGGCTGAGCAAAGCGGTAACATAGCCAAACAACGGTTTGCTAGGAAGGGTGCAAAAGGTTAGAGGCTGACATGGCAATTTGGGATGGCTTGATAAACAAGTAATAGGTAGCGCAGCATAGCGATAGAACGAATCAACTAGCATAGCAATGATAGTAGTGAGATCCAGGGTAGAGGTCATCTTGCCTGAAATCCCGCAAGGAAGAAGAACGAGTCCATGAAGAAGACGAACGGATGAAGCCGAACCAAGCGTAGACAAACGAATCCTCACGATCGTAACGCAACAGGAACTAACAAGAAGAAGCACACAACATAGGTAAACACACCACACATGAACATGACAAGATGCACAACAAACATGATGCATGACAAATCTAGATGAAGCTACTCATGGCAAGAGATGATGCAAACAAGAGCAACACATCAAGGCAAGTTTAAATGAGGCCGGAACAACATATAACAATTCCTAGAAGTCCTCATATGCAAATTTCGAAATTGGTCCAGATCTGAATAACTTTATGTTCAAGTTGTTAAACAGCAAGTTAAGATGCACCACGATGATCTACACTAAATTCTAGTCAAGTTACATATAAAGTTCATTTAATTCGGAGCTACGGCCTAGAAGATATGAGCAAAACAAGTTAAGCATGGCATTGATGCAAAATACATGCAAACATCAAGCAAACACCTCCAAACAAGGATGCAACATGATAATATGAATCTACATGCAAAATCAAGCAAGTTCCATATAGAGCACTCTCAAACGCGAACAACGGTTCAACACATACACACAATACAAGTTCTAGCAACAATCTGTCCAAAACAGCAACTAGGCATATTGCAAGCATCAAAACAACATGCTACAGGATCTCAACATAATAACAAAAGCCATGGGCATGATCTACAGGTAAAGCATGACAAAACATGAACACTGAGCTATCTCCAGAAACAACTAGAACATGCTCAAAAACACATGGCAAGATTGCAAATAGTAACAGTTTCAGGCATTGGCAGAAATAACATCAGGTTGCAATGTTTAGAGCTATCGACCAACATGCTACAGGAACTTATAATAGCAAGACAAGGCATGGCATCAATTTACTCAAAGCCTAGAACAAAAGTCCTTTAGTGACCATAAGCCAAAAAGGATCAGAAAATATGATAGCACCCATGTAAACATGGCAAGTTATATTACAGATTCATACATGGCAGGAACAACAATAAGTAGGCATGTTGGTGAGCTTGAACCACTCACCACAGAGCAATACATGGCATGGCAAGGTAACCAACAGCAAGAATACATGGCATAGAAGCTATACATGGCAAGAACAACATCATAGCATACACGGATCAACTACAACAACCTTGGCAAAATTGAATAACATGTAAACAATCTGCCAGGAAACATTTTATAGCAAAAGTAGAGCTCGACTAACTCAAGCTATGGCACTCCATAATTTCAAACAAGGGCATGGATGGATATAGCAAGACATGTATAACAAAACATCCTTACTGAAGTATTTCAAAATAAGCATGGATCTCTCTGTAGCATCAAGTTAACATGGCATCAAAATATCAGCAAAACAGGGCTGAAAACAACAACATCAGGAAGCCTACTTTGTATGCTTGTGCTAGTCACCACATAGATCACAAAAATACATGGCATACACCCCTGGAAAGATGGCATGGCATATTACAAAACACATGTAGGACTCAATTTCATAGGATGCACGCATCAATCATGGCAAAAATGACAAAAGTGCATGTTCTGTTAAGAAACAGAAACTAACATAAAATAGCACTCTTCTAATAGCATTTATGGCAACAATATGAGCTCAAATGAAAATGATGCAATGAGATTAAATGATCTACTCTTCGAGGCGAACATTTTGACATATTATAAGCGCAAAACGGAGCAACGATGACAGAGATATGATGCAATGAAAATGGCACAAAATATCAAAAAAATGCTCGGGACGGATGAATTTTAGAGGGGGGGGTGTCAACCCTTGGCACGGTTTACGAGGAAGGCCGGGATCGGGGCTCGCCGGAGTTCGGCGCCGGAGTCGGGGGAGAGGCCGGGGAGGGCCGGTTGAGGCGGATCCGGTCCGGCCCGACCGGATCCGGCGAGGGGCGCGGCCACCGGAGGCGACGGGGGCGGAGGATCCCGGCGGCGGCTCGGGGAGGAGCTCGGCCGAGCGGGAGGTCGGCGGCGCCGGCCGCTCGGGCGGGCGGAGGCGAAGCGCGGCAGGGCGGGCGGCGGCCGCGACCGGGCGGGAGACGGGCGCCGGGCGTGAGGCGGGTCATGGGGGGCCACGGCCCGGCGGCGGGCGGCGCGGAGGCGGCGGCGGCCACGTGGCAGTAGTTGGGCGCGGCGGCGGCGGAGATGCGTCCGGCCGGGGTGGACACGTCCGGCGCGGCGCGGAGGGAAATTTTAGGGTTTCGGGGAATTTGGACTGCGATTTCGGGGAGCAAGACATATTTATAGATAGAGGGAGCTAGGAGACTCCAAATGAGGTGCGGTTTTCGGCCACGCGATCGTGATCGAACGACCGAGAGCATGGAGAGGAGTTAGGTGGGTTTTGAGCCACTTTGGAAGGGGTGTTGGGCTGCAAACAAAGAGGGCTTTGCGGTTACCGGTTAACCGTTGGAGTACCAAACGACCTCCAAATGATCCGAAACTTGACAGCGGTCTATCGGTGCTATACCAAGGCCGCTTGACAAACCTCGGTCCATTCCGAGACCGTTTAACACCCGCACATGAAAAGAGGTAAAAGGGGCGCCGGAGACATAGGAGTGCCGGATTGGAAAAGCGGACAACGTGGAAAATGCTCGGATGCATGAGACGAACACGTATGCAAAATGAAATGCACATGATGACATGATATGAAATGCATATGATGACATGGCAAAGTGCAACACGCAAGGAAATGACATGGCAAAGACAGTGAATAACTGGCAGACACCTGGCGCATCGAATCCGGGGCGTTACAACACTCCTCCACTAACAAGAGATCTCGTCCCGAGATCTTAGGACCGAGACGGAAGGGGAAAGGGATGAGGTGAAGTAAGAACTGAAGAGAAGAAGAAAAGATTCGAGAGCACTCGAGAAAACGAGAGGAACGACGAGAATGACGAGAATCGAAAGCTCACGGAAATTATATAGACTAAGAAACAACTCGTTCTAACCGGAGTGGTTAGAATGAGAAAAGAAACGAATAAGACTGAAAGGATTTAGGCAGCACTCCGGCTGAAAATGGAAGGATAGAACACGAACTTCAGAAATGGAATGACTCCTGATGAAGACATGACACAAAACCTCCGGAAAGAATTGAAGGAGTTGAATGAAAAGAACGGATAAGAATATGACAACTTGTGCCACGAATGAAATAGAAAGCAACCTTAGAAGAAGGATTGAACGGAGTTATTGAGAAAATCAACCACGAAAGAATAAGCTTGTCGTGGACTTATGGATAACATCTCAAAAATTATGAGGTGATAACCAGCCGCATAAGCGGAAATGATTGGATAGCTGAGAAGAGCGAAGAAATACAAAACTCCACTTCAAAAGAATACGGAGAGTTAATTGCACTTCGAGACGCAAGAAGAAGGATACTTGAACTCCACCAATAAGAATCTTGATGAACTCTTGAAGAAATGAATTACATCATGAAGAACCACCATGAAGAACTCCGGTAGCAAAAAGGATGGTGAGATAGAATGAAGGAAGAAAGAATAAGATGAGCGTTGCGATGATTTAGATGGATGTTCCGACAAAATGGCAGAGGGCATTTGAACTCCGGAAAAGAAAAAGATGAAAACACTTGGAAGTGGAATTTATTCCTCAAGAACAAACTCCGAAGGAAGGGATTAATCACTTGGATGAAATAAGAATAAGATTTATTGTATGCTTATCCTTCATCAAATTAAATTGATGAGAAGCAATGGATTTTTCATAATACTTATTCTCGTTGAAAAAGGATTAAGGGGAAACATAGCACAAAACTTGAGAAAGTCTTCATGAACCACCGGTAGGATTGAAAAGAATGAATGAATAGAAATGATAATCAAGGAAAAAGAATCTTGAACGAACCACCGTAAGAAATGAAAATTACGAAGAGAAGAGAACGAATCGCCGGAAAGAATTAGAAAAGCACGAAGATACTTGAGGGAATTTAGAGAAAAGAGATCGAAGAGATCGCGAACTGATTAATGAACGCTTGAACGCAGCACCGGAAGAATATTGAGACGAACGAAGGTGCACGGATATGGAATAATTGGAGAACGAATTTGAAAAACTTGGAGCGAAGAAATCTTCGAAAAGATGGCCTCGGATGATCGAGAGGGAAAGCAACACCTGAATTACTCCGGATTGATGAAAAGAATTTGCATGACTCGAAACAATTAGATAGGATAACATCGAGCTAGCACCATGAATCTCCGGGGGAACGGACAAGATTTAGAAGGAACTCTTCTTCGGTCTTCAAAGGACGACGATAAACACCACCAAAATTGTTGAGATACTCCGGTAGAATGAAAAACGAAGAGGTTGAGCCAACAATGAAATGATTTGAAATCGATCTTGAAAAGGCAAGTGACTGATGAAATTCATTCTTACGTCACACTTGAAAAGAATTGAGAATAACTCCGGGAAAACAGAAGAGTCAAGTAAGATCCTGGGAAAAGACCTGTGGGTTAGGGCCCACTAAAAGAAAACACCATTGGAAAATATTGTCGAACAGATAGATGATGCAACGGAAGACCTGAAATATTTGAATGAGGTGACAACCTCGAATTAATTCGAAGACAGACGAATCTCCTGAGATGTCTTAAGCACTCCGCAAGGATAAACTGGCGAGAGGCGAACGAGCAAAGGGAAATATTTGAGCCAAGAGAAAGAATACGATCGACACAAAAAACTTGAATTGGATCCACCGGAAAAAGAAAAGGGATGAAGAATGACGAACAAGACGAGAATTTACCGGTTGAAACAATTGACGAAAGACTGAAGAGGCTCCACACGAATGGAATTTATGGTCGGAAGAAACTCGAACTCCGGGAATAATAGGGTGGGATGGCGGGAAAACAAAGGCAACTTCGAAGGGGAAATCGACGAATATCTTGAAGAGAAAACACCGGTTGAAATCGTTGAGGAGAGAAAGCAAAGACTTCGCACGAGTAGAATGGATACTCGGACACGGACTCGGTTCCAAGAAGAAGAAGGGAGGGCGGTGGGAAAAACAAGGACAACTTCGGACAAGGAAAAACAACGACATCGGAGGAAGAACTGAGGATTGAACTCAATGATGAAGAGGCTCGAGTCAACTTGACGAGAAATGCACCGGATCAAAAGAGCTGACAAACAACTACCGGAAAAACCAACTGCGTGAACCTAAAGGAAAATTTGAAGGGGAAGAGAAGTAATTCAAAACACCTACGTCAAGATTCCTCACCAGAGCGACGAAGGGGCAGAGGAGTAAAAAGAATTCCTACTCTCCGATATAACTAGACTCAGAAAATAGTTTTCTTCTCGACTCAACAACGGCCAAACTACACGATCAATCAAGGGGCTCCTAGGGTCGGTCGAGGCTCTGATACCAACTTGTCACGCCCAATATGCGACCCTATCCAAAAGGAACTCGACGGTCCCACCAAGGATAGACCCGCATATTGAGACGCTTTTGCAAGGTGGATATCATTACATCAACATTACACAATAGATGGGGATACATACATAAGGCACAAATGCCACCAGAATACATCAACATCATAAACAAGATCAACATCCGACTACGGATGAAACATAAACAGAAACTCAAACGACATCCACCCTGCTAGCCCAGGCTGCCGACACGGAACCTATCCCCGATCGAAGAAGAAGCGGAAGAAGAACTCCAAAACAAGTAAACATCGCTCTCGCGTCATGATCATCGTGAAACCTGTACACGCAATCGGTGGTGTAGTAATCTGTGAGCCACGAGGACTCGGCAATCCCATTACCATGGGTATCAAGACTAGCAAAGCTTAATGGGAAAGGAAGGGATAAAGTGGTGAGGTTGCCGCAGCGACTAAGCATATATGGTGGCTAACATACGCAAATGAGAGCGAGAAGAGAAACAAAGGAACGGTCGTCAACTAGTAATGATCAAGAAGTGATCCTGAACTCGTACTTACGTCAGACATAACCCAAGAAACCGTGTTCTCCTCTCGATCAACCCCGAAAAGAGACACTCACGGTTACGCACATGGTTGGTGTATTTTAGAAGAGTTTGCTTCAAGTTTACTACAACCGGATATAAACAAATTCCCATCTCGCCACATAACATGCACGGCTCTCGAAAGTTTATACCCTGCAGGGTGTCCCAACTTAGCCCATGATAAGCTCTCGCGATCAACGAAGGATATTCCTTCTCCCGGGAAGACCCGATCAGTCTCGGAATCCCGGCTACAAGACATTCGACGGCAATAAAACAAGACCAGCAAAGCCGCCCGAATGTGCCGACAAATCCCGATAGGAGTCGTACGTACCTCGTTCTCGTGGCACATCCGGATGAGCAGTCCGTACAACTAAAACCAGGACCTCGATTTGCCTTGAGGGGCGCCAGGGCTCTAGTTCGGGCCAGCACTCGAAGGAGCACTGGTCCGGGGGGGCTAAAATAAAGATGACCCTCGGGCTCCGGAAACCCAAGGGAAAAAGGGCATAGGTGAGGCAAATGGTAAAACCAATGTTGGGCCTTGCTGGAAAAGTCTTATTCAAAGCGAACTGTCAAGGGGGTCCCATAAATCACCAGACCGCGTTAGGGACGCAAAATCCGGGAACATAATACCGATATGACGGAAACTAGGGCGGCAAGAGTGGAACTAAACACCGGGCATAAGGCCGAGCCTTCCACCCTTTACCAAGTATATAGATGCATTAATAATATAAGATATATTGTGATATCCCAACAAGTAAACATGTTCCAACAAGGAACAACATCTCCATGTTCCAACAAGGAACAAACTTCATCTTCACCTGCAACTAACAACGCTATAAGAGGGGCTGAGCAAAGCGGTAACATAGCCAAACAACAGTTTGCTAGGAAGGGTGCAAAAGGTTAGAGGCTGACATGGCAATTTGGGATGGCTTGATAAACTGGTAATATGTAGCGCAGCATAGCTATAGAACGAAACTACTAGCATAGCAATGATAGTATTGAGATCCAGGGTAGCGGTCATCTTGCCTGAAATCCCGCAAGGAAGAAGAACGAGTCCATTAAGAAGACGAGCGGATGAAGCGAACCAAGCGTAGACGAACGAATCCTCACGATCGTAACGCATAACAGGAACTAACAAGAAGAAGCACAGAACATAGGTAAACACACCACACATGAACATGACAAGATGCACAACAAACATGATGCATGACAAATCTAGATGAAGCTACTCATGGCAAGAGATGATGCAAACAAGAGCAACACATCAAGGCAAGTTTAAATGAGGCCGGGAACAACATATAACAATTCCGGTAAGTCCTCATATGCAAATTTCGAAATTGGTCCAGATCTGAATAACTTTATGTTCAAGTTGTTAAACAGCAAGTTAAGATGCACCACGATGATCTACACTAAATTCTAGTCAAGTTACATATAAAGTTCATTTAATTGAGACTACGGCCTAGAAGATATGAGCAAAACAAGTTAAGCATGGCATTGATGCAAAATACATGCAAACATCAAGCAAACACCTCCAAACAAGGATGCAACATGATAATATGAATCTACATGCAAAATCAAGCAAGTTCCATATAGAGCACTCTCAAAACGGAGCAACGGTTCAACACATACACACAATACAAGTTCTAGCAACAATCTGTCCAAAACAGCAACTAGGCATATTGCAAGCATCAAAACAACATGCTACAGGACCTCAACATAATAACAAAAGCCATGGGCATGATCTACAGGTAAAGCATGACAAAACATGAACACTGAGCTATCTCCAGAAACAACTAGAACATGCTCAAAAACACATGGCAAGATTGCAAATAGTAACAGTTTCAGGCATTGGCAGAAATAACATCAGGTTGCAATGTTTAGAGCTATCGAACAACATGCTACAGGAACTTACAATAGCAAGACAAGGCATGGCATGAATCTACTCAAAGCATAGAACAAAAGTCCTTTAGTGACCATAAGCCAAAAAGGATCAGAAAATATGATAGCACCCATGTAAACATGGCAAGTTATATTACAGATTCATACATGGCAGGAACAACAATAAGTAGGCATGTTGGTGAGCTTGAACCACTCACCACAGAGCAATACATGGCATGGCAAGGTAACCAACAGCAAGAAGACATGGCATAGAAGCTATACATGGAAAGAAAAACATCATAGCATACACGGATCAACTACAACAACCTTGGCAAAATTGAATAACATGTAAACAATCTGCCAGGAAACATTTTATAGCAAAAGTAGAGCTTGATTGACTCAAGCTATGGCACTCCATAATTGCAAATAAGGGCATGGATGGATAGAGCAAGACATGTATAACAAAACATCCTTAATGAAGTATTTCAAAATAAGCATGGATCTCTCTGTAGCATCAAGTTAACATGGCATCAAAATATCAGCAAAACAGGGCTGAAAACAACAACATCAGGAAGCCTACTTTGCATGCTTGTGCTATTCACCACATAGATCACAAAAATACATGGCATACACCCCTGGAAAGATGGCATGGCATATTACAAAACACATGTAGGACTCAAGTTCATAGGATGCACGCATCAATCATGGCAAAAATGACAAAAGTGCATGTTCTGTTAAGAAACAGAAACTAACATAAAATAGCACTTTTCTAACAGCATTTATGGCAACAATATGAGCTCAAATGAAAATGATGCAATGAGATTAAATGATCTACTCTTCGAGTCGAACATTTTGACATATTATACGCGCAAAACGGAGCAACGATGACAGAGATATGATGCAATGAAAATGGCACAAAATATCAAAAAATGCTCGGGACTTGGATGAATTTTAGAGGGGGGGGGAGTCAACCCTTGGCACGGTTTACGAGGAAGGCCGGGATCGGGGCTCGCCGGAGTTCGGCGCCGGAGTCGGGGGAGCGGCCCGGGAGGGCCGGGGGAGGCGGATCCGGTCCGGCCCGACCGGATCCGGCGAGGGGCGCGGCCACCGGAGGCGACGGGGGCGGAGGATCGGGCGGCTCGGAGGAGCTTCGGCAGCGGGAGGTCGGCGGCGCCCGGCTCGGCGGCGGAGGTGAGCGCGGCAGTGGCGGCGGCCGCGACCGGGCGCTGGAGACGGGCGCCTGGGCGCGGGAGGCGGGCGGGGCCGGCCAGGCCCGGGCGGCGGGCAGCGGGAGGCGGCGGCGCGCCATGTGGCAGCCCCCGGTTGGGCGCGGGCGGCGGCGGAGACGCATCCGGCCGGGGTGGACACGTTCGGCACGGTGCGGAGGGAAATTTTAGGGTTTCGGGGAATTTGGACTGCGATTTCGGGGAGGAAGACATATTTATAGGTAGAGGGAGCTAGGAGACTCCAAATGAGGTGCGGTTTTCGGCCACGCGATCGTGATCGAACGACCGAGAGCATGGAGAGGAGTTAGGTGGGTTTTGAGCCACTTTGGAAGGGGTGTTGGGCTGCAAACAAAAGAGGGCTTTGCGGTTACCCGGTTAACCGTTGGAGTACCAAACGACCTCCAATTGATCCGAAACTTGACAGGCGGTCTATCGGTACTATACCAAGGCCGCTTGACAAACCTCGGTCCATTCCGAGACCGTTTAACACCCGCACATGAAAAGAGGTAAAAGGGGGCGTCGGGAGACATAGGAGTGCCGAATTGGAAAACGGATAACGGGGAAAATGCTCGGATGCATGAGACGAACACGTATGCAAAATGAAATGCACATGATGACATGATATGAAATGCATATGATGACATGGCAAAGTGCAACACGCAAGCAAATGACATGGCAAAGACGGCGAATAACTGGCAGACACCTGGCGCATCGAATCCGGGGCGTTACATAAAGCACCAACTAGGGAGCACTATGATCATACTTGAGCATTGGATGTAGCTAATATGCGAGTGTGTTTCATGAATGGATCAATGATTGAGCATGATAGACTAGGTATAACTTTCTTTAGTGTTGATATTTTGAAAGACATGGGTGCTTGTTGATATGCTTGAGTATTGAAATCTTCATCTCTAAACTAGACTATTCCTTTGAACCATATAAAATTCCAAATGTCCATGCTACAAAGAAAAGAATATGTGATGAACACATTAGGCAGCATTCCACATCAAAAATTCTGTTTTTATCATTTACCTACTCGAGGGCGAACATGAATTAAGCTTGGGGATGCTGATATGTCTCCAAGGTATCTATAATTTTTTATTGTTCCATGTTGTTATATTTTCATTCTTGGATGTTTTACAATCATTTTATAGCAACTTTATATCATTTTTTGGGACTAACCTATTGACATAGTGCCCATGTTGTTTTTTTGCTTGTTTTTTACTTCATAGAATATCAGTACCAAACGCCAGAAGATGCCGAGTGGGCCAAAGAAGTACCAGAGGGGAGGCCTGAGGTGGGCACAACCCACCAGGAGGCCCAGGCGCACCCAGGGGTTTGTGCGCCCCTCGGTGACCTCCCGCATCGCCTCTTCACCCTATAAATACCCAAATATTTTATAAACCCTAGGGGAGTCGATGAAACACAATTCCAACCGCCGCAAGTTCCAGAACCACGAGATCCAATCTAGACACCATCACGGAGGAGTTCATCATCCTCATTGGTGCCTCTCCGATGATGCGTGAGTAGTTTACCATAGACCTATGGGTCTGTAGGCAGTAGCTAGACAACTTCCTCTCTCTATTTTGATTCTCATTACAATGGTATCTTGGAGATCTATTTGATGTAACTCTTTTTTGCGGTGTTTTGTTGGGATCCGATGAACTTTGAGTTTATGATCATATCTATATCCATGAATATTATTTGAGTTTTCTTTAAGCTCTTATATGTATGATTATTTATAGCCTCGTATTTCTTTGTCGAATCTTTGGTTTAGTTAGGCCAACTAGATCGATTTTTATTGCCATGGGAAGAGGTGCTTTGTGATGGGTTTAATCTTGCAGTGTTCTTTCCTAATGACAAAAGGGGCAGCAAGACACACATGTTGTTGGGGAACGCAGTAATTTCAAAATTTTCCTACGCACACACAGGACCATGGTGATGGCATAGCAACGAGAGGGGAGAGTGTTGTCTACGTACCCTCGTAGACCGTAAGCGGAAGCGATCACAACGTAGAGGAAGTAGTCGTACTTTCTCCTCGCGATCCTGCCGATCCCAGCGCGTTACTCCGGCACCTCCGAGTCGATGATGACGTAGAGGGAGTAGTCGTCGTTCTCCTCACGATCCAGCCGATCACAGCGCCCGTTACTCCGGCGCCTCCGAGTTCTTGGCACGTTCAGCTCGATGGCGCTCCACGTGCTTCGATCCAGCAACGCTCCGGGGAGGTGAGTTCAGTCAGCACGACGGCGTGGTGAATATCTTGATGTTTCACCGTCGCAGGGCTTCGCCTAAGCACCGCTTCAATCTGACCGAGGTGGAATATGGTGGTGGGGGGCACCGCACAGGGCTATGTAACTATCTCAAGTATCAACTTGTGTGTTCTTGGGTGCCCCCCCTCCCCCGTATATAACGGCGGGTGGGCGGTGGTGGCCGGCCACCAAGGGGGGCGCACCATGGGAGGGGGAAACCTACTCCAAGTAGGTTTCCCTCTCTTTTCCTTATTTCACTTGGAGGGGGAAGGAAGGAGTACTAGCATTTAGGAATAAGTACTAGTAGTAGGAATAGGAAGAGGGGAAGGAGAAAGGAAGGGGGGCGGCCCCCTCCCCAGTCGGATTGGGCTTGGGGCGCGCCCCTCCCTTGTTCCTTCTCCCTTATTCCTATATGGGCTCAATAAGGCCCATATACCTCCCGGGGTTCAGTAACCTCCGGAGCTCCAAACTTCTCCGGAACCTTTCCGGTGTCCAAATATATCCGTCCAATATATTAATCTTTATGTCTCGACCATTTCGAGACTCCTCGTCATGTCCGTGATCATATCCGGGACTCGAACAACCTTCGGTACATCAAAATACACAAACTCATAATATAACCGTCATCGAAACCTTAAGCGTGCGGACCCTACGGTTCGAGAACAATGTAGACATGACCGAGACACATCTCGGTCAATAACCAATAGCGGGACCTGGATGCCCATATTGGTTCCTACATATTCTCTGAAGATCTTTATCGGTCAGACCGCATAACAACATACGTTGTTCCCTTTGTCATCGGTATGTTACTTGCCCGAGATTCGATCGTCGGTATCCAATACCTAGTTCAATCTCGATACCGGCAAGTCTCTTTACTCGTTCCGTAATACATCATCTCACAACTAACTCATAAGTTGTGATGCTTGCAAGTCTTATGAGATGTGAATTACCGAGAAGGCCCAGAGATACCACTCCGAGCAATCGGAGTGACAAAACCTAATCTCGAAATACGCCAACCCAACAAGTACCTTTGGAGACACCTGTAATACTCCTTTATAATCACCCAGTTACGTTGTGACGTTTGGTAGTACCCAAATTGTTCCTCCGTAAACGGAGTTGCATAATCTCATAGTTATAGGAACATGTATAAGTCATGAAGAAAGCGGTAGCAACATACTAAACGATCAAGTGCTAGGCTAACGGAATGGGTCATGTCAATCAGATCATTCTCCTAATGATGTGATCCCGTTAGTCAAATGACAACTCATGTCTATGGTTAGGAAGCAGAACCATCTTTGATTAACGAGCTAGTCAAGTAGAGGCATACTAGTGACACTGCTTGTCTATGTATTCACACATGTATTATGTTTCGGTTAATACAATTCTAGCATGAATAATAAACATTTATCATGATATAAGGAAATAAATAATAACTTTATTATTGCCTCTAGGGCATATTTCCTTGATCTCCCACTTGCACTAGAGTCAATAATCTAGTTCATTCAAGAATGATTCTAACACCCATGGAGCCTTGGTGCTGATCATGTTTTGCTCGTGGAAGAGGCTTAGTCAACGGGTCTGCAATGTTCAGATCCGTATGTACTTTGCAAATCTCTATGTCTCCCACTTGGACTTGGTCCCGAATGGAATTGAAGCGTCTCTTGATATGCTTGGTCCTCTTGTGAAATCTGGATTCCTTTGCCAAGGCAATTGCACCGTATTGTCACAGAAGATCTTCATTGGTCCCGATGCACTAGGTATAACACCTAGATCGGTAATGAACTCTTTCATCCAGACTCCTTCATTTGCTGCTTCGAAGCAGCTATGTACTCCGCTTCACATGTAGATCCCGCCACGACGCTTTGTTTAGAACTGCACCAACCGACAGCTCCACCGTTTAACAAAAACACGTATCCGGTTTGCGATTTAGAATCGTCCGGATCGGTGTCAAAGCTTGCATCGACGTAACCATTTACGACTAGCTCTTTGTCACCTCCATATACGAGAAACATATCCTTAGTCCTTTTCGTATTTCAGGATGTTCTTGACCGCTGTCGATGATCCACTCCTGGATTACTTTGGTACCTTCCCGCCAAGCTTACAGCTAAGCATACGTCAGTCTGGTACACAGCATTGCATACATGATAGAGCCTATGGCTGAAGCATAGGGAACATCTTTCATTTTCTCTCTATCTTCATTGTGGTCGGGCATTGAGTGCAGCTCAATTTCACACCTTGTAATACAAGTAAAAAACCTTTCTTTGCCTGATCCATTTTGAACTTCTTCAAAACTTTATCAAGGTATGTGCTTTGTGAAAGTCCAATTAAGTGTCTTGATCTATCTCTATAGATCTTGATGCCCAATATGTAAGCAGCTTCACCAAGGTCTTTCATTGAAAAACTCTTGTTCAAGTAACCTTTTATGCTATCCAGAAATTCTATATCATTTCCGATTAGTAATATGTCATCTACATATAATATCGTAAATGCTCTGAGCTCCCACTCACTTTCTTGTAAATACTGAGCTTCTCCATAAGTCCGTATAAACCCAAATGCTTTGATCACACTATCAAAGCGTTTATTCCAACTCGAGATGCTTGCACCAGTCCATAAATGGATCATTGGAGCTTGCACACTTTGTTAGCTCCCTTTGGATCGATAAAACCTTACGGTTGCATCATATACAACTCTTCTTCCGAAATCCATTCAGGAATGCGGTCTTTACATCCATTTGCCAAATTTCATAATCATAAAATGCGGCAATTGCTAACATGATTCGGACAGACTTAAGCATCGCTACGGGTGAGAAGGTCTCATCGTAGTCAATCCCTTGAACTTGTCGAAAACCCTTTGCGACAAGTCGAGCTTTGTAGACGACAATATTACCGTCGGCGTCAGTCTTCTTCTTGAAGATCCACTTGTTTTCTATTGCTTGCCGACCCTCGGGCAAGTCAACCAAAGTCCACACTTTGTTTTCATACATGGATCCCATCTCGGATTTCATGGCCTCAAGCCATTTTATGGAATCTGGGCTCACCATCGCTTCTTCATAGCTCGTAGGGTTCATCATGATCTAGTAGCATGACTTCCGAACAGGATTGCCGTACCACTGGGTGCGGATTTTATTCTGGTTGATCTACGAGGTTACGTAGTAACTTGATCTGAAGTTTCATGATCAACATCATCAACTTCCTCATTATTTGGTGTAGATGTCGCGAAACTGTTTTACGTGATAAACTACTTTCAAATAATGGAGAAAATCTGATTACCTCATCAAGTTCTACTTTCCTCCCACTCACTTCTTTCGAGAGAAACTCCTTCTCTAGAAAGGATCCATTTTAGCAACAAATGTCTTGCCTTCGGATCTGTGATAGAAGGTGTACCCAACTGTCTCCTTTGGGTATCCTATGAAGACACATTTCTCCGATTTAGGTTCGAGCTTATCAGGTTGAAGCTTTTTCACATAAGCATCGCATCCCTAAACTTTGAGAAACGACAACTTTGGTTTCTTGCTAAACCACAGTTCATAAGGTGTCGTCTCAACGGATTTTGACGGTGTTCTATTCAGTGTGAATGCGGCCGTCTCAAGAGCATAACCCCAAAAACGATAGCGGTAAATCTGTAAGAGACATCATAGATCGCACCATATCTAGTAAAGTACGATTACGACGTTCGGACACACCATTACATTGTGGTGTTCCGGGTGGCGTGAGTTGCGAAACTATTCCGCATTGTTTCAAATGTAGACCAAACTCGTAACTCAAATATTCGCCTCCACGATCAGATCGTAGAAACTTTATTTTCTTATTACGATGATTTTCAACTTCACTTTGAAATTCTTTGAACTTTTCAAATGTTTCAGACTTATGTTTCATCAAGAAGATATACCCATATCTGCTTAAATCATCTGTGAAGGTGAGAAAATAACGATATCCGCCACGAGCCTCAACATTCATTGGACCACATACATCTGTATGTATGATTTCCAACAAATTTGTTGCTCTCTCCATAGTACCGGAGAAGCGGGGTTTTAGTCATCTTGCCCATGAGGCACGGTTATGAAGTGCCAAGTGATTCATAATCAAGTGACTCCAAAAGTCCATCAGTATGGAGTTTCTTCATGCGCTTTATACCGATATGACCTAAACGTCAATGCCACAAATAAGTTGCACTATCATTATCAACTCTGCATCTTTTGGTTTCAATATTATGAATATGTGTATCACTACTATCGAGATTCATTAAAATAGACCACTCTTCAAGGGTGCATGACCATAAAAGATATTATTCATATAAATAGAACAACCTTTATTCTCTGATTTAAATGAATAACCGTCTCGCATCAAACAAGATCCAGATATAATGTTCATGCTTAACGCTGGCACCAAATAACAATTATTTAGGTCTAAAACTAATCCGAAGGTAGATGTAGAGGTAAGCGTGCCGACCGCGATCACATCGACTTTGGAACCATTTCCCACGCGCATCGTCACCTCGTCCTTTGCCGGTGTTCGCTTAATCTGTAGTCCCTGCTTCGAGTTGCAAATATTAGCAGCAGAACCGGTATCAAATACCAGTGCTCTGCGAGCTCTAGTAAGGTACACATCAATAACATGTATATCACATATACCTTTGTTCACTTTGCCATCCTTCTTATCCGCCAAATACTTGGGGCAGTTCCGCTTCGGTGACGATGCTGCGGTAGAAGCACTCGATTTCAGGTTTAGGTCCAGACTTGGGTTTCTTCACTTGAGCAGCAACTTGTTTGTTGTTCTTCTTGAAGTTCCCCTTCTTCTTCCCTTTGCCTTTCTTCTTGAAACTAGTGGTCTTATTGACCATCAACACTTGATGCTCCTTCTTGATTTCTACCTCCATGACTTTCGGCATTGCGAAGAGCTCGAGCATAGTCTTTACTAACCCTTGCATATTATAGTTCATCACGAAGCCTTTGTAGCTTGGTGGCGGTGATTGAAGAATTACATCAATGACACAATCATCCGGAAGATCAACTCCCGGTTGAGTCAAGTGATTTTAATACACAGACATTCTGAGTATGTGTTCACTGACAGACCCATTCTCCTCCATCTTGCAGCTATATAACTTATTGGAGACTTCATATCTCTCAATCCGGGCATTCTGTTGAAATATCAACTTCAACTCTTGGAACATCTCATATGCTCCACGACTTTCAAAACGCGTCGTTGAAGACCCGGTTCTAAGCCGTAAAGCATGGCACACTTGAACTATAGAGTAGTCATCCGCTTTGCTCGCCAGACGTTCTTAACGTCGTCGGTTGCATCGGCGAAGAACTGGCACCTAGCGGTGCATCCAGGACGTAACTCTTACGTGCAGCAATGAGGATAATCCTCGTGTTACGGACCCAGTCCGTGTAATTGCTACCATCATCTTTCAACTTTGCTTTCTCAAGGAACGCATTAAAATTCAACGGAACAACAAAGACGAGCCATCTATCTACAAGCAGGACATAGACAAGCAAGATACTATCGGTACTAAGTTCATGATAAATTTAAGTTCAATTAATCATATTACTTAAGAACTCCCACTTAGAGCAGACATCTCTCTAGTCATCTAAGTGATCACGTGATCCAAATCAACTAAACCATAACCGATCATCACGTGAGATGGAGTAGTTTTCAATGGTGAACATCTTATGTTGATCATATCTACTATATGATTCACGCTCGACCTTTCGGTCTCCGTGTTCGAGGCCATATCTCGCATATGCTAGGCTCGTCAAGTATAACCTGAGTATTCTGCGTGTGCAAAACTGGCTTGCACCCGTTGTAGATGGACGAGAGCTTATCACACCCGATCATCACGTGGTGTCTCTAAGACGCATTTAACTTTGGCAACGGTGCATACTCGGGAGAACACTACTTGATAATTTTAGTGAGAGATCATCTTAAAATGCTACCGTCAATCAAAGCAAAATAAGATGCATAAAGGATAAACATCACATGCAATCAATATAAGTGATATGATATGGCCATCATCATCTTGCGCTTGTGATCTCCATCTCCGGCAATCGTCATGATCACCATCGTCACCGCGCGACACCTTGATCTCCATCGTAGCATCGTTGTCGTTACGCCATCTATTGCTTCTACGACTATCGCTACCGCTTAGTGATAAAGTAAAGCAATTACAGGCGTTGCATTTCATACAATAAAGCGACAACCATATGGCTCCTCGCCATTGCCGATAACTCGGTTACAAAACATGATCATCTCATACAATAAAATATAGCATCACGTCTTGACCATATCACATCACAACATGCCCTGCAAAAACAAGTTAGACGTCCTCTACTTTGTTGTTGCAAGTTTTACGTGGCTGCTACGGGCTGAGCAAGAACCGTTCTTACCTACGCATCAAAACCACACCGATACTTCGTCAAATAGACTCCGTTTTAACCTTCTCAAGGACCGGGAGTAGCCACACTCAGTTCAACTAAAGTTAGAGAGACAGAAACCCTCCAGCCACATTAAAGAACTAGTGCACGTAACGGTGAAACCACTCTCGAGTAAGCGAACGAGTAATGTCTGTCCGGGCCGCTACATCTCACAATACCGCTGAACCAAAGTATGACATGCGGGTAGGTAGTATGACTTGTATCGCCCACAACTCACTTGTGTTCTACTCGTGCATATGACATCAACGCATAAAACCAGGCTCGGATGCCACTGTTGGGGAACGCAGTAATTTCAAAATTTTCCCTCGCTTTTACAGGACCATGGTGATGGCATAGCAACGAGAGGGGAGAGTGTTGTCACGTACCCTCGTAGACCGTGGCGGAAGCGATCACAACTTAGAGGAAGTAGTCGTACTTTCTCCTCGCGATCCTGCCGATCGGCGCCGTTACTCCGGCACCTCCGAGTCGATGATGGCGTAGAGGAAGTAGTCACGTTCTCCTCACGATCCAGCCGATCACAACAAGAAGTTACTCCAGCGCCTCCGAGTTCTTGGCACACGTTCAGCTCGATGGCGCTCCACGGGCTTCGATCCAAAGAAAGCTCAGGAGGGGAGTTCCGTCGACCTGACGGCGTGGTGACGATCTTGATGTTTCACCGTCGCGAGGCTTCGCCTAAGCACCGCTACGATATGACCGAGGTGGAATATGGTGGAGGGGCACCGCACACGGCTAAGGAACGATCTCAAGGATCAACTTGTGTGTCCTAGGGTGCCCCCTCCCCGTATATAAAGGAGGGAGGGAGGAGGTGGCCGGCCACCAAGGGGCGCACCATGGGAGGAAACCTACTCCAAGTAGGTTTCCCTCTCTTTCCTTATTTCACTTGGAGGGAAGGAAGGAGTACTAGCATTTAGGAATAAGTACTAGTAGTAGGAATAGGAAGAGGGGAAGGAGAAAAGGAAAGGGGGGCCCTCCCCAATTCGGATTGGGCTTGGGCGCGCCTCCCTTATTCCTTCTCCCTTATTCCTATATGGGCCCAATAAGGCCCATATACCTCCGGGGGTTCCGGTAACCTCCGGAGCTCCAAACTTCTCGGAACCTTTCCGGTGTCCAAATATATCCGTCCAATATATTAATCTTTATGTCTCGACCATTTGAGACTCCTCGTCATGTCCGTGATCATATCCGGGACTCGAACAACCTTCGGTACATCAAAATACACAAACTCATAATATAACCGTCATCGAAACCTTAAGCGTGCGGACCCTACGGTTCGAGAACAATGTAGACATGACCGAGACACATCTCGGTCAATAACCAATAAGCGGGACCTGGATGCCCATATTGGTTCCTACATATTCTACGAAGATCTTTATCGGTCGGACCGCATAACAACATACGTTGTTCCTTTTGTCATCGGTATGTTACTTGCGAGATTCGATCGTCGGTATCCAATACCTAGTTCAATCTCGTTACGGCAAGTCTCTTTACTCGTTCCGTAATACATCATCTCACAACTAACTCATTAGTTGCAATGCTTGCAAGGCTTATGTGATGTGTATTACCGAGAAGGCCCAGAGATACCTCTCCGACAATCGGAGTGACAAAACCTAATCTCAACACGCCAACCCAACAAGTACCTTTGGAGACACCTGTAATACTCCTTTATAATCACCCGATTACGTTGTGACGTTTGGTAGTACCAAAGTGTTCCTCCGGTAAACGGAGTTGCATAATCTCATAGTTATAGGAACATGTATAAGTCATGAAGAAAGCGGTAGCAACATACTAAGCGATCAAGTGCTAGGCTAACGGAATGGGTCATGTCAATCGATCATTCTCCTAATGATGTGATCCCGTTAGTCAAATGACAACTCATGTCTATGGTTAGGAAACATAACCATCTTTGATTAACGAGCTAGTCAAGTAGAGGCATACTAGTGACACTCTGTTTGTCTATGTATTCACACATGTATTATGTTTCCGGTTAATACAATTCTAGCATGAATAATAAACATTTATCATGATATAAGGAAATAAATAATAACTTTATTATTGCCTCTAGGGCATATTTCCTTCACATGTATCGTTGCTATTAAGGATACCAAGATGGGGGCTATTCCTACATGAATAGATCTTGTCTACATCATGTCATCCTTCTTATTGCATTACTCCGTTTCTCCATGAACTTAATACACTAGATGCATGCTGGATAGCGGTCGATGTGTGGAGTAGTAGTAGTCGATGCAGGCAGGGGTCGGCCTACTAATTTTGGACATGATGCCTATATATTGATCATTGCCTTGGATCTCGTCATAATTATTCGCTCTTCTAGCAATTTCCCAACAGTAATTTGTTTAACCACCGTGTGCTATTTCTTGAGAGAAGCCACTAGTAAAATCTACGGCCTCGGGGTCTATTCTTTATCATATTTGCTTTGAGATCTATTTTTATTCGCTTTTGTTTTCAGATATATTATTCCAAAAACCTAAAAATACCTTGTTGCACTTTTTTATTTACTTATTTTATTTTGCGTTTTATCGAGATCTATTTATCCAATATACCCAAATTTTGTCCCGTCAACTTGGCAATTTCTGGCGGCGTTACCCGAAGAGGGATTGACAACCCCTCATATGCGTCGGGTTGCAAGTATTTGTTCTTTGTGTGCAGGTACCGTTTACATAGTGTTGCTTGGTTCCCTGTTGTGTTGATACCTTGGTTTTACAACTGAGGGAAATACCTACCGTTGTTGTACTGCATCATCCCTTCCTCTTTGGGGAAATACCAACGCAGTTTCAAGCGACATCACCTGATTGCCTTGTCACCTGACGCACCTGGTCCGATTACTTCGGCTAGAAAAATGGGACACTCCTCGGCCATTAGCCGAGGAGGTGGAAGCCAGCGGCTGGCTGACAGAGTTTGGATTTGCGGATTGAGAATTAACATAAAGTACTTTCATACATAAATTCATACAAAAACACATTACGCACGGTCTAGCCCGTCTATTAAGGTGTCCAGCGTGCAATCTTTCTGCGAGAATCGTGTCGTATGCATTACACTTCATATGCATTACTGGTTGGGATTTCTTCCCCGTCACTCCCCATGGGTCCCACCTCGCCTAACTTCATTGTCTTTAAACCCATGTAATGGGTTTTCACCATAGCCCAGACCTCCCTTGCACCTTCTCGGCAGGCGGATACTTTCCAAGCCTGGAGCCAACATCAAGCTTTTTTCAGCTGTTCGGCTAGAACCGCCATGTCTTCAGGGACTGGCTCCACCTCGGGCCATAAGGCCTGGCAGACATCCTTCATCGATTTTCGTGCACTTTCATGCAACATGGATAGATGATTCGCCATCTCCTCGGGAATTGGACCTCGGGTATCAGGCGATAAACCAGTTAAAGAAGTTGTCACATGGGTGATGTTAGTCTAATCATCACCTCGGCTACACTACATGAAAGACACATTCTTTGGAAAAAGTGACATACCAAAAATCATGTCGTCAGTTTGCCGATTCTTTGATTCGGCGGCAGCAAGTCAAGCTTTCAAGCTCTCAATCTCCTGGGCGTGTTGAGCGTTTTTAGCCCTAAGTGCATTAACGTTGTCCAGTCTTTGACTAGCCACATGGTGCCTCGCTTTGCGCTATGACTCTGCATACAACAAATCTTCGCGGGCCTGTTTCAGGTCTCTTTCAAGATGACCTAGAGATTTCGTTGCTACAAGAGATTTGACATTAATGCTACCTCATTTCCTTCATAGAACATATAGGATCTGGTCGGAGTGCTTACCATGCGCTTCCCTAGTGAATTTCTTCACCTCCTCCACCTCAGTTAGAGCGGTATCCAGTTTGCCCTTCGTTTGGGCCAATGCATCGGTCAACTGCTTATTCTTTAATTGCCTCCTGTTAAAAGGCAAGCAGACACTGATCATTATTGAAGCCTTGGCACGGTCCCATTGTCCCATCCCAAGCCTTAGGGGCTACTACCGTAATGGGTAGTCCTATTTGTCCTCGAACAAATATATGAAATCCTGAAATCCCAAGAGTCCGGATAAATCCTTACATGCAAGCCCTGCGACAAGACGTCTAGCCATTGATCGAAGGCACCTCGGGCTGCCCCAAGATAAGCATCCACCGCACTTAAAGCATTGAACTCCTGATCCGAGAATGCCAGATTCTTTAAAGAAGCTTTCCGTCGGCGGTAATTTGTGGCACATTGGATCTGGGAGAGGGTGGCTGAGTTGGCCACCGAATCCTCGGGTCGAGGGGCTTCAGACGTGATCCCCGCCGGGGCTTGAACTTCCGCCTCCCTGGATGGGGCCGTGGCTACCTTGACTCCCACACTTGTCGTTGAGGATTGTCTGCACATGATTGGGTAAGTTAAAAATCCAAAATATCTTTGCATGGGCAGCAATCAAAACTTACCTGGTAAATGAAGGAGCACTTTCGCCCACTCCTGTGACCTCGGCCTGGGCTTCTTGCGCCTCTTGTGGGGGCCTTCTTGCGGAGCTGTTTCTCTGCATAAGCGTTTAGAGCGTCGCCCCTTTGGAGGATAAGTCAGATGGCTAGGGTCTGGAGGACGAGGGGCTCTCTTTTGATTAGAGGAAGGAGCATTACCAATGAAGCAAGCCTCGTCCCCAACATGTCAGGGGTGAAAACAACTCTTGAGCCATCAAGGCTCTCTAGGAAGAACTTTCTCCCTTCATAAATAAGAGCTAGATCTTCATCCTCATTGAAAACGGGATCCTTTGCCCCGCAGTGTAGTTCTGGCTCGGGCGCCGGACTGCTCACGCCTTCAAGCCAACGCCTCCACCTCTGTTCGAAGAGCCAGTGCATGGCGGGTTAGATGCTGGTATGGACTTGAAGAAAGCATGAGGATTTGGGGGTGAACTTACTATTTTGGCAGGCTTGTAACAAGACAGCACGTCACGGAACTGTTGTCGGGCGAAGTCTTCCGCCGTCCCTTGATAGATCCCGTCCAGCGCTGTCCCAAAAGCCGCTTGGTCGTATAAACTCTCCCAAATGGTTCGTGAGGAATCATCGATCCCGTTAAACTCACATAACAAGCGGGAACGCTGTCGAAGTGGTTGGACTCTTTGGTTTATGGCTGTCACCATTACATCAATAATGGTTAGGCCGGTGCGCGTCAGCTGTGTCACGTAAGCCGCCAGTTTGGTTACCTCGGCACTTTCTTCCGAGGCTGGGCTCTTGGGCCTCCAGCTGTATCGCCTCTTCGGGTGCTCCATAGAAAATAAGGGGAATCCTAACCGGACTGGCTCCATGAGGGGGACGTCGTCCATATAAAACCATTCGGTCGACCAAATGTTAGTGTCCTCCCGAGGTGAGCCAGGCGGGTAATCCGTCCCCTCGATCCGCCAGACCTCGGCTGCCCCAACCTCATATAACTTCTCGGCGTGAGAATAAGGCGTGATGCAGAAGTATCTCTGCCACGACTCAAAGTGTGCCTCGCATCCTAGATGCATCTCGAATAGGGAAACATACCCCGGGATATGGAGGATAGCATTGGGGTGAGGTGATGGAGCCGCAGCCCGTAAAACTCTAGCGGACCCCGAAGGAAGGGGTGAATAGGGAATCCAAATCCACCCAATAGAAAAGAGACAAAACACACCCTCTTTCCCTCTCGAGGGGACAGGTGATTCTTTGCATATACTTGACCATTCATGGATGTTAGTCCAGCATGGGTCACGGTCAGGTCTAAATCTGGCAGATAACCTTGCTTGGCTAAATGCTCCAAATGAAGGCGTGAAACTGCACAACTACCGCAATCGCCTCTAACGAGTCCTAGGGGCGCCTGGAGGAGCCCGCACCGCTCGCCATGTGAGCTCTAGAGGATGGACTCGAGAGAAGGAAACGCTGGCGCAGTTGGTTTGGAAAGGAATGGTTGGGCCGGCGTGGTAAATTGACGCGGCTAACCTATGAATATAAAGGGGAGGAGACCGATGCTTCGATGTTTTGCCATAAAGAGACTCGCTTCCCCGTAAAGGTGCGATTGCTAAGGTTAAGGACGGGAGCCACGTGCGGCGAGTCCGGGTCCACCTGGTAGGACCATTTGGAATCCGAAGACTCCTTAGAGGGGAACTCGCTTGTCGAGCCGAAGACTCCGGATCCGAAGTTTAGTAGGAATTGTCCTCGGCATCGAAGACTCGTTCAGGGGCTACTGACGGTGTCCTGGACCCACCGGGCAGCGACCCGCACTTCCTCCCCAACCACCGTGTTGCACTTCCTCCACAACCGCAGACGGCAAAGCCCTTTGGCGCAGCTGCCATGGCCACTGATGAGGCCAGCGGTGCTCACCGGTGATGCCATGCAGCCGCCACCTCCCGTTCTAATCTTGGCGGAAGCGTGGGATATCTCCGTGGGTTGGAGACCTCGAGGCTGCATGCGCACAGCAGGACATCTTGACTCGCCTCCTTTTTGCTTGTGAGAGCGGCGATGGCCTGCTACTTTCTTTGGAGGAGTGAAGCCCGAGCCGCTCGGCGTGTAGGCATGGCGGAGGAGCAACAAGCGTGGCCGATGGCGAGGCAGCAGCAATGGCTGGCGGGGGAGGAGCGAGGCGGTCGGAGATCATGGGCGGCGGTGGCGGCGGGAGGAGCGAGAGGGCGGGCGGCGGCACAAGGGCGAGCGAAGGAGCGGAGGGCGGAGGCGGCGAGGAGGAGGCGCGGCAGCGGGCGGTGGCAGCGGCATGAGGCGCTTATCCGCTTTTTGTTCTTGTGCGTTGGGTTTATTCAGACGTCGCGCGTGTCCGCCTCAGGTCCGCTAGGCGGACGGACGATCCAAATGGACAAAATACGGACAAAAACCGTGTCCGTTTGGTCCCTGCGTTGGAGTTGCTGTATGTGAGGCTAGAAAAAATGGCTAACTGAAAATTCAAAGGAAGACAGACCAAATCGGAGAGAAATACAAGAGCACAATGAATATTAGGGTAAAGAAAATCTGATTCTCCATCGCGCCTCGAGCTGTAGCCAACCGACCCGGCGACACCCGAGCCCGACATAGACCACATCATACATACATGCACACCTCGGCGTTAGCCGTGCGACTCACCCTTTTCCCCCATGTCGGACGTTTACAAGAAAGCCAAGCCCGGCCGCCTCGTCTTCAAGGGCGGCGAGGCCGCCACCCTCCGCAAGCCCAAGAAGCAAAAGAAGAACAAGAAGCCCGCCGACGATGTCCCCGCCGACGCCGACGCTGAAGCCGCCGCCGCCGCCGCTGCCGCTGCGGCCACGGAGGGCGCCGAAGCCGGAGGCGACTACACCATCGACGCGGCGAAGCGGATGAAGTACGAGGAGCTGTTCCCCGTGGAGACGAGGAAGTTCGGGTACGACCCGTCCAACGCCGCCCGCACCTCCCGCGACCGCACCGTCGAGCAGGCCCTCGACGACCGCGTGAGGAAGAAGGCCGACCGCTACTGCAAGTGAGGTCAGGCGCTAGAATCTAGGGTTTGTTGATTCGGCGGAATCGGTCGCCTTAGATTGTTGCGCTTGAGGCGAATTAGATTGGTTTCTGGTGTTGAAACACATGGATTAAGTTGTCGAGGAACTGATTTATGTTCGATTGTGTAGTTTGATTTGGTATCGATATGAATTATGAAACAGCCATATGTGATGTGTTGCTACTTTTGTTCAATGTTTGATGCACATTGGTGATACCAGAGTAACAGTCTATTTATACAATCCACAATTTCGTTTGTTGCTGTTATCCAACTTTTGAGTGTTGATGTGGAAGTTGCTAAAATACCTTAGGGTTGGTTGGATCCTTAAAGTGTTGGTAGAAAGGACTACTTACAGGGTAATGTAGAAATCCACCGACCAGGCTTACTGCTATATCCAAGGAGATTGTGTCACAGTGAGATTATTCTTAATTTCTATAATAATAGTTGTCATGAGGTGTGAATGTTATATACTGTTTTCTTAGTCTTAAACGGTTGCTTAGCATTGACAGAGAGTTGAATACTCACTATCATAATAACTGACGAACTTCAGCTGGTAGTGATACTTGGGTTATTATCGGGTTATCTTCGTATTATTTTTGGCATTGTTCTGGTCCCTTCTTCTGGTAGATAAATGTTACACGTAGGACAAAATTGACCATGCTGTTGTTCTTTCTTCGTTGATGGGAAGAAGGAAGACCCACTGCCCCGTGTTCTCTTTTTTCTGGTCTTGAGCTCATCTATCATATATTTTTTGATTGTGTATAGAAATCATGGCATGACATGACAATGAAACGGTATGTTTGTATTGATGGTCATGTTCAAACCGAATGTAGCTTGATTTTTTTTCTTACTTGACAGGTGATTAACTCATCTTAGTCGTTTGCTGCTGTGATGGACAGAAGGCTCACTTCAGTTAGTTGTTCTCAATGTATCAGAAAGTGCATCTTTGGACAACTGTTAGTCCAATGGTGGCATATGTAATAGAGCTAGTCTCTGCAGCGATCAAGCAATTCCTTTATCTTGCATGTTTGTACTAGTAAACACATGTGGTATAAATCTCATGTTCACTCTCGGTTGTCCGTTTTGGTCAATTGGATAAATGGTGTATGCTTGGTACATGCCAATTTATAACTGTGTTCTCCATTCAGTTGTGTCCTTTATTTGTCTACTATTTTTGGTTTCGGATTCTCTGCCCCCAAGTTGTTGCTCGCCAAGGAGAATGTATGTTCCTTACCTTCTGTTAGCAACAGTCTGACAAACTTGATCAACATCAGACGGTGTAGTAACATCAGGTACTTCCTGCCCTCTATTTGGGTTATTGTGGATTTAGACTGCACTTTACTACATTATTTGGTGCGGCTGGCACAAGGTTTGCCAGAAGTATATGTTTGAGCTTGACTGTTTGAGGCAAGTTGTGCTGTGTTTATATTAGGGTTCCTGTGGCAGTGGGCAGGCATGTGAAAATGCCTTTCTGCATCACTTAAAAACTTATTGACAGTGATATGCATCCCTCTTTTCAATATGGCCATCATCCGGTGGTATGGGTCTAAAAGAGTGTGTAAAGGATAATAATATGAAAAACTATTCTAAGAATGCTTACTATAATTTTTTGGTAGACTTTTAGAAGTTTGATGCTCATTCTACTCCCAGCAATAATTCCTCGAATTATTTTGTTCTGGTCGTCTTCTACTACCATGCATTTTTAAGAACAGTAGGAATGATGTCGCCTGACAAAGTGAACAGCATTACTAAACTGGAAATTTGGAGGGAGCAATGCCACATGGCGGCTAGACCAGTTTATAGATTGCTTCTGATTAAATGCATGCCCGAATGTTTGGAAGCTCATCGTTTTTACAGGATTGCTGGGTGCCTTAGTCGCATTGTGGTTTTCATTTCTGCTTTTTTTTTCTTTCTGCGAGGAGCGTGAATTGAAATATTTACTCATGTGAGCCTCATGTTGATCTGTTGCATTTTTTTTTTGTCGAACTGTCCTAATTCATTCAGTCTGACGGAAAGTGGTGTAGTTCGTGCTTCTGAGCAACTTGTTCGTAATGTGTCTTTTTGTCCGCTTTGTTCAAACCTTTTCTGGTAAAACATGACCTCACTTAATGTATCTTTCCATTGTCATCTATCTTTGTATTAATCTCCTGATTTTCCAGTTCAGTTGGCAATTGACATGGTTATATTCTTGTTTGAATTAGTTTATCACTATCCTGTTTTGCTTTGACTTACTCTCAAAATATCAAATACCTTTTAGTTTTTTACTATGGTTATGAAATTTTACAGTCTTCACTAATTGTTACTATGCCCAGGGATAATGGTCGTTCTTCAGGAGTCAAAGTTACTTTTACTCTAATTTCACAGGTACAATGGTTTATAGCTACTGCTGAGTTGCTCTCTGACAAGTCATGACTTGTATCCTTTGCCTAAATTTCTATTCATTCATGATTTCTCTTCTACAGCTGTGCCTTTTGGGCAGGCATGCTAGCAATAAGGTTCGGGGAAAAAATTGATTGTTGATCCTGTTCCTACCATTTCCAGGTAACTTTCTCTATTTCTCTATGACTATATCTGGCCTTAACATGCTTTTACGTGCTCGGAAAGCAATATCAGTAATAACTCAAGCATCCCTTTTTTTTTGCCCGTTAAGGGAATGTAAAAGCTTGGTGCTTCAGTGTATTGATAGAAGTAAAAGTTGGTGGTTACAAGCCTAAAGTTAAGCTGAACCCCAGCACACAGACACATTAATATCTCAGAGGCACTCACACAGGGCAGCAGCAGGTTGAGGCTTCCTGCACCTGCCATAGCCCAGGAGCGTGCCTCCGATTTGATTTGTTGGACCAACTCGTAGATGTCTGGGTGCTCCTCATCAAAGGATGAGGAAAGGAACAGATATCAAGTCTAGACTCTAGCTTCAGGTTGCCTCATACACCATCATGTCGTTGTATGGCTTTCTTATTAAATTTCTGACGGAACCGGCTTTGTCAGCAATTTGTATGGTGATTGAAGTGTATTGCACCGCCCTTTGAATCTAATGCCCTCATCTGGACCATAATGGGCAACGCACACTTCATACGTCACAACAGACGATCTCATTATTAACTATCCCACCAAACCGCTCCACAGAACTGCCGTTAATGATTGGTCAGGGAGGATGTGTATTCTCAAAGGACCCGTATCTAACGCATTTGCTTGTAGACCCTTCTTATGTTCACGCTGAGACATCCAACTTTAATCCTTCATTTTCGGCCTCCACTAACCTGAGGTCGTCACATGTGAGTAAGAAGTCTTTGCATTAAGTTTTGAAATGAGGTTATCCCTAGTGCTTGACACGAAAGAGGTCAACATAGAGGAGAGAAAGGCGCATTCCTATTCGGTCATTAAAGCCCACAAAGAATTCTTGGTATGCTTTACCTCTTATTCTCTATTAGAATGAATGGTACGCATGCTTCCCACTGGATGGATATCCATGCTTTATGTCTTTCTCTCCTCTGAAAGTTGGAAGGACCCCCATCCTTGTATGCATCCAGGGTGATTTATTGGCAGGCGTTATAGCTCCTGGTATCTGGTCTTGGTTTTCTAAAGGATGTTGTAGCAAATAAGGGACAGTTTTTTTGGGGCTGAGGGCCGGCTGTGGAAATAAGCTGCCCCCTACCCAACTTATTCTAGAAGCTCAACCTAAAATTTTATTTTAGAAGATCAAGTTATCAGAGAATCAACAATTTTATCTCTAGAATGAATTTGATATTTCAACCAAGTATCATTTAGTACCAGAACTATTGCTGATTCTGGAAGAAAAAAAGTATTCCTTCCTTACCTACCTTTTTTACGTGTATAATACAAGCTGTGTCATCATAAGCTTTTTGTTGCTTTGCAGAAAGGGCCTTTGATTTTATAAGTTGTTAAGCAATTACGTAAAGAAAAGGAGTCTGCTATGACTTTCCCTTTTTTACAAACATCCCTTTTTATCAGGATTACATCTCCCTAACCAAATACAGATACCAGTGTACTGATGGTGATTGTTATTTAAGGGTATTTCCCCCCAACGGTTCAACTTGAGCCTCTTAATTCAATCTGGGAACCAGTATTTATGTGTCAGATCAGATGATAATATACTGGGGTGTTTTATAAAGAATAGGATGGAAGCAGATGCTTTAAGCCGCCAGTCTGCAAGTTTATTACTTAAGAGGTGAAGTGGTGTTTACTTTCCTTATCCAGAGAATTTTAGAGGATGCTGGGAGTTTCAGAGAAAGTGATAGGTATTTTCTAGAATCTGTTGGTCCCTCAATTGTTACAGTTTGGACATTCAGAATACTAGTCGGCACAGGTCTATGGTATGGTGCTGCTTGTAGTGAAAAAATAATTACGGCCCACTACAACCCTTTCATGTGGCAATGTGCTAGTGAGCTTCTGGAATGGCTAACTTGAGTTTATGGGTATCATGACCTCTTTACTTTTGTTAGACTTACAGTGAAATGGAGGGGGGTAATGGGGATTTTTTTTACAAAGTGCTATGTCAGAATTACTAAATCTTTGTAGTTTCTTGTTATTACTAGGAACTACAAAAGCTCTGGTACTGATTTTTCAGGTCTCAGATCTCCAAATTGCATGTTTTGTTAGAGCATGTCCAGATGCTGCTTCACTGGAGTTGGATCCATTAACAGGTTCGAACTAAACTTGAAATCTACCCTGGCACACCAAGACCACTCGTCCACTCTCAGCGCAAAATGGCAGGGTCTTTCTACTTGCGTTGACTGAAGTCTCTCCTCTCCACAGTCCACACTCTCACAGTATACAGCCTGCAAAGACTGTAGTGTCCCTTTATGCTATGGTTTAGGTGCCATAGCATCATTTTAGTACTCCCTCTGATCCGTATTAATTGTCGCTGATTAATCATGCCACTTTAAACTTTTCAGGGAAATATGAGTACAAATTAGTATAACTATATTTGTAATGAGGATATATGGCTTGAGTCACTCGACATTGTGTGCTCATTTTTCTGGAAATTACTTCTCCACAGTAGAACTGCTTACTGAAGTCAACTCTGTGGTGCACGACGGCACACACATCCTTTCAGAGGAATGTGCAAGTGGGAGAATGAGAGAGACCCACTGCCTGTAGCAAGTACTCCCTCCGTCCGGAAATACTTGTCATTAAAATGGATAAATGGAGATGTATCTAGACGTATTTTAGTTCTAGATACATCCCTTTTTGTCCATTTTGATGACAAGTATTTCCGGACGGAGGGAGTACATTCCTATCCGTAACATAATGATTTTCCACCAAAATGTTCTTGATATTGGTTTCTTTCCCGGTCATTAGGATCTGAAATTCCCTCCAAGCTTACCAAGTTACTGGGTTTAATAATCAATTCCATCTCACTGCACCCCACAAGGCCCGCCCTACTGATAAGTGATTACTAGAAGTAGATCGCTCAAGGTCAGATGAACTCATGCCAAGTAAAAGTTAACTTGACCACCCCTTAGAATTTGAAAGGATCTCATCAGGCATACGTCAGCATATACTCTGAAAAGACCACCATGGGAAGGTGAGGAGAGAAGGGAATTCCAAGCACTTATAAAATGACCCTATCCATCACATCTTCTGCAGCCAAGTATATTTCATGGACGAACATGCACCTGAGATTCCAGTTGGTTATAGCAGTTCCTCCACTTCACCAGCCAGCAGCGTCTGGGAGAGTCACCAGATCCTACAGATGCATGCACCCTTCCCCTCATGGAACCCCCACACCGGCACACTCCTTACCGCCGCTGCCACTGACCCGGCAACCTTCTGCGAGGACCCCTTGTCACCAGCGCGCACACACCTTCCAAGCAGGCATCTATGGAACCAGACTGACCTGTGAGTATGCACGCCGTACACTTGTTGATGCTTGTTCAGTGACATCTGACAGAAGTTGACCGTGAAACAACCTTTTCAGTAGCATGGGAGTTCATGGGAGCAGCAACGAGCTTGGCGGGAGCAGTGGCCATGGAAAGGACTTCCTTTCCTTGCTCGAAGCGAGGACGGTGATGCCAGAAATGCTCGATGATTTCTCCTCGGCAGCATGCGACTACCTCAAAGGGATGGACGGCAGCGACTACAACAGCATCTCCGCATCAGCTTCCTATGGTTTTGACAGTGGCGGTCCGTACGCTGGCCCCAGTGCTCTGCCCGTCAGGCGTGATGGGATTGCGAGCTCTCCACCGGTGTACCTTGGGAACAGTACCTTGGTGCAAGAGAGCATGATGGGTTGCATGCCAAGCCACAACCACGAGGTAAAACTAGATGGTTCCCAGCAGCAGGAGCTTGGAGCTCCCATGAATGCATTCCTGCAGAAAACGCTTCCTACTAGTGTTGCAATTCATGGAAGCCCTCTGGGTTATTCTGGCTCTGGGAGCGAAAGGGCTTTCCCGGAGGGCCGAGTAATGCAGGTTTCGTTTGATGCTAGGATTTCACCAGATGCAATCTATGCTAGTGGTTACAGATCAAAACAGAATTGGCACATACCAATCAGTATGAGCAACGTACTATTTCGGTAAGACTGGAATGCTAAATTGTATTGCTAAGTAACGGCAGAGTAGAAGTTATTGCTGTTTACAATGTGCTCTACAATCTACCTGTGTACATATGATTCTTGAATTTGCAGGCAAGGACTGGTACAGGTCAAAGTGGTGCTGCAGGTGATCCTAAGAAGAGAAAATCAGAGGAAAAGTTGGCAGGCAACGGAAAGAGGTCGAAGAAAGATACTTCAAGTAGATCACCTCCCAAGGTAACTAACAATGAAGATTATTTGACGAACTGATTTAAACTCTCTGAGAAGCATCCGATCAACTTATTTTGAGCCAAACACAGGCAGAAGTGCCTGATATGAAGTTGGGAGAGAGAGACAAGATCATAGCATTGCAGCAGATCATCTCACCGTATGGGAAGGTACAAATTCTGCAAGTATTGCTAAGTGAAAATAGTGAGATGACCTTCCATTCTTCTCTTTTTATTGCTAACTCCATCTAAAAGTTGTATTTTATCAGACGGATAGAGCGTCAGTGTTGTATGAAACCATCAAGCACATCGAATATCTACATGAGCAAATACAGGTTGATATCATCATAATCCTTTTCAGATAAGCCGTATGTTTCGACTTACAGATGTTACTGCCAAGGTTTCAAAGAAATGTTCTGCAGCTGAGCCATGTAAATACGTCCTGTAGCATAAAGATACAATGAAAACTCACACCGACGGTTTCACATTATCGTTGCATTTCACTAAGCATTTGGTACCTTGACTTGCTATGCCTGTTTGTTGGCGGATTTCCATGCCATTCTTTTTCTTTCGAGAATGAGGATTTCCATGCCATGTCAAGTCTTGTCTAAAGAAAGATGATGTTGTCGTCGTCTATAGAATAATTAACATAAAGAATAATGTCACTCGCACAGTCACGAGTCACAACCAGCACTACACCTTTTCTAAAGTTAGGTAATAATGCCAACTGTTAGTACCATGCTGACTGCTTGCCCTTTTTCTGATTTGGACAGCTATTGAGTGATCCCTACATGAAGAATAGCACAAACGAGGTAGCATTGAATTTTAGAGATTTGTATTTTTTTTCCTTTTCTAAACCGTCTCAAACGATACCTGGTAATGACTTGCTATCATCAACTCTTTTCAGGTGCCCTTTCAATGGGGAGGTAAAGAGGAGGATTTGAGAGGGAGAGGGCTTTGCCTGGTCCCTGTTTCTTGCACCCCGCAAGTTTTCCAGGATAATAGCCTGCCGGACTGCTGGACGCCGGTGTACAAGAGCTTCCGGTACCAATGATCCCAGCGATGGCATGTTTCCTTTATCACCTCTAGTTGTCACGCTCACAAATTGGTTGGGGTGTTCACGACTTTACGAGTAGTCGGTTATTTTGCTTGCGTTCTCCTTGTTTTTACTTTACTAGTTTTGTTTCCGGTGTATTGTATGGTGCCCGATGTGTAGTCTAGAATAACAAAGTTGGGGTCTTAGATCTTTGGCTTTGTGTGAAAACGGTGTCGATGCAGGCTTATCACTCGCTATTAGGAGAACGGTATAATTATTCCCGTCTTTTGAAGGTTGAACCGCACTGCTTTGATTTGATGTGCTACTTGATGGCACGGCTGGTAGCACAGATATGCAGGTATGCACGTCCAAAAAAAGAGGAAATATATGTTTTTTAGAAGAAAAAGAGGATATATATGTTTTTTTTTCGAGAATCAAAAGAGATGTAGTGATGCGTAGGCAAATTATGGGCCAAATGAGACCTGCGTCTAAACTAGCTATTAGCCATTCTCATTTGCTGGACTTCTGATAACCATTCGGCCGCATCGTGGGCCTGTTTGAAATGCAGGAAAAAAAAAGCCCAAAGGGGAGGGGTTCTAAGGAATCACCGCCTTTTAGCCCTTGTTTTGGTTTGTAGGATTTTGAAAATGTAGTAATAATAAAACACAAGAATATAATAGACTTTTACAGAGGGAGTATGTGCTAAACAAAGGGTTGTGTCCCCCGCAAAAAAATAAAAATAAACAAAGGGTCGTGAAATAGCAAAAAATTCACAAAAATGGTGTTGATTTGCAAGAATAGAGAGAACACAGTAAAAACACAGTCTAATGAAGGTTAAAACACAAGTAAAAGTAAGGTTAGATCGTTAACAACAACTTATGGACTTTGCATTATTCTTTGCACAGAAATGCAAGAAAGTGGTTTGAGTGGATTGTAAAATTCTTTCATTTTCCCTTTTAAACTCGAACCAAAGGAAAAAAGAAATCCTCTAATCTATTCTATAAAATGAAATGGACGAATATTGTCATAAAAATATTTCTATATTTCCTCAACTTCCCTATGAATCAAAGAATCCTTTGTGCTTTTCGGTATGAACGAATTTATCCTTGCCAATCATGTGGTATGTTTCTCGCATGTGCAGAAAAGTTGCTAAATCATGCATCCCATGACCCACGTTGGGGGTTCATCTGTGCATGTTTGAACCCACATACAAAAAAAGAGCTAGTGTCGATATGTTCTTTCAAAAAAAAATTACTATGTAGAATCCACGTGAGATTATTTCCCGGATTTTTTCCAACTCTATGGCTACAATGTTTTTTACCTCTGTTCCTTTTCATTTCTCATGCCCCCCCAATTTCTATATGTTTATTAGCTTCAATCCAAGCAGAGCCTCAACCTCTAAGATCTAGAGACGGGAAGCAATAGTTGCTCCTAATTGTAGGGCCACATGTTGAAGGGGGAAACTATGAAAATGCGCTTTATTTTCTTTTTTTTAATGGACCCAACTGTTTCACTAATTAACTAGGACCTGGAATAAACTAAAAGTATAACTGGGTCGAGGGACTTTATAGGAAGGATTTCATACACGAGATGTAAATCTCAATGTGGTCCATCTTCGGTAAAGCTTAAGCGGCAAGACACTCTTTGCACAACCAAGGACCAGGACACTTGGGATGTGAAGATCGCTGCAACACCACAATTTAGAGCTGCTGGAAGTGGAGGATGCGGACAACGAGTTGAAAGTTATCGCCTCCCTTTTGGCTTCATTCCCAGGAGGAATGATAGGGGCCGAAACATCACCGGAGCTCCTAATGGTTGCTCTTAGGCAAGAAGATTCCATGACGGAAGAACGGACACCAGCAGCAGATCATAGAGACCCAAGACCATGAGTAGATCACCGCAGCTTCCATGCAAACAGTGTCGATAGTGAGCTCATAATGGAGTAGCTGGACTTGCTCCAGAACCATTATCGGAGACCCGTCTCTGATGCGGCGACGGATCCATGGCAGTCGAAGCCGACCCCCTCATCATCTACTCTTCCACCACCATGGCAGTAGAAAAGTTCAAGCGGATCCACTCCATTCTTCTCCAAATGCGAACGCCCAGAGAAGCTCACTCCAAGTTTCCCTTCTTGTAGCTGCCATTCGGCATGGACATCAACCCAAGGAGAAGGGGAAGTGGACAACAACCACCAGACGTTGGTCGCTAGTACCAATGGCGAGCACGACAACGAGATAATGTTAGTCTCCCTCAAGAAACAACCTAACATAGACCTAGATTTAACCTATTATGTATGTTAGGGATATGGTCTCTAGTCACATCCCTATTTTGAACAACATGGCCGTTGGATGAGAAGATAGATGAAGTCGACACACCGAGATCGGCTCTCAAGGAAGAGGTAAGAAGAGAGGAGATATTTCAAGAGAAAGACCCCTCCCCTCGCCGTGAGTAATGCATGACACAACATACGATCGCTTCAATTGACTTTGATGTGCTTCTGGTGCAACTAATAATGTTTATTAGTTGGTAGATATGTTAGTAATCATAATAGATTGGGCAGTTAAAAAAAGTTATTGCACCTCAAAAGGGATGACACACAAGGTGACACGCGAACCGCAGTTCGTAGTTCACATATCCAATGTCGAGTATTTGTTGTGCCTTCAAATGCGCTTTGTACCATCCTATGAGCGGTTCTCAATGAAGCAACCGATCTAGGCTACCTGTCAAACACTCATGTGCTTGTTCACAATGGTGCAAAGGCCATGAGTTTCACCTCCTCTAGGAAGAAAAAAACTAGGACACCAAGATGAAATGTGGTTCTGTGTGAGATAGTGATATATTATCGGATCCTACATGGTGTACAGAAAATCAAATGCACCAGCAGAATCGACGTGGAACAACACGCTCCTAAGAAAAACATGAACTAACCACATCTAGTGACATGCATTACATTAATTGCACTAAGCTCAGATTCGGACACCTTTCCTAGTGTATCCGCCAAGGTAGCCAGGGGTGCGCGGGAATGTATGTCAACAACCAATCGACTTGGCTAGTATCTTATCACACAACGGAATTTCTTGGCTTGAAGAGGCCATAAGAAAGAGAAAAGTTTGGAATAAACCTTGAATTCATAAAACGAGTCTGAATATAACCATGTACTCCCAATCCTTGAAATTAGCGTGATAAGCTTGTTGATTCCGATTAGTCTTAAGCCCAGACCTATTTTTTATAGCGGGAAAACAATGATACCCATTCGGCACACTCGCCTGTCTCGCTGACTATACAGACTCACATGCCATCTTCTTCTTCTTCTTCTTCTTCTTCTTCTTCTTCTTCTTCTTCTTCTTCTTCTTCTTCTTCCGTAGGTACTCTCTCATCTTTTCTCTCAGATGCAGATCCAAAATCATGCAACCGAACATCATCGCTAGCTTGTTGCCTCACCATGGGCATGAGCGGATGATGAGATTTGCATCCATGCTCCTGGGGTACTCACGTGACATACATGTACATGTCCTTTAGCAACAGCAGAAACACATATGTACCTAGCTCCGGAAACTCCTTTTCCACGCCTCATGTAATGGTTGATGTCCCAGATCATCTCACATGGCTCGTCGTTCTGCCGGGACGACCCACGTGAGCTCGTACCCGAGGAGACAAGACGACTGAGTGCCTAATCCTACCATCATTATTTAATCATACACATGATGTGCACAAGTATGCAGCGTACAACCTGCAATCCAAACTGAGGACGGGTTTTTGGAGTTAGCTCACTCTCACGAGATCGCAACCCTTTGTCCCATCCATTGTAGCACGTGTGTCGCCCAGGGCATAAGGGCATGCAAAAAATCATTATTGGCCCACCATTGATTAGAAGATTTAGCTTAGTCAAAATCATCTCAAGGATGCTTCATTGAATCGGACAAAGCCCTTGTCGTGCTCAGGAAGCTCCTTGTCGTGAAGCACATTGCATTGTGGACGCGACATGGTGGTTGCTACAAGGTGTTTATTATGGTAAACGAAAAGGAGGTGATGGTGCACTGTGCCTACAGCTCTCACCGCAATGTAGTACTCATTCGTCCCGTAATATAAGAGGATCTAAAACGCTCTTATATATTATGGGACGGATGGAGTAGAAAGGAAGCGTGCAACACAGATTCAAGGTTTTAAGCTTGTAGGTTTAGTGATAAGCTTGTAGGTTCTTGAGCTGCCACTTTCCTCCTCTCGGTTAGATCTCTCCTCTTCACTACGGTTGCAAGGAGTCACTCGGTCTAGCTCGTCTCGCCTTTGATAGAGCAATTCTAAATTCAGCTTGCCTCTAAGAATTCAAGTTTTTTTTTCTGAGTTTTCTCCATAAGAAACCCTAGCCGCCAACCACTCCCCTCTCGCCGCTGCCTAAGTGCGCCGCCAAGCAAAGCACACGCGGTGATGGAAGCTGCGGGGAGGGGGCTTTGTGTGACAAAAGGTGATGGGTTGCTATGGTGTGTGTGTCGCGGATACTTGGTCAGGCTGCAACGGCCTTGGCAGCAACGCTGGTTGTGTAGGCGGCACCCGGAGGGCCCCAAATCCAGCGTGAGGGCGACCTCCGACAGCGACCCGGCCTGCCTAGCTAGGTCACTGGAGAAGAGGTGTCGGAGAGTGGGCCTGGACGATAGCAAGCTCGACCTGAGGCCTGGATCTGGCTTGCAGTGGCGTAGGCTACTTGGTCTAGGTTTTCTCTAGGTAGTCCATGTGTCTAGTTTGGGGCGACTCAGGCGGTGATGTTGACATGTTGTCCCGGTGTAGGAATATGGTCTTTCCTCTGCCTTATCCCCGTTTCGTTGATGTGCTTATCACCGGCGGAGGGCGTGTGAAGGATGTGTCTCCAATGGGCATTCTAGGATCATGTCAGTTTTGGTCTCCAGTGAATCCATCTGGATTCGGCCGCCACTCGTTGTAGTTTTTACAAGCCCTTTAGGCGTTTTGTTCTCCGGGATAGTGATTTGCTACGAAGATTTCGGTCGTCGGCGTCTTTTGGTCTACATCAACGACTTCTCGAGTGACATTTTCACAAACTCCTAGGCTTAAACAAGTTTGCTCCGCCGAGACGGAGACCCAAAGGCGGGAACAAGCATTTCTCATGGTGTGCTGCCGGTGAATGTAGGAGGACGAAAACTTTGCCATCCATAAGGATTCAGATGTAATCTCCTTTTTCTGTAAGGATGTGTTTGTAAAAACCTGTAATGCTTTTTTTGACATAAAAACCTGTGATACTTGGTACTCCCTCAGTCCTAAATATAAGTCTTTTTAGAAGATTTCGGTATGAATTACGTACAGAGCAAAGTGGATGAATCTTACTCTAAAATTCATCTATATACATCCGTACCTAGTCTACACTGAAATTTTTAAAAAGACTTATATTTAGAAACGGAGGGAATATTATATATATAGCTTAGGCAATTCCGAACAGAGAAAAAAAAATGTATCACACCGCGCAGGTGCTTGCAGGAAGGCTCAAAAGCTTGTTGCAGCCTTGCAGGAGTGCATCTGACCTGACTAGCACGGCAGCACGGTACCACCGGCAGCAAAGCAACATCCCACTTCCCACTCAAGGAACACGAGACGGGAGGCAGCATGTCAGCTCCTTGGCGGAAAACTGCCTAAATTGCAGGTTAACCGCATGTAGCAATTGGATGATTGCGTATGGACCGGCCATCTCGACATCAACGTCGCTGTGCGGGTGGCTCGTTACAGTTGGCACGGACGCAATACACGCGCTCGTTTCTTTTAAGAAGGGTAATGTTTGTGGCCGGGGCGCCGGCCGAACCGTTGCGCCGGTTTCATGCGCGTCGTCTGATGCGCTAGATCGAACGCCCACGTTTCCTTCTCAACCGCACCCACGTCCACGTGCTGCTGGGGTCCACGCACCGTTTTGGGCGCAGCTTATCCCTTCGCTTGCGTCGCCTCCTTCTCCACCACTCATTCTTCTTATTTTCCCCATCCACATTCAATCCTTGCTGCGGCACGACGGCGATCAACGCGGAGAGGAGATGCAGTTTTTGGTGGCAAACCACCGGCGGCAAGCAGCAACCCGCGACGACGGTGACGACGACAAGTGCTGCAACCAGGACGGACACAAGTGCTGGAGACCCTGCGGCGGCCGGCGTTCAAGATCTCGGCCATTTTTTTTGCTGCAACCAAGTGTTTTTTTGCTGGAACCAGCTTCAAATTTTGCTACCAAGTATTTGGGTTTTTGTTTGAAGTGAACCATTTTTTTTGTTTCCATGCTTCTTCCCCTGCTGGAACCAGTGTATTTTTTGCTACAACTGTCTTCAATTTTTGCTGGAACTAATATTTTTTTTGCTTCCATGTCATTTTTTGCTGGAACCATTGTATCACTTTTGCTACAAGCGTTTCGATTTTTTGCTACTACCGCCGTGTTGATTTGTTACATCCATTTTTTCATGAGGTTACGGAGACCCACAACGATGTGTTTTTTGCTGCGACCACTGTCGATTTTTGCTACTGCTGGTGTCAACATTTGCTGCTTTCGCACATGTGCGAATATGGGCTGCAAGCAAAAACGGCGGCGAGTAGCAACCTGGGACGACGGCGAGCAGCAACCTGGGACGACGGCGATGGTATTTTGCTGCAACCTCCGTCGGTTTTTGCTACATCTGGGCAGATTTTTTGTTACATCCGTTTTGGATGGCAGAGACCAGTGGTCGTCGTTCGCGGGAAACCTATGCAACGAGTGTCAGCGGCGAGGGCCTGGAGTTGCAACCGGCGATGACCTGCGGGACCAACAGTTCTATGAATCAGGCGAGTAGTGCTCATCACAGACGCTTTTTCGAGCTCGCCGGCGACGTGCTTCAAGCTCGCCGGCAGCGGAGTCGGCGCGGTCACCCTGGGACACGCGAGGGTGCACTAGCGGGGGAGCTCCTCCTCGAGCTGAGCCGGCCGCCGCCGCCGTGGATTCGGGATGGGGCGACGCGGGGGGAACGCAAATCATTTTTTTCTAGCTGTGGCCTGGGGCTCTGACTCAGATCCAACGGGCCTTAATTGCTGCATCGGATGGCTGGTGGCGGACCGGCCGAAAATTTCGGCCGGTGCGCCGGCGCCTAGAAGTCGCCTTTTAAGAAGGGTGTGATCCGGATCGATGCCGTGGTCCGAATCATCTTCAGTACGGACCGTATCTGCCTAATTTGGTCGGGAAACATTAGAGTTGTTTTTTTTTGTGGACTGACGACTGTTGCATTATTATTCGCTCAGTTCTAAAATACGCAAGCTAAATTCATATTAAAAATGATCATGTTTATAAAGACCAAAATCAAGTAAAGGCAAATACAAAAAATGGTTCAAGACGTACCGGATAAAATTTATTTGGTACTCTATAAACCTGTTCAAACATTATAAATCCTGACGTAAGAAAATTCTAGATGCACTATATTACAATTTATGGCATTCACTAGTTGCGCCATTGTTCTCTAGCTATCTCTGAGAGCTAGTATAATACTGAAGGAAATATGCCCTAGAGGCAATAATAAAGTTATTATTTATTTCCTCATATCATGATAAATATTTATTATTCATGCTAGAATTGTATTATCCGGAAACATAATAAATGTTGAATACATAGACAACCATAATGTCACTAGTGTGCCTCTACTTGACTAGCTCATTAATTAAATATGGTTATGTTTCCTAACTGTAACACCCCAGTGTCATGCTACAGTAATCCCCTGTTAATGGTGCCATGTCATCATGTTACTGTTGCTAACCTTCACTTGATCCAAATCACAATTCAAATTCAAACCCAATCTAAAGTAAAAAAAATCATTTTTGTCACACCTGAAAACTAAAATGTTCATTATGTGGGAAGTATTCTTCTGGTAATATTGGTGGTGAACCGACGTTTTTGCAAAATGTCTAAATGGCCGAAAATTAGCTAAAATCGAAAGTTTAAAAATAAAAAAAAGAAAAAGAAAAGAGGAGGTGGGAGAGAGAGAGGCCCTCTGCCTCACTCAGGCTTCGGCCCACCCGAGCCAGCTGGCCCAACAGGCCGGCCCACACCCCCTGGGCCGTCGCTCTCCCCCTTCCCCTGTTCAACCGACCGAGGGCGCGCGCCCGCGCGTCGCCGCCGGACCACCTCGCCATCGACGGGAGGGGATAAGGCCGCCCCGACGCCTCGGCCCCCTCGCCTCCCACTCGCCCACTTGCCCCCCCCCTCTCTCTCTCCTCTCTCTCGCCCACGCTCTCGCTCCGCCCCTCCTCTCCTCCAAATCCGCGGCCCGAGCACAGTCGCCGCCGCCCTTCGTCGTTGTCGCGGCCACCGGCGGCCCCGCGCCCGCTGACCTTGACGGTGAGCTCCGCCGTCGTCCTCTCCATCGACCGGTGGCCTCAGCTGGAGTTGGGGAGCACCGAAGCGCCGGATCCCTTTCGTCCACGTCTCCGGTCGTCGCCGCCCTTCTTCGTCTCCGGCGCCGTCTCTGCTGCTACTAAGCCTCCGAGGGCCACCGTGCGTGCAAGGTGAGCCCCTTTTCCTCCCCTCTCTTTAGCTCCCAGGCGCCCAGAGCGGTTGGACCCGCCATGGCCGAGCCGAGCTCCGCCGACGAAGCTTCGTTGCGTCGTTGTGACCGTCGACACGCTTGCCCGAGCTCACAGTTGTGCTCCTGGGGTTCCCAGGAGCCCAACGCACACGCGCACGCTCCCTCCCGTGCCTCCTAGCGGCGTCCCTGATGAGCTCCCGAATGCATCGCCGCAGAGCTCGCCGGCGAGGCTCCGGTGACCTTTTGGTCACGGGCTCAAGCCCGTTGGACTCGCCGCACCACGGGGATCCTCCCCAGCCTTTCCTTTCGTTCCGTAGCACGCTGCTTCGCCTTCGCCATCACACGCCCGAAGCTCGTCGCCGGCGATGCTCCGGCCGCCACCGAGCCCTCCCATCAGCACCGTTGGATGCGCGGCTCGGCGCTCGCTCAAACGAGCCTACGCACGGGCCGAGCGACCCCTTGTAGCTGATTTCCGGCCGTTCCCGAGCGCGCCGCCGTTGAATATGGTCGCCGGAGACAAGTCCGGCGCCGTTTCCGGCATTGCTGACGTGGCTGACCATGTGGCCACCCCACAGCCGCTACCATTGGGCCCCTTGGTTCCGTTGACCCAGTCGAGATCTTGGTAGGTAGCGCCGATCGCACGAGGGCCCGCGTGGGTCCATTGACCAATCAATCGGGTGCATTGACCGCCGATGCAGGTGGCCTTGAGATGACGTCACATTTCTTTTTCTGACAAATTTAGTAATTGAAAATAATTTCAGAAACTGTTTAAATCTTTGAAAATTATTAGAAAATAAACCGTAACTCCGATGAGAATGTTTTCTATATGAAAGTTGCTCAGAAAAATCCAACGAATCCGAATACGTGGTCCGTTCATCTGTCACATACTCCTAGCATGCTGAACATGGAACTTTCCCCCTCTTTTCCTTTGTCCGGAATCCACTTAACGCCGGGAATTCACCCTCGGATGTTTCCCTCTTCGTCTGCAACGTGTTGTACCACGTTAGAGCACGCCTAGCGCTACGTATCATCATGTCATGCTTAGTGTTACCTCTGTTTGCTATGTATTTACTGTTTCTTCCCCCTCTTCTCTCCGGTAGACCCCGAGGCCGCTGATGCCCCGGTGATCAACTACGTCGTCGACAACGACCCCTCCTTGCCAGAGCTACCAGGCAAGCCCCCCCTTTAATCATCCCGATATCGTCCATTCCATTCTCTCATGCTTGCATTAGATTTTGCTACTGTTATTGATTGCTCCTATTCTGATGCATAGCCTGCTTTTGTATCTACTGTTGTACCTTACCTGCTTATCCTAAACTGCTTAGTATAGGTTGGTTAGTGATCCATCAGTGACCGCCGCCTTGTCCCGACTGCCCCACTGGATTATCAGAAGACCCGATCAATGGGATCGAAGACCAGGCCCCGACACCGCACATCACTTCCCCTTAGTTGCTCGACACTACTGGGTTACTATCGAGTACCGAGGGTGGGACCTCATCAGTGTTGGGGAACGTAGTAATTTCAAAAAAATTTCCTACGATCACGCAAGACCATGGTGATGGCATAGCAACGAGAGGGAAGAGTGTCCGTCCACGTACCCTCGTAGACCGAAAGCGGAAGCGTTATAACAACGCGGTTGATGTAGTCAGACGCCTTCACGATCCGACCGATCCAAGCACCGAACGACGGCACCTCCGAAGTTCGCACACACGTTCATTTCGATGACGATCCCGGACTCCGATCCAAAGAAAGTGTCGGGATGAGTTCCACAAGACGACGTGGCAGGACGATGTTGATGCTCCACCGACGCAGGGCTTCACCTAAGCTCCACGACGATATGACTTCTCCGGCAGGCTTCGCCTAAGATCCGCGACGATATGACCAAGTGGAATATGGTGGAAGGGGCACCGACACGGCTAAGGAAAGATCCGTAGATCAACTTGTGTGTCTTGGGGTGCCCCTGCCTCGTGATATAAAGGAGGCAAGGGGAGGTGGCCGGCCCTAGGGGAGGCGCGCAAGGAGGAGTCCTACTCCCACCGGGAGTAGGACTCCCCCTCTCCTAGTTGGACTAGGATTGGAGGAGGGAAGAGGGAAGGCGCCGCCCCTTCCTTGTCCTATTCGGACTAGAGGGGAGGGTGCGCAGCCCACCTTGGCTGGCCCTTCCTCTTCTCTCCTATGGCCCATTAGGCCCATGGACCTCCCGGGGGTTCCGGTAACCTCCGGTACTCTAAGAAATCCTCGATTTCACGGAACACTTCCGATGTCCAAATGTAGGCTTCCAATATATCAATCTTTATGTCTCGACCATTTCGAGACTCCTCGTCATGTCCGTGATCACATCCGGGACTCGAACAACCTTTGGTGCATCAATACTTATAAACTCATAATGAACTGTCATCGAAGCGTTAAGCGTGCGGACCCTACGGGTTCGAGAACTATGTAGACATGACCTAGAACCATTCTCGGTCAATAACCAATAGCGGAACCTGGATGCCCATATTGGTTCCTACATATTCTCTGAAGATCTTTATCGGTCAAACCGCATAACGACATACGTTGTTCCCTTTGTCATCGGTATGTTACTTACCCGAGATTCGATCGTCGGTATCCAATACCTAGTTCAATCTCGTTACGGTAAGTCTCTTTACTCGTTCCGTAATACATCATCTCACAACTAACTCATTAGTTGTAATGCTTGCAAGGATTAAGTGATGTGTATTACCGAGAAGGCCTAGAGATACCTCTCCGACAATCGGAGTGACAAAACCTAATCTCGAAATACGCCAACCCAACAAGTACCTTTGGAGACACCTGTAGTACTCCTTTATAATCACCCAGCCACGTTGTGGACGTTTGGTAGCACCCAAAGTGTTCCTCCGGTAAACGGAGTTGCATAATCTCATAGTTACAGGTGAACATGTATGGGTCATGAAGAAAGCATTAACATACTAAACGATCAAGTGTTAAGCTAATGGAATGGGTCATGTCAACCAGATCATTCAACCAATGATGTGACCTTGTTAATCAAATAACAACTCCTTGTTTATGGTTAGGAAACATAACCATCTTTGATTAACAAGCTAGTCAAGTAGAGGCATACTAGTGACATACTGTTTGTCTATATATTCACACATGTATTATGTTTCCGGTTAATACAATTCTAGCATGAATAATAAACATTTATCATGATATAAGGAAATAAATAATAACTTTATTATTGCCTCTAGGGCATATTTCCTTCAATCAGTACTTCTGATGTTAACCCTGTAGTGTAGCTATTCGGTCGTGGTCATCGAGGGTGATTTCCTCTTTAACCACTTCTGATACAACTCTGTCGTGCAACCCCTCAAGTGTGGACCTCGAGGGTGAATCCTCTTACGTTCACCTTGATGATTACATCGAGTGGAATTCACCGGGGGTGATGCCTCGGGTTTTCCCCTTGATGTTTAGACACACAGTTACTATGGTTACTATGACTTTACACTGAACCATGTTACTAAAGACGGGCCGACCCTGAGGGGTACCCGCGCGAGCATATTTGCGAGTGATGTGGAGATGGGTTGACACGGAAGGTGCCCGCGAGATAATTACGAGGCGTGGTCGGCATTCCTAGCCCTTGCCGCAAGTCCTCGAGACGGGCAACAGGTTACATCTTTCGTGAGTCTCGCTTGTTACCGCGTTCCTAATCCACTACGATTTGGATATTTGATCCGAGGGCCTCGCCCGATAGCACTAACCATAACGTGGGCATAGTATGGGCGTTACTGCGTCGTATACATCAGCCGAAGCTTAATAGACGTCGGCGAAGCGGCGGCGCTGGTTGGGCTGCGTGGCGCTGCCTTGTTGAAGGAGGTAGCTACGTCTGCTCACCGGCTGCCCACGCAACGTTCAGGAGTTCCCGGGGAGATGGCCCTCGACCCCTAGGGGCATAGGTTTAGTCCGGCGTGCTGGCCTCTCTATTAAGCCTAGGTCGGGTTGCGGCGTATTGTTTGGCCGAGGCCGGGCATGACCCAGGAAAGTGTGTCCGGCCGGAGTTAATCAAGCGTCGTGGGTAAGTTGGTGCACCCTGCAGGAAGAAAACATCTATCGATAGCCTGTCCTACCAGAACGGACACTTGGAGTTGTATCCCGATCGATACAACTAGAACTAGATCTTGGTGATGAGAATTGGATGGTGAGGAGATCTGGATTGTGATGATAATCGGATAGTATGGCTCGGGATTTCTTTCTCACGAGGAGTCGAGAAAGGATCTCCTACCGAGGTTGGCAACACTACTACTACTTTACTTTATGCTACTCCACTCCTTAGGTTCTTTGCAAGATGGTGGTTTCAGAAGATGCTAGTCTTCGATAGGACTAGGCCTTCTCTCTATTACGGCATTTCTGCAGCCAGTCCACATATCTGACCTTCCTTTGATAATGTTGCATATGTAGTGTAGATCCTTGCTTGCAAGTACTTTGGATGAGTACTCACGGTTGCTTTGCTTCCCTTTTCCCCCTTCTTTCTTCTTTACGGTTGTCGCAACGGATGGTGGAGCCCAGGATCCGCATTTACACCACCGGGCGACTACTACTACTACCCCGAGGATACCTACTACTCGTGGAGGCCGCCACGACTGTGAGTAGTTAGGAGGCTCCCAGGCAGGAGGCCTTGCCTTTTCGATCGATGTTGATTTTGTGCTAGCCTTCTTAAGGCAAACTTGTCTAACATATGTCTGTACTCAGATATTGTTGCTTCCGCTGACTCTTGTGTATTCGAGCTTATGTATTCGAGCCCTCGAGGCCCATGGCTTGTAATATAAAGCTTGTATTATTTTAATTTGTGTCTAGAGTTGTGTTGTGATATCTTCCCGTGAGTCCTTGATCTTGGTCGTACACATTTGCGTGCATGATTAGTGTACGATTGAATCGAGGGCGTCACAAGTTGGTATCAGAGCCGATTGCCTGTAGGATCCCCCTTTCCAACTCCATGGCCGAAGTTGAGTCTAGAAACCGAAACCGCTTTACTAACTTGGCTGTGTGGCTTACGGGCCCACGTCGCCAATTCGGTTGTATTAGGATCTTTTATTCCTCATCTATACTCTGGGACTCTGATCTCTCTTCCATTCGGGTTAAATGATTTTTGCTAACTCTAACATTAGGATCTCGTAACTACTTCCTCCCGGAGAGCCCCTTATTACAGATGATCGCCTGCTGAACCAGAAGATTCCGAAGATACTCCCCGATGTTATCCCGATAACTTGTGCTCATTGCGTTTGCAATTCCCTACCACCGATAAGCCCGTATGACTAACTGCATATCCTTGTCATTCATACCTTCATCCCGGTTGCTCTTGTTATTACAAGATACCCGAAATCTTGTCGTTGTTCCGAGAAACCTTTTGTGCCTCTCGCCTTTGCAGTTCCTTGTCACTGAATACACCGACAAATTAATCCTCACACATATAGAGGATTTGTTTTTCCCGATTGTTCATATGTTTCACGTAAGTCTTTGAAATACTATTCGATCTTTCGCTAATCCTCAACAGCTCGTTGTTCTTAAAATTCTTGCTTGTTTGCATTATGGATAATCCCATAAGTCTAGTAATCTTATTGGCATCCTTTGTCACTATCCTTTTGAGTCCGTTGATTCAATATGTTGCGGATGCTCGCAATCCTCAGTCGGATCATAGAATTCATCCTTCCGGCTTGGACGTCATTTGACCAAGAGCTGTTTCTCGACCAATCAAATTGTTGTCGATTGTATCCCTAAGGCTATTCAACTTGATTATCTTTTGATCAGAGCGTCTGCTTCTGATCTTCTATTTTTGAAATCATGATTTCTTGCATTTAAGCATCAAATTATTCAGATGTTTCTATTATCCGAAGCCTTTGCATTCTTTCTTCTTCTGGTGGAGTAACGATACTCACATCAGACCCTATGTGGACCGCCAGATCCTTTGTTGGATTTTATCCGACAACGTCCTTCATATTCAATAACCTTTTGAGCCTTTCCTCGGATACATAATGTCTTTGGTAAATTGTATCCTCTGCCTTCTCAACCAAGCTCTGCCTTCGAGCTTGTGTTATATTACTCCTGAGATTTGTGGTATATGTTCCTAAGATGCCACTATGGGTTGAACCTATACATTCCCTAATCCGTGTGAACCCGAGAGTTTTCACGAGTCATACTCTTCTGGTGTTTTGCCAGATATAATTTCAACACTACAACTTCATCGAAAGCGAGAAGTAAATGAAATGATATGCATTGAAGAAGTGGGAGTCGACCTTGAACTTTGTGTTCATGCCCGTGGACACGATGTAGATCTTATCATGGAAGCTTCTTGCGATATAATAATCCCCTTATTATAAGTTCATATGGTATCTATGTTTGGTCCTTTGCAACCGTGGTTTTGACCATGATTGTTCCCCCTTTTAATTCCATTTCTCGGACAAGTTAAAGCACTTGTCTTCTGCAGATCAATGCATCTCCGCAACCTCTATTTTTATCTTCCTTCGAGTATTACCCTCCGGTACCTTGAGAATATCAAAGAACTGCGTTGCTTCCTATGAGTCTTCATCTGGTAGTGCTTCTCACCGATTTCAGATTCCCCCAGGGATCTCGGTTATTAAACACTCGAGGACTCCGATAAGTGAATCGGTTGAATCGATTCCGCACTCTGATTCTATAACTCTAAGTAAATTTCATTACTTACAAGTTTAATAATCCTTCTAGTCATTCCTAGCCTGGCCGGCTATGTCATTATCGTGCTAAATTTTAACTGTGCTACCTGGTCCTTCTTCCCGGAACAGAATTTCGACGATGAGCTAAGCTTATGCCGATCTTCCTTGTCATACCATTTCACCTTGAACAGCAAGCTTGCTATCGAGTTTGTGTCGTACCCGTGGTTCCAATAACTTATTGCTTCATCATTCCTTTGACTTGATGTCATCGCCGATCGATTACATCTTCCTGAAATCTCTCGACAATTGCGTCGTGCTCGTCAACATTCTGAGCTCGTCCAAAGATATCAATCGAATTCGTGATGAGAAATACCATCCTTGACCTTCATTCTTGCCTTCCCTCGACAAAAACTTGTTCATATAAAATTTTGGAAACACATCTTTTTGACATGTCGATGGATTGCTGCTTAACCCATCGGCCACATCCTCATCTTTTTCCTGAAAAGGGAAATTGCATGAGAAGTTCTAGAAATTCCTGATGGATCCTTTGTGTTCCCAAGGTCCGATCTTTACCTGATGACCATGTCAATGTGATCCCGAAGCATGGCTGAGGTACTCCGAACATCATTAAGAACATTGGAGGCATAACGCTATATGTTTATTGATCACCTATCCAAACACCGTTGTATGGGTAATATCATGATTCTTCCTCGCCTTTATCTAAATGCGTTTTGAACTTGTCATATCATGTATATCCCGCTCCGCTTCCCCTTGGGAAGGATATACTCCCAATTCTTGAGAGTAAACACATTTTCCTTTCCAATGTTCTGATTAATCTAATGATCACCTTTTCTTTTCCATTGTTTTGTTTAAACTTTCTTGTGGTTTATGAGATCTAAGCAGTAATAGATCCTCGCTATGAAAACACCTCGGTGTACAATTTGTCTGTAAGACCTTGTTATTATTGCTGTTGACATTCCGGTAACCACCGATGGACGAGAACTTTGCCTATTGGTCCGCCTCGAATTACCGGGCAGGAAAATGGTTCTCTTCGTCCCACACCCTTGGTACCAAACTTTGTTGCCAACATAACTGACAGGCTATCCGCTGACCTGCCTTGCTGTCATGACCGTGCAAATATTAGCGCCTTCCTGCTTCTAACCCACATGGTGGGCCCATTACCTGATTTCACAGGATCGAAACCTGACTCTCCTGTACAACCTTGATGCCGAAATATACTTTATACTTGGCTTCGTATGAATTTTACGAGCCACCTTCCCTCGCTTACTCTATTTCAGTGTCAGACGCGATATTTATTCTGTTGCTATGAGCCCCTCTCACCCTCTTTCCAAGCAACGAACATATGCCTTCGGCTTGAAAATTCTCATGCCTACTTTAAATTCTCTCGATGTTTTATTAAGTTTCAACTCGAGAGATACTTCTGCCTCATTCCTGAGTTGTTCACCAGATAATTAACCCTACAAGGATTAGTTATCCCGAAGTTACTCTTTACTTCCCCACTTAAATCTCGGGACGAGATTTCTTGTAGTGGGGGAGATTTGTAACACCCCCAGTGTCATGCTACAAGAATCCCTGTTAATGGTGCCATGTCATCATGTTATTGCTAACCTTCACTTGATCCAAATCACAATTCAAATTCAAACCCAATCTAAAGTAAAAAAATTCATTTTTGTCACACCTGAAAACTAAAATGTTCATTATGTGGGAAGTATTCTTCTGGTAATATTGGTGGTGAACCGACGTTTTTGCAAAATGTCTAAATGGCCTAAAATTAGCTAAAACCGAAAGTTAAAAAAACAAAAAGAAAAGAGGAGGTGGGAGAGAGAGGCCCTCTGTCTCACTCAGGCTTCGGCCCACCCGAGCCAGCTGGCCAAACAGGCTGGCCCACACCCCCTGGGCCGTCGCTCTCCCCCTTCCCCTGTTCAACCGACCAAGGGCGCGCGCCCGCGCGTCGCCGCTGGACCACCTCGCCGTCGACGGGAGAGGATAAGGCCGCCCCGACGCCTCGGCCCCCTCGCCTCCCACTCGCCCACTTGCCCCCCTCTCTCTCTCTCGCCCACGCGCTCGCTCCGCCCCTCCTCTCCTCCAGATCCGCGGCCCGAGCACTGTCGCCGCCGCCCTTCGTCCTTGTCACGGCCACCGGCGGCCCCGCGCCTGCTGACCTTGACGGTGAGCTCCGCCGTCGTCCTCTCCATCGACCGGTGGCCTCAGCTGGAGTTGGGGAGCACCGAAGCGCCGGATCCCTTTCGTCCACGTCTCCGGTCGTCGCCGCCCTTCTTCATCTCCGGCGCCGTCTCTGCTGCTACTAAGTCTCCGAGGGCCACCGTGTGTGCCGCAAGGTGAGACCCTTTTCCTCCCCCCTCTCTTTAGCTCCCGTACGCGCCCATGGCTGAGCCGAGCTCCGCCGACGAGCTCGTTGCCGTCGTTGTGACCGTCGACACGCTCGCCCGAGCTCACAGTTGTGCTCCAGGGGTTCCCAGGAGCCCAACGCACACGCGCACGCTCCCTCCCGTGCCTAATAGCGCCGTCCCTGATGAGCTCCCGAATGCATCGCCGCGGAACTCGCCGCCGGCGAGGCTCCGGTGACCTTTTGGTCACGGGCTCAAGCCCGTTGGACTCGCCGCACCACGGGGATCCTCCCCAGCCTTTCCTTTTGTTCCGTATACGCACGCCATTTCGCCGCCATCACACGCCCGAAGCTCGTCGCCGCCTTTCTCGTCGCTGGTGATGCTCTGGCCGCCCCCGAGCCCTCCCATCAGCACCGTTGGATGCGCGGCTCGGCGCTCGCTCAAACGAGCCTAACACGGGCGGAGCGACCCCTTGTAGCCGATTTCCGGCCGTTCCCGAGCGCGCCGCCGTTGAATATGGTCGCCGGAGACAACTCCGGCGCCGTTTCCGGCGTTGTTGACGTGGCTGACCACATGGCCACCCCACAGCCACTGCCATTGGGCCCCTTGGTTCCATTGACCCAGTCAGATGCTGACTGGGTAGCGCCCAGTCACTGCCTGAGGGCCCCGCGTGGGTCCTGTTGACCCCGATCAACGGGTCTGCTGACCACGATGCAGGGCTGACGCCAGGATGACGTCACATTTCTTTTTCTGACAAATTTAGTAATTAAAAATAATTTCAGAAACTGTTTAAATCTTTGAAAATTATTGGAAAATAAACCGTAACCCCGATGAAAATGTTTTCTACATGAAAGTTGCTCAGAAAAATCCAACGAATCTGAATACGTGGCCCGTTCATCTGTCACATGCCCCTAGCATGCTGAACATGGAACTTTCCCCCTCTTTTCCTTTGTCCGGAATCCACCTAACGTCGGGAATTCACCCTCGGATGTTTCCCCTTAAATGCGCAGCGTGTAGTACCGCGTTAGAGCACGCCTAGCGCCACGTGTCGTCATGTCATGCTTAGTGTTACCTCTGTTTGCTATGTATTTACTGTTTCTTCCCCTCTTCTCTCCAAAGAGACCCCGAGGGGCGATGCCCCGGTGATCGACTACGTCGTCGACAATGACCCCTCCTTGCCAGAGCTACTAGGCAAGCCCCCCCTTTGATCATCCCGATATCGTCCATTCCATTCTCTCATGCTTGCATTAGATTTTGCTACTGTTATTGATTGCTCCTATTCTGATGCATAGCCTGCTTTTTTATCTACTGTTGTACCTTACCTGCTTATCCTAAACCGCTTAGTATAGGTTGGTTAGTGATCCATCGATGACCCCCGCCTTGTCCCGATCGCCTTGCTGGATTATCGAAGACCCGATCAACGGGATCGAAGACCAGGCCCGACACCGCAAATCACTTCCCTTAGTTGCTCGACAAGATCTTGGGTTACTATCGAGTACCGAGGGTGAGACCTCATCAAGATGCCGATGTTAACCTGTAGTGTAGCTATTCGGTCGTGGTCATCGAGGGTGATTTCCTCTTTAACCACTTCGACACGACTACGTCGTGCAACCCTCAAGTGTGGACCTCGAGGGTGAATCCTCTTACGTTCACCTTGATGATTACATCGAGTGGAATTCACCGGGGTGATGCCTCGGTTTTCCCTTGATGTTTAGACACACAGTTACTATGATTACTATGACTTTACACTGAACCATGTTACTAACGACGGGCCGACCCTGAGGGGTACCCGCGCGAGCATATTTGCGAGTGATGTGGAGACGGGTTGAATTGGAAGGTGCCCGCGAGATAACTACGAGGCGTGGCCGGGCATTCCTAGCCCTTGCCGCAAGTCCTCGAGACGGGCAACGGGTCACATCTTTCGTGAGTCTGCTTGTTACCGCTGCGTTCCTAATCCACTACGATTTGGATATTTGATCCGAGGGGCCTCGGCCCGATAGCACTAACCATCACGTGGGCATAGTATGGGCGTTCTCGTCAGATACATCAGCCGAAGCTTAATAGCCGTCGGCCGGTTGTGGCCGGGTTGGACTGCGTGGCGCTGCCTTGTTGAAGGAGGTAGCTAGGTCTGCTCACCGGCCGCCCATAGCGTCTTGAGGAGTTCAGGAGATGGCCCATGACCCCTGGGGGCATAGGTTTAGTCCGGCGTGCTGGCCTCTCTATTAAGCCTAGGTTGGGTTGCGGCGTATTGTTTGGCTGAGGCCGGGCATGACCCAGGAAAGTGTGTCCGGCCGGAGTTAATCAAGCGTGGTGGGTAAGTTGGTGCACCCCTGGAGGGAAGAAAACATCTATCGATAGCCTGTCCTACGGTAACGGACCCTTGGAGTTGTATCCTGATCGATACAACTAGAACTGGATACTGGTGATGAGAATTGGATGGTGAGGAGATCTGGATTGTGATGATAACTGGATAGTATGGCTCTGGGATTTCTTTCTCACAGGGAGTCGAAAAAGGATCTCCGGCCGAGGTTGGCAACACTACTACTACTTTACTTTATGCTACTCCACTCCTTCCGGTTGCTGCAAGATGGTGGTTTCCAGAAGATGCTAGTCTTCGATAGGACTAGGCCTTCTCTCTATTACGGCATTTACGCAGCCCGATCCACATATACTGACCTTCCTTTGATAATGTTGCATATGTAGTGTAGATCCTTGCTTGCGAGTAGTTTGGATGAGTACTCACGGTTGCTTTGCTTCCCTTCTTTCTGGTTGTCGCAACCAGATGGTGGAGCCCAGGATCCAGACGACACCACCGGCGACTACTACTACCCCGAGGATACCTACTACTTCGTGGAGGCCGCCGACGACCAGGAGTAGTTAGGAGGCTCCCAGGCAGGAGGCCTTGCCTTTTCGATCGATGTTGCTTTTGTGCTAGCCTTCTTAAGGCAAACTTGTCTAACTTATGTCTGTACTCAGATATTGTTGCTTCCACTGACTCTTGTGTATTCAAGCTTATGTATTCGAGCCCTCGAGGCCCATGGCTTGTAATATAAAGCTTGTATTATTTAAATTTGTGTTTAGAGTTGTGTTGTGATATCTTCCTGTGAGTCCTTGATCTTGGTCGTACACATTTGCGTGCATGATTAGTGTACGATTGAATCGAGGGCGTCACACTAACCATAGACATGTGTTGTCATTTGATTAATGGGATCACATTATTAGGAGAATGATGTGATTGACTTGACCCATTCCGTTAGCCTAGCTCTTGATCGTTTAATATATTGCTATTGCTTTCTTCATGACTTATACGAAGTTCCTACAACTATGAGATTATGCAACTCCCGTTTACCGGAGGAACACTTTGTGTGCTACCAAACGTCACAACGTAACTGGGTGATTATAAAGGAGCTCTACAGGTGTCTCCAAAGCTACATGTTGAGTTGGCGTATTTCGAGATTAGGTTTTGTCACCCCGATTGTCGGATAGGTATCTCTGGGCCCTCTCAGTAATGCACATCACTATAAGCCTTGCAAGCAATGTAGCTAATGAGTTAGTTAAGGAATGATGCATTACGTAACGAGTAAAAAGACTTGCCGGTAACGAAATTAAACTAGGTATTGGATACCGATGATTGAATCTCGGGCAAGTAACATACCCATGACAAAGGGAACAACGTATGTTGTTATGCGGTTTGACCGATAAAGATCTTCGTAGAATATGTAGGAGCCAATATGAGCATCCAGGTTCCGCTATTGGCTATTGACCGGAAACAGTTCTAGGTCATGTCTACATAGTTCTCGAACCCGTAGGGTCCGCACGCTTAACGTTACGATGACAATTTTATTATGAGTTTATACGTTTTGATGTACCGAAGGTTGTTCGGAGTCCCGGATGTGATCATGGACATGACGAGGAGTCTCGAAATGGTCGAGACATCAAGATTGATATATTGGACGACTATATTCGGACACCGGAAGTGTTCCGGGTGATTTCGGAGAAAACTGGAGTGCCGGAGGGGTTACCGAAACCCCTCGGGGAAGTATTGGGCCTTAGTGGGCCTGAGGGGAGAGAGAGGGCAGCAGCCCAGGAGTTGGCGCGCCCCCTCCCATGGGGAGTCCAAATTGTGCTAGGGGAGGGGGGCGCGGCCCCTCTTTCCCTCTCCCTCTCCCTCTCTTTCCTTCCCCCTCTCTCTTCCTAGTTGGACTAGGAAAGGGGAGTCCTACTCCCACTAGGAGGAGGACTCCCCCTCCTGGCGCGCCCCTAGGGCGGCCGGCCTCCCCTTGCTCCTTTATATCTGAGGCGGGGGCACCCAGGCTACACAAGTTGATCTTCATGATCGTTCCTTAGCTGCAGGCGGTGCCCCCTCCACCATATTCCACCTCGGTCATATCGTTGCGGAGTTTAGGCGAAGCCTGCGTCGGTAGAACATCATCATCATCACCACACCGTCGTCTTGACGAAACTCATCCCGACACCTGCCGGATCGGAGTCCGGGGATCGTCCATCGAGCTGAGCGTGTGCTGAACTCGGAGGTGCCGTCGTTCGATTACTCGGATCGGTCGGATCATGAAGACGTCTGACTACATCAACCGCGTTGTCATAACGCTTCCGCTTTTGGTCTCACGAGGGTGCGTGGACAACACTCTCCCTCTCATTGCTATGCATCACCATGATCTCGGCGTGTGCGTGGGAAAATTTTGAAATTACTACGTTCCCCAACGGTGGCATCCGAGCCTGGTTTTATGCGTTGATGTTATATGCACGAGTAGAACACAAGTGAGTTGTGGGCGATACAAGTCATCTTGCTTACCAAAGATGTCATACTTTGGTTCGGCGGTATTGTTGGATGAAGCGGCCCAGACCGACATTACGCATACGCTTACGCGAGACTGGTTCTACCGACATGCTTTGCACACAGGTGGTTGGCGGGTGTCTGTTTCTCCAACTTTAGTTGAACCGAGTGTGTCTACGCCCGGTCCTTGCGAAGGTTAAAACAGCACTAACTTGACGAACTATCGTTGTGGTTTTGATGTGTAGGTAAGAACGGTTCTTGCTAAGCCCGTAGCAGCCACGTAAAACTTGCAACAACAAAGTAGAGGACGTCTAACTTGTTTTTGCAGGGCATGTTGTGATGTGATATGGTCAAGACGTGATGCTATATATTATTGTATGAGATGATCATGTTTTGTAACCGAGTTATCGGCAAGAATCGGTAGGAGCCATATGGTTGTCGCTTATTGTATGAAATGCAACGCCTGTAATGCTTTACTTTATCACTAAGCGGTAGCGATAGTCGAGAAGCATAAGATTGGCGAGACGACAACGATGCTACGATGGAGATCAAGGTGTCGCGCCAAAGGACATGGTGATCACGACGGTAAGCTTCGGAGATGGAGATCACAAGCACAAGATGATGATGGCCATATCATATCACTTATATTGATTGCATGTGATGTTTATCCTTTATGCATCTTATCTTGCTTTGATTGACTGTAGCATTTTAAGATGATCTCTCACTAATTATCAAGAAGTGTTCTCCCTGAGTATGCACCGTTGCGAAAGTTCTTCATGCTGAGACACCACGTGATGATCGGGTGTGGTAGGCTCTACGTTCAAATACAACGGGTGCAAAACAGTTGCACACGCGGAATACTCAGGTTAAACTTGACGAGCCTAGCATATACAGATATGGCCTCGGAACACGGAGACCGAAAGGTCGAGCGTGAATCATATAGAAGATATGATCAACATAGTGATGTTCACCATTGAAACTACTCCATCTCACGTGATGATCGGACATGGTTTAGTTGATTTGGGTCACGTGATCACTTAGATGACTAGAGAGATGTTTGTCTAAGTGGGAGTTCTTAAGTAATATGATTAAATTGAACTTAAATTTATCATGAACTTAGTACCTGATAGTATTTTGATTGTCTATGTTTGTTGTAGATAGATGGCTCGTGTTGTTGTTCCGTTGAATTTTAATGCGTTCCTTGAGAAAGCTAAGTTGAAAGATGATGGTAGCAATTACACGGATTGGGTCAAGAATCGAGGATTATCCTCATTCTTTGCCGCGGAAAAGAATTACATCCTGGAAGCACCGCTGGGTGCCGTGCCCGCTTGATGCAAATCGACGATGTTAAGAATGTTCCGGCAGAGCAAAGCTGATCACTACTCGATAGTTGATGTGCCATGCTTTACGGTTTGGAACCGGGCCTTCAACGACGTTTTGAACGTCATGGAGCATATGAGATGTTCCAGAGTTGAAGTTAATATTTCAAGCAAATGCCCGGATTGAGAGATATGAAGTCTCCAATAAGTTCTATAGCTGTAAGATGGAGGAGAATAGTTCACGTCGGTGAACATATACTCAAAATGTCAGGTATAATAATCACTTGATTCAACTGGGAGTTAATCTTCCTGATGATAGTGTCATTGACAGAATTCTTCAATCACCGCCACCAAGCTACAAAAGCTTCGTGATGAACTATAATATGCAAGGGATGGACAAGACTATTCCCGAGCTCTTCGCAATGCTAAAAGCTACGGAAGTAGAAATCAAGAAGGAGCATCAAGTGTTGATGGTTAACAAGACCACCAGTCTCAAGAAAAGGGGCAAAGGAAAGAAAAAGGGGAACTTAAAAAAGAACAACAAGCAAGTTGCTGGTCAAGAGAAGAAACCCAAGTCTGGACCTAAGCCTGAGACTGAGTGCTTCTACTGCAAGTGACCGACACTTTGGAAGCGGAATTGCCCCAAGTATTTGGCGAGATAAGAAGGATGGCAAAGTGAACAAAGGTATATGTGATATACATGTTATTGATGTGTACCTTACTAATGCTCGCAGTAGCACCGGGTATTTGATACTGGTTACATTGCTAATATTTGCAACTCGAAACAGGGACTACGGATTAAACGAAGATTGGCTAAGGATGAGGTGATGATGCGCGTGAGAAATGGTTCCAAAGTCCATGTGATCGCGGTCGGCACACTACCTCTACATCTACCATCGGGATTAGTTTTAGACCTAAATAATTGTTATTTGGTGCCAGCGTTGAGAATGAACATTATATCTGGATCTTGTTTGATGCGAGATGGTTATTCATTTAAATCAAAGAATAATGGTTGTTCTATTTGTATGAGTAATATCTTTTATGGTCATGCACCCTTGAAGAGTGGTCTATTTTTATTGAATCTCGATAGTAGTGATACACATATTCATAATGTTGAAGCCAAAAGATGCAGAGTTGATAATGATAGTGCAACTTATTTGTGGCACTTGCCGTTTAGGTCATATCGGTGTAAAACGCATGAAGAAACTCCATCTTGATGGACTTTTGGAATCACTTGATTATGAATCACTTGGTACTTATGAATCGTGCCTTATGGGCAAGATAACTAAAACGCCGTTCTCCGGAACTATGGAGAGAGCAACAGATTTGTTGGAAATCATACATAGTATGTATGTGGTCTGATGAATGTTGAGGCTCGTGGCGGATATCGTTATTTTCTCACCTTCACTGATGATTGAAGCAGATATGGGTATATCTACTTGATGAAACACAAGTCTGAAACATTTGAAAAATTCAAAGAATTTCAGAGTGAAGTGGAAAATCATCGTAACAAGAAAATAAAATTTCTACGATCTGATCGTGGAGGAGAATATTTGAGTTACGAGTTTGGTTTACATTTGAAACAATGCGGAATAGTTTCGCAACTCACGCCACCCGGAACACCACAACGAAATGGTGTGCCCGAACATCGTAATCGTACTTTACTAGATATGGTGCGATCTATGATGTCTCTTACTGATTTACCGCTATCGTTTTGGGGTTATGCTTTAGAGATGGCCGTATTCACGTTAAATAGGGCACCATCAAAACCCGTTGAGACGACGCCTTATGAACTATGGTTTGGCAAGAAACCAAAGTTGTCGTTTCTTAAAGTTTGGGGTTGCGATGCTTATGTGAAGAAACTTCAACCAGATAAGCTCGAACCCAAATCAGAGAAATGTGTCTTCATAGGATACCCAAAAGAGACTATTGGGTACACCTTCTATCACAGATCTGAGGGCAAGATTTTTGTTGCTAAATTCGGATCCTTTCTAGAGAAGGAGTTTCTCTCGAAAGAAGTGAGTGGGAGGAAAGTAGAACTTTATGAGGTAACTGTACCTGCTCCCTTATTGGAAAGTAGTTCATCACAAGAACCGGTTCCTGTGACAACTACACCAATCAGTGAGGAAGCTAATGATACTAATCATGAAACTTCAGATCAAGTTACTACCGAACTTCGTAGGTCTACCAGAGTAAGATCCGCACCAGAGTGGTACGGTAATCCTATTCTGGAAGTCATGTTACTTGACCATGGCAAACCCGCGAACTATAAGGAAGCGATGATGAGCCCAGATTCCACAAAATGGCTTGAGGCCATGAAATCCGAGATAGGATCCATGTATGAAAACAAAGTATGGACTTTGGTTGACTTGCCCGATGATCGGCAAGCCATAGAAAATAAATGGATATTCAAGAAGAAGACTGACGCTGATGGTAATGTAACTGTCTACAAAGCTCGACTTGTTGCGAAAGGTTTTCGACAAGTTCAAGGGATTGACTACGATGAGACTTTATCACCTGTAGCGATGCTTAAGTCTGTCCGAATCATGTTAGCAATTGCCGCATTTTATGATTATGAAATTTGGCAAATGGATGTCAAAACTGCATTCCTGAATGGATTTCTTGTCAGGACCCCGATCCTAAGTCACACCGACCTAGCATGTAACACATCATATCACTTTGCGGCCTCACGCACGGTATTCCCACGGGTGTCGCCTTACCATGGCCCGGGACCGCTTTGCCTTTTTGGCTCACGATATGATAGTGTCGCTAGCATCCATATGACAAAGAACCCGGGCCGACATGGCTAGTCGTGAACCCAAAGCGGCGCTTAACCTATGGGGACAGGCATACATGAATCACATCGAGCATGTCGGTCATCAACGTATATATTCGGGCTGTAGCACTGGCTATCAGGACTCCGGTATCCCGGCTGTAGCAGGCTAGGCAGGACTCGAATACCACCGTGTGACATTTCCCGAGGGGACGGACATAGGAACGAAATGAAACACATGCCGGCCAGTCAAGTGTCCAAGCGGTAGTGCTGGGCTAGCGAGACTCGTGAACCGGTCAGAAGCGGACTACTATCGCCGGAAGCACGAGACTACATTTCCCCATATGAGAGGCTGCCAAGGATAAACAACTAGTTTGTCGGATCCCACACATACCAAGCATTTCAGACATACACACATTATGCTCGATATGCGTAGATACAACATGGCATCACAACATAACTCTCTACGACTCAAATATTTATCAATAGGCTCCGAGGAGCGAGATATTACAAACATGGGTCTCATGACCCAACACTCGAGCATACAAGTCAAAACACAAGCGGAAGCTAATCATGTCCGAAAGTACGCATAACTATAAATGAAAAAGGCCGAGAAGCCCGACGTTGTCTACCAGATCCCGCCGAGGGCACAAGATCGTAAATGAGGTAACAAGCTAAACGTCAAGTCCACGTGGAACTACTTAGCGAGACCGACGTCTCTCCGCAAAACATAAAATAAGCAAACGTGAGTACAATTGTACTCAGCAAGACTTACATCGTAACTAACTACATATGCATCATTATCAAAAGGGGTGGTGGAGTTTGACCGCGACAAGCCAGCTTTGACTCGGTGGCTATCCTGAACTACGACTGCAAGTAACTCTTTTGAGGTGGCGCACACGAGTCCACATATTCACCATATAAATACACCACTATGGACCCGCTCCCGTCTTCCTACGAGAACGCCATCCATAGCACTCACGCTTATCTTGCGCATTTTAGGGTATCCACTTTCACTTGTCTATGAACCGATATAGGCAACCCGTAAGTCCTTCTCCGTGGACGCGGCTATTGAATAGATCATATTAAACCCTGCAGGGTGTACTTCTTCACACACGCTCTCACCACTTACCGCCGTTTACACGACATGTACTCGGCAACCTTCAAGCGGAAGCCCAACGTGGGTGTCGGCCACGACCTACCTAAACACTCAAGTCCCTAGCCCAGGTTTATCGCCTATTCGGGTTCCATCCGCAGGGAGTCCGCCGAGGTTTCCCATACAGCCCGAACGATGTGTGCAGGGTTCCCGAGATACCAAACGGGCACTCGGTACATCAAACCCACGGTGCCTACCGCAACACAACCCACCCCTAAGGTCAGCGTTGCGTGCGGCCCTGACATGCTACAAACACCGAAACTACTTGCAACTCCCGGACCGAGGACAAGGGTGGTTAAGAAGCCGAGAGGTCAATTAAGGATCCCAATGCGTGGTAGTAACTGTTTCATGGATCACAAACACGAACTCGGGGCTTCACGAGGACGGCTGCAATGAGACAACCCACCATGTACTCCTACATGGCCTCTCACCGCTACCTTTACCAAATCGTGTTCACACCCTTAGCTCACACACAATAGGACATGTTCACACAACCATTCCAATTCATTCCCGATGAATCAGGACCCGACTCAACTCTAAGCGATGGCAGTGCATGACAAACAAGCATAAATGAGTAGGCACAACATGGCTCAAACAATTCCTACTCATGCTAGTGGGTTTCATCTAATTCTTGTGGAATGACAGGTCATGCAAAGGATCAAGGGGTTCAGCTACCGCAGCAAGTAACACATGAGTCGTTGTTGTCCTAATGCAGTAAAATAGAGCAGGAGCGAGAGAGTGGGATTGTATCGGAATGAACAAGGGGTTTTGCTTGCACAGCACTTCGAAGATAATATAGTTCTTCATCGGTGTCATCGAACAATCGTCGGAACATCGCTCACCGAGAGGGGACAAACACCAAAGAATCGAGAAAGAACACAATCAATGCAATGCACATATATGATGCATGAGCATGTTAAGGAACTGAATTCACCTAAATGCAACAGTAATCCAAGTTAGTTGAAGTGGAATTCAAACAAGGTTGAACTCCAACTCCAAATGCTATTTCATAAATTACCCTAATCATGATTCATCCTATTCAGTGAGGTTAACTTGTTCAATCATGCATGAAAGTGCCATAAACAGATTCTTCATATTTTTCTGATCATTTTTCATATATAAATTATTTCAATCCGAGTTACGGTTGAATTTCTATGATTTATTAAAGTTTAGGGCATTTTCTGAATTTTCCTGAATTAAAATAATTCCAGAAAAGGTTAATTGCGTCAGGATGACATCGGGGTGACGTCAGTAGGTCAAAGGCGCCAGGTCCAGGTCAAACCTGACGCGTGGGACCCGCACGTCAGTGTAACAGGCGAGGACAGAGGCTGACTAGTGGGTCCGGGTCAACGATGACGTGGCAAAGTCAAAGGCTGAGGCGGGCCCCTTGAGATTAGTACTAAACTAACAAAGAAATTAACCAAATTAATCCAGGCACCAGGGCCCACATCTCAAAGAGACGGGGCGGGATAATTAGTGCAAACAGCGTGGCCACGTCGGCACTAGCCGGAATTAGGCCCGCGGCGCCCAACCGAGCGGTGGCTCGCCGGAGTTGCGCTTAGGGCCGGGTCATGGGCGCTACCGAGGGCACCAGGAGGGAGCCTGCTGCCGCGATCCGGGGAGACCAACGGAGGTGCGGGTGGCCGGAGCTCGCGGAAGTGAGCTGTGGCGGCGCCGGAGGTCGGGTGAGTGCGGGTTGGCGCTGTGGTGCACGGGGCAAGTTAGCGTGTGCGTTATGCTCTGGTGGCTTCTGGCGTGACGGCCTCGGATCGGGTTCAAGCGGTGGGGGCGGCGGCGCCCGGGCCGGCGGCCGGGACGCGCGGCCCCGGCGGGGCTCCGGCCTCGCGGGGGAGACCGCGTCGGGGACGCGGGGGAAACGACTCGGGGGCTTACAGGGGGTCGATTGGAGGGCCCAGCGGCTCGGGGGAGACGTCGGAGGCCAGCAATGGCGCCAGCGATCTCGAGCGGCGGAGATGGGGAAGACGGCGTGGGCGGCGATGCAGGGCGTCCGCGCCGGGAGACTTGGTGAGGAGGGAGGAGAGGGACTAGGCGGAGCTCGGGGACATGCCGGGGAGGAGAGGGGGTGGCGGTGGCCGCGAGTATGGCGAACGGCGGCGGTGGTGGCGTTCGGTGGTGAGAGGGAGAGAGAGCAGAGGAGGGGGAGGGGTCGGGAGAGAGTGAGAGAGAGCCAGGGGGCTGCGTGGCTCTCCGTGGGCGTCGTCTAGGAGGGCCCGGGGAAGCGAGGAGGTGGCCGGGAAGCAGGAGGTGGCCCGGGCGCTGGGCGGTGCGCTGCCGGGCACGCGCCTGCCCCTCCCCGGGCAGAGGAGGAAGGCGACAGGAAGGAGGCGGTGGTGGGCTGGGCAGCTGGAGTTGGCTGTGGGGTGAGAGGTGAGCACCAGTAGTCCCTCTCTCTCTCTTTTTATTTGTGTTTTTTCTATTTTGTTACATTTTGGTTTAGTTTAGTAAAATACTAAACCATTTTATAAAATACTGAAAATAGTTATGTGGCTAGAACTAAAATATACCAAACCACATAAAATGTTCCAAAATTTTTGGACATATATTATTTATATATCAAATATATATCCAATGCAAGTAGTTATTGAATTAATTCAAAGGCCCAAAATAAAATGTTTGATCACTCCAAAAATATTGGTTTGAATTTTATTCTTGCCAATATTTTTTTAAAGCTGAAAAGGAACATTTCCTTGGAACATTTGAAGCAATTTTTAATAGTTGATCATTTATTTTAAATGATTCCTGGGGCTCTCCAATTCCTCAATTCAAATTTAAAGGAAATTTAGACATGATGCATGGATGCAAGAAAATCAAGCTAGGGCTGATCTGGGGCTGTGACAGCTCACCCCCACTAAACAAGAATCTCGCCCCGAGATTCAAGACGTGAGGTAGGAGGAAAAAGGGAAGTCACAAACTATCACAATCTTCATGATCCATTTGCCCTCCTCGAAAATGTTGATTTACTCCATCATCTTGGTCTTGACGTCTTCGAGATCTTCACCCGACACGACAACAGAAAGAAGGGGAGAAACCCTATATGATTCGATCTTCACGAAGATCAAGTAAACATGATCGACTCACGAGATTTGAGACGGTGACACATCTCGAGTTGAGACACAAGACACATCGAGAGGGATGGAGGAACAACCGATGGGGTTTGATTGGTGGCAACAATTCCACGCTTAGAAAGATGGTGGATGGTGTCAAGGTGGCGAGAAGATACTTTCCATGATTCAATAACGGGCCACCTCGAGAAAGGTGGCGCGAGGAACTATTCCCTTAAGTGGCAAAAAGAATTACTTTTGATCCATAGATCATTGGAACTCTTTATACCAGCCTAAGGCAATCACAAGCGATTATCTGGTGGAATGCAAGGAATGGTACACCCGGACTAGAATGGATGATGTGGACTACCTTGTTGAAGACAACGAAATGGATGATTTTTGCTTATCATCGAAGGTGGAGGGGACCCATGGTAAGTCCACTTTTGAGGATGATCTTGAACAGAAATTACTACGAAGGCAGCCCATAGTGAAATGGCATAAGGACGGTGCAAGCTGGGAACGAAATGCAATCGTTTCGAATGTTCCAACCATCATATCTGCACGAGATTCAGATCTGGTTGGTGTTAGGATATTCCGGACTCAAAGACGTCTGAAAAAGGAAAGGTTGCAACACAATTTGACGAGATGGCGTATGCGAGATTCTCGGGATATGAACTATGATAGCAAGCTCCAAAACATGAGCTGGTTACGCTACAAACCTGTGAACATTTGTCCTAGAAAAGCATGACCACATGGTAGTCTTATAATAAAACACTATCGAGTTCGGTGGGGAACCATAATCGAGGATATTGAAGTTTAACATAAGTCATATGATTAGCTCTTATGAAGAAACTTCTTCTCCTTGTACAAATCGAGTTAGTGGCTTGGTGTGCTAGGAATACATACAGAATGAAGATGATCAGTCTATCAAACCATAGAATACTTAGCACATGCATGGTGACTTGGAATGATTCCAGAGGAAGCAAAACAAACCTTTCTCAAATTCATGGCGGCAACTTACACCTAAACACATAAATTCGAGGAAGTCTCTTCAACCATCCAAGCATAAGCTTCATGAACGGCACACGAAGGAATGCTTACACAATTTTCCAACACTAGGTTGATGTTCAACACGACTCATGGGGGAGACGAAATGCTACTGATGGGCTCAACAGCAACTCATCGGAATTTCCACATCACTGGACTTCCACCATCATGTGGACACGGTGATAGCATTGGTCAGACCAAAAGATATAATGGTGTATGCTCGAGGGATCAACCACGAGTAAGACAACATTATGAGCACCGTTGGTACTGATTTGATTTGACGATAGCCCATACTCAAATCAAAGAATTGGTAGGACGATAGATCCAACAATCGATCACGAGGAACAATCGATGAAGATATCATCTTTCTTCAACACACACTACACAAGAATATCCCTTTGGATCGAACTAAGTTAGGCAAGCTTTTATCTTCCAACTCTCCAAGTTATTGTCTAGCTTAACCAACTAGCTCGGGGTATCCAACACAGATTCTTGGAGAAGGGTGGTTCACAGGAAAACCAACTTGATCACGAGCCCAACATAACAGTCAGGAAACAACCCGGTAACACTTCCAAGAAGATATTTGGAAAGTCACGAACCACCGTATGTTACTAAGCATCGAGAACAATCTTGCTTTTCAGGGCAAGATGGTATGATCAAATGAGTGAGGACTTGACACAATCCTAACTCATCAATCAAGTGTGCACCGAAGTAAGGACTAGGTAGCACGATCAATCTTAGGATGATGGTTTAATAACTATCACGCTAAGAATGAGAATATTGTCCATTCACTACCAAGCAAACAAGTTGCTCGAGGTATTGATTTCACACATCACAATTCACTTGCCGGCATTCCGGTTGCAACAACACGGAACCGAGGAATGAATAATGATAGCGAGAGTATCAACTGCGTCAAGAGTTCATAAAAGAAGGTGCAATTCTCATGAAGTTCACGACGTAAAGATGGTAACACTCCAAGGTAGAGCGTAATCAAAGCTGGATGGCACTTTGATCTCATGGAATACAATACTTTGACCTAATCCTAGAAATGGACAAGGTATCGGAGTTTGTTTCTCCTAGTCATTACGGAATAGAATGGCTTGACGAACCACATGAGTAATAGGCATCGATAAGCGATGTACACATACCCTTGCCTATCAATTGATCGACGAGGGTCGAGTACAACTAAAGAGGAACAACTCGAGGAGCATATAACTTTCGAGTTGTGGATGCACAGATTAGTATGTCGAGCAAGCTTAACATTTCTTCCGGATAATCCACGCAGAAAAAGGTAGAACTGGCAGAGTCACAATATGAATGGAGTACTCCTCAAGAGCACTCTTATCGTGATGTTTTGGTTCAACAAGGAACTTCTGCCATAAGCGGTTCGTAGTATTTGGAAGAAGGAAATACCACGGACCTCGAGGACTATTGCAAGGTTACTAATATCTTAAGGGCACTAGCAAATACTAACAACATGAAGTGAGTAGGGTGAATCTCGGGTTCGTAACCCGTGAGTAGAATACCTACTACTAAACGGCATCACGGGATGCTTTCAAGAATCTTGGCAGAATCATCACACTAGGGATACAAAAGCATTGCTAAATTGCTAGGTGACTTCCTAAACACCTAGGGTCATAATAATAGTTCCAACATATATGTCGAGGCAACAGTACCTCAACTTACCGATTGGTGTGCTTATTACGACCAAAAGGTCATCGAGCGGAAGGAAAGAATTTGCAAATGCATCGGACTATTTAGAGACACAGGATGACTCGGACAAAGATAACGGCTGTAAATGCTCAAAATGATTTGAGACATCCTGCAGAAAGGGTGGCATAACCACTCAACAACATCATAACAAGATTATGAGATCAACAGTTATCATACAGGAGTAGTAGGAACTGAACGGGGGATTAAATCCAACAATCTTAAAAGTCTAGGGATTAGTAACACGTCATCCTAATAGATATATGATAAGAATAGTTCTTAACCACTTAGAAGAGAAGAGGATGACTCGGATCGAGAAGGCCATGAGGTATAAGGAGTAAAAAGAGCCTTACGTTCCTTCCACAATCAATTCCCTTATATAACTAAAGCATTTCTAGACACAACTTGACCGGTTTGGCTTGGTAATCCTCTGAGCGATCGAGCTCGATACCAACGCTGTCAGGACCCGATCCTAAGTCACACCGACCTAGCATGTAACACATCATATCACTTTGCGGCCTCACGCACGGTATTCCCACGGTGTCGCCTTACCATGGCCGGGACCGTTTGCGTCTTTTGGCTCACGTATATGATAGTGTCGCTAGCATCCATATGACAAAGAACCGGGCCGACATGGCTAGTCGTGAACCCAAAGCGGCGCTTAACCTATGGGGACAGGCATACATGAATCACATCGAGCATGTCGGTCATCAACGTATATATTCGGGCTGTAGCACTGGCTAACAGGACTCGGTATCCCGGGCTGTAGAGGTGCTAGGCAGGACTCCGAATACCACCGCGTGACATTTCCCGAGGGGACAGACATAGGAACGAAATGAAACACATGCCGGCCGATCAAGTGTCCAAGCAGTAGTGCTTTGGGCTAGCAGGACTCCGGTGAACCGGGCAGAAGCGGACTACTATCGCTCGTAAGCACGAGACTACATTTCCCCATATGAGAGGCTGCCAAGGATAAACAACTAGTTTGTCGGATCCCACACATACCAAGCATTTCAGACATACACACATTATGCTCGATATGCGAGATACAACATGGCATCACAACATAACTCTACGACTCAAATATTTATCAATAGGCTCCGAGGAGCGAGATATTACAAACATGGGTCTCATGACCCAACACTCGAAAGCATACAAGTCAAAACACAAGCGGAAGCTAATCATGTCTGAGTACGTATAACTATAAATGAAAAAGGCCGAGAAGCTCGACTGTCTACCAGATCTCGCCGAGGGCACAAGATCGTGAGCTGAGGTAACAAGCTAAACGTCGAAGTCCACGTGGAACTACTAGCGAGACCGACGTCTCTCGCAAAACATAAAATAAGCAAACGTGAGTACAATTGTACTCGCAAGACTTACATCGAACTAACTACATATGCATCATTATCAAAAGGGGTGGTGGAGTTTGACATGACAAGCCAGCTTTGACTCGGTGGCTATCCCGATCTCATCGCAAGTAACTCTTTTGAGGTGGCGCACACGAGTCCACATATTCACCATATAAATACACCACTATGGACCCGCTCCCGTCTTCCTACGAGAATGCCATCCATAGCACTCACGCTTATCTTGCGCATTTTAGGGTATCCACTTTCACTTGTCTATGAACCGATATAGGCAACCCGTAAGTCCTTCTCCGTGGACGCGGCTATTCGAATAGATCATATTAAACCCTGCAGGGTGTACTTCTTCACACACGCTCTCACCACTTACCGCCGTTTACACGACATGTACTCGGCAACCTTCAAGCGGAAGCCCAACGTGGGTGTCGGCCACGACCTACCTAAACACTCAAGTCCCTAGCCCAGGTTTATCGCCTATTCGGGTTCCATCCGCAGGGAGTCCGGCCGAGGTTTCCCATACAGCCCCGAACGATGTGTGCAGGGTTCCCGAGATACCAAACGGGCACTCGGTACACCCCCACGGTGCCTACCGCAACACAACCCACCCCTAAGGTCAGCGTTGCGTGCGGCTGACATGCTACAAACACGAAACTACTTGCAACTCCGGACTGAGGACAAGGGTGGTTAAGAAGCCGAGAGGGTCAATTAAGGATCCCAATGCGTGGTAGTAACTGTTTCATGGATCACAAACACGTAACTCAGTTCACGAGGACGGCTGCAATGAGACAACCCACCATGTACTCCTACATGGCCTCTCACCGCTACCTTTACCAAATCGTGTTCACACCCTTAGCTCACACACAATAGGACATGTTCACACAACCATTCCAATTCATTCCCGATGAATCAGACCCGACTCAACTCTAAGCAAGAGCAGGCATGACAAACAAGCATAAATGAGTAGGCACAACATGGCTCAAACAATTCCTACTCATGCTAGTGGGTTTCATCTAATTCTTGTGGAATGACAGGTCATGCAAAGGATCAAGGGGTTCAGCTACCGCATGACAAGTAACACATGAGTCGTTGTTGTCCTAATGCAGTAAAATAGAGCAGGAGCGAGAGAGTGGGATTGTATCGGAATGAACAAGGGGTTTTGCTTGCTCGGCACTTCGAAGATAATATAGTTCTTCATCGGTGTCATCGAACAATCGTCGGAACATCGTCTCACCGAGAGGGACAAACACCAAAGAATCGAGAAAGAACACAATCAATGCAATGCACATATATGATGCATGAGCATGTTAAGGAACTGAATTCACCTAAATGCAACAGTAATCCAAGTTAGTTGAAGTGGAATTCAAACAAGGTTGAACTCCAACTCCAAATGCTATTTCATAAATTACCCTAATCATGATTCATCCTATTCAGTGAGGTTAACTTGTTCAATCATGCATGAAAGTGCCATAAACAGATTCTTCATATTTTTCTGATCATTTTTCATATATAAATTATTTCAATCCGAGTTACGGTTGAATTTCTATGATTTATTAAAGTTTAGGGCATTTTACGAATTTTCCTGAATTAAAATAATTCGAGAAAAGGTTAATTGCGTCGAGGATGACATCGGGTGACGTCGATGGGTCAAAGGCGCCAGGTCCAGGTCAAACTCGACGCGTGGGACCCTGCACGCCGCTGTAACAGTAAGGTGGACAGAGGCCGACTAGTGGGTCCGGTCAACGATGACGTGGCAAAGTCAAAGCCGAGAGGCGGGCCCCGAGATTAGTACTAATCTAACAAAGAAATTAACCTAATTAATTCAGCCTTTGGGGCCCACATGTCAAAGAGAGAGGGGGTTAATTAGTGCTAACAGGGTGGCTACGTCGGCACTTGCCGGAATTAGGCCGGGCGGCGACCAACCGAGCGGTGGCTCACGGGAGTTGCGCTTAGGGGCTGGGGCGCTACCGAGGGCACCAGAGGGAGCCCGTGCCTGCATGATCTGGGGAGACCAACGGAGGTGCGGGGTGGCCGGAGCTTCGCGGAAGTGAGCTGTGGCTGGGCCGGAGGTCGGGTGAGTGCGGGGTTGGCGCTGTGGTGCACGGGGGCAAGTTAGCGTGCGTTATGCTCCTGGTGGCTTCTGGCGCGGTGACGCCTCCGGATCGGGTTCAAGCGGCTGTAGGGGGCGGCGCGACATGGCCGGCAGGGGAAGCTTCGCCACGGCGGGCTACTCTGACCTAGAGGGGGAGAACGAGTCGGGGAAGAGGGGAAGCGACTTCGGGCTTACAGGGGTCGATTGAGGGCCCAGCTGCTCGGGAGACGCCGAGGCGGCGGCGCGGCCAGCGATCTCGAGCGGCGGAGATGGGGAAGACGGCGTGGGCGATGCAGGCGTCCGGCGTCGGAGACTTGGTGAGGAGGAGGAGAGGGACTAGGCGGAGCTTCGGGGACATGCCGGGAGGAGAGGGGTGGCGGTGGTCATGAGTATGGCGAACAGCGGCGGTGGTGGCGTTCGGTGGTGAGAGGAGAGAGAGCAGAGGAGGGGGAAGGGGTCGGGAGAGAGTGAGAGAGAGCCAGGGGGCTGCGTGGCTCTCCGTGGCGTCGTCTAGGAGGGCCGGGGAAGCAGGAGGTGGCCGGGGAAGCAGGAGGTGGCCCGGGCGCGGGTCTGTGGCGTCGCCTGGCCCCTCCCCTGGCGAGAGAGGAGGAAGGCTGACAGGAAGGAGGCGGTGGTGGGCTGGGTCACTGGAGTTGGCAGTGGGCTGAGAGGTGAGCACCAAGTAGTCCCTCTCTCTCTCTTTTTATTTGTGTTTTTCTATTTTGTTCTGTTTTTGTTTTAGTTTAGTAAAATACTAAACCATTTTATAAAATACTGAAAATAGTTATGTGGCTAGAACTAAAATATACCAAACCACATAAAATGTTCCAAAATTTTGGACATATATTATTTATATATCAAATATATATCCAATGCAAGTAGTTATTGAATTAATTCAAAGGCCCAAAATAAAATGTTTGATCACTCCAAAAATATTGGTTTGAATTTTATTCTTGCAAATATTTTTTTTAAAGATGAAAAGGAACATTTCCTTGGAACATTTGAAGCAATTTTTAAATGTTGATCATTTATTTTAAATGATTCCTGGGGCTCTCCAATTCCTCAATTCAAATTTAAAGGAAATTTAGACATGATGCATGGATGCAAGAAAATCAAGCTAGGGCTGATCTGGGGCTGTGACAGCTCACCCCACTAAACAAGAATCTCGCCGAGATTCAAGACGTGAGGTAAGAGGAAAAGGGAAGTCACAAACTATCACAATCTTCATGATCCATTTGCCCTCCTCGAAAATGTTGATTTACTCCATCATCTTGGTCTTGGCGTCTTGAGATCTTCACCCGACACGACAACATAAAGAAGGGGAGAAACCCTATATGATTCGATCTTCACGAAGATCAAGTAAACATGATCGACTCACGGACTGAGACGGTGACACATCTCGAGTTGAGACACAAGACACATCGAGAGGGATGGAGGAACAACCGATGGGGTTTGATTGGTGGCAACAATTCCACGCTTAGAAAGATGGTGGATGGTGTCAAGGTGGCGAGAAGATACTTTCCATGATTCAATAACGGGCCACCTCGAGAAAGGTGGCGCGAGGAACTATTCCTTAAGTGGCAAAAGAATTACTTTTGATCCATAGATCATTGGAACTCTTTATACCAGCCTAAAGGCAATCACAAGCGATTATCCGGTGGAATGCAAGGAATGGTACACCGGACTAGAATGGATGATGTGGACTACCTTGTTGAAGACAACGAAATGGATGATTTTTGCTTATCATCGAAGGTGGAGGGGACCCATGGTAAGTCCACTTTTGAGGATGATCTTGAATGTAAATTACTACGAAGGCAGCCCATAGTGAAATGGCATAAGGGCGGTGCAAAATTTGGGAGCGAAATGCAATCGTTGAATGTTCCAACCATCATATCTGCACGAGATTCAGATCTGGTTGGTGTTAGGATATTCAGACTCAAAGACGTCTGAAAAGGAAAGGTTGCAACACAATTTGACGAGATGGCGTTGCGAGATTCTCGGGATATGAACTATGATAGCAAGCTCCAAAACATGAGCTGGTTACGCTACAAACCTGTGGAACACACCGTCCTAGAAAAGCATGACCACATGGTAGTCTTATAATAAAACACTATCGAAGTTCGGTGGGGAACCATAATCGAGGATATTGAAGTTTAACATAAGTCATATGATTAGCTCTTATGAAGAAACTTCTTCTCCTTGTACAAATCAGTTAGTGGCTTGGTGTGCTAGGAATACATACGTAATGAAGATGATCAGTCTATCAAACCATAGAATACTTCGCACATGCATGACTGACTTGGAATGATTCGGAGGAAGCAAAACAAACCTTTCTCAAATTCATGGCGGCAACTTACACCTAAACACATAAATTCGAGGAAGTCTCTTCAACCATCCAAGCATAAGCTTCATGAACGGCTACGAAGGAATGCTTACACAAGTTTCCAATACTAGGTTGATGTTCAACACGACTCATGGGGGGAGACGAAATGCTACTGATGGGCTCAACAGCAACTCATCGGAATTTCCACATCACTGGACTTCCACCATCATGTGAACACGGTGATAGCATTGGTCAGACCAAAAGATATAATGGTGTATGCTCGAGGGATCAACCACGAGTAAGACAACATTATGAGCACCGTTGGTCCTGATTTGATTTGACGATAGCCCATACTCAAATCAAAGAATTGGTAGGACGATAGATCCAACAACCGATCACGAGGAACAATCGATGAAGATATCATCTTTCTTCAACACACACTACACAAGAATATCCCTTTGGATCGAATCTAAGTTAGGCAAGCTTTTATCTTCCAACTCTCCAAGTTATTGTCTAGCTTAACCAACTAGCTCGGGGTATCCAACACAGATTCTTGGAGAAGGGTGGTTCACGGAAAACCAACTTGATCACGAGCCCAACATAACGGTCAGAAACAACCCGGTAACACTTCCAAGAAGATATTTGGAAAGTCACGAACCACCGTATGTTACTAAGCATCGAGAACAATCTTGCTTTTCAGGGCAAGATGGTATGATCAAATGAGTGAGGACTTGACACAATCCTAACTCATCAATCGAAGTGTGCACCAGAAGTAAGGACTAGGTAGCACGATCAATCTTAGGATGATGGTTTAATAACTATCACGCTTAAGAATGAGAATATTGTCCATTCACTACCAAGCAACAAGTTGCTCGAGGTATTGATTTCACACATCACAATTCACTTGCCGGCATTCGGTTGCAACAACACGAACCGAGGAATGAATAATGATAGCGAGAGTATCACCGCGTCAAGAGTTCATAAAAGAAGGTGCAATTCTCATGAAGTTCTCGACGTAAAGATGGTAACACTCAAGGTAGAGCAGAATCAAAGCTGGATGGCACTTTGATCTGCGGAATACAACCGCTTTGACCTAATCCTAGAAATGGACAAGGTCTTTGGAGTTTGTTTCTCCTAGTCATTACGGAATAGAATGGCTTGACGAACCACATGAGTAATAGGCATCGATAAACGATGTACACATACCCTTGCCTATCAATTGATCGACGAGGGTCGAGTACAACTAAAGAGGAACAACTCGAGGAGCATATAACTTTCGAGTTGTGGATGCACAGATTAGTATGTCGAGCAAGCTTAACATTTCTTCCGGATAATCCACGCAGAAAAGGTAGAACCGGCAGAGTCACAATATGAATGGAGTACTCCTCAAGAGCACTCTTATCGTGATGTTTTGGTTCAACAAGGAACTTCTGCCATAAGCGGTTCGTAGTATTTGGAAGAAGGAAATACCACGGACCTCGAGGACTATTGCAAGGTTACTAATATCTTAAGGGCACTAGCAAATACTAACAACATGAAGTGAGTAGGGTGAATCTCGGGTTCGTAACCCGTGAGTAGAATACCTACTACTAAGCGGCATCACGGGATGCTTTCAAGAATACCGCCGTAATCATCACACTAGGGATACAAAAGCATTGCTAAATTGCTAGGTGACTTCCTAAACACCTAGGGTCATAATAATAGTTCCAACATATATGTCGAGGCAACAGTACCTCAACTTACCGATTGGTGTGCTTATTACGACCAAAAGGTCATCGAGAGCGGAAGGAAAGAATTTGCAAATGCATCGAGACTATTTAGAGACACAGGATGACTCGGACAGCATAACGGCTGTAAATGCTCAAAATGATTTGAGACATCCTGCGAGAAAGGGTGGCATAACCACTCAACAACATCATAACAAGATTACGAGATCAACAGGTTATCATACAGAGTAGTAGGAACTAAACTGGGGATTAAAACCAACAATCTTAAAAGTCTAGGGATTAGTAACACGTCATCCTAATAGATAGATGAGAAGCCTAGTTCTTAACCCCGTAGAAGAGAAGAGGATGACTCAGATCAGAAGGCCATGAGGGATAAGGAGTAAAAGAGCCTTACGTTCCCTTTCACAATCAATTCCCTTATATAACTAAAGCATTTCTAGACACAACTTCGACCAGTTTGGCTTGGTAATCCCACAGCAACAGGCTCGATACCAACGCTGTCGGGACCCGATCCTAAGTCACACCGACCTAGCATGTAACACATCATATCACTTTGCGGCCTCACGCACGGTATTCCCACGGTGTCGCCTTACCATGGCCCGGGACCGTTTGCGTCTTTTGGCTCACGTATATGATAGTGTCGCTAGCATCCATATGACAAAGAACCGGGCCGACATGGCTAGTCGTGAACCCAAAGCGGCGCTAACCTATGGGGACAGGCATACATGAATCACATCGAGCATGTCGGTCATCAACGTATATATTCGGGCTGTAGCCTGGCTATGAGGACTCGGTATCCCGGGCTGTGAGCTAGGCAGGACTCGAATACCACCGTGACATTTCCCGAGGGGACAGACATAGGAGCGAAATGAAACACATGCCGCCAGTCAAGTGTCCAAGCGGTAGTCTGGGCTAGCAGGACTCGGTGAACCGGGTCAGAAGCGGACTACTATCGCTCGAAGCACGAGACTACATTTCCCCATATGAGAGGCTGCCAAGGATAAACAACTAGTTTGTCGGATCCCACACATACCAAGCATTTCAGACATACACACATTATGCTCGATATGCGTAGATACAACATGGCATCACAACATAACTCTACGACTCAAATATTTATCAATAGGCTCCGAGGAGCGAGATATTACAAACATGGGTCTCATGACCCAACACTCTGAGCATACAAGTCAAAACACAAGCGGAAGCTAATCATGTCTCGAGTACGCATAACTATAAATGAAAAAGGCCGAGAAGCCCGACTGTCTACCAGATCTCGCCGAGGGCACAAGATCGTAGCTGAGGTAACAAGCTAAACGTCAAGTCCACGTGGAACTACTAAGCGACCGACGTCTCTCGCAAAACATAAAATAAGCAAACATGAGTACAATTGTACTCAGCAAGACTTACATCAGAACTAACTACATATGCATCATTATCAAAAGGGGTGGTGGAGTTTGACCGCATGACAAGCCAGCTTTGACTCGGTGGCTATCCCGATCTCTGTTGCAAGTAACTCTTTTGAGGTGGCGCACACGAGTCCACATATTCACCATATAAATACACCACTATGGACCCGCTCCCGTCTTCCTCTGAGAACGCCATCCATAGCACTCACGCTTATCTTGCGCATTTTAGGGTATCCACTTTCACTTGTCTATGAACCGATATAGGCAACCCAGAAGTCCTTCTCCGTGGACGCGGCTATTCGAATAGATCATATTAAACCCCGCAGGGTGTACTTCTTCACACACGCTCTCACCACTTACCGCCGTTTACACGACATGTACTCGGCAACCTTCAAGCGGAAGCCCAACGTGGGTGTCGGCCACGACCTACCTAAACACTCAAGTCCCTAGCCTGGTTTATCGCCTATTCGGGTTCCATCCGCAGGAGTCCGCCGAGGTTTCCCATACAGCCCCGAACGATGTGTGCGAGGTTCCCGAGATACCAAACGGGCACTGGTACACCGGGCCACAGTGCCTACCGCAACACAACCCACCCCTAAGGTCAGCGCTATGCGCGGCCCCAAAGATGCTACAAACACCGAAACTACTTGCAACTCCCGGATGAGGACAAGGGTGGTTAAGAAGCCGAGAGGGTCAATTAAGGATCCCAATGCGTGGTAGTAACTGTTTCATGGATCACAAACACGTAACTGGGCCTCGAGGACGGCTGCAATGAGACAACCCACCATGTACTCCTACATGGCCTCTCACCGCTACCTTTACCAAATCGTGTTCACACCCTTAGCTCACACACAATAGGACATGTTCACACAACCATTCCAATTCATTCCCGATGAATCAGACCCGACTCAACTCTAAGCAAGAGTGTGCATGACAAACAAGCATAAATGAGTAGGCACAACATGGCTCAAACAATTCCTACTCATGCTAGTGGGTTTCATCTAATTCTTGTGGAATGACAGTCATGCAAAGGATCAAGGGGTTCAGCTACCGCAGCAAGTAACACATGAGTCGTTGTTGTCCTAATGCAAGAAAATAGAGCAGGAGCGAGAGAGTGGGATTGTATCGGAATGAACAAGGGGTTTTGCTTGCTCGGCACTTCGAAGATAATATAGTTCTTCATCGGTGTCATCGAACAATCGTCGGAACATCGCTCACCGAGAGGGGACAAACACCAAGAATCGAGAAAGAACACAATCAATGCAATGCACATATATGATGCATGAGCATGTTAAGGAACTGAATTCACCTAAATGCAACGATAATCCAAGTTAGTTGAAGTGGAATTCAAACAAGGTTGAACTCCAACTCCAAATGCTATTTCATAAATTACCCTAATCATGATTCATCCTATTCAGTGAGGTTAACTTGTTCAATCATGCATGAAAGTGCCATAAACAGATTCTTCATATTTTTATGATCATTTTTCATATATAAATTATTTCAATCCGAGTTACGGTTGAATTTCTATGATTTATTAAAGTTTAGGGCATTTTCTGAATTTTCCTGAATTAAAATAATTCCAGAAAAGGTTAATTGCGTCAGGATGACATCGGGTGACGTCGGTGAGGTCAAAGGCGCCAGGTCCAGGTCAAACTCGACGCTGGGACCCGCACGCCGCTGTAACAGTAAGCGAGACAGAGGTCGACTAGTGGGTCCGGGTCAACGGCGATGACGTGGCAAAGTCAAAGCCGAGAGGCGGGCCCCGAGATTAGTACTAATCTAACAAAGAAATTAACCTAATTAATTCAGACCTGGGGCCCACATGTCAAAGAGAGGGGGTTAATTAGTGCTAACAGGGTGGCTACGTCGGCACTTGCCGGAATTAGGCCGTGGCGACCAACCGAGCGGGCGGTGGCTCACGGAGTTGCGCTTAGGGTCATGGTTGGGCGCTACCGAGGGCACCAGGAGGGAGTCCGGTCTGCGCGCATCCGGGGAGACCAACGGGAGGTGCGGGGTGGCCGGAGCTCGCGGAAGTGAGCTCATGGCGGCGCCGGAGGTCGGGTGAGTACGGGTTGGCGCCTGTGGTGCACGGGGCAAGTTAGCGTGTGCGTTATGCTCTGGTGGCTTCCTCGAGCGGTGCCGCGCGCCGGATCGGGTTCACGCGGCTGTTGGGGCGGCGGCGACTTGGCCGGCGGCTGGGACGCTCGGCCACGGCGGGGCTACGGCCTAGTGGGGGAGAACGTGTGGGGTACGTGGGGGAAACGACTCGGGGGCTTACAGGGGGTCGATTGGAGGGCCCAGCGGCTCGGGGGAGACGCCGGAGGCGGCGAGCGGGCGCCGGCGATCTCGAGCGGCCGGAGATGGGGAAGACGGCGTGGGCGGCGATGCAGGGCGTCCGGCGTCGGGAGACTTGGTGAGGAGGGAGGAGAGGGACTAGGCGGAGCTCGGGGACATGCCGGGGAGGAGAGGGGGTGGCGGTGGCCGCGAGTATGGCGAACGGCGGCGGCGGTGGCGTTCGGTGGTGAGAGGGAGAGAGAGCAGAGGAGGGGGAGGGGTCGGGAGAGAGTGAGAGAGAGCCAGGGGGCTGCGTGGCTCTCCGTGGCGTCGTCTAGGAGGGCCCGGGGAAGCAGGAGGTGGCCGGGGAAGCAGGAGGTGGCCCGGGCGCGGGCGGTGCTGGCGTCGCCTGCCCTCCTCTGGCAGAGGAGGAAGGCGACAGGAAGGAGGCGGTGGTGGGCTGGGCAGCTGGAGTTGGCAGTGTGGGCTGAGAGGTGAGCACCGGTAGTCCCTCTCTCTCTCATTTTATTTGTGTTTATTTTTATTTTGGTCTGTTTTGATTTAGATTCGTAAAATACTAAACCATTTTATAAAATACTGAAAATAGTTATGTGGCTAGAACTAAAATATACCAAACCACATAAAATGTTCCAAAATTTTTGGACATATATTATTTATATATCAAATATATATCCAATGCAAGTAGTTATTGAATTAATTCAAAGGCCCAAAATAAAATGTTTCAGTCACTCCAAAAATATTGGTTTGAATTTTATTCTTGCCAATATTTTTTTAAAGCTGAAAAGGAACATTTCCTTGGAACATTTGAAGCAATTTTTAAATGTTGATCATTTATTTTAAATGATTCCTGGGGCTCTCCAATTCCTCAATTCAAATTTAAAGGAAATTTAGACATGATGCATGGATGCAAGAAAATCAAGCTAGGGCTGATCTGGGGCTGTGACATTTCTGGAAGAAGAGTTGTATATGATGCAACCAGAAGGTTTTGTCGATCCAAAAGGTGCTAACAAAGTGTGCAAGCTCCAGCGATCCATTTATGGACTGGTGCAAGCCTCTCGAAGTTGGAATAAACGCTTTGATAGTGTGATCAAAGCATATGGTTTTATTGTGACTTTTGGAGAAGACCGTATTTACAAGAAAGTGAGTGGGAGCTCTGTAGAATTTCTGATATTATATGTAGATGACATATTGTTGATTGGAAATGATATAGAATTTCTGGATGGCATAAAGGGATATTTGAATAAATTTTTTTTGATGAAAGACCTCGGTGAAGCTGCTTACATATTGGGCATCAAGATCTATAGAGATAGATCAAGACGCTTAATTGGACTTTCACAAAGCACATACCTTGATAAAGTTTTGAAAAAGTTCAAAATGGATCAGGCAAAGAAAGGGTTCTTGCCTCAGACATAAGGTGTGAAATTGAGTCAGACTCAATGCCCGACCACAACAGAAGATAGAGAGAAAATGAAAGATGTTCCCTATGCTTCAGCCATAGGCTCTATCATGTATGCAATGCTATGTACCAGACCTGACGTATGGTTAGCAATAAGCTTGGCAGGTAGGTACCAAAGTAATCGAGGAGTGGATCACTGGACAGCGGTCAAGAACATCCTGAAATACCTGAAAAGGACTAAGGATATGTTTCTCGTTTATGGAGGTAACAAAGAGCTAGTCGTAAAAGGTTACGTCGATGCAAGCTTAGACACTGATCCGGACGATTCTAAATCGCAAACCGGATTCATGTTTTTATTGAACGGTGGAGCTGTAAGTTGGTGCAGTTCTAAACAAAGCGTCATGGCGGGATCTACATGTGAAGCGGAATACATAGCTGCTTCAAAAGCAACAAATGAAGGAGTCTGGATGAAGGAGTTCATTTCTGATCTAGGTGTCATACCTAGTGCATCAGGACCAATGAAGATCTTCTGTGACAATACTGGTGCAATTGCATTGGCAAAGGAATCCAGATTTCACAAGAGGACCAAGCACATCAAGAGACGCTTAAATTCCATCCGGGACCAAGTCCAGGTGGGAGACATAGAGATTTGCAAGATACATACAGATCTGAATGTTGCAGACCCATTGACTAAGCCTCTTCCACGAGCAAAACATGATCAGCACCAAGACTCCATGGGTGTTAAAATCATTACTGTGTAATCTAGATTATTGACTCTAGTGCAAGTGGGAGACTTAAGGAAATATGCCCTAGAGGCAATAATAAAGTTATTATTTATTTCCTCATATCATGATAAATGTTTATTATTCATGCTAGAATTGTATTACCCGAAAACATAATAAATGTGTGAATACATAGACAACCATAATGTCACTAGTGTGCTTCTACTTGACTAGCTCATTAATCAAAGATGGTTATGTTTCCTAACAATAGACATGTGTTGTCATTTGATTAATGGGGTCACATTATTAGGAGAATTATGTGATTGACTTGACCCATTCCGTTAGCCTAGCTCTTGATCGTTTAGTATATTGCTATTGCTTTCTTTATGACTTATACAAAGTTCCTACAACTATGAGATTATGCAACTCCCGTTTACCGGAGGAACACTTTGTGTGCTACCAAACGTCACAACGTAACTAGGTGATTATAAAGGAGCTCTACAGGTGTGTTCAAAGGTACATGTTGAGTTGGCGTATTTCGAGATTAGGTTTTGTCACTCCGATTGTCGGAGAGGTATCTCTGGGCCCTCTCGGTAATGCACATCACTATAAGCCTTGCAAGCAATGTAGCTAATGAGTTAGTTACGGAATGATGCATTACGTAACGAGTAAAGAGACTTGCCGTAACGAGATTAAACTAGGTATTGGATACCGACGATCGAATCTCGCAAGTAACATACCGATGACAAAGGGAACAACGTATGTTGTTATGCGGTTTGACCGATAAAGATCTTCGTAGAATATGTAGGAGCCAATATGAGCATCCAGGTTCCGCTATTTGTTATTGACCGGAAACAGTTCTAGGTCATGTCTACATAGTTCTCGAACCCGTAGGGTCCGCACGCTTAACGTTACGATGACATTTTTATTATGAGTTTATATGTTTTGATGTACCGAAGGTTGTTCGGAGTCCCATATGTGATCACGGACATGACGAGGAGTCTCGAAATGGTCGAGACATAAAGATTGATATATTGGACGACTATATTCGGACACTGGAAGTGTTCCGGTGATTCGGAGAAAACCGTGTCTTGGAGGGGTTACGGAACCCCCGGGAAGTATTGGGCCATAGGGGGCCGGCGGGGAGAGAGAGGGCAGCAGCCCAGGAGGTGGCGCGCCCCCTCCCATGGGGAGTCCGAACTGGACTAGGGGAGGGGGGGCGCGGCCCCTCTTTCCCTCTCCCTCTCCCTCTCTTTCCTTCCCCCTCTCTTTTCCTAGTTGGACTAGGAAAGGGGAGTCCTACTCCCACTAGGAGGACTCCCCCCCTCCTTGGCGCGCCCCCTCGGGCCGGTTGGCCTCCCCCCTTGCTCCTTTATATACGGGGGCAGGGGGCACCCCAGAACACACAAGTTGATATTCGTGATCGTTCCTTAGCCGTGTGCGGTGCCCCCCTCCACCATATTCCACCTCGGTCATATCGCTATGCGGAGTTTAGGCGAAGCCTGCGTCGGTAGAACATCATCATCGCCACCACACCGTCGTCTTGTGACGAACTCATCCCGACACCCCGGATCGGAGTCCGGGGATCGCCATCGAAATGAACGTGTCTTTGAACTTCGGAGGTGTCGTACGTTCGGTACTCGGATCGGTCGGATCGTGAAGACGTACGACTACATCAACCGCGTTGTCATAACGCTTCCGCTTTCGGTCTAAGAGGGTACATGGACAACACTCTCCCCTCTCGTTGCTATGCATCACCATGATCTTGCGTGTGCGTAGGAAAATTTTGAAATTACTACGTTCCCCAACAAATACTTGTGTGTTACTATGGAAATACAAAATAATTTGATTTCATGCTTACTACATGAGTGAGATGATCACTTGCTAGTTTAATTGAGTTGTGTATAGAGGTGGATGTGTGGTTTGCTGCTCCACAACCACAATATTCTTATTGTTTCATTTATAATAGAAAATAAGGGGGTCTAGTGGGTTATATTTGAATGTGGAAGATAGGGATGGATTGAGGAGTATACTCTTCTAAAATCGAAGAGTTCTGGTGGGTTTTTGATGAATGAGGGAGATTGGAGTGGAGGTGGAAGTGAATTCCCCGCCGCCACCACCAACTCCAGTTTATAAGGTACTAGAGATGCCACAAGCGTGTTAGATGTTCTTCTCTTCTTGTTATGGACACATGTTACAATGAGTGAAAAGGCCTTTGACTAACCCAGGCAAGTCCAAAATTGTTGAGTTACCCTTGATGCAATTGGATAGAAAACAATTTTGCATGTTTATCTCCCACAAAGCCAGACATATTTGATTTTCAGTACAATACTATTTTACCTAGTAGTTTGCCATGATTTGAATTGTTGATGGACGGAAGTTTCAGATGGCATTTTATCCTCATTTCTAATTTAGATCTGGCTGACAATTGAACACTAGATACATAAGAGAGTGTGTAATTGGTTGAGTGTGGATCCTGAAAAAGCTATCGTCATGAGAAAGTTGTTGTGAGATGTGAACCGTGGGAAACCTAAAGTTATTTACTTTAGACAAATGTGAAAATATGGATTTAGTATTAATTATTTGTGATGTCCCTAATGTCTGAAAGATTGTTTATATGCTAATTGACTATAAAACCACAATTCATGCACTGACTGGCAATAACCATTTTGGCACTAAAACTGACACGGGTGATCCATTTTGGCACCAATATCGCATTTGAAATGATGCCAGAAAATAATCATTTTTAACCATTTCATTCTTAATACAGAAAGTTGGATATCTCGACTTGATACCTTTCTCTAAATTGCACAAACATATTAATATTTCCACAAACTAGGTATGAAATGTCCAAAGTGATTTTTAACAATTATTTTCGTGAACAGAAAGTTTCTGGAATTTTCAGCAAGATCAAATAACTATCAACCAAGAAGATCCTATAGGTTTAACTTGGCACAAACACTAATTAAAACATAAAAACACATCTAACAAGAGGCTAGATCAAATATTTATTCCTAAACAGAAGCAAAAAGCAAAAAACTAAAAATAAAATTGGGTTGCCTCCCAACAAGCGCTATCGTTTAACGCCCCTAGCTAGGCATAATAATTTTAATGATGCTCACAAGAAAGACAAGAATTGAAGCACGAAAAGAGCATCATATAGCATGTGAAAAACACATCTAAGTATAACATACTTCCTATGCATAGGCATTTTATAGGCAAACAAATTATCAAGACAAGCAAATACTAGCATATGCACGGAAGAAGTGAGAAACAATAGCAATCCCAACATAACGAGAGGTAATTTAGTGACATGAAAATTTCTACAACCATATTTTCCTCTCTCATAATAATTACATGTAGGATCATAAGCAAATTCAACCATATAGCTATCACAAAACATATTCTTAACACGATCCACATGTATGCAAAGTTGACACTCTTCCAAAATAGTGGGATTATCATTAACTAAAGTCATGACCTCTCCAAACCCACTTTTATCAAAAATTTCATAAGATTGAATATTCTCCAAATATGTGGAATCTAAAGTTGACACTCTTCCAAACCCACTTTCAATATTATTGCAAACACTATTATCAATCTCATATTCATCATGGGGAGTAAGTAAATTTTCAAGATCGTAGGAAGAATCACCCCAATCATGATCACTGCAACAAGTAGAGGACATAGCAAAACTAGCATACCCAAGCTTAGGGTTTTGCATATTATTAGCATAATTTACATCAATAGAATTTATAATAAAATCATTACAATCATGCTTTTTATTCAAAGATCTGTCGTGAATCACTTCATAAAGTACTTCATCACAATTTTCAGATTCACGGATTTCAAGCAAAACCTCATAAAGATAATCTGGTGCACTCAATTCACTAGCAATTGGTTCATCATAATTGGATCTCTTAAAGAGATTAGCAAGGGGATGAGGATCCATAAACTTTTAGCAAGCGAAGATGCAAGCAAAAAGAAGGCACATGGTAACACAAGATCGAACGGAAGGAGGGCGAATAAAACGGCAAGGGTGAAGTGGGGGAGAGGAAAACAAGAGGCAAAAGGCAAATATGTAATGCGGGAGATAAGGGTTTGTGATGGGTACTTGGTATGTTGACTTTTGCGTAGACTCCCCGACAACGGCGCCAGAAATCCTTCTTGCTACCTCTTGAGCACTGCGTTGGTTTTCCCTTGAAGAGGAAAGGGTGATGCAGCAAAGTAGCGTAAGTATTTCCCTCAGTTTTTGAGAACCAAGGTATGAATCCAGTAGGAGGCCACGCACGGGTCCCTCACACCTACACAAACAAATAAGTCCTCGCAACCAACGAAATAAAGGGGTTGTCAATCCCTTCACGGTCACTTACGAGAGTGAGATCTGATAGATATGATAAGATAATATTTTTGGTATTTTTATGATAAAGATGCAAAGTAAATAAAAGGCAATAAAAATAGCTAAGTGTTGGAAGATTAATATGATGGAAAATAGACCCGGGGGCCATAGGTTTCACTAGTGGCTTCTCTCGAGAGCATAAGTATTATGGTGGGTGAACAAATTATTGTTGAGCAATTGATAGAATTGAGCATAGTTATGAGAATATCTAGGTATGATCATGTATATAGGCATCACGTCTGAGACAAGTAGACCGACTCCTGCCTGCATCTACTACTATTACTCCACACATCGACCGCTATCCAGCATGCATCTAGAGTATTAAGTTCATAAGAACGGAGTAACGCTTTAAGCAAGATGACATGATGTAGAGGGATAAACTCATGCAATATGATATAAACCCCATCTTGTTATCCTCGATGGCAACAATACAATACGTGCCTTGTTGCCCCTCATCCCGGGAAAGGACACCACAAGATTGAACCCAAAGCTAAGCCCTTCTCCCATTGCAAGAAAGATCAATCTAGTAGGCCAAACCAAACTGATAGTTCGAAGAGACTTGCAAAGATAACCAATCATACATAAAAGAATTCAGAGAGGATTCAAATATTGTTCATAGATAAACTTGATCATAAACCCACAATTCATCGGTCTCAACAAACACACCGCAAAAGAAGATTACATCGAATAGATCTCCACAAGAGAGGGGAGAACATTGTATTGAGATCCAAAAAGAGAGAAGAAGTCATCTAGCTAATAACTATGGACCCGAAGGTCTTAGGTAAACTACTCACACATCATCGGAGAGGCTATGGTGTTGATGTAGAAGCCCTCCGTGATCGATGCCCCCTCCGGCGGAGCTCCGGAAAAGTCCCCAAGATGGAATCTCATGGGTACAGAAGGTTGCGACGGTGGAATTAGGTTTTTGGCTCCGTATCTGGTAGTTTGGGGGTATGTAGGTATATATAGGAGGAAGAAGTACGTCGGTGGAGCAACGTGGGGCCCACGAGGGTGGAGGGCGCGCCCCCCTACCTCGTGCCCTCATGGTTTATGTCTTGACGTAGGGTCCAAGTCCTCTGGATCACGTTCGTTCCGGAAATCACGTTCCCGAAGGTTTCATTCCGTTTGGACTCCGTTTGATATTCTTTTTCTGCGAAACTCTGAAATAGGCAAAAAACAGCAATTCTGGGCTGGGCCTCCGGTTAATAGGTTAGTCCCAAAAATAATATAAAAGTGTATAATAAAGCCCAATAATGTCCAAAACAGAATATAATATAGCATGGAATAATAAAAAATTATAGATACGTTGGAGACGTATCACTCATCTGAAACATTGAAACAAAAATCTGGGTAGACCAAAATGCTCCATGACCCACTGGTCACAACACAAGAAATATGACGCAACAATACAAGCAAACATGGTTCACATCATAGACAAATAGATAATTCTACACATGGTTCATCATCTCCTTGTAATTCTATTCCTTCATAAAATCAAACATCCCTTCTTTTGTTTCAAGCACGTTGAAGATCTCTCTAATTCCGGCTTCACCATAAGGATGACAGTTGTATGCATGAGATCAGTTTTTTCTTGCCCCCACATTAGTTCACCATCTTCATGACCTCTACGATGGTAGGCACATGGTTGGTTCGAGGAGGAGCTTATGATGCTTCTACATTGGAGATTATTTTATCTATTCCCCTTTCTATCCATGTGGCATGTCTTCTTATACAACCGAAAGTAGGGACCCTTCTCATCCTTCTCATTTGCACTAGAGGATTCCTTGTGCTTTTTTTCTCGTTTTGTTTTCTTTAAAGATGCGACTTCATTATCTTTTCGTAACTCAACCAAATTGTGATCACTGGATTCGTCAGAGAACACATCTCTAGGACAAATTGTGGTGGTCCCATTGACATATTATCATATAAGATGTGAAAATATTCAATGTGCTTTGGTCCACATTTTTTGGAACCTCAAATGTTTTGCATGTGGTACCATGGATGGAGCTACATGTAAGTCGGGAGTACAATCATTTAAATAGTGTTTTTTCACATTGAATGAATTTGAAAACCAAGCTATTAATGCAATTAATTAGTTAGATATTTAATTGGGTGTGTTTTTAATTAGTTTTGTTTAAATATGGATTGTTTTAAATTAAGTAGTTACCAATGATGTCACTACACAGTCAACATAACCTTGGCCGAGAACAATCGGTTACACGACACCATTCTTTAGATATTGTTTCAGACCGTAGCAATGCACATATATTTAGCTATTTTTTTAATAATTTACAAGCACAACTTGTTAAAATTAGATCTCCACTCACGTGAACCACATAAGCTCAGCTAGCGCAAGTATGGGGAAGTAAGGGCAACCGGATTTCAACAAATCGGACGAATGCCATCAAACACGATGTAATTTAGCAAAGTTCGAACAAAATTTACATAAAACACATGATATTTCGTTTGTTTAACTAAACCAAGCTGCAATACTCAAAATAATTATAGAAAATAACACTGTTCATCCATACATAGCACGTAAATATCTCTAGTACAACAATAGTTCAAATTTCACGAGATAACAATATGTTCAAGACGTTTTTTGAATTTAAAGATACTTGAATCGTAGTGGCACATGTCGTCCCACACATGCTGCTTAACCCAACAATTTATGTGCGTCAATGGCCAGCCCTCAGTCCTATAGTACATCACTATGATGCATGCAAGCTATACAATGGTAGAGCAACATTGAGTGAATGAATGAAGTAACCAACATGTAGAGCACCAAGAAGCAAAACTTAAAATCTCAATGGTTGGCGCACCCAATGGGCACATTTTCTCCACTCGTTCAACCACGTCGCAAAACTTTGTGATGAACTTGTATATGGTGAACCATCGATGAGATATTGATCTCACATTGCGTTCATGGATGATATGCATGTCATGGGGCGCGAAGTGCTTCGCACATGAAACGAACCGTGCATGCCCTCCAAAAGATCGAGCCCCTTGAGTTTATGCCTAAAAAGTCCGCAGATACGGCCACCCACGCATCACGCACAACCCATCCTCCTTCACTGAGTACTCATCCATCGTGCTTGAGAACAACGAGAAGTTCAAAAGAAAAAACTCAATGGCATTTAACCGAACACCTGCTGGGCGTGGTGTCCGTCATGAACGTTGCCGGCAAGGGGGCGAAGGGTATATGGCTATCGAGGGATCCTGGGTGGATGGCAACATAGTCCAAGGAGGGCAGGCGCATTCGTGGGGGTTGCGAACGTCCTATGATGCATGTGCGGTGGCTGGAAAGGTGCATTGATGACGCCAGATGAGGAGGGTGCGGATGCAAAGTAACAGGGGTATAGAGGAGGAGTGAAAGAAAAGTGGATCAGAAGTGGGACTTAAGTGGATCGGGGGTCCGAGTACTATGTGGCGGTGGTCCGGACTCTAGCAACGTCACTCCCCCCCCCCCCCCCCTCCCCCCTCCCGGTTTACGAAAAAAGGACGTCCGGACCGAGTATCATTGTTATTAAAATGAGTTCGGACAACTCGGTCTGGATGGATGCGGGTGATTTGAGAGACATGAGATGCCTTAACAAACCTACAATTTGGTCATAACTCATGAGCCACGAGCACTGAACCAGTCCCGCCGACCAGTGTGCTCGTCCGGTACAATTCCGGCAGCTCGCCAACAGCAGGAGGTGAGTCCACCACTCCACCCGCCGGCGGTCTACATAGAGAACTCACTCACCGGTACCCACCACAAGACGTATAGAACTAGAGCACCATCGTAGCATTTCCATGGACCAAGTCCATGCTATTTTCCCCAAAAGAAAGTCCACGGCACCTCGTCCCCCTTCACAGAACGGCAGCGCTAACGACCGAGGCTGCCCCCAAATCCCCAATTTCCTGGGCACCCAACACGTCACTGTAGTAAGCTCAATCGCCTCGAGCAACAAGAGATCTCCCCAGCTAATCCGATCCTGCGTCCGATTCGGGCCCTCGCCCGCCATGGGGTTCGACAAGGAGGCGAGCTCCTCCTCCTCCGGGCTCGACGCGGCGGCGCTGCTGCCGAAGCACGGCGGCGCGGGCGTCGGCGCGCGCCTGTCGTCGCAGCCCAAGACCTTCGCCAACGTCTTCATCGCGGTCGTCGGGTCGGGCGTGCTGGGCCTCCCTACACCTTCTCCCGCACGGGCTGGGCGGCGGGCTCCATCCTGCTCCTCGCCGTGGCCGGGCTCACCTTCCACTGCATGATGCTGCTCGTCGCCTGCCGCCGCCGCCTCGCCGACGAGCACCCCAAGATCGCCTCCTTCGGGGACCTGGGCGCGGCCGTGTATGGCGCCGCGGGCCGCCACACCGTCGACGCCATGCTCGTGCTCAGCCAGGCAAGCTTCTGCGTCGGCTACCTCATCTTCATCGCCAACACCTTGGCGCACCTCCACCCCATCGGGGACCCGTCGGCGTCCTCCCCTCTCCTCACGGCCAAGGCGCTCTTCATCTGGGTCATGCTTCCGTTCCAGCTCGGGCTCAACTCCATCAAGACGCTCACGCTCCTCGCGCCGCTCAGCATCTTCGCCGACGTCGTGGATCTCGGCGCCATGGGCGTCGTGCTTGGCCAGGACGTGTCCACGTGGCTCACAGAAAGGCCCCCTGTGTTCGCCTTCGGTGGCCCCGTCGAGCTCCTCTACGGCCTCGGCGTCGCCGTGTACGCGTTCGAGGGCATCGGCATGGTCCTGCCGCTGGAGGCGGAGGCCGCGGACAAGCGCAAGTTCGGCGGCACGCTCGGGCTGTCCATGGTGTTCATCGCCGTCATGTACGGGCTGTTCGGCGCCATGGGCTACCTGGCCTTCGGCGCGTCCACGCGGGACATCATCACCACCAACCTCGGCGCCGGGTGGCTGTCGGTGACCGTGCAGCTGGGCCTCTGCATCAACCTCTTCTTCACCATGCCGGTGATGATGAACCCGGTCTACGAGGTCGCCGAGCGCCTGCTCTACGGGAAGCGCTACGCCTGGTGGCTGCGCTGGATCCTGGTCGTGTTCGTGGGGCTCATGGCGATGCTCGTGCCCAACTTCGCCGACTTCCTCTCGCTCGTCGGGAGCAGCGTCTGCGTCCTGCTCGGGTTCGTGCTGCCGGCCGCATTCCACATGAAGGTGCTAGGCGCCGAGATCGGGTGGCCTGCGCTCATCGCTGATGTGGCTGTCATCGTCGTCGGCCTGGCGCTCTCGGCGTCCGGGACATGGACGTCGCTCGCGCACATGTTTGGTGCTTCCAACGCGTAAGCATCACTGCATCAACAAGGACATGGATTCTTCCGGAATGCTCTAGTGTACATTGTACTACTGTAATTAGCATTGAGACCCGTCCAGTTCAGCTGCCATGTCGAGTTGGGCATGGTAGTATCTGGTCCCTTGCATTGCTTGTAAAGAAGAGGCAAATGGCATAGGCCCTCATGGTATCCCACGGCCAAATCTGTATTGTAATAGATGTCGCAAGGATCAAGCGACCACAACGAACCTGTGTGTTGTACCAGAGTATTTATGTTACTATGCAAGATGTTCTTTTTGTCTAAAATTGTTAGGGTATGTTTGAGCAAATTTGCCTAGTTCTTAAAGGATGTGGATTGTGTAGGTTTTGTTTTTCTTACAGATAGAAGATCTTGTTTCGTTTATCTCTATTTCGCAGTGATCTGTGGAGTTCTCGTGTTGATGCATGATGCTTGAAGTAAAATTACACCGGGGACTGCAGAGCTGCCCACCCTTCAGAGTTTCCTTTCTGAAAGTGGCGATCAGTTTTTGCTTGAACGGTCACCGCTTGATTTTTTTGTCCTCTGTTCAAGTTCTCTGTTTATTTTTCGGCTATATTTCATCCTGATTTTTCACCAAAGAGCAAAACCGGCTAAAATGGGCACTGACCACATTTATGCAGGCATATGTGTTTTTTACTATTAATCACATATATTTCACTAGACAGATGGATTACAAAGAGTACATATGTGGCCATCATAAGAAACAAACATAGATGTCTTGTTTTCCTTCTTCCAGTTGCCGAAAGGAGTTCTACGTTGATTGGATTATTTCCGATCAAGATTCTTTTGGCAAGAAAATAGCGAGAAAGAAATATCGACTAGCTAAATGGAGTGTGGTTTGCCGTCCCAAACACCAAGGCGGGTTGAGCATTCATGACCTTGAGGTTAAGAATAGGGCCCTCCTTGGCAAATGGTTGTTTAAATTACTGGCCCAAGATGGTGTATGGCAAACCATTTTAAGAAGGAAATATGTGGGTTCCAAGGCGGTATCCCAAGTATACTGGAAGCCCGGGGATTCTCACTTTTGGGCGGGTCTAATGGCCACGAAGAAATTTTTCTTCTCTTATGGATCCTTCTCGATTAAGGACGGCTCGGAAATTAGATTCTGGGAGGACAAGTGGCTAGGGAATGCCACACTCCGGTAACAATATCCGGCTCTATACAACATTGTACGTCACAAGGGTGATACTATCGCCACGGTAATGCAATCATTTCCACCAAATGTGGCGTTCAGAAGAGATTTAATTGGATCCAGACTCCAATTGTGGTACATCCTGCTCCAGCCGTTGTCCACGGTGCAATTGTCACATGGGTCTGATATATTTCCATGGAACCTACATGGGAATGGTCAATTCTCAGTGGAGTCTATGTATAGAGCGTTAATCCAGTCTGATGTGCCAGTTGATAATAACAAGAAGATCTGAAAGATAAAGATACCTCTGAAGAAAAAAAAATCTTTGCATGTGTAGAAGGATAAGTTTTGGCAATGCAACTCTCGATGTATTGATCGGGTGCATTGATACATCTCCAACGTATCTATAATTTTTGATTGTTCCATGCTATTATATTATCCATCTTGGATGTTTATGGGCTTTACTATGCATTTTTATATTATTTTTGGGACTAACCTATTGACCCAGAGCCCAGTGCCAATTCCTGTTTTTTCCCTTGTTTCAGTGTTTCGAAGAAAAGGAATATCAAACGAAGTCAAAACGGAATGAAACCTTCTGGAGAAGTTATTTTTGGAAGGAAAGCTACCCGATAGACTTGGAGTGCACGTCGGGAAAGAAATGAGGGAGCCACGAGGTAGGGGGCGCGCCCACCCCCCTCGGGCGCGCCCTCCACCCTCGTGGGCCCCTCGTGGCTCCCCTGACGTACTTCTTCCTCCTATATATGTCCATATACCCTAAAAACTTGGGAGCAGAATAGATCTGGAGTTCCGCGCCGCAAGCCTCTGTAGCCACCAAACCTCTCGGGACCTGTGGCACCTCACTGGGAGGGAACCCTCACCAGTGGCCATCTTCATCATCCCGACGCTCTCCATGAAGAGGAGGGAGTAGTTCACCCTCGAGGCTGAGGGTATGTACCAGTAGCTATGTGTTTGATCTCTCTCTCGTGTTCTTGATTTGGTATGATCTTGATGTATCGCGAGCTTTGCTATTATAGTTGGATCTTATGTTGCTTCTCCCCCTCTACTCTCTTGTAATGGATTGAGTTTTCCCTTTGAAGTAATCTTATCGGATTGAGTCTTTAATGACTTGACAACACTTGATGTATGTCTTGCCGTGCGTATCTATGGTGACATGGGATATCACGCGATTCACTTGATGTATGTTTTGGTGATCAACTTGCGGGTTCCGCCCATGAACCTATGCATAGGGGTTGGCACACGTTTTCGTCTTGATTCTCCGGTAGAAACTTTGGGGCACTCTTTGAGGTTCTATGTGTTGGTTGAATAGATGAATTTGAGATTGTGTGATGCATATCGTATAATCATACCCACGGATACTTGAGGTGACATTGGAGTATCTAGGTGACATTAGGGTTTTGGTTGATTTGTGTCTTAAGGTGTTATTCTAGTACGAACTCTAGGGCTGTTTGTGACACTTATAGGAATAGCCCAACGGATTGATTGGAAAGAATAACTTTGAGGTGGTTTCGTAACCTACCATAATATCTTCATTTGTTCTCCGCTATTAGTGAATTTGGAGTGACTCTTAGTTGCATGTTGAGGGATAGTTATATGATCCAATTATGTTATTATTGTTGAGAGAACTTGCACTAGTGAAAGTATGAACCCTAGGACTTGCTTCAACACATTGTAATACCATTTACGCTCACTTTTATCATCAGTTACCTTGCTGTTTTTATATTTTCAGATTACAAAAACCTATATCTACCATCCATATTGCACTTGTATCACCATCTCTTCGCCGAACTAGTGCACCTATACAATTTACCATTGTATTGGGTGTGTTGGGGACACAAGAGACTCTTTGTTATTTGGTTGCAGGGTTGCTTGAGAGAGACCATCTTCATACTACGACTCCCACGGATTGATAAACCTTAGGTCATCCACTTGAGGGAAATTTGCTCTTGTCCTACAAACCTCTCACTTGGAGGCCCAACAACGTCTACAAGAAGAAGGTTGTGTAGTAGACATCAAGCTCTTTTACGGCGCCGTTGTCGAGGCTAGGTAAGCGGCACTCACACCCCGTCAACTAAGCTCTTTTCTGGCGTCGTTGCCGGGGAGGTGAGTGCTTGAAGGTATATCTTTAGATCTTGCAAACGAATCTTTTTGTTTCTTGTTTTATCACTAGTTTTTATTATAAAAGAAAACTAAAAAAATTGGAATTGAGGATGCCTCATATGCTTCATCTTTTTAATGTCTTCCGTGAAAATAAGGATTCCGATAATTGTGCTCAATTGCTAGAGGAAGAAATCTATAAAATGTTTGGCACTAAATCTTCGAATGATGAGCATGATTGCAATGTTGTTAGTATGAATTCCTTGAATATCCATGATGCTAATGATATGCAAAGCCACAAGCTTGGGGAAACTATGTCTGATGAAGATTATATTTTTTGTCCCCCAAGCTTTGATGAGCAAATTTACTATGATGAAAGCATGCCTCCTATCTTTGATGATTATTGTGATGACATGTATGCTATAAAGAATAATGATAACCATGAAACTTGTCATCTTGATTTCAATTTTCAATCCCATGATATTTATTTTCTTGAATTTGCTCCCACTATTACGAATGAGAAGATTGCTTATGTGGAGAGTAGTAAAAAATTTATGCAAGTAGATCATGAAAAGAATGATTTAGGTGCTGGTTATATTATTGAATTCATTCATGATGCTACTGAAAATTATTATGAGGGAGGAACATATGCTTGTAGGAATTGCAACAATATCAAGTTTCCTCTCTATGTGCTTAAAGTTTTGAAGTTATGCTTGTTTTTGCCTTCCTATGCAAGTTGATTCTTGTTCCCATAAGTTGTTTGCTCACAAAATCCCTATGCATAGAAAGTGGGTTAGACTTAAATGTGCTAGTCATATTCTTCATGATGCTCTCTTTATGTTTCAATTCTTATCTTTTATGTGAGCATCATTGAAATCATCATGCCTAGCTAGGGGCGTTAAACGATAGCGCTTGTTGGGAGGCAACCCAATTTTATTTTAGTTTCTTGCTTTTTGGTTCTGTTTAGGAATAAATAATCCATCTAGCTTCTGTTTATATGTGGTTTTGTGTTTTAATTAGTGTTTGTGCCAAGTAGAACCTTTGAGAAGACTTGGGTGAAGTCTTTATGATCATGCTGTAAAAAACATAAACTTTAGCGCTCACGAGATTAGCTTCAACTTTTTACTAGAGAGTGCTATTTAGTTGATTCTTTTTGCAGATGATTACTAGAAAAATTCCTCAGGTCCACCAATTTATTTTAGAATTTTTGGAGTTCCAGAAATTTGCGTTAGTTACAGATTACTACAGACTGTTCTGTTTTTGACAAATTCTGTTTTTCGTGTGTTGTTTGCTTATTTTGATAACTCTATGGCTAGTAAAATAGTTTATAAACCATAGAGAAGTTGGAATACAGTAGGTTTAACACCAATATAAATAAAGAATGAGTTCATTACAGTACCATAGAGTGGTGTTATGTTTTCTTTCTCTAACAGAGCTTACGAGTTTTCTGTTAAGTTTTGTGTTGTGAAGTTTTCAAGTTTTGGGTAAAGATTCGATGGACTATGGAATAAGGAGTGGCAAGAGCCTAAGCTTGGGGATTCCCAAGGCACACCAAGGTAATATTCAAGGATAACCAAGCGTCTAAGCTTGGGGATGTGTAGCGACCCGACCTCAAATGGTCAAGTCTCTGTGCTTAAGTGTCATCCCTGGATCGGTATGCTGACACACACAGTACTCGAGGATTCATAACAAAGGTAAATCACATGTATAAAATAACATAAATACGATTACCTCAATCCAAATAGCGGAAGTAACAACAAGGTTGTGGATTCCCATCAACACCAATGGCAAAGTTGAGTGTAGAAATCGTAACCCTAACGTATCACTTAGTCGTCGTAAGTTCTGCAACATGAGACGTTGCAGCCACAGAGGGTCAGTACATTGAATGTACTGGCAAATTCACACCATAGGATAATGATGAATAATAGCTATCACTACATGCATATTTGGCTGGTGGAAAAGCTCTATGGTTATAATGTTTTTGCGAAAAGCCATTTTTTCCCTACTGCAAAGGAATATATTTTATTTAACTACAAAGTTTGTTGAAAACATTGAGAAGGTAAACCCCCTCTCAATCCCAATTAAAAGTAATCATTAACAACCCAACAAATTAATTAAGTAACGTGTTGAGATCAACATGATAATCCAAGAACCAGATACTCAAGATGTCCATAACCGGGGACACGGCTAACCATGATTAGTTTGTACACTCTGCAGAGGTTTGCGCACTTTTCCCCACAAGACTCGATCTCCTCCGTTGGATTTCTCGCACTACATGGTGTTTGAGAAACGGATGACCGAGACACAGTCTTTCAGAAGCGTTAGCACCTTACGATGGGTAGACAGTTACACCTAATTTCCCCTACATCTGCTAGTCTACCACTGTAAGAGTTCACACGACTTAATCAACTATGCTAGATCCCATAGTAGCTTTTGTGGCTGCACACGGGAGTTTCTAGCATGAATAATCTTATGATCCCTTTGAGCCTGGGTGACGGTCCATAGGAAAATCACACGGAACCCCGGGATTTCCAAAAAAAGGCAATCACTGGATTCCCCAGGTGCCTCAATCCACCCAGATGTGTATTTAAGTAGCCACCTTAAGTTGAACCATTAAGTAACAATCTCACATCTGTCATGGAATACACTCAAACCCAATCCACTTCTACGAGCATAGCATAGCAGTAAGCATAACATAGAAGTAACTCCCAAGGTTTGATAGTAACAGGGTAATAGGTTCCTACCTCATCAACTACTCCCCAATACCCACATGTTATCAATCCTACTCATGCAATGTTTGAGGGTTGAAACTAATGCATAAAAACTGGGTATGAAAAGGGATATGATCAAAGTGTGAACTTGCCTTGTTGATGATCCGTGAAACCTAGAGATTCGAAGTAGCAAGCGGCGCACTCCGGGTACTCTATCACAAACAAACAAGCATACAATAAGCACTCATCTAATGCACAGGTAAAACTCAAATAAGAGAACTAACCAGAAAGTTCAACTTAAGAACTCCGTTTTGTAAAAAGAATCAAATCAAATGAAGCAACGAAAGTCAAACGGCGAAAGAAACAAGCTTCGTTTACTAATTTGGATCTAAGTAAAATTTTACAGAAGCAAAAACTTGTTTGAGTTGGTTAAACGGAAAGAGGGTTTCGAGACAAAACTCTAGGCGCTTGAATCGCCTGATTCCGATAAACGAGCAAAAGGTTATACTAAAACGAAAATCGGATCAGAAATCGCGATCGAAAATAATCGTGAAAAATCCGAGAAAAAGAAAAATGGACGAACAGGCTAACGAACGAACGTTCGCTGTCTGCGGCTAAAAGAAAAAAACCGTTCATTAAAACGAACGCATGCATTTAACGTCCGCTAAATAAATTAAGCGGGAGAAAAACCCATCTAATAAAAAAAACGACCGTGGTTTTTATATAAAAAAAACTGGGCGGTTAACCGGCGGCGGCTACCTCGGGGTCGGGGTCCGGCGAGGCGGCGGCGGCGGTGAGGTGATCCGACGTCGGGGCGTCCGGACGACATCGCGGCGGCGCGGACGCCGGGCGGCGGATCCAGCGAGGCGCCGGGCGGCGGGTGGCGCGGGTAATGGCGGCGGAACGCGGCGGTGGCGGGATACGGGCGGCGCTAGGGTTTCGGGGCGGGGCGGCTGGCTCGGGCCTCGCGGCTCTTAAAGGGCCGGCCGGGTTGAAGTCTCGGGCGGACACGGCCCGGTTAGGTCGGTTCGCGTTTTTTTAAAACATTACGCACAGTAAAACAAATAAAATAAATACTAAACGGACTCCAAAAATCCTGAAATAAATTTTCCTCGACTTCTAAAATCAAGCTGGACAAGATGAACATTTATTAGGGGCCTAAATGCAATTTTGAAAAACGTGCATTTTCCTAAATTCAAATAAAATAGCAATAAACTCCAAAATAAAATCTCATTTGATTTTCTTATTAAATCCTCAATATTTCTTTATTTTGGGAAAGTCATTTTATTCCCTCTCTCATATTTTATAATAGAAATAATTGAAGATAAAATAATTAAAATCAAATGATCCTATTTTCAAAATTTGAGAAGACTCAAGTATGAAAATAACGAAATCCCCAACTCTCTCCGTGGGTCCTTGAGTTGCGTAGAATTTCTGGATTAGGCCAAAAGCAATAAAATATGGTATGCAATGATGATCTAGTGTATAACATTCCAAATTGAAAATTTGGGATGTTACAGGATGCCCCGGAAAGCATCCCCTCTTTCGTCTTCGTTCATCGGTAACTTTACTTGGAGCTATATTTTTATTCACCACATGATATGTGTTTTGCTTGGAGCGTCATTTTATTTTCTTTAGCTTTGCTTGCTGTTTGAATAAAATACCAAGATCTGAAAGTCTTAAATGTTAGAGAGTCTTCACATAGCTACATAGTTATTTAACTACTCATTAATCTTCACTTATATCTTTCGGAGTAGTTTGTTGTTTGCTCTAGTGCTTCACTTATACCTTTTAGAGCACGGTGGTGGATTTGTTTTATAGGAACTATTGATCTCTCATGCTTCACTTAGATTATTTTGAGAGTCTTAAACAACATGGTAATTTGCTTAATCCTAATATGCTAAGCATACACGATTTGTAAGAATTCTTATGAGTGTGTTGAATACTAAGAAAATTTTGATGCTTGATAATTGTTTTGAGATATGAAGATGGTGATATTAGAGTCATGCTAGTTGAGTAGTTGTGAATTTGAGAAATACTTGTGTTAAAGTTTGTGATTCCCGTAGCATGCACGTATGGTGAACCGTTATGTGATGAAGTCGAGACATGATTTATTTATTGATTGTCTTCCTTATGAGTGGCGGTCGGGGACGATCGATGGTCTTTTCCTACCAATCTATCCCCCTAGGAGCATGCACGTAATACTTTGCTTTGATAACTTGTAGATTTTTGCAATAAGTATATGAGTTCTTTATGACTAATGTTGAGTCCATGGACTATACGCACCCTTCTTCCTTCCACCATTTCTAGCCTCTCTAATACCGCGCACCTTTCGCCGGTATCATACACCCACATATACCATCCTCAAAACAGCCACCATACCTACCTATCATGGCATTTTCATAGCCATTCCGAGATATATTGCCATGCAACTTTCCAGCGTTCCGTTTATTATGACACGCTCCATCATTGTCATATTGCTTTGCATGATCATGTAGTTGACATCGTATTTGTGGAAAAGCCACCGTTCATAATTCTTTCATACATGTCACTCATGAGTCATTGCACATCCCGGTACACCGCCGGAGGCATTCATATAGAGTCATATTTTGTTCTAAGAATCGAGTTGTAATTCATGAGTTGTAAGTAAATAAAAGTGTGATGATCTTAATTTTTAGAGCATTGTCCCAAGTGAGGAAAGGATGATGGAGACTATGATTCCCCCACAAGTCGAGATGAGACTCCGGACGAAAAAAAAAGAAAAGAGAAAAGGCCCAAACAAAAAAAACAAAAAAATGAGAGAAAAGAGAGAAGGGACAATGTTATTATCCTTTTACAACACTTGTGCTTCAAAGTAGCACCATGATCTTCATGAAAGAGAGTCTCCTATGTTGTCACTTTCATATACTAGTCGGAATTTTACATTATAGAACTTGGCTTGTATATTCCAATGATGGGCTTCCTCAAATTGCCCTAGGTCTTCGTGAGCAAGCAAGTCGGATGCACACCCACTTAGTTTATTTTTGAGCTTTCATATACTTATAGCTCTAGTGCATCCGTTGCATGCTAATCCCTACTCACTCACATTGATATCAATTGATGGGAATCTCCATAGCCCGTTGATACGCCTAGTTGATGTGAGACTATCTTCTCCTTTTTGTCTTCTCCACAACCACCATTCTATTCCACATATAGTGCTATGTCCATGGCTCACGCTCATGTATTGCGTGAAGATTGAAAAAGTTTGAGAATGTCGAAACTATGAAACAATTGCTTGGCTTGTCATCGGGGTTGTGCATGATTTAAATACTTTGTGTGGTGAAGATAGAGCATAGCCAGACTATATGATTTTGTAGGGATAACTTTCTTTGGCCATGTTATTTTGAGAAGACATGATTGCTTTATTAGTATGCTTGAAGTATTATTGTTTTCATGTCAATATTAAACTTTTGTCTTGAATCTTTCAGATCTGAATATTCATACCACAATTAAGAAGAATTACATTGAAATTATGCCAAGTAGCATCCCACATCAAAAATTCTGTTTTTATCATTTACCTACTCGAGGACGAGCAGGAATTAAGCTTGGGGATGCTGATACGTCTCCAATGTATCTATAAGTTTTGATTGTTCCATGCTATTATATTATCCATCTTGGATGTTTATGGGCTTTACTATGCACTTTTATATTATTTTTGGGACTAACCTATTGATCCAGAGCCCAAAGGTGCCTCGCTTTTTCCCTTGTTTGATGTTTCGAAGAAAAGGAATATCAAACGAAGTCGAAATGGAATGAAACCTTATGGAGAAGTTATTTTTGGAAGGAAAGCTACCCGATAGACTTGGAGTGCATGTCAGGAAAGAAATGAGGGAGCCACGAGGTAGGGGGCGCACCCTCTACCCTCGTGGGCCCCTCGTGGCTCCCCTGACGTACTTCTTCCTCCTATATATGTCCATATACCCTAAAAACTTCGGGGAACAGAATAGATCTGGAGTTCTGCTGCCGCAAGCCTCTGTAGCCACCAAAAACCTCTCGGGACCTGTTCAAGGCACCACTTGGGAGGGAACCCTCACCGATGGCCATCTTCATCATCCGGCGCTCTCCATGACGAGGAGGGAGTAGTTCACCCTCGGGGCTGAGAGTATGTACCAGTAGCTATGTGTTTGATCTCTCTCTCTCTCGTGTTCTTGATTTGGCACGATCTTGATGTATCGCGAGCTTTGCTATTATAGTTGGATCTTATGTTGCTTCTCCCCCTCTACTCTCTTGTAATGTATTGAGTTTTCCCTTTGAAGTAATCTTATCGGATTAATTCTTTAATGACTTGAGAACACTTGATGTATGTCTTGCCGTGCGTATCTGTGGTGACAATGGGATATCACGTGATTCACTTGATGTATGTTTTAGTGATCAACTTGCGGGTTCCGCCCATGAAACTATGCATAGGGGTTGGCACACGTTTTTGTCTTGATTCTCCGGTAGAAACTTTGGGGCACTCTTTGAGGTTCTATGTGTTGGTTGAATAGATGAATTTGAGAATGTGTGATGCATATCGTATAATCATACCCACGGATACTTGAGGTGACATTGGAGTATCTAGGTGACATTAGGGTTTTGGTTGATTTGTGTCTTAAGGTGTTATTCTAGTACGAACTCTAGGGCTGTTTGTGACACTTATAGGAATAGCCCAATGGATTGATTGGAAAGAATAACTTTGAGGTGGTTTCGTACCCTACCATAATCTCTTCGTTTGTTCTCCCCTATTAGTGACTTTGGAGTGACTCTTTGTTGCATGTTGAGGGATAGTTATATGATCCAATTATGTTATTATCGTTGAGAGAACTTGCACTAGTGAAAGTATGAACTCTAGGCCTTGTTTCAACACATTGCGATACGGTTTACGCTCACTTTTATCATTAGTTACCTTGCTGTTTTTATATTTTCATATTACAAAAACCTATATCTACCATCCATATTGCACTTGTATCACCATCTCTTCGCCGAACTAGTGCACCTATACAATTTACCATTGTATTGGGTGTGTTGGGGACACAATAGACTCTTTGTTATTTGGTTGCAGGGTTGCTTGAGAGAGACCATCTTCATCCTACGCCTCCTATGGATTGATAAACCTTAGGTCATCCACTTGAGGGAAATTTTCTACTGTCCTACAAACCTCTGCACTTGGAGGCCCAACAACGTCTACAAGAAGAAGGTTGTGTAGTAGACATCATGCATAAGCACGTATATATGGTGTACAATGTGGGCCTCGACCTCAACTATACAAAGACTAGGAGGTGGGACAGAATATACAATATACATGCAAACCATATATTCAACACCCCCTTCCCCCCACCGCGCGGTCGAAGCGTCGCTGGAGACGCAAAGACTGGACCTGAACTCCTCAAAGACGGGAGTAGGCAATCCCTTAGTCATCACATCAGCAAACTGTTGCGTTGTCTTGACGTGGAGAACCCGAAAGCGCCCAAGACACTTGCTCATGAACAAAGTGAATATCGAGCTTAATATGCTTTGTGCGGCGATGACGAACCAGTTTGGTGGAGAGGTAGACGGCGGAGACGTTGTTGCAGTACACGAGCGTGGTCTTGTGAACATCACAAAGCAACTCCTGGAGCAGCCGACGAAGCCAGGAGCATTCGGCAACGGCGTTAGCCACTGCCTGATACTCTGCCTCGGCACTCGAGCGGGAAACCGTGGGCTGTCACTTGGACGACCAAGAGATCAGTGAGGGCCCAAGGTAGACACGGTAGCCTGAGGTGGAGTGACGTGTGTCGGGGCAGCCTGCCCAGTCCGCATCAGAGTAAGCGACAAGGTCGGTGGAGGCGGAGGCCGTCAGTGTGAGTCCCAAAGACGTGGTGCTGCGTATGTAACGGAGGATACACTTCATCAAGGCCCAATGAGAGTAACGCGGGGAGTGCATGTGGAGGCACACCTGCTGAACACCCTACTTCAGGTCCAGACGCGTCAATGTCAGGTACTGTAGGGCACCAACAATAGAGCGATAGACTGCTACATCGGACGTGGGAGAGCCCTCCAGGGCGGAGACCTTGGCCTTCGTGTCGACAGGCATGGTGGCAGGCTTGCAGTTAAGCATGCCAGCGCGCTTGAGAAGCTCGTGACCATACTTCTGCTGATGCAGAAAGAACCCATCGGACCGTCGGACCACCTCGATGCTGAGGAAGTAGTGCAGGGGCCCCAAGTCCTTGAGGGCAAACTCATCACGAAGATTAGCAGTAATCAGCTGAAGGAGCTCGGGAGTGGATGCTGCCAGGATGATGTCGTGACGTAGAGCAGTAAATATGCAGTAGCGGCTCCCTGATGATATACAAAGAGGGAAGCATCGGAGCAAGTGGACCTGAATTCAAGCGACTGCAGGAAGGCAGCGATACATTGGTACCATGCCCGTGGCGCCTGCTTCAACCTATAAAGAGAACGGGAGAGCAAGCACACATGGTCGGGATGCGCAGCGTGGACGAATCCATTGGGCTGCTGACAGAACACCTGCTCAGCGAGGTGGCCATGCAGAAAGGCGTTGGAGACATCCAAGTGATGCACTGGCCAGGCATGAGAGATGACCAACTGGAGCACTGTGCGGATCGTGCCCGGTTTGACAACCGGGGCAAACGTGTCGGTGAAGTCCACGCCCGCACGTTGACGAAATCCATGGACCACCCAACGAGCCTTGTAGCGCTCAAGAGTGTCGTCCAGACGAGTCTTGTGCCGGAAGACCCATTTGCCGGTGATGATGTTGGGATGGGAGGCCGAGGGACGAGCTGCCAAGTGCGGTTCCGCTGGAGAGCATCAGACTCTTCCTACATCGCAGTGAGCCAATGAGGATCCTGGAGGGCGGCTCGAGCTGACGATGGGAGAGGTGACGGCTCGGAGGTGGAGGCAGCGAGAAGATACTCATCACTGGTATACTGCACGCTCGGTCGATGGATGCCAGCTCGAGACCGAGTCATCGGGCGGGGTAGAGGGTCCGGGGTGGCAACGGGTACCCGTCTCCCCCGAGATGCCGGGCGAGGCCGCACCAGCGGAGGTGGACGCCATGGGCGCCGGGGAGGCCGGCGTGGAGGGCGCCGACGATGTGAGGGGCACCGGGGGCGCCACAGGCGTCGAGGTTGGTGTGACCGACCCAAGGAGGGGCAAAGCCCTCGAGGCAGCCGGGCGGGAAGGAACTTGACTCGCGGTGCGAGGTGGGCCCTCAAAGCCAGGAGGCGGCTCGAGAGATGCTCTCGAGCGGCCATCACCGGAGGGGCTCGCCGAAGGACCACTGGGAGCTGGCGGTGTCACAACATCCAAAGGTACCTGCTAAAACGGAAAGACCTTCTCATCAAAGTAAATGTGTCGTGATGTGATCACACGGTGTGAGATAGGATCATAGCAGCGATAGCCTTTGGTGTTGGGTGGGTAGCCGAGAAAAATGCAGGCCAATGATCGAGGAGCTAGCTTATGAGGAGTAGTGGAAGCAATGCTAGGGTAGCACAGACATCTGAAGATGCATAGCTCATCGTAAGTCGGTGGCGTGCCGACTAGAAGATGATGTGGGGCAGAATTCCCGCAAGTGCGACAAGGACGAATGTTAAGGAGAAGTGATGCGGTGGCGAGCGCGTCCGGCCAAAAACGTGGTGGCACGTTGCATGGAAGAGAAGCGTGCGAACACAGTCATTAAGAGTGCGAAGTACGCGCTCGGCGCGCCCGTTCTGTTGCAAAGTATACGGGCAAGTGAGACGAAATATCGTGTTGTGTGTGGTGAGAATGTTGCGGATGGCAAGATTACCAAACTCCTCCCCCTTGTCTGTTTTCAACGCATGGATGGGACGTCCAAACTGCATGAAGACATAAGAGTAAAATGCGGTGAGAGTGGAGATAACGTCCGACTTTCGCCGCAACGGGAAGGTCCACACATAGTGCGCAAAATTATCAAGGATAACAAGGTAGTAAAGATAGCCCGTATTTCTTGCAATAGGAGAAGTCCAAACATCACTATGGATTAACTCAAACGGGTATGATGCGACGTGCGATGAAGTGCTAAACGAAAGACGAACATGTTTGCCAAGACGACAAGCATGACAAGTGTGATCGTCGATCTTATTACACGTGAAAGAAAAACTCCGAAGAATATGACAAAGTGTAACTGGGTTGGGATGTCCTAAACGAGCATGCCAGAGGTCCACTACGATGGAAAGCGCCATGGGTGCAGCGGCGGTGGAGGCGGACGAGTGGACCGGGTAGAGCTCGTCAGGGGTGTCACGTCGGTGGAGCACCATCCGCGTACATGCATCCTTAACAAAAAAGCCAAACATGTCAAATTCAACAGTGACGGGATTTTCACGTGTATAAGAACGAACAGAAACAAGATTTTTAATAAGGTCAGGAGAGACAAGTATGTTATATAACGATAATGGCATGGAATTGGATGGAAAAGCAGCATGACCAATATGTGTAATAGGAAGCGATGAACCGTAACCCACGGTGGTACGAGTGGAGGTATGGACGGGGTGAGCGGTGGGGAGGTGATGACCCACAAGTATAGGGGGTCAATCATAGTCCTTTCGATAAGTAAGAGTGTCGAACCCAACAAGTAGCAGAAGGAAATGACAAGTGGTTTTTCAGCAAGGTATTAACTGCAAGCACTAAAATATTTGGTAACAGGTAATTTCGTAGCAAGATAATTTGTAGCGAGCAAGTAACGGTAACAAAAGTGCAGCAAGGTAGCCCAATCCTTTTGAGGCAAAGGAGAAGCCAAAATGGTCTCTTATAATAAGAAAATGTTCTTGAGGGTACACGGGAATTTCACCATGTCATTTTCATCATGTTGGTTTGATTCGTGTTCGCTACTTTGATAATTTGATATGTGGGTGGATCGGTGATTAGGTCTTGTTCTTACTTGAACAAACCTCCTACTTATGATTAACTCCCTCGCAAGCATCCGCAACTACGAGAAAAGTATTAACATAAAATCTAACCATAGCATTAAACTTTTGGATCCAAATCGGTCCCTTACGAAGTAGTGCATAAACTAGGGTTTAAGTTTCTGTCACTCTAGCAACCCATCATCTAATAACTACTCCACAAGGAATTCCCTTAGGCCCAAATATGGTGAAGTGCCATGTAGTCGACGTTCACATGACACCACTAAGGGAATCACAACATACAAATCATCAAAATATCAAACACATATCAAGTTCACATGATTACTTGCAACATGAATTCTTCCGCGACCTCAAGAACAAAAGTAACTACTCACAAATGATAATCATGCTCAAGATCAGAGGGGTATTAAATAGCATAATGGATCTGAACATATAATCTTCCACCAAATAAACCATATAGTAATCAACTACAAGATGTAATCGACACTACTAGTCACCCATAAGTACCAATATAAGGTCCCGGTACAAAGATTGAACACAAGAGATGAACCAGGGTTTGAGAGGAGATGGTGTTGTTGAAGATGTTGATGGATATTGCCCTCCCAAAGACGGGAGAGTTGTTGGTGATGTCGATGGCGATGATTTCCCCCTCCAAGAGGGAAGTTCCCCCGGTGGAATCGCTCCGCCGGAGGGCAAAAGTACTCCTGCCCAAATTCCGCTTGAGACGGCGGTGCTCCGTACCGAAAGTCCTCCCCTTCTTTTTTCTCGGACAAAATGACTTATATAAGTACCAGAAGAGGGGCACCGGAGGTGGGCCGAGGAGGGCACAACCCACCAGGGCACGCCTGGGGGGCCTGGCGTGCCCAGGTGGGTTGTGCCCACCTGGTGGGCCTCCTCCGGTAGTTATTTGCTCCAGTATTTTTCATATATTGCAAAATAATTCTTCGTAAATTTTCAGCTCATTTGGAGATGTGCAGAATAGGTAACTCTGAGGTTGCTTTTGCAGGTCCAGAATTCCAGTTGCCGGCATTCTCCCTCTTTGTGTAAACCTTGCATATTATGAGATAAAATGCATTAGAATTGCTTCATAAAGCATTATTATGCATAAAAACATTATAAATAATAGTAGGAAAACATGATGCAAAATTGACGTATCAGGAGGTTATCGGGTTGGAAGACATATGAGTCGTAGCTCCAGTATCCATGTACTAGTCGCCGCCTACGGTGTAGTTTTGTGGCGTGGGAGCGAAGTGCAGTGCTGCTAGCAGCGGGGGATCCCAAGGCGCCGAAGGAAGCGCCGGTGCCGACGGCTGCGGCTGCGGTGGAGGCACCGCGAGGAGCGGAGGGAACCCACCGGCCTGAAGCAGCGGCCCATAGGGCGCTGGGTAGCCATAGGGCAGCGAAGGCGCGTACAGCTGCGGGGCCGCATGCAATGGCTGATGGGCCGCCGGGCGGGCCGACGGAGCCGTGGACGGGGGCGCATGGGACGGGCATGGAGTATGCGTGGACGACCCCCATCCACGGGTTCTGCCCAGCATGCCAAGGCGCCGGTTGGTACTACGGCTGCTGCTGGTGGGGCGCCCTCACAGGTGCCCGGTTCTTTGCTGCGCATGGCGGTCGCCTCGGCGATCGTGGGGACGGCTGCTGGGCCGGCGGCTATGGGAGAGGGAAGCCCGGTGGTGGTGGCGGCTGGTAGGTGCCCGGGTCGGGCCGTGGCTGAGGGGCCAAGGTGGGCGGGGCACCGTCGCTTGTAGTCCCGGCGATGAGGGCAGTATGGGTAGCCCGAGTGCATGTCATCTTCGTCCGTCGTTCCTCCAGTTTCAGGTACGCCACAACCTTGGGCAAGGTCGGGTTGGGGATGAGGGTGAGGTTGGAGGCGGCGTTCCCGAAATCCTTGTTCAAGCCGGCGGTGAGAGTACTGAGAAGAAGCTCATCGAGGACTGTCTCACCGAGGTCACGAAGCTCATCGGAGAGCTTCTTGAGTCGCATGCAATAGTCGTCAATGGACGAGTCGTGCTGCTGACACCCGAAGTACTCGCCGTGCAACAAAACCTTGCGCTGAAGCTTGTTGTCGGTGAAGAGGCCGTTCAGCTTGGTCCAGACGGCATGAGCATCATCCTTGTAGAGACCACCGTGTGGAAGAGGTCCTTCGAGATGGTGGCGCAGAACCAGCGGACGAGAATGGCGTTGATGGTCATCCACTCGTCATCGTTCACCATGAAGTGGGAGTCCACGGAGCCATCGATGTGATCCCGGAGATTGTACTCACGGAATACGAGGGAGAAGTACGTCTTCCAGGCATAGTATAGGTGGAGGTGTCAGAGTCAAGGATGACGGGAACCCGACCGAGGATTTTGAAGTCGCCGATGAGGACGGGATCGGGACCGGCGAACGGGTCGGTGCGGTTGGAGATGGATGAGTCGGGAGGTGCGGTGGCCATGGAGAGAAACAGCGGTGGCGGGAGGGATGGCGGCGGCTGCAAGGGAGGGCAGCGGCGGCGGGATGGGATGGCGGCGGCAGCTGTGGTGCAAGGGACAGCAGCGGCAACGTTATTGTTAGGGGGTAGGCGAAAGCTAGGGTGGGGGCGGCGGCGGCTTGGGGAAGACGCGGCAGCGGCAGCATGGTGTGGTGACGGCGATGATGATCGCGGCGGCGGCGGCGGCTAAGGGTTAGGGCAGAATCGAAGGTAAGATACCATTGTAGGATCGAAAGTATGTCTAGAGGGGGGGTGATTAGACTACTTGACCAAATAAAAATCTAGCCTTTTCCCAATTTTAAGTCTTGGCAGATTTTAGCAACTTAGCACAAATCAAGTAATCAACCTACACATGCAATTCTAAGAGTATAGCAGCGGAATGTAAAACAATTGCATATGAAGGTAAAGGAGGAGTTTGGAGGGAGCAAACGTAATGTAGACACGGAGATTTTTTATCCGTGGTTCCGATAGGTGGTGCTATCGTACATCCACATTTATGGAGACTTCAACCCACGAAGGGTAACGGTTGCACGAGTCCACGGAGGGCTCCACCACGAAGGGTCCACAAATAAGCAACCTTGTCTATCCCACCATGGCCATCGCCCACGAAGGACTTGCCTCACTAGGGTAGATCTTCACGAAGTAGGCGATCTCCTTGCCCGTACAAACTCCTTGGTTCAACTCCACAATCTTGACAGAGGCTCCCAAGTGACACCTAGCCAATCTAGGAGACACCACTCTCCAAAAGGTAATAGATGGTGTGTTGATGATGAAATCCTTGCTCTTGTGCTTCAAATGATAGTCTCCCCAACACTCAACTCTCTCTCATAGGATTGGATTTGGTATAAAGATGATTTGAGTGGAAAGCAACTTGGGTAAGGCTAGAGATCAAGATTTATGTGGTTGGAATGGAATATCTTGACCTCAACACAAGTGTAGGTGGTTCTCTCTCAGAAACTGTATGTTGGAAGTGTAGGCATGTTCTGATGGCTCTCTCCACGAATGAAGAGTGGGTGGAGGGGTATATATAGCCTCCACACAAAATCTAACCGTTACACACAATTCACCAAACTCGGTGGGACCGAATTATAAAACTCGGTCAGACCGATTTAGTTCAAAATGTGAACGTTAGGATTTTCGGTGGGACTGACGTGTCAACTCAGTGGGACCGATGTCGTTAGGGTTAGGGCATAACGAATCTCAGTGAGACCGATTACACAAACTCGGTGGGACTGATTTTGGTAATAGACAAACAGAGAGTTGGTCAGGCAAACTCGGTGGGACCGATTCGCTCATCTCCGTTAGACCGGAATGTTACGAAGGGGAAACAGAGAGTTTGCATAGCAATCTCGGTGGGACCGATCGCTCATCTCGGTTGGACCAAAACGTTACGAAGGGAAACAGAGAGGTTGCAATCCCATCTCGGTGAGACCGAGATCCCTATCAGTGAGACCGAAGTGACTAGGGTTTGTGGCAGTGGCTATGTCAAGTGAACTCGATGGTGGCGGATAGAAGATTTCAGTGGGGCCGAGTTTGACTTTTGGTTAGGGACATATGTGGATATGAGAAAGTAGTTGAGGGTTTTGGAGCATATCACTAATCATTTTGAGCAAGTAACTCATTAAGCAACACCTCACCCCCTTTTAATAGTACTGGCTTTTCCTATGGACTCAATGTGATCTTGGATCACTAAAAGTAAAATGTAGAGTCTTGTGCTTTGAGATTGATCCAATCTTTTGTCCTTAGCATTTTGATGGGTCCACTTTCTAATCCATGCCATGCCAATCATTGAGCTTTCCTGAAATATTTATCTTAAAATAGCATTATCTCAATGAGCTATATGTTGTTAGCAATTACCAAAACCACCCAGGGATAGTTGCACTTTCAATCTCCTCATTTTTGGTAATTGATGACAACATATAGATCAAAGCTTTGACAAATGATCATAAGATTGAAAAACATCGTCGCTTTGAGAAGTATGTGATAAGCAAGAGCTCCCCCTAAATTTGTGCATTATTTAAAATTTGCTTTTGAATGCAAATGCACAATCGATTAGGATCATGGGTTACTCTTCCATGTCACATACATCTTGGTGGAGCACTCAAAATGATAGAAATTAAAAGCATGCACTCATCACCAAGCAAGTGAATGATCATATATGAGATATAAAAGATAGTATCATCCAAACAAGCAATAAGGTAGCAAATGATCAACCACATGATCATACAAGTATCTCACACAAGCACACAATCAAAAAGTTCAACCAAAGGCAAAGAAGCAAAACACTCTCTCGAAGCCTATGATCTATACATATTTCTCCCCCTTTGGCAACAAGTTACCAAAAAGTTCAAATATCCATAGTACTATGCGTCTCTCAGGCTTGGTCTTCGGGAGGTGGTGTAGAGAGAACTCCAAGGACGAAGGCATCCGTGGATGTAGTTGGAGCTGGTGGAGTGGCTCTTTGGAGGTGGCATCGAGTCAGAATCGCTGGTGCTCATGTTGTAGCTCTAGAATCTCTCACTAGCACTGCAGCAGATCTCTGTCCTCTAGGCACTCGCTCAAATGCATCAGTAGTTGCCTTGCCTCTCTTCTCTTCTGCTTCCTCCTGAAGCTGCTCAACTGCTGTTTGAATCTCAGTTACCTTCAGATCAAGATCATAAAATTTGGTTTCTATGATCCTCTCCAAGCTCTCTGGTTTTGAGTCGTGGTGGCCAAGCCCTTCTCAATCCTCAGTGTAGACTGGATCAGATATGCAAGTTGATCTTGCTTGCTCTTCAGGAAAACTTGAGATGCCTCTTCAACACTTGGCATCTTGGCAGCTTTCTCAGCCTTTGCTTTGGCTCTCTTCTCCTGTGCTTGAACTGATGATGGTTCCTCCTCATTCATCACTACAGTGTTGTCTTCAAAATCAGGATGTAAGGGTAGATTCTCCTTATCCAACAGATATGTTCCTATGCCCATCTTGGAGTTGATGAGCTCCTGAATGTGTGGAGCATACCCACAACTTCTCTTCTGGTCAGCAGCAGTCCTCTTGATTGTTTCTACAATCAAACTCATAACCTTGAACTTCCGAGGGACATCAAAAAGCTGGATCAGGTTGATAGAATGCCCTCTGATCATCTTGTGATCTCCTGACTTGGGTAGCAGAGTGTGCCTAAGGATTGTGTTGATTGTAGGCAGAACATGCAACAAGAAATGTACAGATCCAAGCTTGTGAGTATCCAAAGCCTTATCTGGGATCTCCTTGTACATGTTTGCCATGGTGTTGTGGTCCTTCTTCTTGGTGGCATACACATCCAAGTCATCTTCATGTTCTTCAGGGGCATTTATCAGCTTGGCCCACTCCTCAACTGTGGATTGGTGTGACGCCCGGATAATTAGGCTACAGTAATCCCACGCTAATGATACCACGTCACCTCGGTTACTGTTGTTAATCTCGCAATGGTTCAAAAACGATTCAAATTCAAATTTAAAATAAAGACAAACATCAAAAGTTTTCAAACACTAAAACTAAAATGTTCAGAATGTGACATAATTAAATATACTAAATTAGGTACAACTTTTGTATTTTACCAAAACTAAAGTATTTATAAAATAAGAGAAAATAGAAAAGAAAAATAAGAAAAAGTAAAAGAAAACAAAACAAACAAACAAAAAAGAAAAGAAAGAGGAACCCCACCACTGGGCCAGTTGGCCCATCTGCTACCCAAACCGGCCCAGGTCGCCCTCCCCACTCCCCATATCCCCACCCCGGTCAAACCCTAAGCCGTAACCCCCCACTCGCCCTCACTACGCTCTCCCCCCGATCCGATCGAGATCGGGACTTGCCTCGTCGCCGCCCCACCGATGCCCGTCGTTACGACTCACCGGGCCACCTCACCGCTCGTCGAACGCATCCCCGCTGCGCCCTGACGACCACGCCTCCCCTCCCGGTGCTGCCCGACATCGTCTTCTCCGCGCCCATCGCCAGATCGCCAAGCGCCGCGCCTCCTCATTACCACCTCGCCGGACTGCCGCGTCGGAACGTCGTCCCCGTCCTCCTCCCCACGCCCACTGCCCCGTGCCCTACAGCCCCGGTGAGGCCCTCGGCCTCTCCTCCTCTCCTCCTCTCCCCGCGCTTACCGCGCCGTGCCGCGTCCCCCCCTGTGGTCTACAACCACCACCGCCGTTGCCTCCCCGCGTACTGCGCCAGCTCGCCGCCCAACCGCAGCCCCGCGCTGCCTACTGCCGCCGTCTGCCGCACGCGAGCAACCCACGCTGGCTCGCCCAGCCGCGACCCCCTTGCTCCGACCGGCCCGCAGCCCGCCGGAGCCACACGCCGGCGCCCCGCCTCATCCTGGCTCGCCTGTACCCCTTGTCACCCTTGGCCTCCGCTCTGTCCCACCCTGGTGCCGCCTTGCTCCCGCGCTGTGGCCAGCCCCTTGCTGCTGCTTTGCTCCCGGCCGTCGCACCGCGCCGCCCCCTACGTCCGCCTCCGCCTGTCGTGGCCGGCCGACGAGCCCCGCTGTGGCCACGGCCTTATCTCGCGTCCTGGCGGGCAGCTGATAACCCACAAGTATAGGGGATCAATTGTAGCCTCTTCCGATAAGTAAGAGTGTCGAACGCAACGAGGAGCTAATGGTAGAACAAATATTCCCTCAAGTTCTATCGACCACCGATACAACTCTCATACGCTTGACGTTCGCTTTACCTAGAACAAGTATGAAACTAGAAGTACTTTGTAGGTGTTTTTGGATAGGTTTGCAAGAAAATAAAGAGAGAGTAAATAAAAGCTAGGGGCTGTTTAGATAAAGACACAACTAAATTAGTTTTAGTAGAGAGCTTGTTGTCACGAGAAAGTTATTTGTCCCTAGGCAATCGATAACTAGACCGGTAATCATTATTACAATTTTATCTGAGGGAGAGGGATAAGCTAACATACTTTCTCTACTTGGATCGTATGCACTTATGATTGGAACTCTAGCAAGCATCCGCAACTACTAAAAATCATTAAGGTAAAATCCAACCATAGCATTAGAGTATCAAGTCCTCTTTATCCCATACGCAAACAACCTACTTACTCGGGTCTGTGCTTCTGTTCACTCACGCCACCCACTATAAGCAAATCATAAACATATTGCAAACCCTACAGCGGGAATCCCTCACGCTTGCGCGACATGGAGAGAACCATAGGACAACACCAATAATAGAACATGCAACTCAAACCAATCTTGATCATCAAATAGCCACTAGGACAAAACGGATCTACTCAAACATCATAGGATAGCCATACATCATTGGGAAATAATATATAGCGTTGAGCACCATGTTTAAGTAGAGATTACAGTGGGTAAGAGAGAGGTTGCACGCTGCATAGAGGGGGGAAGAGTTGGTGATGATGGCGGTGAAGTTGTTGGTGAAGATTGCGGTGATGATGATGGCCACGACGGCGTTCCGGCGCCACCGGAAGAGAAGGGGAGAGGGGTCCCCTTCGTCTTCTTCTTCCTTGACCTCCTCCCTAGATGGGAGAAGGGTTTCCCCTCTGGTCCTTGGCCTCCATGGCGTGGGAGGGGCGAGAGCCCCTCCGAGATTGGATCTATCTCTCTGTTTCTATCTATTTCTGCGTTCTCTCTGCTGCCTTTTCACCGTTTCTTTTATATCCGGAGATCCATAACTCCAATTGGACTGAAACCTTCGCCGTGATTTCTTTTCCAAAAATTAGCTTTCTTGCGGTCGAAGAAGGGCATCAACCGCCTTACGGGTGGCCCATGAGGGTGGGGGGCGCGCCCTCCTAGTACGGGCGTGGGCCCCTGCCTCGTGGCCACCTCGGACATCGTTTCGCGTTGATCTTTCTCCCAGATTTTCCAAATATTCCAAAAATAAGCTCCGTCTGTTTTTATCCCGTTTGGACTCCGTTTGATATGGATATTCTGCGAAAGAAAAAACATGCAACAGACATGAACTAGCACTGGGCACTGGATCAATATGTTAGTCCCGAAAATAGTATAAAAAGTTGCCAAAAAGTATATGGAAGTTGTAGAATATTGGCATGGAACAATCAAAAATTATATATACGACGGAGACGTATCAGCATCCCCAAGCTTAATTCCTGCTCGTCCTTGAGTAGGTAAATGATAAAAAAGATAATTTTTGATGTGGAATGCTACCTAGCATAATCTTGATCATATGTCTAATCATGGCATGAATATTAAGACACGAGTGATTCAAAGCAATAGTTTATCCTTTGACATAAAACAATAATACTTCAAGCCTACTAATAAAGCAATCATGTCTTTTCAAAATAACATGGCCAAAGAAATTTATCCCTACAAAATCATATAGTCTGGCTATGCTCCATCTTCACCACACAAAATATTCACATCATGCACAACCCCGATGACAAGCCAAGCAATTGTTTCATACTTTTGATGTTCTCAAACCTTTTCAACTTTCATGCAATACATGAGCGTGAGCCATGGACATAGCATTATAGGTGGAATAGAATATGATGGTGGAGGTTGTATGGAGAAGACAAAAAGGAGAAAGTCTCACATCAACTAGGCGTATCAACGGGCTATGGGGATGCCCATCAATAGATATCAATGTGAGTGAGTAGGGATTGCCATGCAACAGATGCACTAGAGTTATAAGTGTATGAAAGCTCAAACTGGAAACTAAGTGGGTGTGCATCCAACTTGCTTGCTCATGAAGACCTCGGGCGTTTGAGGAAGCCCATCATCGGAATATACAAGCCAAGTTCTATATTGAAAATTCCCACTAGTATATGAAAGTGATAACTCAAGAGACTCTCTATATGAAGAACATGGTGCTACTTTGAAGCACAAGTGTGGTAAAAGGATAGTAACATTGCCCTTCTCTCTTTTCTCTCATTTTTTATTTTCTTTTTTTATTTTCTTTTTTTGGTGGGCTTCTTTGGCCTCTCTTTTTTATTTGGGCTTCTTTGGCCTCTTTTATTTTTCATAAAGTCCGGAGTCTGATCCCGACTTATGGGGGAATCATAGTCTCCATCATTCTTTCCTCACTGGGAATGCTCAAATAATGATGATCATCACACTTTTATTTACTTACAACTCAATAATACAACTCGATATCTAGAACAAATATATGACTCTATATGAATGCCTCCGGCGATGTACCGGGATGTGCAATGATCTAGCATAGCAAAGATATCAAAAAACGGACAAGCCATGAAAATATCATGCTAGCTATCTTACGATCATGCAAAGCAATATGATAATGAATGCTCAAGTCATGTATATGATGATGATGGAAGTTGCATGGTGAAAGTGCAACTATCCCTAGGTGGTTTTGGTAATTCATAACAACATATAGCTCATTGAGCTAATACTATTCCAAGATGAATATTTCAGGAAAGCTCAATGAATGGCATGGCATGGATGATGAAAGTCGATCCCTCAAAATATTAAGGACAAAGGATTGGCTCAAGCTCAAAAGCTCAAGACTCTACATTTTACATTTTAGTGATCCAAGATCACATTGAGTCTATAGGAAAAGCCAATACTATCAAGAAGGGATGAGGTGTTGCTTAATGAGCCTCTTGCTCCATGTGCTAAGTGATATGCTCCAAAACACTCCACTACTTTCTCACATCCACATATGACCTAAACCCAAAGTCAAACTCGGCCCTACCGATTCTTTCCATCCGGCGCCACCGAATTCAGATGTCATAGCCACTGCCACAAACCCTAGGCAAATCGGTTTCACCGATAGGGATCTCGTTCTCACCGAGATGGGATTGTAATCTCTCTGTTTCCCTTCGTAACGCGTTTGGTCTAACCAAGTGAGCGATCGGTCCCACAGAGATTACAATGTAAACTCTCTGTTTCCGTTTTGTAACTTTTAGGTCTCACCGAAAGAGTGAATCGGTCCCACCGAGTTTACCTGACCAACTCTCTGGTTAGCTAATTACCAAAATCGGTCTCACCGAGTTTGTGTAATCGGTCTCACCGAGATTACATTATGCCGTAACCCTAACCATATCGGTCCTACCGAGATGCATGTCAGTCCCACCGAAAACACTAACGGTCACTAGGTTTACTAAATCGGTCCGACCGAGTTTGATGATTCGGTCCCCCCGAGTTTGGTAAATTGTGTGTAACGGTTAGATTTTGTGTGGAGGCTATATATACCCCTCCACCTCCTCTTCATTCGTGGAGAGAGCCATCAGAACAAACCTACACTTCCAACTTACATTGCGAGAGAGAACCACCTACTCATGTGTTGAGGCCAAGATATTCCATTCCAACCATATGAATCTTGATCTCTAGCCTTCGCCAAGTTGCTTTCCACTCAAATCTTCTTTCCACCAAATCCAAATCCTATGAGAGAGAGTTGAGTGTTGGGTAGACTATCATTTGAAGCACAAGAGCAAGGAGTTCATCATCAACACACCATTTGTTACTTCTTGGAGAGTGGTGTCTCCTAGATTGGCTAGGTGTCACTTGGGAGCCTCCGACAAGATTGTGGAGTTGAACCAAGGAGTTTGTAAGGGCAAGGAGATCCCCTACTTCGTGAAGATCTACCGCTAGTGAGGCAAGTCCTTCGTGGGCGACGACCATGGTGGGATAGACAAGGTTGCTTCTTCGTGGACCCTTCGTGGTGGAGCCCTTCGTGGACTCGCGCAACCGTTACCCTACGTGGGTTGAAGTCTCCATCAACGTGGATGTACGATAGCACCACCTATCGGAACCACGACAAAAACATCCGTGTCTCCAATTGCATTTGAATCCTCCAAACCCTTCCCTTTACATTCTTGCAAGTTGCATGCTTTATTTTCCGCTGCCAATATACTCTTTGCATGCTTGCTTGAATTGTGTGAAGATTGCTTGACTTGTTCAAAGATAGCTAAAATCTGCCAAAGTCTAAAATTGGGAAAAGGTTAGGTTTTTATTGGTCAAGTAGTCTAATCACCCCCTCTAGACATACTTCAAGGTCCTACAAGTGGTATCAGAGCTTTGGTCTCCATTTGCTTTGATTTCCATAGATTTTGGTGGTCATAGCCTTGGTTTCACAACCTAGGAGAGTATGGCATCTAGAGAGGGAAATTATCATCGTAGAGGTCCTTACTTTGATGGCACTAATTTTGCAAGTTGGAAGCATAAGATGAAAATGCATATTCTCGGACATAACCCCGCTGTTTGGGCTATTGTGTGTATTGGCTTGCAAGGTGAATTCTTTGATGGGAGAGAACCGAACCGTGAAGCTAGTCTTGGAAGAGTTGAAGATGTTGCAATACAACGCTCAAGCTTGTGATATCCTCTTCAATGGATTGTGCCCCGAAGAATTCAACAAAATCAGCCGTCTTGAGAATGCAAAGAAAATTTGGGATACTTTGATCGATATGCATGAAGGTACCGACTTTGTCAAGGAATCCAAGTTGGATGTGCTCCAAAGTCAGCTTGACAAGTTCAAAATGAAGGATGGTGAAGGTGTCGCTGAAATGTACTCTAGGCTTGCTCTTATCACAGATGAGATTGCCGGCTTAGGAAGTGAAGAGATGACCGATAGATTCATCATCAAGAAGATCCTAAGAGCATTGGATGGAAAATATGATACCGCGTGCACATTGATCCAAATGATGCCCAATTACAAAGATCTGAACCCTACGGAAGTCATTGGAAGAAATTGCTCATGAGATGTCACTCAAGGATAAGGAGGAATTTCACAACAAGTCGAGTGGTGCTTACAAAGCCTCATGTGAAGCCCCCACATCATCAAGTGAGAAACAAACCTTCAATGAAGAATTGAGCTTAATGGTGAAGAACTTCAACAAATTCTACAAGAGTAGAAGCAAAGAAAGAAGCTCTAAGTCAAGGTCCTACAATGATAAAAGATCTTCTAGTCGAGAGCGCAATTGCTACAATTGTGGGAGACCGGACACTATTCCAATGAGTGTACGGTACCCTACAAAAGAAGAGAAGATTCTCCCAAGAGAAGAAGTAGAAGAGAAGAATCACCACCAAGAGAGAGAAGGAGTAGAAATGATCGAAGACCCTCACGGAGAAGCAAGGATTCGGAAAGGAAGGACAAGTCATCAAAGAGCTACACAAAACGAAGACATCAAGCTCATGTTGGTGAATGGGTATCCGGCTCCGACTCCGACCATCACTCCGAGAGAAGCTATCACTCCGAATCCGAATACACTCAAGATGGAGGTGTTGCCGGTCTAGCACTTGTATCAACCAACTCCTACGACATATTTGAATCACCAAATGAAGGAATTGGTAGATGCTTCATGGCCAAAGGTCCTAAGGTAACACACCCTGAGTATGTTGATTCTGATGTTGATGAAGATGACTTGCTAAGTGATGATGATTTACTTGTTGACAACTCTAGTGGTGAATACTATGATGAAACGTCAATTAATCATGCTAATCAAGTTGAAACGAATGACAACGATAAGGAGAAAATTGAGCGTCTAACTAAAGAACTAAACACTCTTAAGTTAGCTCATGAAACTATCTTTGAAGATCATCGAGAACTTTTAAGGGCTCATGAGAAGTTACGCTTTGAAAAGCTCAATCTTGAGCAAGAGCATGAGTTCCTAAAAGCGATCAATGATGATATTCGTAAGAAAGTTCTTCTTACATTGCCAAGCGTTTACTCTTATCTACTTACATGCCTCAAGTCAAGTCTAGTAACAAGAACAAGAAAGATTCTTCGTCTAGTAGTAACAATAATAATGCTAAATCCACTATTTTTGCTTCTAGTAGTTATCTTGATTCCACTAATGATCCTCTTAGCCAAGTTACACTTGAGCAAGAAAACAGCTTATTGAAGGGAATTATAGAGAAAGGTGTATACAAGAGTCTTGCCGGGAGTAAGAAGTTTGAGGAAATTATGCATAAGCAAGGAAGGCCTTTGGAAGAATCAAGGTGTTGGTTTTGAACGAAAGTTCAATGCCAATGGAGTTGAGTGGGAAGAAGATCAATACCCCAAGACGAAGTTTGTTCCTCAACAAGATAAGTATGATCCTACTTCCTTCAAGGGAACACAAGAACAAGATGATCTTCCATCACAAGACCACAAGAACAAAGGCAAGGACAAGCTTCAAGAGGAAATTGATGCATTTGAAGAAGCACTTAAGGCCTTGGTCAAGTGGATTCCCAAGACTACGTCAAGTTCTACTTCATCAAGTACAACTACTACACCAAGGATTCCCATCAAGATGATGTGGATCCCGAAGAAGAAGAACTAGAGAGTTCTTGAGGGTGACTCCGCCAACATTCTTCACTCATATCATTATGGCAAGGACAAGTGCAATCAACTTCCATATCTTGCACTAGTTCAAGGAGTCACAAACCCTCATGTCGGAAAGGCAAGTGACAAGGTAACCAAATGTTTTCATGGACATCATTTTGTGTGTGCATCACTCTATGTCTATGGATATCCTTGTTTGTTCCTTGTGGGACTAACCCATGTAGGTATTGAAAGTGAAACTCACTCAAAAGGATTGCTCCAAACGATCTACATCAACATTGAGCATCCACATCTTCAACACCTACATGAAGTCATCATCGACAAAACCCAAGGTTAGTTCATCCCTCTAAGGGGGGATCTCACTTCTAGGGGGAGCTTAACTCTAAGAATTGAGTCAAAGCAACTCTAATGATGTGAACACATAAATGCTTTATGTAAAAGTGGAAACCCCACTTGAGCTTAAACGATGAGTATGACCTATGATCAAATGTTCTCATTTGACTCCTAAGTCAATATACTCATATATAGATGACCTAGTCATCACCAATTGTTTGATAGATGCTAGAATTGGTTGTGCATGATTTGTCACATATTTCATTTGTCATCTTATTGTGTGAGCATGTTGGTTGCATATTTACTCATTCGAGGACATCCACTTGTTGTTTTGATTGATTGGCTTCTTTTTCTTTGGCCAAGTGGATGGACAAGAATGCCTAAGAACCTTCTCTAGCTATCTATGCTTTTCTCGTCTCAAACTCTATTCATGCTACATCACAAAATTTGATCAAGTCAGATTCGAACCACTCTGTGTGAGGAGCACTCGGAGTCCCCGATTCGTCATAGACTTAAACTTCCAAAACTTCTTTGTGATTTTCGGTCTGACCGATTACTCCATTTCGGTCATACCGAGATAACTAAGTTGATCTAGGTATTCATCTCGGTGCAACCGATTTGTACTTTTCGGTCACACCGAGTTGCTATAACTATTCATAGTTTTGCATCTCGGTGCCACCGAGTTGTACCACTCGGTCAGACCGACAGGGTCGGGCTATATATACGCACATGCAAAATTTGGAAAACTTTCTCCGAATCTTCTCGCCCGCGCATAGCTCGCTCTGCCAACTTGGTCTACGGATCGTCGACTTCGTCGCCAGCTGCCTCCTGTCGCTGGTCTCCGCCGCCGTCAACGGAATTCTCCTCCGCCGTTGCCGCCGTAGCGAGTTCCCGCCGAACTAGGGTATGAACTGGATCACAGTGCTTTCCTCATCCGATTCTCAGCACATTGTGTTCATTATGCATCTTGCCATGACTGAAACACTCCTATCCAGTCAAATCAATCCTTAGAATAGTTGCAATTCGAAAATTTAGGGATAGGTTTCCGCCGAAACCATCTCGGACCCACTGAGTTGAAAAACTCGGTCCCACCGATTTGGCTAATGCCATTGCACTAGTAAGTCTCGGTCTGACCGAGAATTGCTAATCGGTGTGACCGATTTCCGAACTTTGTGAAACCCTAGCAGTCTCAATGCCACCGAACTATGACTCGGTCTGACCGAGTTCACTTGTTTAGGTTCCAAAACTGCTTCGGTATCACCGAGTTTGAAAATCGGTAGATCCGAAATGTTTTCAGTGGCAAACTAAAACTAAGTTTTTTGAATCATTCTTTTGCAAAAAGCTCTGCATTTTGTGATGCTCATCCACTCTACCTCATCTATAACTATTCATGTGGTCAGCGATCGGTTGAACAGCATGTCAGATCAAAGTGATAGCCAGAACAAATCTGAAGAGCAGATCCAATTGAGCGAGGGCACTAGTCCCTCAAGCAGCTCAGATGAGGGGAGCAGAAGCACTCCGAGCAATTTTCCCAAGGCCGCCACAAGGACAAGAAATAAGAAGACCTCAGAGTCTGAGGATGAGGATTATGTGGCAGTTGAGGATGAGGCAAGCTCCAAGAAGAAAGTGCTCAAAAGGGAGTTCAGCTCATCTGCAGTGAAGCCTGGTTTGAAAATCAAAAGGCCAGCATGTAGACAACCAATGTCCAAAGCCAGAGTGTCTACTCAAGCTCCTTTGGATTCTCAACCCAAAGAGCCTGTTTCTACAGAGGGAAAGAAAAGGAAAGAAAGGGTCAAGAAGACCATGGCAAGAGTGATTGGGAAGCCTTCCATGATGGAAGAGGAGGAAGAAGAAGAGGTTGCAGAACCAGCACCCAAGGCACAAAAGCTGATGGGTGATGCTATCAAATCAGGGGCTGCAACTTCCAAGCCCAAAGCTACCCCCAAGTCCAAGAATGCACCCAAGAGGAATACCAGGACCATACCAGTAGCGGAAAAGAACAAGGCCCCAATGCGTGAGGTAGATGCTGAGGAAGATGAAGAAGGGCAGGTCCTAAGGAAGCTCAAACCCAAGATCCCAGACCAGAATGATGCTCATCCTGTGGCTGAAAACATGAAGATCAGGAGAGAAAATGGGTTGAGGCTATGGAGAGAGTCAGATCCATATGCCACGAGGAGAAGGACTGCTGTGGACTACAGGTTCCACACCAAGGAGCAGCATGACTTTTATGAGACTATCTTGCTAGATAAGAAGCCCATAGTTTACGATATGAGATGGGTCAACTGGACCTACATGAAGGAGAATGCAGAACACTACCCTGGAGTATATGACAACTTCAGTGCATGTGGAGTTGCTGATTTTGTTGGGCAGAAGCTCACCAACTGGAACGATGAACTCATCATGCAATTCTACTCCACAACACATTTCTATCCAGATGGCAGGATAGTGTGGATGTCAGAAGGAACCAGATATCAGTCTACCGTAGAGGAATGGGAAAGTTTGATCAATGCCCCAAAGGAAAGTCAGGATGACCTGGACATTTATGGTAAGAAGAAAATGGATCATAACTCAATGTCACACATGTACAAGGAGATCCCAGATGATGCACTTGAGACCTTCAAGTTTGGATCAGTCCATTTTCTGCTGTCAGGGCTGCCTACGATCAACTGGATCTTAAGGCATACTCTATTCCCAAATTAGGTGACCATAACATGATGAAGGAAATATGCCCTAGAGGCAATAATAAAGTTATTATTTATTTCCTTATATCATGATAAATGTTTATTATTCATGCTAGAATTGTATTAACCGGAAACATAATACATGTGTGAATACATAAACCTCTGAGTGTCACTAGTATGCCTCTACTTGACTAGCTCGTTAATCAAAAGATGGTTATGTTTCCTAACCATGAACAAGGAGTTGTTATTTGATTAACGGGATCACATCATTGGTTGAATGATCTGATTGACATGACCCATTCCATTAGCATAGCACCTGATCGTATAGTTTGTTGCTAGTGCTTTTCTTCATGACTTATACATGTTCCTATGACTATGAGATTATGCAACTCCGTTTGCACGAGGAACACTTTGGGTGCTACCAAGCGTCACAACGTAATCGGGTGATTATAAAGGTACATTACAGGTGTCTCCGAAGGTACATGTTGGGTTGGCATATTTCGAGATTAGGATTTGTCACTCCGATTGTCGGAGAGGTATCTCTGGGCCCTCTCGGTAATGCACATCACATAAGCCTTGCAAGCATTGCAACAATGTGTTAGTTGTGAGATGATGTATTACGAAACGAGTAAAGAGACTTGCCGGTAACGAGATTGAACTAGGTATTGGATACCGACGATCGAATCTCGGGCAAGTAACATACCGATGACAAAGGGAACAACGTATGTTGTTATGCGGTCTGACCGATAAAGATCTTCGTAGAATATGTAGGAGCCAATATGGGCATCCAGGTCCCGCTATTGGTTATTGACCGAGAATAGTTCTAGGTCATGTCTACATAGTTCTCGAACCCGTAGGGTCCGCACGCTTAACGTTTCGATGACAGTTCATAATGAGTTTAAAAGTATTGATGCACCGAAGGTTGTTCGGAGTCCCGGATGTGATCACGGACATGACGAGGAGTCTCGAAATGGTCGAGACATAAAGATTGATATATTGGAAGCCTACATTTGGACATCGGAAGGGTTCCGAGTGAAATCGGGAATTTACCTGAGTACCGGGAGGTTACCGGAACCCCCCGGGAACTACATGGGCCATAGTGGGCCTTAGTGGAAAGGAGAAAGGGCCAGCCCTAGGTGGCTGCGCGCCCCCCCCCTTCCCCTAGTCCTATTAGGACTAGGAAAGGTGGGCCGGCCCCCTCTCTCTCCTCCTCAGAATCCTAATCCAACTAGGATTGAGGGGGAATCCTACTCCGGAGGGAGTAGGACTCCTTGCGCCTCCCCCTTGGGCGGCCACCTCCCCTTGGCTCCTTTATATCACGGGGCAGGAGCACCCCAAGACACACAAGTTGATCTACGGATCTTTCCTTAGCCGTGTGCGGTGCCCCTTCCACCATATTCCACCTCGGTCATATCGTCATGAGCTTAGGCGAAGCCCTGCCGGAGAAGTCATATCGTCGCGGAGCTTAGGCGAAGCCCTGCGTCGGTGGAGCATCAACATCGTCACCACGCCGTCGTCTTGTGGAACTCATCCCGACACTTTGCTGGATCGGAGTCAGGGGATCGTCATCGAGCTGAGCGTGTGCGAGAACTTCCGGAGGTGCCGTGACGTTCGGTACTTGGATCGGTTGGATCGTGAAGAAGTACGACTACTTCCTCTACGTTGCGTCAACGCTTCCGTTGCTGGTCTACGAGGGTACGTAGACAACACTCTCATCTCATTGCTATGCCATCACCATGGTCTTGCGTGATCGTAGGAAATTTTTGAAATTACTGCGTTCCCCAACAGTGGCATCCGAGCCTGGTTTTATGCGTTGATGTCATATGCACGAGTAGAACACAAGTGAGTTGTGGACGATACAAGTCATACCGCCTACCGGCATGTCATACTTTGGTTCAGCGGTATTGTTGGACGAGACGATCCGGACCAACCTTACGCAGACGCTTCACGAGACCGGTTCCCTCGGCGTGCTTTGCACATAGATGGCTTGCGGAAGACTGTCTCTCCAACTTTAGTTGAACCGAGTGGCTACGCCGGTCCTTGAGAAGGTTAAAGCGGAGTCTATTTGACAAACTATCGTTGTGGTTTTGATGCGTAGGTAAGAACGGTTCTTGCTCAGCCCGTAGCAGCCACGTAAAACTTGCAACAACAAAGTAGAGGACGTCTAACTTGTTTTGCAGGGCATGTTGTGATGTGATATGGTCAAGGCGTGATGCTATATTTTATTGTATGAGATGATCATGTTTTGTAACCGAGTTATCGGCAACTGGCGAGAGCCATATGGTTGTCGCTTATTGTATGCAATGCAATCGCGATGTAATGCTTTACTTTATTACTAAGCGGTAGTGATAGTCGTGGAAGCATAAGATCGGCGAGGCGACAACGATGCTACGATGGAGATCAAGGTGTCGGCGCCGGTGGCGATGGTGATCATGGCGGTGCTTAGCGATGGAGATCACAAGCACAAGATGATGATGACCATATCATATCACTTATATTGATTGCATGTGATGTTTATCCTTTATGCATCTTATCTTGCTTTGATTGACGGTAGCATTATAAGATGATCTCTCACTAAAATTATCAAGAAGTGTTCTCCTGAGTATGCACCGCTGCGAAAGTTCTTCGTCTTTGAGACACCACGTGATGATCGGGTGTGATAGGCTCTACGTTCAAATACAACGGGTGCAAAACAGTTGCGCAGCGGAATACTTAGGTTAAACTTGGCGAGCCCCGCATATAACAGATATGGCCTCGGAACACGGAGACCGAAAGGTCGGCGTGCATCATATAGTAGATATGATCAACATAGTGATGTTCACCATTGAAACTACTCCATCTCACGTGATGATCGGACATGGTTTAGTTGATTTGGATCACGTAATCACTTAGATGACTAGAGAGATGTCTGTCTAAGTGGGAGTTTTAATATGATTAATTAAACTTAAATTTATCATGAACTTAGTCCCGGTAGTATTTTGCAAATTATGTTGTAGATCAATAGCTCGCGTTGTTGCTTCCCTATGTTTTTATATGTGTTCCTAGAGAAAATTGTATTGAAAAATGTTAGTAGCAATGATGCGGATTGGATCCGTGATCCGAGGTTTATCCTCATTGCTGCCAGAAGAATTATGTCCTTGATGCACCGCTAGGTGACAGACCTATTGCACGAAAGCAGATGCGCGTTATGAACGTTTGACTAGCTCAATATGATGACTACTTGATAGTTTAGTGCACCATGCTTAACAGCTTAGAATCGGGACTTCAAAGACGTTTTGAGCGTCATGGACCATATGAGATGTTCCAGGAATTGAAGTTAATATTTCAAGCAAATACCGAGTTGAGAGATATGAAGTCTCCAACAAGTTCTATAGCTAAAAGATGGAGGAGAATCGCTCAACTAGTGAGCATGTGCTCAGATTATGCAGGTACTTCAATTGCTTGAATCAAGTGGGAGTTAATCTCCCAGATAAGATAGTGATTGATAGAATTCTCTAGTCACCATCACTAAGTTACTAGAACTTCATGATGAACTATAGTATGCAAGGGATGACGAAATAGATTCTCGAGCTCTTCGCGATGCAAAAATCGGCGAAGGTAGAAATCAAGAAAAACATCAAGTGTTGATGGTTGACAAGACCACTAGTCTCAAGGAAAAGGGCAAAGGGAAGAAGGGGAACTTCAAAAGGAACGGCAAGCAAGTTGCTGCTCGAGTGAAGAAGCCCAAGTGCGGACCTAAGCACGAGACTAAATACTTTTGCTGCAATGGAACTGGTCACCGGAAGCGGAACTACCCCTGAATATTTGGTGGATAAGAAGGATGGCAAAGTGAACAAAGGTATATTTGATATACAGATTATTGATGTGTATTTTACTAGTGTTCATAGCAACCCCTCGGTATTTGATCTGGTATAGTTGCTAAGAGTAGTGACTCAAAGCGGAGTTGCAGAATGAGCAGAAACTAGTTGAAGGGGAAGTGACGATGAGTGTTGGAAATAGTTCCAAGATTGATATGATCATCATCACACACTCCCTATATTTTCGAGATTAGTGTTAAAAGCCAAATAAATGTTATTTAGCGTTATGCGTTGAGCATAAAAATGATTTGATCATGTTTATTGCAATACGGTTATTCATTTAAGTAAGAGAATAAATTGTTGTTCTGTTTACATGAATAAAACCTTATATGATTACACACCCAATGAAAATGGTTCATTGGATCTCGATCATAGTGATACACATATTCATAATATTGAAACCAAAAAGGATGCAAAGTTAATAATGATAGTGCAACTTATTTGTGGCACCTTGCCGTTTAGGTCATATTGGTGTAAAGCGCATGAAGAAAAATCCATCTTTGATGGACTTTTGGAATCACTTGATTTTGAATCATTTGATGCTTGCGAACCGTGCACATTGGGCAAGATGACTAAAACTCCGTTCTCGGAACCATGGAACAAGCTCTTGACTTATTGGAAATAATACATACCGATGTATGCGATTCAATGAGTGTTGATGCTCGTGGCAAGTATCATTATTTTCTGACCTTCACAGATGATTTGAGCAGATATGCGTATATCTTCTTGATGAAACATAAGTCTGAAGTAGTTGAAAAGTTCAAAGAATTTCAGAGTGAAGTAGAAAATCATCGTAACAAGAAAATAAAGTTTCGCGATCTGATCGTGGAGATGAATATTTGAGTTACGAGTTTGGTCTTCAACTAAAACAAAGTGGAATAGTTTCACAGCTCACGCCACCGGAACACCACAACGTTATGGTGTTCGAACATCGTAACCGTACTTTATTTTGATATGGTGCGATCAATGATGTCTCTTACCGATTTACCAATATCGTTTTGGGGTTATGCATTAGAGACAGCTGCATTCACGTTTAATAGGGCACCATCTAAATCCGTTGAGGCGACACCGTATGAACTATGGTTTAAACAGTAAAACCTAAGTATGCGTTTCTTAAAGTTTGGAGTTGTGATGCTTATGTGAAAAAGTTTTCACCGATAAGCTCGAACCCAAATCGGAGAAGTGCGTCTTCATAGAATACCCAAAGGTAACTATTGGGTACACCTTCTATCACAAGATCCGAAGGCAAGTTATTCGTTGCTAAGGTGGATCCTTTCTAGAGAAGAAGTTTCTCTCGAAAGAAGTGAGTGGGAGGAAAGTAGAACTTGATGAGGTAATTGTACCTTCTCCTTATTGGAAAGTAGTTCATCACGTAAATCAGTTCAGTGATTCCTACACCAATTAGTGAGGAAGTTAATGATGATGATCATAAAACTTGAGATCAAGTTGCTACCAAACCTCGTAGGTCTTCTAGAGCAAAATCCGCACTGTAGTGAATGCGGTAATCGTGTTACGGAAGTCATGTTACTAGACCATGATGAACCTCACGAACTATGAGGAAGCGATGATGAACCCAGATTCAGCGAAATGGCTTGAGGCCATAAAATCTGAGATAGGATCCATATATGAGAACAAAGTGTGGACTTTGGTTGACTTGCTCGATGATCAGCAAGTCAAGTTAAATAAATGGATCTTCAAGAGGAAGACAGATGATGATAGTAGTGTTACTATCTACAAAGCTCGACTTGTCGCAAAAAGGTTTTCGACAAGTTCAAAGTGTTGACTACAATGAGATTTTCTCAAAAATGTAGGCGATTCTTAAGTCTGTCCGAATCATGTTAGCAATTGTCACATTTTATGAAATCTGGCAAATGGATGTCAAAACTACATTCTTTAATGGATTTATTAAAGAAGAGTTGTATATGATGCAACGGAAGGTTTTGTCAATCCTAAAAGGAGCTAACAAAATGTGCAAGCTCCAAATGATCCATCTATGGACTGGTGCAAGCATCTCGGAGTTGGAATAAACGCTTTGATAGTGTGATCAAAGCATATGGTTTTATCTGAGACTTTTGGAGAAGCTTGTATTTACAAGAAAGTGAGTGGGAGCACTACAACATTTACGATAAGTATATGTGAATAACATATTGTTGATCGGAAATAATGTAGAATTATTCGCAAAGCATAAAGGAGTATTTGAAAGGAGTTTTTCAAAGAAGGACCTCGGTGAAGCTGCTTACATATTGAGCATCAAGATCTATAGAGATGGATCAAGACGCTTGATAAGTTTTTCAATAAATACATACCTTGTCAAGATTTTGAAGTAGTTCAAAATGGAACAGTCAAAGAAAAGTTCTTGCCTGTGTTACAAAGGTGTAAAATTGAGTAAGACTCAAAACCCGACCACGGCAGAAGATAGAAAGAGAATGAAAGACATTCCATATGACTCAGCCATAGGTACTAAAAAAGTATGCTATGCTATGTACAACACCTATTGTATACCTTGCTCTGAATTTAGCAAGGAGTACAATAGTGATCTAGGAGTAGATCACTTTGGACATTGGTCAAGAACATCCTTAGTGAGGACTAAGGAAATATTTCTCGATTATGGAGGTGATAAAAGAGCCCGTCGTAAAGAGTTACATCGGTGCAAGCTTTTACACTGATCCAGATGACTCTAAGTCTCAATCTGGATACATATTGAAAGTGGGAGCAATTAGCTAGAGTAGCTCCGTGCGAGAGCATTGTAGACATAGAATATTTGCAAAATACATACGACTCACGAATGTAGCGGACCCGTTGACTAAGCTTCTCTCACGAGCAAAACATGATCATCCCTTAGTACTCTTTGGGTGTTAATCACATAGCGATGTGAACTAGATTATTGACTCTAGTAAACCCTTTGGGTGTTGGTCACATGACGATGTGAACTATGGGTGTTAATCACATACAGATGTGAATATTAGTGTTAAATCACATGATGATGTGAACTAGATTATTGACTCTAGTGCAAGTGGGAGACTGAAGGAAATATGCCCTAGAGGCAATAATAAAGTTATTATTTATTTCCTTATATCATGATAAATGTTTATTATTCATGCTAGAATTGTATTAACCGGAAACATAATACATGTGTGAATACATAAACCTACTGAGTGTCACTAGTATGCCTCTACTTGACTAGCTCGTTAATCAAAAGATGGTTATGTTTCCTAACCATGAACAAGGAGTTGTTATTTGATTAACGGGATCACATCATTGGTTGAATGATCTGATTGACATGACCCATTCCATTAGCATAGCACTTTTGATCGTATAGTTTGTTGCTAGTGCTTTTCTTCATGACTTATACATGTTCCTATGACTATGAGATTATGCAACTCCCGTTTGCCCGAGGAACACTTTGGGTGCTACCAAACGTCACAACGTAACTGGGTGATTATAAAGGTACATTACAGGTGTCTCCGAAGGTACATGTTGGGTTGGCATATTTCGAGATTAGGATTTGTCACTCCGATTGTCTGGAGAGGTATCTCTGGGCCCTCTCGGTAATGCACATCACATAAGCCTTGCAAGCATTGCAACTAATGTGTTAGTTGTGAGATGATGTATTACGAAGCGAGTAAAGAGACTTGCCGGTAACGAGATTGAACTAGGTATTGGATACCGACGATCGAATCTCGGGCAAGTAACATACCGATGACAAAGGGAACAACGTATGTTGTTATGCGCGGTCGACCGATAAAGATCTTCGTAGAATATGTAGGAGCCAATATGGGCATCCAGGTCCCGCTATTGGTTATTGACCGAGAATAGTTCTAGGTCATGTCTACATAGTTCTCGAACCCGTAGGGTCCGCACGCTAACGTTTCGATGACAGTTCATAATGAGTTTAAAAGTATTGATGCACGAAGGTTGTTCGAGTCCGGATGTGATCACGGACATGACGAGGAGTCTCGAAATGGTCGAGACATAAAGATTGATATATTGGAAGCCTACATTTGGACATCGGAAGGGTTCCGAGTGAAATCGAATTTACCGAGTACGGGAGGTTACGGAACCCCGGGAACTACATGGGCCATAGTGGGCCTTAGTGGAAAGGAGAAAGGGCCAGCCCTAGGTGGCTGCGCCCCCCCCCCCATTCACTATTCCGATTAGGAGTAAGAAAGGTGGGCCGGCCCCCTCGCGCTCTTTCCCCCTCCCGGAATACTAATCCAACTAGGATTGGAGGAATCCTACTCAGGAGGAGTAGGACTCCTTGTCGCGCCCCCTTGGGCGGCCACCTCCCCTTGGCTCCTTTATATCTGAGGGGGGAGCACCCCAAGACACACAAGTTGATCTACGGATCTTTCCTTAGCCGTGTGCGGTGCCCCTTCCACCATATTCCACCTCGGTCATATCGTCATGGAGCTTAGGCGAAGCCTGCGCCGGAGAAGTCATATCGTTGCGAGCTTAGGCGAAGCCCTGCGTCGGTGGAGCATCAACATCGTCACCACGCCGTCGTCTTGTGGAACTTATCCCCGACACTTTGCTTTGGATCGGAGTCAGGGATCGTCATCGATCTGAACGTGTGCAGAACTCGGAGGTTCCGTACGTTCGGTACTTGGATCGGTTGGATCGTGAAGAAGTACGACTACTTCCTCTACGTTGCGTCAACGCTTCCGTTGCTGGTCTACGAGGGTACGTAGACAACACTCTCATCTCGTTGCTATGCCATCACCATGGTCTTGCGTGATCGTAGGAAATTTTTGAAATTACTGCGTTCCCCAACACATGATTAGAGGGCATGCAATCAATTTGCTTCATGTTTTTTATGTGCCTCAGAAATTCAAGGTCATGAGCCTCATAGTTGAGATAATTAAGAGGACAGCAGCATATCAGAAGAGGAGTTGTGGTTATGCCCCACAGTTTCAGGAGTTGATAAACTCGAAGATGGGCACAGAAAAGTATCTATTGGATAAGGAACACATGGTTCTCTATCCTGAATTTGAGGACAATCAAGTTGTCATGACTGAGAATGAACCATCATCAGTGCAAGCTCAGGAGAGAAAGGAGAAGGCAAGGCAAGAGAAAGCTGCAAAGATGCCAACACAAGCGAGGCATCTGATTACTACGAAGAACAAGCGAGCAGCTTGGTTACTTGATAGCATCAACTCTACGGATTGAGAAGGGGTTGGCCACCTAACTCAAAACCGGAGAGCCTGGAGAGAATCATGGAACAAAAATTCTATGATCTTGATGTCAAAGTGACTGAGATTGATCGGTGTGGAGCAATTACAAGATGATATGCAGGAGAGGAAGGGCAAGACGACAACTGATGCAATTGCCAGAGTGCCTAGAGCTCAGAGGTCAGCTATAGTGCCAACTCCAGACACCAAAGCCACTTCTTCAGCTCCAACTACAGCTCCAGCTCAACCAGCTCCAGCTCCAACTTCTTCAGCTCCTACCACGTCTACTGATGCGTTCATCCTTGGAGTCCTGTCTACACCACCACCAGAAGATCAAGCCTAAGAGACGACATAGTGCTATGCATTTTCTAGGAACTTTTTGGTAACATGTTGCCAAAGGGGGAGAAAATTGTATAGATCATAGGCTTCGAGAGAGATAGATTTGCTTTTGTTCTCTCTTGTCTTTTTGGTTGAACTTTATTTGCGTTTGATTGCTTGAGATACTATGCATTACCTGTGAGACATTGATGATCATGTGTTTGATCATAAGCTACACTTATGCTTTTTATAATATTATCTTATTTATCCTTATATGATCATTCACTGTGCTTGGTGATGAGTGCATGTATTCAATCGTTATTATTTTGAGCGCTCCACCAAGATGTATGTGACATGGAAGAGTAACCCATGAGCCTAATTTCTTGTGCATTTGCAGTCCAAAGCAAATCTTAAGATATGCAAAAAATTTAGGGGGAGCTCTTGCTTATCACATACTTCTCAAAGCGACGATGTTTTTCAATTTTATTATCATTTGTCGAAGCTTTGATCTATATGTTGTCATCAATTACCAAAAAGGGGGAGTTTGAAAGTGCAACTATCCTAGGTGGTTTTGGTAATTCATAACAACATATAGCTCATTGAGCTAATACTATTCCAAGATGAATATTTCAGGAAAGCTCAATGAATGGCATGGCATGGATGATGAAAGTGGATCCCTCAAAATATTAAGGACAAAGGATTGGCTCAAGCTCAAAAGCTCAAGACTCTACATTTTACATTTTAGTGATCCAAGATCACATTGAGTCTATAGGAAAAGCCAATACTATCATGAAGGGATGATGTGTTGCTTAATGAGCCTCTTGCTCCATGTGCTTAGTGATATGCTCCAAAACCCCCCACTACTTTCTCACATCCACATATAACCTAAACCCAGAGTCAAACTCGGCCCTACCGATTCTTTATATCCGGCGCCACCGAGTTCACATGTCATAGCCACTGCCACAAACCCTAGGCAAATCGGTTTCACCGATAGGGATCTTGGTCTCACCGAGATGGGATTGTAATCTCTCTGTTTCCCTTCGTAACGTTTCGGTCTAACCGAAGTGAGCGATCGGTCCCACCGAGATTACAATGTAAACTCTCTGTTTCCCTTTTGTAACTTTTCGGTCTCACCGAAAGAGTGAATCGGTCCCACCGAGTTTATCTGACCAACTCTCTGGTTAGCTAATTACCAAAATCGGTCTCACCGAGTTTGTATGTCGGTCTCACCGATATTACGTTATGCCCTAACCCTAACCATATCGGTCCTACCGAGATGCATGTCAGTCCCACCGAAAACCCTAACGGTCACTAGGTTTACTAAATCGGTCCGACTGTCGTGGTTCTAAGTCTGACAGTAGAATGGGGGGTAGGAAAGGAGAGGCAAGATCCTAGCTATGGAGTAGTTGTATACGCAAGGGATTTACGAGTTCAGAACCTTCTCGGAGGAAGTAACAGCCCTACGTCTCGGAGCCCGGAGGCGGTCGACTAGATTATATGCGTATGTGTTACAAGGGTGCGAACCCTTCTGCCTGTGGAGGGGGGTGGCTTATATAGAGTGTGTCAGGATCCCAGCCAGCCCACGTAGCAGAGGGTTTAAGGTACGTTAAGACCTGGCGTTACTGGCAACGTCGGACATAAAGTGTCATCATGACCATAAAGACTACTTAATTACAGACCGTTTGGATACAGAGTGATTCTGAGCACACGATGGTCGAGTGAGCCTTCTTGGTCGAGTGTCTCGATTACATCGAGTGGAAGCCTACCAGGTCGACCGGGAGGCAGCTTCTTCTTTGAGTGTCCTTGGGGAGGGTACCTTTGGGCAGGTCTATGACCCTACCCTAGGTACATGACTTCATCATTAGCCCCCGAATGGATCGAGGTTTGAGTGAGGAAGGAGTTGATAATCTTTCCGACCTGTTCTTTGTGTTGCGAGTGTGTCTTACTCTGGATCAACCACCTTTTAGTGATGACGTCAACTTCTCTTTCAGTCGCCTTGATCCATTCTTCACATTTGTCGAGTGAACTTTGTGAACTTGAGGATTTCCGAGTGACGGATCGGAGGAAATCTGCTGTCAAACTGAGTTGCTCAGCGGTTAGCGGATTTGTGAGATCTGAATTTTGGGAAGCCTTGAAGCGAAAAAACTACTGCACTCGGATGGGATAAGGCGATGGCGCCTCGATCTTCACGCCGCCTTTTTACGCCACGTATCAAGGCGCTTTCTGCGGATTTGACAGGATTACTGGGCCTACCGATCGACCACTCGGAAGCGGCCTCATATAAGGCATCGGACGGGGTATTTTGAACAGTGCGACCCCAATCTTCCCCTCCCTCCGCCTCCAAATCCTTCTGCTGCGCCCTTAGCCTGCTCGGCGCCGCAGCTCAGTACCTGCTTCGCCGGCGACCATGGTGAAGGAGAATACCGCAGCCTTGGAGCGGGTGAAGAAGGCGGCGGCGAAGGCGAAGGGGAGAGCGCCCAGTCGGGGCGGATCTTCTTCGCGGTCCAAACTGCCGCAAGGTTGGGTCCAGGGAGATTGGATCCGCTCGACCATCACCGAGAAGGACCTCAATGATCTGGCCAACGAGGGACTGATCCCCCATGGGTCGGCGAGGCTTAGGGAACGGAGTGGCAGCCGCGGCTGAAGAGGGTGAGTGTGTTCTCCTAGCCACTCACGTAGATCGGGGATTTTCTCTGCCGCCGAATCCTTTCTTCCGGGGGTTTCTGAACTTTTTTGGAGCGCAACTCCATCATTTCACTCCCAACTCCATTGCCTATCTTGCTGCTTTCGTGTCGTTGTGCGAAAACTTCTTGGGTTGTCGGCTGCACTGGGGCCTCTTCAAGCATATATTCACTTGTCGCTCTCAGACGGTGAAGAAAGCGAACCCGAATGACGAGAAAACCCAAGTAATCCAGATGTGTGGGTGACTCGGGGTCCAGATGAGGGGGAAGAGCACTTTTCCGGCTATGACTCTCCCGACTTCGGTTAGAGGGTGGCGATCGACCTGGTTCTCTTGTCAAGACCAGCCGGCCTTGAGGCGGTCATTGGACTCCTCCTTTCTCCATGAGTCGAGTGAACAAGCCATCTTCCCTGAAGGTGCTACCAGAGGAGAAGGCCCAAGTAAAATTGTTGATGGAACGCGTAGTCCAGCTCATTCGCGACGGGGTGACCGACATGGATCTTCTGGAAGTTTTCCTTCAACGGCGTATTCAACCACTCCAATACCGAGGCCACCCGATGTGGTTGTACTCTGGTACCGACGATACCACTCGGGTCCATCCATAGGAGGTCAACGACGCCACGTTGGAGAGGTGGATGACAGCCATCACAGGAAATAAAGACAATCCTCGAGGAGCTAGGAGGATTCCACCACTCGACCAGTCTTACGAACCAGACAAGGTATAACCACTTATCTCCGACTGTGATTCTGCTGCATTCATTCTGTTTTGATGCCAATCCGTCAACTGACTTTTGCCTTGTAGGCCACCACTGAGATGTACTCGATGCCCAACGGGACGCAGGAACCAGTCGAAGAAGAAGAGGAAGCGGAGGTGAAAGCCAGGAGGAATGGGAGTCCAACGGCGAGGAGGATGAGGGGGACGACAGCTCTGGTGAAGAGGAGGAGGAGGAGGAAGAGGAGGAAGACGTCGATCCTCCCTGCTCGGAAGGAAGTCCAAGTTGACGCATGACCCGGCGGCCGAGCGCGGTAAAGCTGTTGCGCCCACTGGGCAGTCGATGAAGCGACCTCGGACAACTTCCCCTGCGCCGACTGAGAAACCGCCGAAGCAACCTCGAGCAACATCGTCGTCGAAGCCGTGAAGGCCACCCAAGATGCGGATGGTCATTCCCACCATCTCCGGGTAATCAGCAGAACTTGTATTTCCCTATTCAACATGAGTGTACTTTTGGTCGACTCGATGACTGATCAACCGATTCTTGAAATCTGCAGTGCTGCTACCTTCGAGACCTCAGCCAAGCACGAAGATCAGGAAATGGAAGATGCCGTCACCTCCAACCTTGGTATGATCTCTGCAGTTTCGCTTTTAGTCGTTTGGATTTCCATGTTTACTTTTGAATCTTTCTTGTAGTTCCGCCTCATGTCATTGATCTCCCCGATGATGACGAGGAAACACCATTGAGGAAGAGGAAGAACAAGAGGGTGCCTGCTGGCAAGGCTGCTCCAGTTGTGACGATACGAGGCGCCCGGTTTCCGAGGGAGGCAACACCGCTCGGGCTGGTGTCTTTTGTTGTACCGTGACAAGTGCCCGACCCACTTCGCCGATCGCTGATCCACCATCCCTTTTGCTATACACCACGTCCCGAGAAGACCAAGTGAGTGCTTGCTAAGGAGGCTATACGCTTGACGAGGATCATGATGGAGCAAGTGAAGGCAGTCCGAGAGGCCAGCCAGGCGGCCTATGATGCTAGTTCAGCTCTCTAGAGCAATGTCCAAGTAAGTCGATCGTTGCTTGCTCTGTTAGGATATGCTACCTGAAAATGCTTGCTCTGTTAGGACATGCTACAATCGCTTCTTTACGAAGATTTCCATATCTGTACACCTTTGGGTGGGTGTGTCGATTGAGTTTTTGTGGGGGCACTCTGAGTGCACCCACTGGGTGTAGTCCCCGAGACTATGGTGGGCTGCGTGCGATCGACTATAGTCTTGCACTTTGAACTACTTCACTCGGCCTGGTCGGACCAAGTCGAATGGGCAACCGTAAAATCGGTGGGGGCATCTTGAGTGCACCTTTGGGTGTAGTCCCGAGACTATGGTGGACTCGGGCGATCGGCTATAGTCTAAAGAACTGTTTTTTACATGGTGACGTGACAGGTTAGCCATGGTTTTAGAATCATAACCTTTTGCCTCTTTTGGTCGTTGATCAAACCAAATTGGTAAAACCGGTGGGGGCACGCTGAGTGCACCGGCTGGTGTAGTCCGGGACTCTTGTCGAATGTTTTGATTTGACTGTAGTCTTAGAAATGCTACGATTTTTCCTTAGTCACTTTCGGAAGTGATCTGTCTTTGATGTCTTTTGTTGATTGACTCTTTGTAGAAATCTTGCGAGCTTGTGGCTCGCTATACTGAGTTAGAGAACAAACAGATCCAGCTCAACCTCGACTTGAAGCTTGCTTAGAAGAATTTGCAGAAGGCGAAGGATGAAGCAAAAGGTATGGCTTGTGATAACTTGACGATTGTCTTTGTTTTTCTGTTCATTCTCAACTCTGTTCTCATTGTTGCTTTGCAGATAAACTGGAGGAGACTCTGAAGAAGAAGGACCTTGACCTTGCAGAGGCACAGAAGGCGGCTTTGGAGAAAACAAAGCTCCTTCAAGAGAAACTTGCCTCAGTCGGCAAACTTGAAGATGAAAATGCCAAGCTGAAAGCCGCTCTTCGCCTTGACCAACAAGGAAGTTAGTCGGTGAAGAACGACAAGATTGTTCTGTCTGACAAGGCTGGCCAACTGGCGGGGAAGCGAAATGACCTGGAGGTTTATCTTGGAGGGCTCGCCAAGAAGCTGTTTCTCATGCTTGAAGGTAATCTCTTTTATCCGGCTGTCTTGCTATCACCGGCTCATCGCATGATTGTTGTTTTGAGTTTGAGCTGTGTTTTCAGAATTCTGTCAAAACTTCGAAGAAGAAACCAGTCGAGTGGAAACCAGCCTGGACCCCATCAACTCTCCTGTGAAGGACGAAGCTGCTATGAATGTGCTCCGACTGGAGTCTCGCGTTGCTAGCATGGTGGATTATCTTGCTCGACTGAAAGCTGCGGTGTCGCGGATCGACTCAACTCTCTGGCCAGGCGGGCGGCAGAATGACCTTGAATCATAATGACTCATTGAATGAGATTCCAAGTCGAGTGCAAGAATGGAAAAAGTCTTACGCGGTGTGGTCTTGATGTTGCTCTATCACTGGTTTGTGTCCACTTGCAAGGAAGCGCCAAGAGGACAAGTGGCGTCTCTCAAAGTTGCCAACACCGGGAAATGCGACTTCCGATCTTTCATGGAGACCTTCATCGCTGCTGCTACCCGTATTGCCGGCGGAATCGACCTCGACCGGTTGTTGCACCTTCCGGTCCTCCACCGGAGGAGTAAAAACTTCTAAGTCCCATCTTAAATTTGCCTCGGAATGCTGAGTGGTTTTGTAACCGACAAACTTTAATAGGCTTAACTTTGAGCACTTTCGGATCCGTAGGCGTTTATCCGAACTTGATCTATCCTTGAACATGCTTTATTTGCCTTCGAGAGAACTTTGCTCTTCATTGAATATATTTCATTGTTGTAAGTAGTATCCTTGAGGTGAAACTCCGATCGACTTGTACTTCATCTATCTTGCGGTAGAGACGGAGCAATTGCGGCCCGACCTCGTCGTTCTTGCGGATTGGGATGGACCGCATGTTGTACTTGTGGCGAAGCTCCGAAGGAGAAGGTAGCAGTCGACCTGTACCTCGTCGTCCTTGCGGATTGGGATGGACCGTACGTTGTACTTGTGGCGAAGCTCCGAAGGAGAAGGTAGCAGTCGACCTGCACCTCGTCGTCCTTGCGGATTGGGATGAATTCCTTACTTAGGCGAGTACTGGACTGCAGCTAAGCCTCCGGCGGGAGGTGTTCTCTCCTGTCGGTCGGATTTTTATTACTTAGGCGAGCACTAGGCTGCAGCTAAGCCCCCGAGTGGGAGGTTTGCTCTCCACTCGGTAGGGTTTTTATTACTTAGGCGAGCACTGGGCTGCAACTAAGCCCCTTAGTGGGAGGTTTGCTCTCCACTCGGTAGGATTTCTATTACTTAGGCGAGCACTCGGCTGCAGCTAAGCCCCCGAGTGGGAGGTTTGCTCTCCACTCGGTAGGATTTGTATTACTTAGGCGAGCACTGGGCTGCAACTAAGCCCCCGAGTGGGAGGTTTGCTCTCCACTCGGTAGGATTTTTATGGTGTAGCTCTGAAGGAGAAGGTAGCAGCCGACCTGCACCTCGTCGTCCTTGCGAAGCGTTCATTATATTGAATGTCTAAGCGAATCCTTGGGCTGTTGCTAAGCCCCCGAGTGAGAGGCTGACTCTCCACTCGGTAGGATTTTGAATACTTAGGCGAGTACTTGGACTGCAGCTAAGCCCCCGAGTGGGAGGCTGGCTCACCACTCGGTAGGATTTTGAATACTTAGGCGAGTACTTGGACTGTAGCTAAGCCCCCGAGTGGGAGTCTGGCTCACCACTCGGTAGGATTTTTAATACTAAGGCGAGTACTTGGTCTGTAGCTAAGCCCCCGAGTGGGAGGCTGGCTCACCACTCGGTAGGATTTTGAATACTTAGGCGAGTACTTGGACTGCAGCTAAGCCCCCGAGTGGGAGGCTGGCTCTCCACTCGGTAGAATTTTTGAATACTTAGGCGAAGCGGATTCGCAGCTAAGCCCCTGAGTGGGAGACTGGCTCGCCACTCGGAAAGGACTTTTTTTTACAAACTTAGGCGAACCGGATTTGCAGCTAAGCCACCCACTGGGGGAAATTTCAACAAAAAGTAATAACAATCCTTTGGGAAAATTATAACATTCTTGTCTTAGACAAACAAACTACAAAAGTACTTTTATTACATCTCAACCGAGTGAGTATGTAAGTATAAAAGGGGCAGAGCAGCTCCGCATTCCAAGCTCGAGGCTCGTCGATCTGGCGATCAACGTTGTAGAGATCATACGCTCCATTGTGGAGAACTCTTGTGACGATGAAGGGACCTTCCCAAGTGGGAGCGAGCTTGTGTGGTTTCTATTGATCCACTCGGAGGACCAAATCTCCCTCTTGGAAGGCTCGACTCTTCACATTTACGGCATGGAATCGGCGCAAGTCTTGCTGATAGATAGTCGAGCGGATCAGGGCCATCTCCTCTCCTCTTCCAAGAGGTCGATTGCATCTTGCCGGGCTTGTTCCGCTTCTTCTTGAGTATAGTTCGACTCGAGGCGCATTGTGAAGCAGGTCACTCGGCAGAACTGCTTCACTCCATAGACCGGGAAGAATGGAGTTCTCCCGATCGACCGATTAGGAGTAGTCCTCAATCCCGGAAGAACTGATGGAAGTTCGTCGACCCAAGCTCCTCTCTGCGTGCTTGAGATCACGCATCGGCCGTGGTTTCAGCCCTTTGAGAATGAGGCCGTTTGCACGCTCTCCTTGTCCATTCGATCGAGGATGAGCAAGCTGAAGCATAGTCGACCAGCGTGCCACGAGGCGCGAAGGCTTTGAACTTGTCATTATCGAAGTTTGACCCATTGTCGGTGATGATGCTATGCGGAACTCCATATATGAATATCAACTCTCCGATGAAAGCGATAGCGGTGCATGCATCAAGGTTCTTGATGGGCTTGGCGATCCACTTGGTGAACTTGTCGACTGCTACTAGCAAATGAGTGAAGCCGCTTCTGCCAGTTCTCAGCGGTCCAATCATGTCTAATCCCCAAGCAGCGAAGGGCCAGACGAGTGGAATGGTCTTCAAGGTTGAGGCGGGCTTGTGTGACATGTTGGAATAGAACTGACAACCTTCACACTTGTCGACTATTTCTTTTGCCATTTCATTTGCTTTCGGCCAGTAAAATCCCGCTCGGTATCCTTTAGCCATAATGGTCCGAGAGGACGCATGATGGCCACAGGTCCCCGAGTGGATATCCTCAAGAATTATCGACCTTCTTACGGCGTGATACACTCGGCCGACTCTAGTCACGCTTTCTACGTACAAGCTGTCCCTTGATCACTTTGTAAAGGCCTTGGATCGACAGACGATCTGTCGAGCCTCTTCTTCATTCTCAGGAGCTCTTTCCTTAGGATATATGCGATGTACGACCTTTGTCGATCGGGAGTGATGACCACAACTTCCATAATCAGGTCGACCACGGATGGGCCTCAACTTCAGTCGGATCATTGGCACTCTTCTGCTGCGGGGCTTCTTCTGTGAAAGGATCCTCCTGCACTGATGGTGCATGAATGTGCTCCAAAAATACATTACTGGGAATGGCTTCCCTCTTGGACCCTATCTTCACCAAATCATCCATGACTTGATTTTTCGATCGGGTATATGATGAAGCTCTAACCCCTCGAATTTCTTCTCCAGCTTTCTCACTGCATTACAGTAACCTATCATAGCTGGGCTTCTGACATCCCACTCCTTCATCACTTGATTAACAACCAGATCTGAGTCGCCGTAGACCATAAGGCGACGGATGCCGAGTGAAATGGCCATACGCAACCCATACAGGAGTGTTTCATATTCTGCTTCATTGTTGGAAGAATCAAAGTGAATCTGGAGAACATATTTGAGCTTATCTCCTCGGGAAACCAACACAACCCCCGCACTGTAACCGTTCCAACATCTTGGAACCATCGAAAAACATAGTCCAAAGGTGCTCGAGTGAACTTGAGTCGGAAGCTGCTGTTCGATCCCACTCGGCGAGGAAGTCTGCTATTGCTTGGGACTTGATGGCTTTATTTGCCTCAAATTTGATATCAAGGGGAAGGAGTTCAATCGCCCATTTAGCCACTCGACCAGTTGCATCTCTGTTATGAAGAATTTCCAACAATGGGGTGTCATTTAATCGTAATGGAATGATCGGAGAAATAATGAGCAACCTTCTTTGTGGTCATATAAATCCCACAAACAAGCTTACGATAGTGAGGGTATCTTTGCTTTGATGAAATTGACACTTCTGAAAGATAATAAACTGGGCGTTGAACTTTGAAGGCTTTTCCTTCTTCTTCCAGCCCGACCGTAAGTACAGTACTGACGACTTGTCTAGTGGCTGCAATGTAAAGAAACAAAGGCTCTTTGCTGATAGGAGCAGCAAGCACCGGCTGGGTGGAGAGCAGAGCTTTTAGCTCTGCAAACGCTGCATCGACCTTCGGAGTCCACTCGAACTTGTCGACTTCTTCATCAGTCGGTAAAGAGGCAATGCCTTTTCACCAAGGTGAGAGATGAGTCGACTTAAAGCGGCCAAGCATCCAGTAAGCTTCTGGACATCGTGCACACGCACAGGGCGCTTCATTCGGAGTATAGTGCCAACCTTTTCGGGGTTAGCATCGATTCCTCGCTCAGAAACGAGAAAACCGAGTAACTTTCCGCCAGGAACTGCAAATGTGCACTTTGATGGGTTAAGCTTGATATCATACCTCCTGAGATTGGCAAATGTTTCAGCAAGGTCAGTCAACAGGTCGGAAACCTTTCGTGACTTGACCACTTTATCATCCATGTACGCTTCCACATTCCGGTGATTTGAGTGAGCAAACACTTCGAATCATCCTCATGAATGTGGCTCCGGCATTCTTGAGACCGAATGGCATGGTGACATAACAGAAGCACCGAATGGAGTGATGAACGTTGTTTTGATCTCATCGGGTCCATATGACGGATCTGATGGTACCGGAATAGGCGTCTAAAAATACAATCTCTCACATCCCGCAGTTGAGTCGACTATTTGGTCAATGCGAGGAAGAGGAAATGATCTTTCGGGCAGGCCCGATTGATATGCTTGAAATTGATGCACATGCATAGCGACTTGTCCTTCTTGGGGACCATGACGACATTGGCGAGCCACTCGGAGTGGTAGATCTCTCGGATGAACTCTGCCGCTAAGAGCCGAGCCACCTCTTCACCAATGGCCTTTCTCTTCTGGACGGCGGACCGTCGAAGATGTTCTTTAACCGGTTTGACTTTTGGGTTGACTTCAGTGGCGGTGCTCAGCCCCACAGGAACACCGGCATGTCGTGAGCTTCCATGCAAAGATGTCCCAGTTCTCACGGAGGAACCGGATGAGCGCTTCTTCCTATTTTGAGTCGAGTGTTGTTGAGATGTTGGTCGGAGCAGCATTGGGATCGGTCGGGTGAATGTGAACCTGTTTCGTCTCACCGGACGATTGGAATCTTGACTCCGTGGCGAACTTCTTGCCGCAACAAATCACTCGGATCTGCAGTTTTCGATACTCTTGTAACTCTACCATCGCCAGCGAGCATCGGCAATCTTAGAGCCCTTACGGAAGCACTCTTCCGCCTTCTTCCGATTGCCGTAACGGTGATCACGCCCTTGGGGCCGAGCATCTTCAGTTTAAAATACACGTAACGGTCGGGCCATGAAAGCGTGCATATCTTTGGCCTTCCCAGAATAGCGTGATAAGCGCTCTGGAAATCCACGACCTCAAAGGTCAACTTTTCTTTCTGGAAATGCTTCGAATCACCAAAAACTACATCAAGAGCAATTTGGCCGAGCAACTCAGCCTTCTTTCCAGGAATGACTACGTGGAAGATCATGTTACTGGTACTGAGTCTGGACATCGGAATGCCCATCCCTTTCAACGTCTCTGCGTACAATATGTTCAAGCCACTACCACCATCCATCAGAACTTTGGTCAGTCGAGTGCCTTCGACGACTGGGTCGACCACCAACGCTTGCCTCCTAGGGGTGGCAATGTGCACGGAGTGATTGGACTGGTCGAATGTGATGGCGATGCAGGACCATTTCAGATAGTTGGGCGTTGCGAGCGACCATGTTCACTTCTCGATTGATAACCTTCAATCGACTTTTGCTTTCGGCGTCGGCAAAAAATCATCGGGGTGGAATTGACACAGGGATATCCATCATCGCAGTCATCTTTGTCCTCAACTTTGTCTGTCTCCTTATCCTTATCCTTGGGATGTTTCCCTTGGAACTGCTGAATTAAGAGCCGACACTGTCGAGTGGTATGTTTAGGGTAAATGAGTTTACCCTCTTCATCTTTCTTCGTGTGAATGTGACATGGCAAATCCAACACGTCATTTCCATCCTGGTCTTTCACCTTCTTGGGGTTCCAAGGACCCTTGGGTTTCCCCTTGAACTTTCACAGGGTCACAGCCAAGGCCTCTCCGGGAGCGGTGGCTCGGCTTTGCTTACCTTCCATTGGAATTTCCTCCGCCGGCCTCATTAGCGGCCGATTTGTAGTTACCACTCCGGAGCCGATCCTCTTCTTCACCATTTGCATTCTTGGTGGCAATCTCCATCATCTGACTCAGGGTCATATCTCCGGTTCGACCGAATTTCAAATTCAACTCTCTGTTCTTGACACCTTCTTTGAAGGCCGCAGATCGCTGGTGATCAGATACATTCTCAACTGTGTGGTGCAAAGTGATCCACCTCTGGATATAATCTCTCAAAGTTTCACTCGACTTCTGCACACACGGCTGCAACTCCGTCAACCCTGCTGGTCGCTTGCAAGTCCCTTCAAATGTCCTGACGAACACTCGAGCAAGATCTTCCCAAGTGTAAATATTGTTGGGTGCTAACTCATTCAACCACGCTCTGGCTGAACCCTCCAACATAAGAGGCAAATGCTTCATGGCTACCTCATCGTTGCCGCCGCCGATATGAACAGCCACTCGGTAATCTTCAAGCCAAGTGTCAGGCTTGGATTCACCAGTGAACTTACTGACTCCAGTCGCCAACCTGAAGTTGGGAGGAATCACCGTGGCTCTGATGGCTCTGCTGAAACACTCTGGCCCTGAGACATGAACTCTGCTGCTGGAGGGAACATCTCTGTCATGGCCTTCTCGGTGAGCTCTGTTCCTGTCGACCAAACCTTGAACGATAATAGATCTCGCATCAAAGCCTGGTTCCCTGGGGTCGACTGGAACTCTTTGCCCAACGTTGTGCTGCGTCTGTCGTCCTGCTGTCGAGGAGCGTATGATCCACCCCTTGGTGGAGGAGTGGGCACTCGACGTCGATCATTGCGATCGAATCGGTGCTCATATTGCTCGCGGCTCTTGTACTGATCATCACGCCGGCCCCCACGTTCCTCACGCCTTAGGGGCGATCTCGGACTATGGGCCGACTAGACTGAATTCGCAGCGACGGATCGACTGTGAATCCTGTTCATGATCGTAATACGATTGAGTTTTGGTCTCCGCCGCCCGGAGCAGATCTACGATTTGTAGCAAACCTCTACCCGCCTCCGTAGGGAAGGCTGAATTGACTATGCTATCTGGGCGGCGGCTGCTAAATTCTGAATCGGAGTTCGATATACCTGAGTTGGTGGCTGGAAGAGCCGACGTCGACCGGATTACGGAACCCTTGGTCGCTACAAGGCCGTCGAGTACTCATTTGAAGGTTCTCGGTCAGTGCGCTCAACCAGGTTGTGGCGCGCATCCTCCAAAGCACGAGCCTCGGGGGTTTCTCCAACGATAGTAGTGTGAAGCGCATCCATGTTCCGACGGTGAAGCTCCTCCCTCTGAAGCGAAGTGAGGGGCTCGGGCAGGTACTCTTCATGGGCTTGCGCCGGATCGCCTCCACCGTCACCTCCGTTGGTGCGGGGGAATCCGGGGGGACTGCGTGGTCCATCGACCATCAGAACCTCTGCCACCGGGTCACTGCTATCGCACTCGGACGTAGTCTCTGCGGAGCCAGTCGACAAGTCGAACAGGCCGTAGAGAGATTCGTCGGGCTCGATCGCCGCGACTTGGGGGTGGCCGACTGGCGAGCCACCGCATCCTCACCCACCGCTGAAGCCTCGACCGACCGGAGCAGCTTGCGCGGGGAGGCCGAGGGCGGGGCGGCACGAGAGCCGACCCATACTGGGTCGACGGTTGCCGCAGGAGGACGCCGCGGACACAAGCGCGAAAGTGCGTCGCCCCGCGGACGGGGAGCGCGTCCACGTCGAGTGGAGCCTCCTGAAGCCAAGCGGAGTCGTCCGCGACGAACGTGGGCGCACCGAGACGGATCTCGCGGCACTCGACCAGAACTCCACCTGAAACCATGATGTAGGAGATCGAAAGAATCCCAACTTCTCCAACAAATCGCTAGAACACCCGCCCCACGGTGGGCGCCAACTGTCGTAGTTCTAAGTCTGACAGTAGAATGGGGGTAGGAATGGAGAGGCAAGATCCTAGCTATGGAGTAGTTGTATACGCAAGGGATTTACGAGTTCAGGCCCTTCTCGGAGGAAGTAACAGCCCTACGTCTCGGAGCCTGGAGGCGGTCGACTGGATTATATGCGTATGTGTTACAGAGGTGCGAACCCTTACACTGTGGAGGGGGGTGGCTTATATAGAGTGCGCCAGGATCCCAGCTAGCCCACGTAGCAGAGGGTTTAAGGTACGTTAAGACCTGGCGTTACTGGTAACACCGGACATAAAGTGTCATCATGACCATAAAGACTACTTAATTACAGACTGTTTGGATACAGAGTGATTCCTGAGCACCTGATGGTCGAGTGAGCCTTCTTGGTCGGTGTCTCCGATTACATCGAGTGGAAGCCTACCAGGTCGACTGGGAGGCAGCTTGTTTCGTGAGTGTCCTTGGGGAGGGTACCTTTGGGCAGGTCTATGACCCTACCCTAGGTACATGACTTCATCACCGACCGAGTTTGATGATTCGGTCCCACCGAGTTTGGTAAATTGTGTGTAACGGTTAGATTTTGTGTGGAGGCTATATATACCCCTCCACCTCCTCTTCATTCGTGGAGAGAGCCATCAGAACAAACCTACACTTCCAACTTACCTATTCTGAGAGAGAACCACATACTCATGTGTTGAGGCCAAGATATTCCATTCCAACCATATGAATCTTGATCTCTAGCCTTCGCCAAGTTGCTTTCCACTCAAATCTTCTTTCCACCAAATCCAAATCTTGTGAGAGAGAGTTGAGTGTTGGGGAGACTATCATTTGAAGCACAAGAGCAAGGAGTTCATCATCAACACACCATTTGTTACTTCTTGAGAGTGGTGTCTCCTAGATTGGCTAGGTGTCACTTGGGAGCCTCCGGCAAGATTGTGGAGTTGAACCAAGGAGTTTGTAAGGGCAAGGAGATCGCCTACTTCATGAAGATCTACCGCTAGTGAGGCAAGTCCTTCATGGGCGACGACCATGGTGGGATAGACAAGGTTGCTTCTTCGTGGACCCTTCGTGGGTGGAGCCCTCCGTGGACTCGGCATAACCCGTTACCCTATGTGGGTTGAAGTCTCCATCAACGTGGATGTACGATAGCACCACCTATCGGAACCACGACAAAAGCATCCGTGTCTCCAATTGCGTTTGAATCCTCCAAACCCTTCCCTTTACATTATTGCAAGTTGCATGCTTTATTTTCCGCTGCCAATATACTCTTTGCATGCTTGCTTGAATTGTGTGAAGATTGCTTGACTTGTTCAAAGATAGCTAAAATCTGCCAAAGTCTAAAATTGGGAAAAGGTTAGGTTTTTATTTGTCAAGTAGTCTAATCACCCCCCCTCTAGACATACTTCAAGGTCCTACACATGGCAATATATCTCGGAATGGCTATGGAAATGCCATAATAGGTAGGTATGGTAGCTGTTTTGAGGAAGGTATATGGTGGTTTATGTGTGATAGAGCGTATCGTATCACGGGGTTTGGATGCACCGGCGAAGTTTGCACCAACTCTCGAGGTAAGAAAGGGCAATGCACGGTACCGAAGAGGCTAGAAATGATGGAAGGGTGAGAGTGCGTATAATCCATGGACCCAACATTAGTCATAAAGAACTCACATACTTATTGCAAAAATCTATTAGTCATCAAAACAAAGTACTACACGCATGCTCGTAGGGGGATAGATTGGTAGGAAAAGACCATCTCTCGTCCCCGACCGCCACTCATAAGGAACAAAATCAATAAATAAATCATGCTCCGACTTCATCACATAACGGTTCACCATACGTGCATGCTACGGGAATCACAAACTTCAACACAAGTATTTCTACAATCCACAACTACCTACTAGCATGACTCTAATATCACCATCTTTATACCGCAAAACTATTGCAAGGAATCAAACATATCATATTCAGCGATCTACAAGTTTATGTAGGATTTTATGACTAACCATGTGAATGACCAGTTCCTATCATCTCTCTAAATAGATATAAGTGAAGAAAGAGAGTTTAATTCTTTCTATAAAAGATATGCCCAAGCTCTAACAAATATAAGTGAAGCAAAAGAACATTCTACAAATGGCGGTTGTCTAAGTGAAGAGAAACAGACAATCCAACTTCAAATGATATAAGTGAAGCACATGAAGCATTCTATAAAGCCATACTCAAAAGATATAAGTGAAGTGCAATGAGCATTCTATAAATGAACCAAGGACCATCTCATACCAGCATGGTGCATAAAAGAAAAAGCGAAAACTAAATGCAAAAGACGCTCCAAGATTTGCACATATCACATGAACGAAACGAATCCGAAAACATACCGATACTTGTTGAAGAAAGAGGGGATGCCTTCCGGGGAATCCCCAAGCTTAGACGCTTGAATCTCCTTGAATATTTACTTGGGGTTCCTCGGGCATCCCCAAGCTTGAGCTCTTGCCTCTCTTCCTTCTTCTCACATCGAGACCTTCTCGATCATCGATCACTTCATCCACACAAAACTCTAATAGAAAACTCGGTAAGATCTGTTAGTATAATAAAGCAAATCACCACTCTAAGTACTGTTGCAAACCAATTCATATTTTGTTTTTGCATTGTTTCTACTGTAGTATAACTTTTTCATGGCTTAATCTACTGATATAAATCGATAGTTTCATCAAAACAAGCAAACTATGCATCAAAAAGAGAATCTGTCTAAAACAGAACAGTCTGTAACAATCTGAACATTCACCATACTTATGATTCTTGAAAAATTCTTACAAAATTAGGAAAAATTAAAAATTTGTACATAAAGACAGTGTAGAAATAATCAGAACCATTTGATATTCCAGTCAAAAACTAAAATTCGCGCACTACAGCCAAAGTTTCTGTCCTGCACCGTACAAACCAACAAGCATTGTAAACATCCTAAAGGCAAACCTTGGCACATTATTTTTATAATACAATGGAATTGTACAAGGGGATAATTATTTTTATTGAAAAGTTTCTGTAATTAAGATTCACAAAGTTCCCATGGGCATGAACAAAGTTCAAGGACGTCCCCCACTTTCACAATGCTCGTCTCTTTCACTTTCACTTTTCTTTTTGAAAAAGTTTTGGGTTCCCCTCTTTATTTTTGTTGTTTTTAAACTATATGAAAGCACTCAACAGAAATAAATGACTCTCTAAAACTTCCGGGTTGTCTCACTGGCAGCGCGTTCTTTAAAGCCATTAAGCTAGGCATATAGTGCTCAAGTAGTGAATCCACCCGGATCCCAAGGTATATCAAATCCAATTTTAATTAGCAATGATTTAGCATTTAGTAGTGAGCACAAAGCAACATATATCAAGCAATTACGAAGCCTAACTCTCTTCCTATGCATCGGCATGTCATAAAAGAACAATTCATGCACACATAGTAAAGGCCAATGCATAGTATAAACAGTTTCTTGCAATTTTATCATCTTGGAAACATAGAGAGGTGGAGATATAGTTCCTATCTCATAATAATTGCAAGTAGGAGCAGCAAGCACATGCATATTATGTCTATCAAAATCATCATGTGCAACGGTAAAAGGCAATCCATCAATGTAATCCTTAATAAGAGCAAACTCTCCGATATAGTGTAGTTTGGAGAATTCAAAAAGATAATAGGACTATCATGCGTGGGTGTAATAGCAAAAACTTCATGTTTAACATAATGAACTATAGAAAGTTCATCTCCATAAGCATAATTCATATTGGCATCTTTCCACAAGCATAGCAAGCATCATCAAAAAGGGATATTTCAAAAGAATTAAAGGGATCATAACAGTCATCATAGCAATCATCCTTCGATAAGCACGAAGGGGAATTAAACAATGTATGAGTTGAAGAGTTACTCTCATTAGAAGGTGGGCACAGGTAGCTAATCCGCTCTTCCTCCTTTTGTTCTTCGCTCTCCTCATCATCTTTTTCATCCAATGAGCTCACAGTTTCATCAATTTCTTCTTCCATAGACTCCTGCAAAATATTAGTCTCTTCTTGGACAGCGGAGACTTTCTCAATGAGTGCATTAATATCGGCATTGTATTCACAATTCTCATAACAATATTTGAGGATAGCTAAATTTTCAGTTCTATAAGCAGCATCATCAAAATCTTCAAACTCTTTAAACATAGATTCAATTTCATAAGCACCCATAAAAGCAACAAATTCTTCTTTTTGCTCCACATCATAGTAATCATATATACCATTAGCACAAGAAGGTAAGGTTTTATTATCATTAAATTTGCATGAAAAAGGAAGGTGTGGATCCTTCATCCTAGAGCAACAAGTATAATCATATTCCAAGCATATTTGTCTAGCATACCACTTCAATATATGAATTTGATCCCATAATAGTTTCCCTTTTTGTGTCAAGCGGTAATCCCTAAAGTGACGTTGATCCAACGTTACTCCCATTACATAATTGAATGGGGTTTTCTCAGGATTATTAAAGTACTATGTAATATCTTTCACATAACCAGCATCGAGGGTTTTAGGAGGTTCCCCGTCTCCATGGAAAGTACACCTATTTTTTTTTGTATTTTGTGTTCCATATCCATAACTAAAGATAGAGAACAACTAAGAACAACAAATAAAAATTACTTAGTGATAAAGCAAACAAGCACACACGAGAATATTCACCCCACGCTATGGCTCCCCGGCAACGGCGCCAGAAAAAGGTCTTGATAACCCACAAGTATAGGGGATCAATTGTAGCCTCTTTCGATAAGTAAGAGTGTCGAACCCGCCAAGGAGCTAAAGGTAGAACAAATATTCCCTCAAGTTCTATCGACCACCGATAAAACTCTACGCACGCTTGACGTTCGCTTTACCTAGAACAAGTAAGAAACTAGAAGTACTTTGTAGGTGTTTTTGGATAGGTTTGCGAGAAAATAAAGAGAGCGTAAATAAAAGCTAGGGGCTGTTTAGATAAAGACAAATAAATTAGTTTTAGTAGAGAGCTTGTTGTCACGAGAAAGTTATTTGTCCCTAGGAAATCGATAACTAGACCGGTAATCATTATTGCAATTTTATTTGAGGGAGAGGCATAAGCTACAATACTTTCTCTACTTGGATCGTATGCACTTATGATTGGAACTCTAGCAAGCATCCGCAACTACTAAAGATCATTACGGTAAAACCCAACCATAGCATTAATGTATCAATTCCTCTTTATACCATACGCAAACAACCTACTTACTCGGGTCTATGCTTCTGTTCACTCACGCCACCCACTATAAGGAAATCATAAACATATTGCAAACCCTACAGCGGGAATCACTCACGCTTGCGTGACACGGAGAGCACCATAGGACAACACCAATAATAAAACATGTAACTCAAACCAATCTTGATCATCAAATAGCCATTAGGACAAAACGGATCTACTCAAACATCATATGATAGCCATACATCATTGGGAAATAATATATAGCGTTGAGCACCATGTTTAAGTAGAGATTACAGCGGGTAAGAGAGAGGTTACACCGCTGCATAGAGGGGGGAAGAGTTGGTGATGATGGCGGTGAAGTTGTTGGTGAAGATTGCGGTGATGATGATGGCCATGGCGGCGTTCCGACGCCATCGGAAGAGAAGGGGAGAGGGGGCCCCTTCGTCTTCTTCTTCCTTGACCTCCTCCCTAGATGGGAGAAGGGTTTCCCTCTGGTCCTTGGCCTCCATGGCGTGGGAGGGGCGAGAGCCCCTCCGAGATTGGATCTATCTCTCTCTTTCTATCTGTTTCTGCATTCTCTTCTGCTGCCTTTTCACCGTTTCTTTTATATCCGAAGATCCGTAACTCCGATTGGACTGAAACCTTCGCCGTGATTTTTTTTCCAAAAATTAGCTTTCTTGCGGCCGAAGAAGGGCATCAACCGCCTTACAGGTGGCCCACGAGGGTGGGGGGCGCGCCCTCCTGGTACGGGCGTGGGCCCCTGCCTCGTGGCCACCTCGGACACCATTTCGCGTTGATCTTTCTCCCAGATTTTCCAAATATTCCAAAAATAAGCTCCGTCCATTTTTATCCCGTTTGGACTACGTTTGATATGGATATTCTGCAAAACCAAAAACATGCAATGAGCGAGTGAACTGGCCTTTGGATCAATATGTTAGTCCCAAAAATAGTATAAAAAGTTGCCAAAAAGTATATGGAAGTTGTAGAATATTGGCATGGAACAATAAAAAATTATAGATACGACGGAGACGTATCAGCAGTGCCCCGCCCGTGCCCGTCGGGTTCGTTTGCTAGCACCCGCTCCAGTAGCCTCCTGGGCCACTGGCAGTAGGGGCCCACTGTCGGTGTCAAAACCGGCGGATCTCGGGTAGGGGGTCCCGAACTGTGCGTCTAGGCGGATGGTAATAGGAGACAAGGGACACGATGTTTTTACCCAGGTTCGGGCCCTCTTGATGGAGGTAAAACCCTACTCCTGCTTGATTAATATTGATGATATGGGTAGTACAAGAGTAGACCTACCACGAGATCAGAGAGGCTAAACCCTAGAAGCTAGCCTACGGTATGATTGTTGTCCGTCCTACGGACTAAAACCCTCCGGTTTATATAGACACCGGAGAGGGTTAGGGTTACATATAGTCGGTTACAAATGGGAGGAGATCTACATATCCGTATCGCCAAGCTTGCCTTCCACGCCAAGGAAAGTCCCATCCGGACACGGGACGAAGTCTTCAATCTTGTGTCTTCATAGTCCAGGAGTCCGGCCAAAGGTCATAGTCCGGCCAGCCGGACACCCCCTAATCCAGGACTCCCTCAGTAGCCCCTGATCCAGGCTTCAATGACGACGAGTCCGGCGCGCAGTTTGTCTTCGGCATTGCAAGGCGGGTTCCTCCTCTGAATAGTTCATAGAAGATTTTGAACACAAGAATAGTGTCCGACTCTGCAAAATAACTTCCACAGACCACCGTAGAGAGAATAATATTTGCACAAATCCAATTTGCTGACGTATTCCGCAATGTGACATCACACCACGGCCAAGCCTTTATTCGAATCGTTTTTTTACTGTCCCACCTCAGCGCACTTAGCGAGGCGGTTTCCTTGGCATGTCTTGTTGAAGCAGAGATCGTGTCCCCTTATTCCGGGATTCTCATTAATACGGGCGTGGGTAACCCAACCGCGCCATTAATTTATGGTGCTTGGGAGATAAGCGAGTTTTACCAGGCTGGTGGGCGCACATAGTTTCGTCCACCCATATAAGGGGATAAGAATCCACCTTTTCCATCTACGCCTTCTTCCTCCTTTGCTTATCCATTTTCGCGCACTCGAGCTCCAGCACCCAAATCCGCTCTCCCCACCTCAACCTTCTCCAGGCATGTCCGGAGCGGGAGGCAAGTGGGTGGCCTCCTCCGTCACGGAGGGACACATCAAGAAGCTGAGGGAGGCCGGATACTTGTCTAACGACATCGCAAGACCTTGGCTCCCGGACAAGGGCAGCTCATCCCCACCAGGCCCCATGAGAGGGTGGTGTTCCTCACCCGTTTCCTCCGCGGACTAGGTTTCCCATTTCACTCGGTTGTCCGGGGGCTCATGTTCTACTACGGCCTAGATTTCCACGATCTGGCCCCGAACTTCGTCCTCAACATCTCGGCGTTTATCATCGTGTGCGAGGCTTTTCTCCGCATCAAGCCCCACTTCGGCTTATGGCTAAAGACCTTTAGTGTCAAGCCGAAGGTAGTGGGCGGCCAACAAGCGGAGTGCGGAGGCGCCATGGTGGGCAAGATGCCCAACGTTACATGGCTCGAGGGCTCCTTCATGGAGACCATAAAGGGGTGGCAATCGGGGTGGTTCTACATCATCGAGCCGCATGACCCTAAATGGGCAGCGGCCCCCGAATTCCGATCTGGCTTCCCTACAAGGCTCACCTCCTGGAAAGAGACAGGCCTGTCGTGGGGTAATTCGTAAGAGCGGACCGGACTCCAATCCTGCGTCCAAGACCTGGTGAACAAAGAGGTTAAACTCGTCAACGTAGTCCAGGTCATGCTCATCCGCCGAATCCTCCCGTGTCAACGACAGGCTTTTAACTTATGGGAGTTCATCCTGGCCCAACACCAAACTCTGACCAGGCTCTTCAACACAACGCACGAGGATGCCTGGAAGGTGCTATTCAAGGGTGCCGAGGTTCCCCCTCCCATCACCGAGGATCGCGGATTCCGCTCGAAGCGCCAAGCCAGCGTAGTAAGCTTATTTTACCCTTTACGGGACACTTGTTTTTCATAGTTTAACTCTATGCGGGATCTAAGCTCCCGTTTCTTTGACAGGAATGGCAGAAGAAGACCAGACAGATCGACTGTCCGGCTCCTTTGCCCGAAGATCCAGCAAACGCCCACTTGACGGGGCTGCTGGTCCCGGCACCTTACGTGGTGCCAGAGAAGAAGGCCAAGAAGAAGGCCACGGGAACTCGAAGGAGTTCCCGGCGCCAGGTGGTGTCGGACTCATCGTCCGATGACTCCGAGGAGGACTCCTCCCGTGAAGACGAGGAGGAGGAAGAAGAAGCCTCTCCCCCTCCAGCAGGGGGAGGAATAAAAAGGAAGGCCGCCCCAACTGGGGGGCCGGAGGGTCCAAGAAGGGAAGGACCCTTCCTCCGGACTACTCCACCAACGCTGACGACAGCGAAGAGGAGTGGCCATCCAGGGCCAAGCCCGTGGCAAAATCATAAGTATCCGGATACCAGAATAACTCATGGCGTTCCTTTATTGCAAAGTACCTTCTGACGTCGGATATAATCATGCAGTCCGCCCAAGGCCGGGCTCGGCAACCGTCGAGCGGTTCCCTGGGTTCGTTGGATGTGAACAACACTTCACTTCCGACCGCCTCCTCGCCTCGCGCCGCGGATGACACCGAGGTGGCGTCCCAAACGGGGCCAAGCCAGGAGGAGATGGTCCTGGAGGCGCCGCAAGGCGACCTCCAGTTCGAGCGAAAAGGGATAAAACCCCAAAGGGCTCTAAGTTCGGCCCTAGGCCGGACACCGCACCGGAACCTTCAACGGTTCCAGCATCCGGCAGGCGGCCCCCTACTAAGAAGGGAAAGCCTACAACGCCGGTGACCTCCGTCCAACCGGAGGGACCGGATAATCTGCTGGAGGTGCTTAACGGCGCCTCCATCGACGAGGAGCACCGCACTATTATGAGTGCGGTGATCCAGAAGGTTCAGTCCGCCAAGAGCAGGCTGGAAGCACTGTGCCGACCTTCTAACAGGCTTTGAGGTATGTATTTAAGATATGTAAAAATATTACCTCATAGAGCGGTAGCCCATGATGCCAGTTTGGTGTTCGGAAAGAAAAGCCGAACCGAGGATCAAAAAGATATCTGTGAGGAGTCTAACATAAGTATGTCAATATGGGAATGCAGGCTGTGCTGCTGACCTCTGCCGCACTGACTGCAGAGGTCAATGCATTGAAGCAGAGCCTCGAGCGGTCCGAGGAAGAGCTCGACCTTGCCAAGAAGCAGCTCGAGGACAAGGAAGGTAAGTAATACCTTATGTAAGTATATACAAAAAAGATGTGGTTGCAAAAAATGACATGATCAACGTGGGTATGCAGGGGCCACAAACGAGGTGGCGGCCCTGAAGGAAGCTCTGTCCAAGGCCGAAAACAATGCGGCCGTGGAGCGCACCGAGCGAGAGAAACGGGAGGCGCGGGTGGCGGCGGTGCAGCAAGAGCTCCAGGCTCTTGTGGAAAAACACGAGAGTTTGGAGCATGACTCAAAGACTCGAGAGTCCGAGCTCACCTCGGCGCTTGAGAGCGCCAAATCTGCCAAGGCCGAAGCCCAAAAAGCCCTCCAGGAAATTGAGGCGATGAAGAAGATAGCGGCAGGTAAGGCATTCTTTATGCAAAGCAAGCACGCGAAAGTGAATTACTTGTTACTTACCCGAGTCTGGAGCTCTCCAGGAGCATTCGCAGATCTTCCCTGGAGTGTGTCCGATCTTGCCGCATTCTACCGAGCCGAAGAGGGAAGCTCGGCGGAGAAGGTGTTCTGGTCTCGATATCGAGGCGGACACCAGTGCCCTTGAGCAACCGGTGAAGCAGCTGGTCGAGCTCCATAAGGTGGCCGAACAGGCCATGAAGGGTCTCATGATCCGGTGTGGCCTGTGGAAGCCATGCCTGGGAGCTACTTCGGGCTGTTAAGGCGGCTGGTGGATGCCTATCCAAGGCTTGAAGTCATCAAGCGCTCCATATGCATCGAAGGTGCCCGTAGGGCCCTTGCTTGTGCTAAAGTGCACTGGGGCAAGATGGACGCTGAGAAGCTTGTGACGGACGGACCACCGCCGGGCAAGGAGCACTGCAAGCCCGAGATGTATTATGAGGGCGTCCTGAAGGGTGCCCGAGACGTATAGCGGATGAGTCCTCCAAAGATGTAATTTTTGAGTAAACTCGCATTTGTAATCCTGTACGCTGAAAACTTGTTCATATGCGCTAAGCAACGCTTTTGAATTTAAAATATTACCTTCTGTGCGGCCGTTTATTAAAATTTGAGAGATGGCGAGTCGTAAACACGCCCCCATGCATGAGTCTTTGGGGTGTTCGGGATAAACTTGAGCGCTCTTTTTCCCATTATTGGGTCCTTCGAGGGAGGCGCTCAACACAACGAACAAGGCAATCGGACTATAATGCTTGAACACTCTCACTTAGCCATAGAATTCTATAATTTTAAATTTCGGCAAAGTCCCTAGTATTCAGAAGACCGAGTTCGGGGCGCTATCCACGCCTAGGTCGGACAAAGCCGACTCCTCGCTCTAAGCGGCATAAGTCTTTAGGGACTCGAAAACCTCTCGAACAGCGACTAGCTCTCGCCCTATCATGACGGCCAGTTTTAGCTTTCTCCACTGAGGTGCATAGCCCGGCTCAACCGGGGCACAATCGCAGTGGTTCTCCCAATGCTACCTTAGCCGATATAACGGAACGTAAGGCACCAAAACATGGGAGCCGGGCAAACCCAACTATTGACCCAAGACATGGTTCGGAGCCGATGCATATAATGCTATAAGTTCGGGGTGCCGCACTCATGGGAGTGTTCGGACTTCTCACACCATATTATAGAATGCATAAGCCTGGTGTATTGGCCGTACCAAAGTGTACGGTTGCATAATGTCATAACTGAAAATATTTTTATAAGAAAAGGAATGCAATAATAGACAAAAGCTATGTATTGTTTATTCAAAAAGTCTGCGGTAAAAGCAGAACGATACAAATGGTGCGATAAGCAAGAGAGAGGACTATTTAACATGTCCCCCTCCGGGGGCGAGCTGCGGGATGATATGTGAAACAAGTATACTGCTCGTTATAGAGACCACCTGGACACTCGACGTAGCTTTCTGCCTCCCTGGCTGTTGCATCGTGTGTTCGGCGATTGCACTTGCCGGACAGGCCTTCCGGAAAGTGGAATCCTGAAAGTAAGAAAAAAAGGAATGAAAAAATCGGGGCCCACAGTGCGGTTGAGCCGCATTTTGGGCATGCCGTGGTCGTGCCCTCTCCCTATGCCCATGGTATTTCCAGGGCGTAGTTATATGCAGCGTAGTAATGGTTTCGCAGGTTTAGCGAGGGCTGGCGTTGGGGCCGCATTGCTACGCGTGCTAGGAATGTGCCGAACAGTCTTGTTGTAGGTTACTCGGTAGCGGCAGCGGTGTCCGGTCGTTTAATGGCCGGACTGGAGAATTGCCTTGAGAGGCTGCTTTGTACTTCCGCCGCGAGGGCCGCCGTATGCTCCTCCGTTTGGAGAGAGCGTTTAGTGTTTCCATTGACCTTAATGAATCCTCGAGGGCCTGGCATCTTGAGCTTGAGGTATGCGTAGTGCGGCACCGCATTGAACTTTGCAAATGTGGTTCGTCTGAGCAGTGCATGATAGCCACTGCGGAACGGGACTATGTCGAAGATTAACTCCTTGCTTCAGAAATTATCCGGGGATCCGAAGACCACCTCAAGTGTGGCGAGCCTGTCTGCTTGGCCTCTACACCTGGTATGGCGCCTTTAAAGGTCGTCTTTTTGGGTTTAATCCTTGAGGGATCTATGCCCATTTTTTCGGTATCTCGATAAAGCGAGGTTCAGTTCTGCTGCCGTCCATAAGGACTCTAGTGAGGTGAAATCCGTCAATGATTGGGTCTAGAACCAATGCGGCGAATCCGCCATGGAGGATGCTAGTGGGGTGGTCCCTTCGATCGAAAGTGATCAGGCAGGAGGACCATGGGTTGAACTTTGGGGCGACTGGCTCCAACGCGTATACATCCCTGAGTGCACGCTTCCGTTCCCTTTTGGGGATGTGGGTTGCGTATATCATGTTCACCGTCCGCACTTGTGGGGGGAAACCCTTCTGCCCCCTATTGTTCGGCGGCCGTGGCTCCTCCTCGTCATCGCTATGCAGCCCCTTGTCATTGTTTTCGGCGTTTAACTTGCCTGCTTGAACACCCAACAATCCTGTTGGTGTGGTTGGCTGGTTTTGAAGTGCCGTGTAGGGCACGAGCGATCAGTATTCGGTCAAAATTGGACGGGCCCAGAGTATTTCTTTTGAATGGCTTTTTCCGCTGACCGGGTTTAGAGCCTCTGAATCCGGCATTAACTACCGTATCCTCAGCATTGTCGCCGTTAATGCGGCGCTTTTGCTTGTTGCGACGCGGCCTGCCAATGATGTCATTGGTATCCGAATTACCAGGGATCTTGGTCATGTTATTACTACGAGCTAGCCAGCTGTCTTCTCCCGCGCAAAAGTGGGTCATGAGTGTCGTGAGGGCTGCCATGGATTTCGGCTTTTCCTGTCCTAGGTGCCAGGCGAGCCACTCGTCACGGATGTTATGCTTGAAGGCTGTAAGGGCCTCTGCGTCCGGACAGTCGACTATTTGATTTTTCTTTGTTAGGAACCGTGTCCAGAATTGTCTGGCCGATTCCTTTGGCTGTGGAATTATGTGGCTTAGGTCATCGGCGTGTGGTGGTCGCACATAGGTGCCCTGGAAATTGTCGAGGAATGCGGCTTCCAGGTCCTCCCAATAGCCAATTGACTCTGCTGGCAAGCTGTTAAGCCAATGTCGAGCTGGTCCTTTAAGCTTTAGTGGGAGGTATTTGATGGCGTGTAGATCATCACCGCGAGCCATGTGGATATGAAGGAGGTAGTCCTCGATCCATACCGCAGGGTCTGTTGTGCCATCGTATGATTGGATGTTTACGGGTTTGAAACCCTCAGGGATTTGATGATCCATTACTTCATCTGTGAAGCATAGTGGGTGTGCGGCGCCCTGTATTGGGCTATATCACGATGTAGCTCAAATGAGCTTAGTCTACTGTGTTCGGCCTAGCCGGATTTACCATATCCGGCATGACGGTTGTCGTCACGTGTCGTGGGGCGCCCACGCAATCCATAGATGATCTTGTTTGCCTTGCCCTGTCCTCCAATATATCTCATAGGTCTGGCGCATTTCCCCGTGCCTTGGTATTCTTTGAGCGACGCCGGGGTGCGGCTTGAGTGGAGGGCCGAGAGGCCTCTCTGTCGCGGCCACGAGGTGGCGGTCGGCCGCATCATGCGCTGGTGATATAGGTCTAGGTGCTTCCTCCTCTAATCGGGGTAGCAGCCTGCGTTTGCGTAGCTCTTGGAGGCGTTCGAGTTCGTACTCTTGCCGCAAGGACATCAATCCATCTGCCGGCTAGCAAGTCTTGGTCAGCTCTAAGTTGTTGCTTGTTTTTCTTGAGGCTGCTCGCCGTGGCCATAAGCCTGCGTTTGAAACGCTCTTGTTCGGGATCATCAGCACGAAAAATTAAATAAATCGTCGAGGCTTGCCTCGTCTTCAGAGGGAGGCATGTAATTATCGTCCTCTACCTCTCTGTCTGCCGCTCTCTCATGAGGGATGGCTTCTCAATCCTCCTGTGCTGAATCCTGCTGGAGGGGGTTGTCTTCGGCACTCTCCGGGGTGTTATTGTCTCCGGTGCCAGAATCGCCGTTTTTGCTGTGGCGGGATTTAGAGTGGCGCCGCTGACGCCGGTGCTTAGGCTGTTTCTTGGAGGGGTCATCCTCCGTTGTTCCATCGCCGTTTCCTTCTTTTGGGGTGTCCACCATGTATATGTCATACGACGAGGTGGCCTTCCAGTGCCTTGTAGGCGCTGATTCTTGGTCGTCTCCTGCATCGGCGTCCATACCGTCGATGTCTTCGGAGTCGAAGTCGAGCATGTCGGTTAAATCATCGACACTGGCGACGAAGTGGGTGGTGAGTGGGGTTTGAATTTAGTCGTCCGCATCCCAACCTTGCTGACCATAGTCCGGCCAGGGCTCTCCTAATAAAGAGAGAGACTTTAGTGAATTCAGAATGTCGCCGAAAGGCGAGCGCTGAAAGATGTCCGCGGCAGTGAACTCCATGATCGGCGCCCAATCGGATTCGATTGGCAGGGGCGCGGAAGGTTCGGAGTCCGAAGAGGAGTCCGACACTTTGGAGTCACGAGCTTCGCAAAGGACATGTATGGTGTTCGGCTCGATTACCGTAGAGATTGTAGCCCCCGAGGCGGTGTCCAACCACCTGTCCTCGACTGGTGCAGTCGGCTCCGAACTAAGGGTTGGAGCGGACACTGGTGCGGCCTCCAGGGCACTATTCGGCGGCAGAGTTAGATCATGTCCATCGAGACAGTGCGGCATGCTTGGCTGTGGCTCGAACCCGTCGAAGATCAAGTCTCCACGGACGTCGGCCGTGTAGTTCAAACTTCCAAATCTGACCTGATGGCCAGGGGCGTAGCTTTCGATCTGCTCCAGATGACCAAGCGAATTGGCCTGCAGTGCAAAGCCGCCGAATATGAAGATCTATCCGGGGAGAAAAGTCTCATCCTGGACCGTATCGTCGTTGATGATCGGAGGAGCCATCGGGCCTAAAGATGACGACACAGAGGAACTCTCAATGAAAGCACCAATGTCAGTGTCAAAACCGGCGGATCTCGGGTAGGGGGTCCCGAACTGTGCGTCTAGGCAGATGGTAACAGGAGACAAGGGACACGGTGTTTTTACCCAGGTTCGGGCCCTCTCGATGGAGGTAAAACCCTACTCCTGCTTGATTAATATTGATGATATGGGTAGTATAAGAGTAGATCTATCACGAGATCAGAGAGGCTAAACCCTAGAAGCTAGCCTATGGTATGATTGTTGTCCGTCCTACGGACTAAAACCCTCCGGTTTATATAGACACCGGAGAGGGTTAGGGTTACATAGAGTCGGTTACAAATGGGAGGAGATCTACATATCCGTATCGCCAAGCTTGCCTTCCACGCCAAGGAAAGTCCCATCCGGACACGGGACGAAGTCTTCAATCTTGTGTCTTCATAGTCTAGGAGTCCGGCCAAAGGTCATAGTCCGGCGAGCCGGACACCCCCTAATCCAGGACTCCCTCACCCACCATACAGAATGTTTTATAAAAAAGGAATTAGAAAAAAGATTTAAAAACAATAATAATAAATAAATAAATAAATAAATAACAAAATTAATTAACTTAATTAATTGTGTTTAATTAACCTAATTAACTAATTAAAATCTATTAGCCTAATAACCTAGTTAGACTAAATTAACTAGATTGTTAATGTAACAGTCAATGACAGGGGCCCCACCCCCTGTTGACCAGTCAAATGTTGACTGGTCAATCTGAGACCCCTAACCCACTGTCGGCCTACGGTACATTTCTGTGTCTGTGAGCTGCGTGCCCCTAGCTTTTAGCTATTTAATTTCGGATTAATAATGATTCCAGAATATTACTAAAACTTGGAGAAATCATAATAAATAAACCGTAGCTCGGTTGAAAAAACTTTGTACATGAAAGTTGCTCAGAACGACGAGACGAATCCGGATACGTAACCCATTTTCCCGCCACTCATCCCTAGCATATCAAACACGCAACTTTCCCCCTCCGGTTCATCTGTCCGAAAACGCGAAACACCGGGATACTTTCCCGGATGTTTTCCCCTTCGCCGGGATCTCCTCCTACCGCGTTAGGGCACACCTAACACCGTTGTTTGCTTTATCATGCATCGTTATGCATCTGTTTGCATTGTATTCATTGTTTCTTCCCCCTCTTCTCTCCGGTAGACTACGAGACCGACGCCGCTGCTGGTGCCCCGACCGACTACGTTGTTGACGACCCCTACTTGCCAGAGCAACCAGGCAAGCCTCCCTTGATCATCAGATATCGCCTATTCTTCTCTATACTTCTTGCATTAGAGTAGTGTAGCATGTTTTTGCTTTCCGTTAATCCTATCCTGATGCATAGCTTTGCCCTAGCTACTCATGTTGTTACCTTTACCGCAATCCTACATGCTTAGTATAGGATGCTAGTATTCCATATGTGGCCCTACATTCTTGTCCGTCTGCTGTGCTATACTATCGGGCTGTGATCACTCGGGAGGTGATCACGGGTATATACTATTACTTTATACATGATACATGTGGTGACTAAAGTCGGTTCGGCTCGTGGAACACCCGCGAGTGATTCACGGATTTGGGGCTAAAAGGACCTTTGTCCTGATGGCCCTCTGGGTGAGTCTTTGTGGCGGAGCGACAGGGCAGGTTGAGACCACCTAGGCGAGAGGTGGGCCTGGCCCTGGTCGGCGTTCGCGGATACTTCAATTAACACGCTTAACGAGATCTTGGTATTTGATCCGAGTCTGGCCACTGGCCTATACGCACTAACCGACTACACTAGAACTGTTATGGGCACTCGACGTCGTGGTATCAGCCGAAGCCTTCGTGACGTCAGCGACTGAGCGGCGCGCGCCGGATTGGACTGGAACGCCTGCTCTTGTATTAGGGAGGCTAGGTCTGCTTACCGACCGCGTACGCAACATGCAGGTGTGCAATGGGCGATGGGCCCAGACCCCTGCACGCATAGGATTTAGACCGGCGTGCTGACCTCTCTGTTGTGCCTAGGTGGGGCTGTGACGTGTTGATCTTCCGAGGCCGGGCATGACCCAGGAAAGTGTGTCCGGCCAAATGGGATCGAGCGTGTTGGGTAATGTGGTGCACCCCTGCAGGGAAGTTAATCTATTTGAATAGCCGTGATCTTCGGTAACAGGACGACCCAGAGTTGTACCTTGAACTTATGACAACTAGAATCAGATACTTAATCAAACACACCCTTCCAAGTGCCAGATATAACGCGGTGATCGCTCTCTAACAGGGCGACGAGGAGGGGATCGCCGGGTAGGATTATGCTATGTGATGCTACTTGGTGAACTTACCATCTTCTCTCTTCTACATGCTACAAGATGGAGGTGGACAGAAGCGTAGTCTTCGACAGGACTAGCTACCCCCCTATTATTCTGGCATTCTGCAGTTCAGTCCACCGATATTGCCCCTTTACACATATACCCATGCATATGTAGTGTAGCTCCTTGCTTGCGAGTACTTTGGATGAGTACTCACGGTTGCTTTTCTCCCTCTTTTCCCCCTTTCCCTTCTACCTGGTTGTCGCAGCCGGATGTCGGAGCCAGGGCCGACGCTACCATCGACGCATTTACTCCTACTACATCGGAGGTGCCTACTACTACGCAAGGCGGCGGCGACGACCGGTGAGTAGTTTAGATGGATCCTGTGCAGGAGGCCTGCGCCTCTTTCGATCTATATCCCAGTTTGTGCTAGCCTTCTTAAGGAAAACTTGTTTAACTTATGTCTGTACTCAGATATTGTTGCTTCCGCTGACTCGTCTATGATCAAGCACTTGTATTTGAGCCCTCGAGGCCCTGGCTTGTATTATGATGCTTGTATGACTTATTCATGTTTTAGAGTTGTGTTGTGATATCTTCCGTGAGTCCTCGATCTTGATCGTTACTGCGTTTGCGTGCATGATTAGCGTATGATTGAATCGGGGGCGTCATAATTGGTACCTTGTACCCTCAGACATCCATACTATCCTTCCATCTGGATAGAAGTGGGCAGTGGAGTAACACTGCATGATCAGCTCATCATTCCATTTGGTGAGCTTCTGCCTAACAAATTTGTCAGCTCCACATGCCTTGAAGCTGTCATAAACACCCGGATAGTGATCTTCTTCTTCCTTGATGTATTCCCAATCCACCCATTTCATGTCACATACAATGGGCTTATTGTCAAGCAAAATAGTCGCATAGAAGTCTTGTTCTTCCTTTGTGTGAAACCTGTAATCAACTGCTGTACTCCTCCTTACAAAGATAAGGATCGACTATCTCCACAATCTCAGTCCAGCATCCTTTCTGATATGCATGTCTTCAGCTACTGGATGAGCATCATTATGGTTAGGAATCTTGGGCTTCAACTTTCTCAAAACAAGTGAATCATCATCTTCTTCTTCTTCTTCAGCATGAGGCACTAGGGCCTTGTTCTTCTCCTCAGCTGGAATACTTCTGGTGTTCCTCTTGGGCTTAGTGGGCTTTTGAGCTGGAACTTTGGGAGCAGACTTGGGCTTTGATGGAGCAGTCCCTGCCTTTATAGCATCTCCCATAAGCTTCTGAGCTTTGGGTGCTAGTGCATCATCCTCTTCCTCTTCCTCTTCTTCTTCAGATGGATCTCTCATCATGGAGGGCTTGCCAATGACTCTGGCAATGGTCTTCTTGACCCTTTCCTTCCTCTTCTTGCCTTCACCACCTTCTTTGGGTTCAAGAGTGAACTCCATTGTCTCTTGAGTAGAGGCACTGGCCTTGGACATAGGAATTCTTCTTGCTGGTGCCTTCTTATTCAGCCCTGGCTTTGTTGCAGCAGCTGTTCCATATTCTTTCTTCAGCACCTTCTTTTTGGAGCTTACTTCCTCCTCAGTGGCAACATAATCCTCATCCTCATATTCTCAGGTTCTCTTCTTCCTAGATCTGGTGGCTGCCTTTGGCAAGTTTCTTGGAGTGCTCCTGCTGCCATCATCAGAAGTGCTTGAGGGATCTGAACCCTCACTCATCACCTTTTGTTCCTCGACCTGTCCCGTTGTCACTTTGATCAGACATCTCTGCAAACTTACTGACAGCAGACCCTGTGAAGAGATATAGATGAGGTAGAGTGGATGAGCATCACAAAGTGCAGAGTTTTTGCAAAACAGATGACTTAAAAACTTAGTTTTAGTTCATCACAGAAAGCATTTCGGATCTACCGATTTGTAAACTCGGTGATACCGAAGCAGCTTTTGGAACCTAAACTAGTGAACTCGGTCAGACCGAGTCATAGTTCGATGGCATCGAGACTGCCAGGGTTTCACAGAGAATCGAACTCGGTCACACCGATTTGCAGTTTTCGGACAGACAGAAAGTGCAAGTGTAATGGCCTAAGCAAATCGGTGAGACCGATTTCTACAACTCGGTCGGTCTGAGATGAGTTCTGCGGAGACCTAACCCCAAATTTTCAAATCAAACCTAACCTAAGAGATGTTTTCAGTGGATAGAGTGTTTGAATACGTGGTGATGATCATGGCAGAACAATGTGCTACGAATCAAAGGTAAAAGAATAGCACAAAGGATCGAATTCGTACCCTAGTTTGGAGGAGTTCGCTACGGCGGCAACGAAGGGGCAGAATTCCATTGACGGTGATGGAAACCAGCAGCGGAAGGTCGCTGGCAGCAACAAGACGATTCTGAGACCCGAGCGGCAAAGCAGGATACGCGCAGGCTGAGAGGTTTCAAAGAAATTTCCAAAATCTCACCCGTGGGTTTATATATCCTGACCCTGTCGGTGTGACCGAGTGGAACAACTCGGTGGCACCGAGATGCAGAATCGCAAGCGGTTACTGCAACTCGGTGTGACCGAAAAGTTCAAATCGGTTGCACCGAGATTGAAAACCTAGATCAACTGAGTGGTCTCGGTGTGAACAAAATGGACGACTCGGTCATACCGAAATGCACAAAGAGGTTTTGGAAGTTTAAGTCTATGAGAATCGGGGACTCCGAGTGCTCCTCACACAGAGTGGTTCGAATCTGACTTGATCAAACTTTGTGATGTAGCATGAATAGAGTTTGAGACGAGAAAAGCATAGATAGCTAGAGGGAGTCCTTAGGCATTCTAGTCCATCCATTTGGCAAAAGAGAAAAAACCAAACAATTAAAGCAACAAATGGATGTCCTCGAATGAGTAAAATATGCATCCAACATGCTCACACAGTAAAATCCTCAAAAAGTTTCGTTATGTTTGGAGTCCATTTGATATTGATTTTTTGTAAAGACAAAAACAAGGAAAAACAGCAGCTAGCACTTGGCACTAGGTTAATAGGTTAGTCCCAAAAATTGATATAAAATAGCATAATAGTGCGTATAAAACATCCAAGATGGATAATATAATAGCATGGAACAATAAAAAAATATAGATACGTTGGAGACGTATCACCAAGCAAGTGGACAGTTCTTCCACTTCTAGTACATACAATCTATGCTACCAAGCATGCCTGGAAAGCCCTTATCGGCATTGATCGCCAACAACCTTTCTGTATCAGCGGCAGTTGGCTCTTTTGGATACTCAGGGCCAAACATTGCCACTACGGCCTTGCAGAAACTATACATTGATAGGAGACATGTGAACTCCCTCATATGTACATACCCATCCACAAGGTCACCCGTAATCCATATGCAAGCATGCAAATAGCCGCAGTGCATTTCTGGTAAGAGGAGAAGCCAGGCTTGCAAATGGCATCCTCTTTACACTCAAAGTATGGGTCATATGCTACCGCTCCCTCCCGAATATGATTGAACACATGTCTTGCCATACAAAAGCGACGACGGAATTGATGCGGTTTGAAGAGCGTGGTATTCTCAAAGTAATCGACATAGAGCAGGGCATGCCCGCTCTCCCTATCGCCGTTCAAGGTCGGAGCATGCCCCGGGATTGATCCCCTGAACCTAGGTCGCTGCCTAGCAAGGTCTCCATTGACAACCAACGCAGCCACCACAAGCTCTTCGTCTTCCGAGGACGAATCATCCGATGAACAAATGAAGTTGTGGAAAAAAAATATTTGTCTCCACTATCCATGGTACCTTGTGAGCAAAGTGTCGAACGCCTTGCGGTCATGGTGGAGGCGCGGCCGAGGAAGAGCACATGGGGCTCCCCTCACAGGCAGCTGGCAAAGTTGGCATTGACGGCAGGCGGCTATCCTGCGCCTGCCGGAAGGTGATGGGGTCGATGGGCATCGCCAGCAATATAGCTGCCCTGGTACCAGATGTGGCAATAAAGAGTCAATAAACACCAGCAAAAACTCCTCCGAAACGTGGGCGTGGGGCGGCTATGGCGATGGGGGTGGTCGTGGTTTTGGCGGCCGGGCTGGAAAGAGTGGAGGCGGCTAGAAAAAAAAGTGCCGACGGCTACGGTGGATGTCGTGGGAACAGATCTGACAGTAGAGTATAGGGGTACATATAGGAGGGGACAGTCTAGCTACGGTATGGTTGTACACTCAAATTTACGAGTTCAGGCCCCTCTCGGAAGGAGGTAAAGACCCTACGTCTCGGTGCTGCGGGAGCCTGTTTATCTAGAGTGTTGTGGTACAAGAGGTGTGAACCCTTGTGCAGGGGTGGAGGGGAGGCTTATATAGAGTCCGCTGGCCCCTCATGAATGCCCCACTACTCAAGGGTTCAATGGAGAGGTTAAAGGATGCGGGTGTTACAGGTAACGCCAGCATTAGATGGCGAACTGATCATATGACTATTTCTGTCACAGGGTGACTCTTGGTCTTCTGCCGCCGAGTGACGCTTGGTACTCCGAGTGGGTAGAGTCGGTCGAGTGATGGTGAGGCTTTTGAGTGGATCCTTTGTCCGAGTGACTTGTAGGCTCCAGGCACTCCAGTCGGTGACCCCTTCCTAGGTTTGTAGGCCTTGGATTCTTCTATGTGGTGTCCTTGGGTAGGGTATGTAGGTTAGGCCTAGGACCCTACCCCAGATACATGTCCTCGTCATTATCCCTTGAATGGATTAGGGTCCGAGTGAAAAAGGATTGGAGCGGAATTTGATTCGACTCATTGCCTTGGAGGGACTTTCGAGCTTTGCAGATACCGGTGCTGATTTAACTCCTTGTCAATCGCCTCGATCGATTCCAGCTGATTGTGTGACTGAGTGAAATGAACGACGGGTCGTTGAGCATCAGGTTGGACCTGAATGAACAAGGAGGTCTTCGACGCAATCAATTGCTCTACCAAGTCCGGGATTTCGCGGGATTCGAAATTTTGGAGAAGCGCGCAGATCGGCAACAACGCATTAAGTGGGGCAAGTGGGGCGAGACTCCTTGATTTTCGCCCCCCTTTATCTCCACATACCGCGCAATCTCTGTTAGTGGGATGCGCTGGGATCTCGCTCACCCAGGGGTCTCGCCCCCCTTTATAAGAAGCGACGCGGCCGAGGGGCGAAACAGTGCTCCTTCTCTTTCCTCCCCTTTCGCTCGTCTCGCCACCTCTTCCGCCTCCGTGGTACGTCCATTTTGCATCATGCTTTTATATTGATATTTATTGCATTATGGGCTGTTATTACACATTATATCACAATACTTATGCCTTTTCTCTCGTATTTTATAAGGTTTACATGAAGAAGGAGAACGCCGGCAGCTGGAATTCTGGACTGGAAAAGGAGAAAATATTAGAGACCTGTTCTGCACAACTCCAATAGTCCTGAAACTTCACAGAGGATATCTTTGGAATATATAAAAAATATTGGACGAAGAAAATACCAAAGGGCGGCCACCAGCCAGCCACAAGGGTGGAGGGCGTACCCTACCCCCCGGGTGCGCCCCCCGTCCTTATGGGCTCCCTGGCAGGCCCCCGACGCCCATCTTCTGCTATATGGTGTGTTTTGACCTGAAAAATATAAGAAGGAAGCTTTCGGGACGAAATGCCGCCATCTCGAGGCGGAACCTGGGCAGAACCAATCTATGGCTCTCGCGGAGCTGTTCTGCCGGGGAAACATCCCTCCGAGAGGGGGAAATCACCGCCATCGTCATCACCATCGATCCTCTCATCGAGAGGGGGTCAATCTCCATCAACATCTTCACTATCACCATCTCCTCTCAAACCCTAGTTCATCTCTTGTATTCGATCTCAGTCCCAAAACCTCAGATTGGTAGCTGTGGGTTGCTAGTAGTGTTGATTACTCCTTGTAGTTGATGCTAGTTGGTTTATTTGGTGGAAGATCATATGTTTAGATCCTACATGATAATTAATACTCCTCTGATTATGAACATGAATATGCTTTGTGAGTAGTTACGTTTATTCCTGAGGACATGGGAGAAGTCTTGTTATAAGTAATCATGTGAATTTGGTATTCGTTCTATATTTGGATGAGATGTATGTTGTCTTTCCTCTAGTGGTGTTATGTGAACGTCGACTACATGACACTTCACCATTATTTGGGCCTAGGGTAAGGCATTGGGAAGTAATAAGTAGATGATGGGTTGCTAGAGTGACAGAAGCTTAAACCCTAGTTTATGTGTTGCTTCGTAAGGGGATGATTTGGACCCATGTGTTTCATGCTATGGTTAGGTTTACCTTAATTCTTCTTTCGTAGTTGCGGATGCTTGCAATAGGGGTTAATCATAAGTGGGAGGCTTGTCCAAGGAAGGGCAGCACCCAAGCACCGGTCCACCAACATATCAAATTGTCAAAGTAAGGAACGCGAATCATATGAGCATGATGAAAACTAACTTGACAACAATTCCCATGTGTCCTCGGGAGCGCTTTGCTTTATATAAGAGTTTGTCCAGTCTTGTCCTTTGCTACAAAAAGGATTGGGACACCTTGCTGCACCTTTTTTACTTTTATTACTTGTTACCCATTACGATTTATCTTATCACAAAACTATCTGTTACCGATAATTTCAGTGCTTGCACAGAATACCTTGCTGAAAACCACTTGTCATTTCCTTTTGTTCCTTGTTGGGTTTGATACTCTTATTTATCGAAAGGACTACGATACATCCCCTATACTTGCGGGTCATCAAGACTCTTTTCTGGCGCTGTTGCCGGGGAGTGAAGCGCCCTTGGTAAGTGGAATTTGGTAAGGAAACATTTATATAGTGTGCTGAAATTTACTTTCACTTGTTACTATGGAAAATAATCCTTTGAGGGGCTTGTTCGGGGTATCTTCACCTCGACCGTAAGAGCAAAGAGTTCCTCCTCAACCTACTGCACCTACTGAAAATATTTATTATGAAATTCCTTCGGGTATGATAGAGAAACTTCTAGATATGGAGGAGATGGAACATTACATCCCGATATGCACCTAATCTATGTGGATGAAGTTTCTGGATTATTTAAGCTTGCAGGTATGCCCGAGGATGTTGCCAAGAAGAAGGTCTTCCCTTTATCTTTGAAGGGAAAGGCATTGACATGGTATAGGCTGTGTGATGATATTGGATCATGTAACTACAACCGACTGAAATTGGAATTTCATCAGAAGTTTCATCCTATGCATCTGGTTCATCGTGATCGGAATTATATATATAATTTTTGGCCTCATGAAGGAGAAAGTATCGCTCAAGCTTGGGGGAGGCTTAAGTCAATGTGATATTCATGCCCCAATCATGAGCTCTCAAGAGAAATTATTATTCAATTTTTTATGCTTGGCTTTCTCATAATGATCGATCCATGCTCGATACTTCTTGTACTGGTTCCTATATGAAGAAGGATATTGAATTCAAATGGGATTTATTGAAAAGAATTAAATGCAACTCTGAAGATTGGGAACACGAGTAAGGTAAAGAGTCAGGTATAAACCTTAAGTTTGATTGTGTTAAATCTTTTATGGACAACAATGCTTTTCGTGAATTTAGCTCTAAATATGGACTTGACTCTGAGAAAGTAGCTTCTTTATGTGAATCATTTTCTACTCATGTTGATCTCCCTAAGGAGAAGCGGTTTAAATATCATCCTCCCATTGAAGTTAAAGTAGTATAACCTATTAAAGTTGAAGAAGAAACCATTACTTATATTGTTGATCCTATTGTTCCTACTGTTTATATTGAGAAACCACCTTTTCCTGTTAGAATAAAGGATCGTGCTAAAGCTTCAACTATGGTCCGTAAGAGTTATACTAGAACACCTACACCCCCCTGAGCAAATTAAAGTTGAACATAGTATTGTTATGGTTAAAGATCTCTTGGTTGATAATATTGATGGGCATGTTATTTATTTCTGCGATGAAGCTGCTAGAATTGCTAAACCTGATACTAAAGATAAACATAGACATGTTGTTGGCATGCTCGATGTTTCTGTTAAAAAAGGTGATCATGGTTATCATGGCTTATGTGATGTGGGTGCTAGTGTGAGTGCAATTCCTTATACCTTGTATGAAGAAATTATGAATGATATTGCATCTGCTGAGATAGAAGATATTGATGTTATTATTAAGCTTGCCAGTAGAGATACTATATCACCAATTGGGATTGTTAGAGATGTTGAAGTCTTGTGTGGGAAAATTAAATACCCTACTGATTTTCTTGTTCATGGTTCCCCACAAGATGTTTTTTGTCCCATTATATTTGGTAGACCTTTCTTGAATAATGTTAATGCTAAGATAGACTGCGAGAAAGATATTGTTACTGTTGGTCTAGGGGATATGTCTCGTGATTTTAATTTCTCTAAATTTCATAGACAACCTCATGATAAAGAATTGTCGAGTAAAGATGAAATTATTGGTCTTGCTTCTATTGCCGTGCCTCCTAATGATCCTTTAGAACAATATTTGCTAGACCATGAAAATGATATGTTTATGAATGAAACAATAGAAATAGATGGAGTATTATTTAATCAAGGACCCATTTTGAAACACAATTTGCCTATTGAAATCCTTGGGGATCCTCCTTCACCCAAGGGTGATCCTGTGTTAGAGCTTAAACAATTACCTGATACACTTGTTGGATTTCGGGTTCCGGCAGACCCTCTAGGTTCGAACTCTGGGGTGGACGCGGAGATCTCACCCCCTACCTACCTGCACTTCGCCGCCTCGCAAGGATCTAAACTACACGAAGAGCAACACAAGGGACACAAGGTTTATACTGGTTCGGGCCACCATTGTGGTGTAATACCCTACCCCAGTGTGCGGTGTGGTGGATTGCCTCAGGGGCTGATGATGAACAATACAAGGAAGAACAACCTCGCGAGGGTGAGGTGTTCTTGTGGCTAGGCTCTCGATCGGATTGGATCAAGCTAAGATGAGATGCCTCTACTATGGTGGCTAGCTCTACTTATAGGCAGAGGCCCTGGGCCTCTTCCCAAATATTGAGCGGGAAGGGCGCCAACAATTGGCCATTTTGAAGGGGAACATCTAGTACACTTATCCTGACTAAAGTTGGTCCTCGCCTGTCAAAGGCTCTGACGATGACGCCGGCCTGGGCTCCACGATAAACTCCTTCCTGCCGTTGTGATGGTCTTGGTCTTGTTGCACCGAAACGGCTGCCTTTGCTTGATGCTCTCGCATGCGCTTGCCTTCTTTGCACCAAAGAGGAAATGAGGACAACTTCTTGGGCTGGGCGCCACTGGCGCCCTTGGTCGTCATGGCTTGCGTCATGGGAACCTCGTGAGGTACCCCGCCTTGATCTCTCTGCCTCCTCGCGAGCCAGCCTGACGAGGTCGTGCCTGAGAGGTTTCCTGTCGTCCGCCCCGCGAGGCTTGGCCCCTCGCGAGGGTCTTGAGCTTGTGTTGATGAAGATGGTTCGTATTGGGCGACCCCTTGAGCCACGCCGCAGGCCGCAGGCAGGCAAGTCTGGGTTCCCCCGTTCCCAGAACGCCGACAGTAGCCCCCGGGCCCAAGGCGCGCCTGGACTTGGCTGAGCAGAGAAGCGAAGGGGCAAGTGCGAAGCGCCGCGGGCCCTAACAGCCTGCGGCCTTGGGTGCCGCGTGGCGGTTGATTGGACGTGGGCGCCTTAGCAACTGCGCGAATCGACAAAAGAGTGGCACCCGTCTAGGCTTTGCCTCCTTTGCCTTCTCCAGTCATTGCCCAGATCCCCTTTCTTGCGCCTTTCCTTCCTGCTTCCGAAATCTCCAGATCTACTTCGACCGCGTGCCCTAGCAAGACATGGCGCCTCGCCAGACCCCGGCCGGAGCTTGGTACTCACCCGCCTTGGACTCCCCGAATGTGTCGGAGAAGAGCCTTGCCCGAGCGCGCCGGATGATGGCGGCGCAAGGCAACGACGGGGCAGCGGTGCTCAGGGTTGGCTCCGCCCTTCCTGAGGACCAAGGAAGCACCATCTACCCGCTCTTCGTGAGTGCCATTGCTGCCGGTCTGGTGCCTCCCTTTTCTGAGTTCTTCTTTTCTGTCCTCCGCCATTACAAACTGCAAGCTCTGCACCTCCACCCCAACTCTGTTCTTCTCCTGGCGATCTTCGCCTACTACTATGAGGCTCATGTCGGGGTGCAGCCACTACTTCTACCTCCGGGTTTCTCGCGGGTCCATCTCCGCGTGCGCGAGCTTTGTCGCGTACGGCAGCTCCAACGCCATCTCGAAGCCCGGGAAGAGGATTGAAGGCTTCAGGAGCAAGTGGGTCACGGTTGATATCGGGCGCATCCATCCTCGGCTGATTCTGCCCACGGAGCAGCCCACGCCCACCGACGATTGGTCTCGCGCGGAACTTGTGGATCCCCGCACGAAGCTAGTGCTGGAGAAGATGAACGCGGACCTGTGGCCGGGCAACATGGCGACGGGCGGTCGACCAGGCGTCGCCTCTGAGGGAGTTCCTGGAGCACCGGGTGGCCCCACTTTGTCAGTACTCGCTTCCGCTGTGGAGGCCTCACCCGAGCCCCGTAGTCTTGGCCGACGAAGATCTGGCCGCGGTCCTCCAATCTTTGGCCGGGGGAGACATGGCGAGGATGGAGGGCGCTCCCGTACCCCTGTTCCTTCGAGATGATTGGGAGCAGGTGGTGGACTCCATGCCCGTTTTCAACGGGGACGGGCATGTGCCCGTGGAGATTCCCGAGGATCCGGCGGCCCTGGCGACGGTGAACGTGTCCTCCGGCGACTCCAGCGGAGAGGAGGAAGAAGAGGAGCAGGGAGAGGGGCCCGACTCCGAGGCGACCGACGGGGAGTCGAGAGCGCCCCTCCCTCGGCGCAGGTCCCGCGCTCTCCGCCTCTTGCCGAGCGACGATGAGGATGGCGTTGAGCAGGGCGGCGAGAGCTTGCCCCCGATCCTGAAGAAGGATAGGACGGGGCTGGTCCCCCGCGGGCCTACCCCGGCTCCGAGGCGAGCTGCAGACGCGCCTCCTGCTCCCGAGCCTCTTGAGGCTGATCCCTGCAGCCGGCTCTCGGGCTTCAAGTTTGGCCGGAGGTTGCTCGAGCCCGCGAGCGATGACCCGTAAGTGCTTGATTCTTGTTTTATTTCTTGCTTTGTTGCTGAGGCTTGATATCTGTATTCCTTGGCTAGGCTGGCGCCTGCGGCGAAGAAGCTGAAGGGAGCTCCTGAGGCTTCGTCTGGGGCAGCGCCTCCATTCGCGAAAGAAGGTGACGGCAAGACACGGGCTTCTCCTACCCGGTCATCCTCGCGAGGCTTGGCGGAGCTAGCTGGGGCGAGCTCAGCCCCCATGGCCCAAGCGACTCCCGAGGTATCCTTGCCTGATGCCACTGCCACAGCTGTCGGGGCGCAGAAGGTCCCGCCTCATGATGCGGTGATTACGCTGCCGTCCTCTCCTCCTACTCCACCAACTGCTATCTCTCCAACTCCTCCTACTGTCCTGGATCGTGCCGCTGCTGAACTGGACCGGCTGCGGCAGGATCTTCTGGGCGCCTACCCTCGCTTGGTGGCCGAACGCCTGGAGCTGGCCTCCGTCTGGATTCGCTCTGATGCTTCGATTCGAGCGGTGCTGGTTCAGGCTGCGAGGCTTGCGACAAGGAGAAACAGGACGTCCTTGGGGCAAAGGCCGCTCGCGACGCCGCCTTGGGGGAGGTAGCCGATGTCCGAGGTCGCTGCAAGGCGCTGGAGAGCGAGCTGCAGGGCCTGCGCGACCAGCTTGCCAAGGAGGCCCGCGTCCGCCAAGAGAAGGAGGAAGACATGAAGGCTCGCGAGGAGGCCGCCAAGGACCGGGACGCCAAGCTTGACAAACGCCGTGACCGCATGGGTGCTCTGGAGCAGGAGTTGGAGGCGAAGAGGGTCGAGCTGGACGGTAAGGCGCTGGTCCTCGCCAAGGACCGCGTGGCCTTCGCGGAGATGGAGGCGAAAGCTCGCACCTTGCTGAGGTCGCTTTACGACAGCGGCCTGGAAAGCCCGCTGGCCCGCGCCGAGGACGGCCCTGCCAAGCTGCTTCCCTTCCTGGTCCGCGCCCTTGAAGATGTCACCCTTGGCCTTGGCCCCACAGCTGAGGCCGAGGTGCGTGTCCTGTCTTCTGCAGCCGACGCTGGCCCTTACCCACGTCTACCTTTCGCGACCCGGCGTGGCCGACCTTGACAGCCTGCTAGAGCCCGTGAGCGGGCGAGCTTGCTGCCGCTGCCGAGGCCGTGAAGGGTCGAGCGGAGGCTCTGCTGGCGGTTCTGTGCCTTCAAAGACCAAGCCGGGCGAGGCGCTGCCGATCCTGAGGCTTCACGAGGCGAACCCGCCCAGCGCAGATCCGCCGCCAACAAGTGACTCCTTTGTGGCTCCTGCCCTGCTTTCAGCTACTGCAACATGCATCATGCCTCGGGGAGGCGTTTAAACTTGCGCTTGGCGTTGTGAAAACGGTTATGGACTGTAATATTTGCTTTTGAATTCCTTGAGATTTGCGCTTTTACTTCCTACTTGCTTATGTTCTACACCGCCAGAGCCCGGCCCCGCGCATACCTTAGCCACCGTTAGCCCCGACCGGAAACCAGGACGGGACCAAGGAGTGAGGGGCTACGTGACAAGTTAGGCTCCTAAGTCGCGATGCTCAGGAGTCCCCCTTGGCGCACGAACAGCAAGTAGGGAGGTGAGATGTATGAGTGAATTTACCATTCTACGCCCTGGCAGAGCCCGGCCCAGCACAGATACCTCAACCGCCGTTAGCCTTTCGGAACTAAGGGGTGAGGGCTCTTGACCGATTAGGCTCTGAGTCGCGATGCTCAGGAGTCCCCTCGACGCTCAAATGGCCTTTCAGACCTTGGCTCCGCTCGGGAGGGACGTGCGACGAACCAGGCCCGAGGGGCTGGCTGGGTGGCATGCGTCTGGGCGTGAAGGCGTGACCAGCGTAGCCTGCCTCTCATGCGGCACTCCCGAGGGGTGGCGCTATGCGATGAGCCAGACATTGAGCTCTGGGCTCCCCGAGGTTGATGCGGCCGGGGCCACCTCGATTGTTTATCACCGCCAGAGCATAGCGCCGTATGTACGGGCATAGCCGCTCCTCGGCGGTGTCGTCGGACAGCATGAACATGGTGCTTCCAGCAGTGCGTGGGAGGGGCTCCCCCTCGGGAGGAGCCCAGGCGTGTCTGACCCAGCCCTACGACACGTGGGCTGCACGGTAGGGCCTGACGAGGTGTATCTGGGCACCCGTGAGCCAGCGCGGGACTCACGGGGCCCAACCTCAAGGCGGGTTGCGCCTGGCACTGGGCCTTAACTTGTGATGTGTTCCTGCAAATTTGGTTAGATGCCGACGGTCTACGTCCTCGGGTCCTGGCCCTCGAGCGGGTCTCAGCCGTCGCTGGTATGCATAGGTCGTGATGCTGTGGACAAGGCCAGAGGGTGAGGGCTGGAGAGCCAGTAGGAGCCCATGAGTCGCGATGCTCAGGTACCCCCCCCCCCCTTTAACATGCAAGCGGCCGACATGAAGGAAGAAGGGGTGCCGTGGACGGGCACCAAACAACAATCATGATGGGTCAAGCGCACAACCTGAATAAACGCAAGAGGGGTACGTGTCACCGGAGTGCAGCCCGAGTGGCTTGGGGATGATGCAGCCGAGGGCGCCCCAATAAAGTAAGCTAGGAACAAGAAACAAAGGGATACACGCGCAGGACGGACCCACGCGGCCCGGGAATGATGCAGCCAGGGGCGCCCCACCGAAATGAAACTAGAAGGATGTCACCTGATAATGTTGAAGATGAAGGGATGCTGAAGTAGCAGACGTCGTGGGCTGCGGAAGCCGATCTTCACGAGCCCCCAGGTCCAGGAGCCTCAGGAGGCTCCGGAGGCGCTGGTGGCTCCTCGCGGACCATCTCCATCTCCGCCAGGACTGCGGAGCGCCTGGCCTCATGAGCCTCAAGGATGCTCCCCATGAGGCGCTGGCGCGTGGCAGCCGCGTTCGGCATGCCGTAAGGCATGCGAACGTAGTTGTGGGGTGGACCTTCACAGCGCCCCACGCGTGAGGGCCAGAGGCGCTCCTGAGAGGCGGCTTGGTTGAGCCCTGGTATGTCGATGCAGACGCGCAGCCCACCTTCCTCGCCTGGATGGGGAGCTATGGCGGGTAAGCGGCGGCTGCCACTCATGACTCTTGACTCCTGCAGCTCCTGAATGATCTGGCTCATGAAGTCCTGAGGGTTAGGCCCTCCTTGCCTTGCTCCTTCCAGAGGGAGACGTGCTTTGAAACACGCCTCCAAGTGGAGCCCAAGCGCCTCCCTCGTGATCTTAGCAAAGTCGGTGGCCCTCCAGGAGAGAGCCCCCGAGCCTTGCTCGAGGAGGGCGCCGGGCGCGCCTTCCAATGTGACAGAAGGAGGTGCCTCCTGAACAGGCGCGGACGCTGAGGGGCCTGCCTCCCAAGGGGTCGGACCTGGCGATGTCTTCTTCTTCTTGGGAGCAGCCTCGGGGAGCCTCCCGCTCCCGCGATCTGGGTCTTCAAGTGACGCGGCTTGAAAAGCACGCTCCACGGAGCACACCGCGTCTCTCTCTTCACAAGGCACCGTGATGACTCCGCCGCTTCCTGGCATCTTGAGGACGTTGTACCCGTGATGAGTCACGGCCATGAACTTGGCCAGAGCTGGGTACCCGAGGATGACATTGTATGACAGGCGAATGTGGGCGACGACAAAGTCGATGAGCTCGGTGCGGTAGTTGTCGCGCGCCCCGAAGGTGACAGGGAGGCGGACCTGCCCAATCGGAACTGTGGAGCCATCGGTGACTCCGGAGAAAGGCTTGGTTGGCTGAAGCTGATTGTAAGGCACTTGGAGATTGTAGAATGTCTCTACGGACAGGACATTGATCCCTGCTCCGCCATCGATGAGGGTCCTGGTGAGTTGCACGTTGCTGATTATTGGGAACAAAGCATCGGGAGGACTCCGGCTGTGGCCACGCACTTGAGCTGATCCGCTGAGCTGAACATGATGGCGCACGCCGACCACCTGAGAGGGCGCGTGGCTTCGAGCTTGGGGAGGACTGCATTCACTTCACGGGCGAACTGCTTGAAGATGCGTTGAGAGGCTGGGGCTTGAGCTCCGCCCAGGATGCAAGCGATCGCGGCTCCTAGAAGCCCCCAGCCCCCTCGTCCTGATGATGGTCCTCATTTCTCCTTGGCTGCGGCGGCAGAGGAGGGAGGCCTGCGTTTCCTTGCGGGCGATCCTCGCGAGGCTGATACCACCATCCTCCCTCGCAAGGCGGGTCCCTCCAACCTCCCTCGCGAGGTTGATCCTGCCAGTGGTCCTCGCGAGGTCGGTCGCGCCACCCTTGGCGAGGGCCACGGTCTTCCCAGCGTCCTATGTTTCTTCCTCCTCCTCTGTCGTAGCCTGATCGTTGCGGTCGGGGCGTCGACCGATTCGCCCTTCTCGCACGGCTCGGAGTTCTTGACATTCGTTGGTGTCGTGGGTGTGGAGGTCGTGGTACACACAAGATGTGCTGCCCTTGGAAGACTCGGGCTGATCTCGCCTCGCTTGAGTATCTGGTTACGCCATGACACGGCAGCCCCTTTGCGCTTCACGTCCTTGACCTTGGGCTTCTTCTCTCCGGGTCTGCGGCTGTCACTCGAGGAGGGAAAGGCGTCCTTCCTCACTGGCGCACTTGGTCGCCAAGTTGAACAGCTCAAGTGTCGGCGTTACGGGAAGCAGGGGTACCTAGACTTGCTCGCTCATGCGGCTGCGGGCGTGGCTTTCAAGAGGTGGCCCAAAGACGGCCCATCTTCATCAACACAAGCTTCAAGAACCTCGCGAGGGGCAAGCCTCATGGGCGGAATGATGTGAAACCTCCTCAGGGATGGCCTCGTCAGGCTGGCTCGCGAGGAGGCGGAGAGATCAAGGCGGGATACCTCACGAGGTGCCCATGACGCAAGCCATGACGACCAAGGGCGCCAGGTGGGCGCCAGCCCGCGCAGTGTCCTCATTTCCTCTTTGGTGCAAAGGAGGCGAGCGCAGGCGAGAGCATCAAGCAAAGGCAGCCGTTTTGGTGCAACAAGACCAAGACCATCACAACGGCATGAAGGAGGTCATCGTGGAGCCCAAGCCGGCGTCATCGTCAGAGCCTTTGACAAAGCGAGGACCAACTTTAGTCAGGATAAGTGTACTAGATGTTCCCCTTCAAAATGGCCAATTGTTGGCGCCCTTCCCGCTCAATATTTGGGAAGAGGCCCAGGGCCTCTTCCTATAAATAGGACTAGCCACCCACAGGGTAGAGACATCGGATATCTGAGAGGCAGCTAGCACCTTGGATCCAGAATCCAGAACAGAGCTAGAGGTCAAGCAATCTAGAGAGAGAGAGAGAGAGAGAGCGACCGAACTCCCCCTAGCAGTTCGTCACAACGTCCAAGAACAGACCCTCGCGAGGCTGTTCTTCCTTGTATTGTTCATCATCAGCCCCCGAGGCAATCCACCACACCACACACTGGAATAGGGTGTTACACCAATATGGTGGCCCGAACCAGTATAAATCTTGTGTCCCTTGTGTTGCTCTTCATGTAGTTTAGATCCTTGCGAGGCGACGAAGTGCAGGTAGGTAGGGGGTGAGATCTCCGCGTGCACCCCAGAGTTCGAACCTAGAGGGTCTGCAGGAACCCGAAATCCGACATTTGGCGCGCCAGGTAGGGGTGCACCGGAATCCGTCTTCCGCCGCCTCGTTCTTCACCGCCATCGCATCTATGTCGGGCGCTTTCCGGGCGCCAGGCCAAAGCGCCGAGCCGCTCGCTACCTGGCATACCCAGGCCCCTGCCGACGGCCGCTTCGCCGTTTCGCCGCCGCCGTCAACGCCGCCACCGTCCCAGAGGGAACGGCAACAAGCATCGCCCCAAAGCATCCGTCCGTGAGGCGAGACGGCCGCACCGCTACTCCTTCACTCGCCCCGGTTTCTTCATCTCGCGGCGCTCCAGCGCACTCCATGGAGGCTCGAGCCGCGCCATCGCAGCAACGCGCTCTGCGCTTGCCGCCCGTCTGCCGACGACGTCTACGAGGAGCGGCTCGATCGCGTCGCCGAGCTCGTCCGCGCCGCAGGGGGCTCCCCCGCGCCGTCCTTCTCGCTGCACCACGCCCCGCCTTGCACAGGCGATGAAGCTCCGGGGGCGCCACCGCCCTCAAGAAGGCGCCTGCCCCAAGGCGCATGGCCTGTGGCGGGACCCACTCCACCGGCACCAGGCAAAAGCAAGAGCAGAGTCAAAGACGCTCGCACTCCAAGAAGCTGCCCGAGTGCTCCTCGCACCGGCCCGTCATGACCGCGCTCCCGCTTCCAAAGATGTTAAGACCACGCGCCCAGGCGCGCAAGATGGGGACCCGCAAGACCAGGCCCTTCGTCACCAAAGGCCTCCTGTGGCCACAACAGCTGCCGCGCTTTCACCGCCGAAGGCTGCTTGTCGCGTGGCCCGGCAAGTTCAAGCCAGACCTGCCTCCTCGCTACGACAGCACGGCCGACCCTGCGGAGTTCCTCTAGCTTTACGAGCTGGGCATCGAAGCCGCCAACGGGGACGAGAAGGTCATGGCGAACTGGTTTCCCATGGCGCTCAAAGACGGTGCCCGCACCTGGCTCCTGAAGCTGGCTCCTGAACCTGGCTCCTGGCATGATCTCCTCCTGGGATGACATGCGCACCCGCTTCATCACCAACTTCCAAGGCACTCGCGACCGGCCTCCTGCCGTGAGCGACATGCGCCGCATCAAGCAGCAGCCAGGAGAGACCCTGCAGAACTACATCCAGCGCTTCAACAACGCACGCCTCAAGATTCCTAAGGTGACCGAGGAGTCCATCATCTCAGCCTTCTCCGACGGTGTGCGTGACGTCAAGATGAAGGAGGAGCTGGCGATGTATGAAGATATGTGCACATCCTTGGAGCTGTTCAACTTGGCGACCAAGGCGCGCTGTGGTCGAGGAAGGACGCCTTTCCTCCTCGAGCTGCCACCGCACCCGTAAGAGAAGAAGCCCAAGGTCAAGGACGTGAAGCGCAAGGGGCTGCCGTGCATGCGGCGTAATCCGTATACCAAGCGAGGCAGAGATCAGCCCGAGTCTTCCAAGGGCAGCCGGTACTGTGTGTACCACGAGCTCCACACCCACAACACCAACGAATATCAAGAACTCTGAGCCGTGCAAGAAGGGCGAATAGGTCGACGCCCCGACCGCAACGATCGAGGATACGACAGAGGAGGAGGAAAAAAAGCAGGACGCTGGGAAGACCGTGGCCCTCGCCAAGGGTGGCGCGACCGACCTCGCGAGGACCACTGGCAGGATCAGCCTCGCGAGGGAGGTTGGAGGGACCCGCCTCACGAGGGAGGATGGAGGGATCAGCCTCGCGAGGATCGCCCGCAAGGAAACGCATGCCTCCCTCCTCTGCCACCGCAACCAAGGAGAGATGAGGACCATCATCAGGACGAGGGGTTGGGGGCTTCCAGGAGCCACGCGTGATCGCTTGCATCCTGGGCGGAGCACAAGCCCCAGCCTCTCAATGCATCTTCAAGCAGTTCACCCTCGAAGTGAATGCAGTCCTCCCCAAGCTCGAAGCCACGCGCCCTCTCGGTGGCAGGGCGCCATCACGTTCAGCTCGGCGGATCGATCAAGCGCGCTGCCACGGCCGGAGTCCTCCCGATGCTTTGTTCCCCAATCATCAAGAACGTGCAAGTCACCAGACCCTCATCGATGGCGGAGCAGGGCTCAACGTCCTGTCCGTAGAGACATTCAACAATCTCCAAGTGCCTTACTATCAGCTTCAGCCAACCAAGCCTTTCTCCGGAGTCACCGATGGCTCCACGGTTCCGATTGGGCAGGTCCGCCTCGCTGTCACCTTCGGGGCGCGTGACAACTACCGCACCAATCTCATCGTCTTCGACGTTGCCCACATTCGCCTGCCATAAAATGCCATCCTCGGGTACCCAGCTCTGGCCAAGTTCATGGCCGTGACTCATCACGGCTACAACGTCCTCAAGATGCCAGGAAGCGGCGGAGTCATCACGGTGCCTTGTGAAGAGGGAGACGCGGTGTGCTCCCTGGACCATGCTTTTCAAGCAGCGTCACTTGAGGACCCAGATCGCGGGAGCGGGAGGCTCCCCAAGGCTGCTCCCAAGAAGAAGAAGACATCGCAGGCCCGACCCCTCGGGAGGCAGGCCCCTCAGGGTCCGCACCTGTTCAGGGGGCACTTCCTTCTGTCGCATAGGAAGGCGCGCCCGGCGCCCTCCTCGAGCAAGGCTCGGGGGCTCTCTCCTGGAGGGCCACCGACGTTGCTAAGATCACGAGGGAGGCGCTTGGGCACCACTTGGAGGCGTGTTTCAAAGCACATTTCCCTCGGGAAGGAGCAAGGCAAGGAGGGCCAAACCCTCAGGAGTTCGTCAGCCGGATCATCCAGAAGCTGCAGGAGTCAACATTCATGAGTGGAAGCCGCCGCTTACCCGCCGTATCTCCCCATCCAAGCGAGGATGGTGGGCTACGCGTCTGCATCGACATACCAGGGCTCAACCGAGCTGCCTCTCAGGAGCGCCTCTGGCCCTCACGCGTGGGGCGCTGTGAAGGTCCACCACATTACGCTCGCATGCCTTACTAAGATGTCAACACGGCTGCCACGCCGCCACTTTCATGGGGAGCATCCCGGAGGCTCATGAGGCCAGCGTTCCGCAGATCTGGCGCGGAGATGGAGATGGTCCGTGGAGGAGCCACTACGCCTCGAGCCTCCCGAGGCTCCCGGGCCCGGGGCTCGTGAAGATCGGGCTTCCGCGACCCACGACGCTCTGCTACTTACGCATCCCTTCGCCTTCGACATTATCAGGTGACATCCTTCAAGTTTCATTTCACCGAGCGCCTGTGGCTGCATTATTCCCAGGCCGCGTGGGTCCGTCCCTGCGGCGTGTATCCCTTTTGTTTCATATTCCTAGCTTACTTTATTGGGGGCGCCCTTCGGGCTGCATCATCCCCAAGTCGCTCGGGCCAAACCCAGCGACGTCTGCTTTCCCTGCACCTATCTAAATGAACTTGCTCCTTCGTGATTAACGTGTTTGACCTAGTCCACCGCTCGATTGACACCAACTGATGGAGCTGCTCCCCAACGGCACGACGCTTGCGCATGGGTCCGTCCCTGCAATGCGGCAAACCTGAACGGCCGAGCTCTGGCCACGGCAACCCCGCATGGCGCCACCTTGTCAGCCCTTCAGTGCCTCGTCACCCCTCGAGGGCAACTAACGGCTGACTATCGCTTGTCATGGCGCACTCTTGTTCTTCTTGTGATGAGCCTGCAGGATCTCTTCAAGGAGCAGCGCCAGGCGAGGCCCTCACGGCGTCTTCTTCATTGTCGTCCGCGCGAACCGCTGGCACGTTAAAGGGGGGGGTACCTGAGCATCGCGACTCATGGGCTCCTACTGGCTCGCCAGCCCTCACCCTCTGGCCTTGTCCACGGCATCACGACCTGGCGTACCAGCGACGGCTGAGACCCACTCGAGGGTCGGGACCCGAGGATGTAGAGCAGAAAGGGGAGCAAAGGCGAGAAGGAAGAGGCACGCGGGGACCTCTCCAGGCAACACCTCGTCTGCCGATGCGCAGACCTAACGCCGCATCAGGAAGCGTTTCCTGACTCCCGAGATAAGTCATCCTCCAGAAACACTAGCTATCGCAGCATCGACCTTGCACCTAAGGCAATCCCGTGTTAGCAACGTCGCGCTCCTTTCTCACCGAATGATGGCTGCTTGAGCGCTAAAGGGGATCCCTGAGCATCGTGACTCGTGGGGCTCTTCATCGACCCCGGCCGCCACCTCCCCGGCCTTGACCACGGCATAGCGACACAGCATACTACCGACGGTGAAGCCTCGCCTTTGGGACCGGACCTGTCGGCGCAGAGCATCAAGCCCTCGTAAGGTTCGAAAGGAGGAACTGAGCTAAGACGGAATGAGCATCTCGCACTACTTCACGACAAGGATCATATTAACAAACGGAACCACATGCACCTTACAAGCCCCCACGGGGCACGTTTTTCGACTCCTCGCAGGGAATAGAGGGAGCAGATCCTAAGAACGCTAACTACACGCCGCCCGCAAGAGACGCCATCATCAACAAAGGCCGTCAGCACCGACGCCAACCTCATCCAGATCGAGGCGGCGGCGGCTTAATGAACCCGCCTCGCCCGAGAGTGGCGCAAGCTCGGGGCTCAGAGTCGCTGCCGCCGCCTCCGAGTCGCGAAGAGCTCGGCGGAGTCGCTGGATCCTCCGACGCCTCCGCCGCCTGAGGAGCCACTGAGGGAGCGATCGGTGAGCCTGGGCCTCGCCACGGCAGGGCCCCGACCGCCTCTCTCAGGGCAACACTCCAATCGGCGTCCTTCCGCGTCAAAGACCTTGAAGAACATCATGGAAGCGCCGTCGTACTCCAGGTGGATCACGAGGGTGCCCCTCATCCTGCAGACCCGGGCGATCTCGCCCTAGCCCCGAGTCATGAAGACCTTGCCCGGAGCGACGACCGCGACCTCCGCTTCGGTCGTGAGGGTGCTGCAGCCGGCGTGCTGCAACCAGAGCTCCAAATATCCCCCTGCGGCATCACGAAGGCGAAGGAGGGAGGAAGGCGAATCCAAGATCGAGGAGGCACGGGCGTGGAGCACAAACTCGGGAGGATCCTCGGCGTGGACTCCAGGGGAGGAACAACGCAGCACCGCCGAGACCCGCCCGGCGCCCGGCGCGGCGTCGTCCATGGCGCCGGCGTCAACTCCTTCAAAGGCCTCTATGCGGGCGTACAAGGGCGGGAACCTGGCGGCGGCCGCTCGCACCAGGGCCTCGACACCTCCTGCCGGGCGCCCTCATCTAGACGGCAGAGGGATAGCCATTTCTTCGGCGGAAGCGGGTCGGGACCCTCTCGGGGAGCCTTTCCTTTCTCTTCCGCGGAGAACCGGCGGATCGGAGCCATTACCGCAAGGTGGAGCAAGGGACGGAGAAGAAGGAGGAGCAAGAAGAGATGGACCGGAAGGGCACGCGTCGTTCCGTACTTATAGTCGGGGAAGGCCAACCGTTGACCTCCACGATCACAGGTAATCATAACCCGCTTTGCATGCAGGGACTTGTCGATTCGCGCAGTTGTCCAATCAACCGCCACGCGGCGCCCAAGGCCGCAGGCTGTTAGGGCCCGCGGCGCTTCGCACTTTCCCCTTCGCTTCTCTGCTCAGCCAAGTCCAGGCGCGCCTTGGGCCCGGGGGCTACTGTCGGCGTTTTGGGAACGGGGGTACCCAAACTTGCCTGCCTGCGGCGTGGCTCAAGGGGTGGCCCAGCACGGCCCATCTTCATCAGCACAAGCTCAAGACCCTCGCGAGGGGCCAGATTGCAGGCGGACGGCTGTGTAACCTCCTCAGGCACGGCCTCGTCAGGCTGGCTCGCGAGGAGGTGGAGTGATCAAGGCAGGGTACCTCACGAGGTGCCCATGACGCAAGCCATGACGACCAAGGGCGCCAGGCGGGCGCCAGCCCACGCAGTGTCCTCATTTCCTCTTTGGTGCAAAGGAGGCGAGCGCAGGCGAGAGCATCAAGCAAAGGCAGCCGTTTCGGTGCAACAAGGCCAAGACCATCAAAACGGCAGGAAGGAGGTCATCGTGGAGCCCAAGCCGGCGTCATCGTCAGAGCCTTTTACAGGCAAGGACCAACTTTAGTCAGGATAAGCGTACTAGATGTTCCCCTTCAAAATGGCCAATTGTTGGTGCCCTTCCCGCTCAATATTTGGGGAGGCCCAGGTCCTCTGCCTATAAATAGGACTAGACACCCACAGGGTAGAGAGATCGGATATCTGAGAGGCAGCTAGCACCTTGGATCCAGAATCCAGAACAGAGCTAGAGGTCAAGCAATCTAGAGAGAGAGAGAGAGCGACCGAACTCCCCCTAGCAGTTCGTCGCACCGGCCAAGAACAGACCCTCGCGAGGCTGTTCTTCCTTGTATTGTTCATCATCAGCCCCTGAGGCAATCCACCACACCACACACTAGAGTAGGGTGTTACACCACAATGGTGGCCCGAACTAGTATAAAGCTTGTGTCCCTTGTGTTGCTCTTCGTGTAGTTTAGATCCTTGCGAGGCGACGGAGTGTAGGTAGGGGTGAGATCTCCGTGCACCCTGTAGTTTGAACCTAGAGGATGCGCTGTAACCAAAATCCGACACCAAGGATGTGCACAGATCTTCATGCATCGCCAGCTCCTCCTTCATCTTGACGTCACGCACACCGTCGGAGAAGGCTGAGATGATGGCCTCCTCGGTCACCTTGGGAATCTTGAGGCGTGCGTTGTTGAAGCGCTGGATGTACTTCTGCAGGGTCTCTCCTGGCTGCTGCTTGATGCGGCGCATGTTGCTCGCGGTAGGAGGCCGGTCGCTTGTGCCTTGGAAGTTGGCGATGAAGCGGGTGCGCATCTCGTCCCAGGAGGAGATCGTGCTAGGAGCCAGGTTCAGGAGCCAGGTGCGGGCACCATCTTTGACCGCCATGGGAAACCAGTTCGCCATGACCTTCTCGTCCCCGTTGGCGGCTTCGATGCTCAGCTCGTAAAGCTGGAGGAACTCCACAGGGTCGGCCGTGCCGTCGTAGCGAGGAGGCAGGTCTGGGTTGAACTTGCCGGGCCACGCGACGCCAAGGCAGCTCGGGCGGTGATGGCGCTGCAGCGACTGGGCTACGGAGGCCTTTGGTGACGAAGGGCCTGGTATTGCGGGTCCCCATGCACCAACGCTAGGAGCAGCGCGGGGTCTTGGCTTGCTGGAGCAAGAGCGCGGTCATGACGGGCCGGTGCAGGGAGCACTCGGGCAGCTTCTTGGGGGTGAGGAATGTAACGCCCTCGATGCGGCTATATCTCCCACGTGTCGAAGCACGACTTAGAGGCATAACCGCATTGAAAGCAATGTCGCAAGTGAGGTAATCTTCACACAACCCATGTAATACATAAGGGAAAGAGATACATAGTTGGCTTACAATCGCCACTTCACACAATACATGAGTAAAGCATTACATCATACAGATACAATCAAGGTCCGACTACGGAACCAAAATAAAAGAAGACTACCCCAAATGCTACACAGATCCCCGATCGTCCCAACTGGCTCCACCATCGATCAATCAAACGAAACAACACAATGAACAAGATCTTCATCGAGCTACTACTTGAGCTTCTAAAGCGCCACCGCACGGTTTCATCGGCACTGCAAACTGGTTTTGAAGTATCTGTGAGTCACGAGGACTCAGCAATCTCACACCCGAGATCAGGACTATTTAAGCTTATGGGTAGGAGAAGGTAGTGAGGTGGAGCTGCAGCAAGCGACTAGCATATCTGGTGTCTAACATACGCAAATGAGAGCGAGAAGAGAAGGCAAAAGCACGGTCGAACAACTATGATCAACAAGTGATCCTAGAACAACCTACGTCAAACATAACTCCAACACCGTGTTCACTTCCGGACTCCGCCGAGAAGAGACCATCACGGTTACACACGCAGTTGGTGTATTTTAATTAAGATCAACTTCGGGTATTCTACAACCGGACATTAACAAATTCCCATCGCCTCATAACCGGGCACGGCTTTCGAAAGATAATACCCTGCAGGTGTCCCAACTTAGCCCATGATAAGCTCTCGCGATCAACGAAGGATATTCCTTCTCCGGAAGACCCGATCAGTCTCGGAATCCCGGCTACAAGACATTTCGACAAAGAATAAAACAAGACCAAAGAAGTCACCGATGTGCCGACAAATCCCGATAGGAGTCGCACGCACCTCGCTCTCGTGGCACACCGGATAAGTCAAGCTACGAGTAAAACCAAGCCTCGAAGTTTCCTGTGGTGGCCTCAAGAAGTCTTTCGGTTCGGACCAACACTGGAGGAGCACCGGCCGGGGGCTAAAATAAAGATGACCCTTGAGTCCGGAGAACCCAAGGGAAGGGGTATATGTGGTAGGTAGTCAAATGGTAAAACCAAGGTTGGGCCTTCTTTGGAGGAGTCTTATTCAAAGCGAACCGTCAAGGGGTCTCATAAATCACCCAACCGCGTTAGGGACGCAAAATCCGGGAACATAATACCGATATGACGGAAACTAGGGCGGCAAGAGTGGAACAAAACACTGTGCATAAGGCCGAGCCTTCCACCCTTTACCAAGTATATAGATGCATTAATTAAAGAAGATATATTGTGATATCCCAACAAGTAAACATGTTCCAACAAGGAACAACATCTCCATGTTCCAACAAGGAACAAACTTCATCTTCACCGCAACTAACAACGCTTATAAGAGGGGTTGAGCAAAGCGGTAACATAGCCAAACAACGGTTTGCTAGGAAAGGATGGTTAGGGGCTTCACATGGCAATATGGGAGGCATGATAAGCAAGTGATAGGCATCGTAGCATAGGCATAGCAAAAGAGCGATCATCTAGAAAGCAAAGATAGAAGTGATTTCAAGGGTATGGTCATCTTGCCTGAAATCCTGCAAGGAAGAAGAACGAGTCCATGAAGAAGACAAACGGACGTAGTCGAACGAATCCTCACAACTCCGGAAGGAAACCAAAGCTAACGAGAGAAGCAACCCGGAAACAAACAAACAACATAGTAAACAACCATCACATAAACATGGCATGATGCGCAAACAAGTATGATGCATGTCCAATTTAAATAGCATGGCATGGCAATATGCACAAACAAAACTACAAGTTAAATGGAGCCCAATATGCAATGAGTTGCATATTGATGAAACACCACATTAATTAATTAGTTCTCTCTCGTTTAAGTACTCAACAAAATTAAATGTTGGTTATCATGGAAAGGGGTGAAGCACAACAAAACTACCTACCTAGGCAAGTTTAAATGAGGCCGTAAACAACGAACAACAAGTCCTAAAATCCTCATGTGCATATTTATGGATTAGGTACTGTTCTGCCCTAAACACAATTTTAGAGTTGTTAAACATGCAAAGCAAGTACACCATGTTAAACTAGGCATTTTTCTACCCCATTTACATATATAATTTATTTAAATCCGAGCTACAGTTATTTAGTTATGAAATAAATCATTTTAACATGGCATTTGAGCAAATTTAATCAAACAACATTTTAAACATTTTAAACATGGATGAAAGTGGCATATTATGAAACTAGATGAAAAACTAAGCACTTTTCATATATAAATCATTTTAATCCGATGCACGGTTGTGGAGTTATTAAATGCATGAACATGAGGGTGCAATCTGTAAACATGCAGTTTTCTGGATAAATGCTAAATTCGCAGAAGGAAAAAAAACAGGAGCTCGGCCGAATCTGAGATCTGGCCCAGGGAGTGGGGAAGCTGCTCACATCGGGCCTTGAGGCCGGGAGGCTGGGACGCTGGGCTGGATCGAACGAGGGGAGGGGGCGCGGTCAACGCAGGGCTGCTGGATCGAGCAGGTGCTCGTTGCAGCGCGGTGCAGCGGCAGGAAACAGGGGCAACGGCTGGCGATGCAGGTGGTCTCCGGCGAGGGCACCGGTGGCCGGGGTCGGGGCCCAGCCGGCGGGATCCGGCAGGAACGGTCAAGGGGCGGCGGAGGCCAGCCGGATCTAGTGGTTTTCGACGAGGTTCCCTGACAGCAGTGCTCCAACGGGAGCCCATGGCGAACCTGCGACGGGTCAGAGAAGAGGAGGTGAGAGAGAGAAGAACAAGAAGATGGAAGGGGAGGCAGGAAAGAGAGGGGTGGTACGGGTCTGCTGGAGGAGGTCGCCGGTGACGCAGCTGGTCACCTAGTCGACGACGACCGACGACGACGAGGCTGCCGGAGGCGTGGGTTGGAGTAGAGGAGGAAGGGGCGGCGCTGGGACTGGCGAAGGCTCCGGCAAGCGAGGACGGGGCGGGTCGGCGAGGAGGCGATGGTGAACTTGGCGAAGCAGGGGAGGGAGGCTGGACGAGGACCACACTCGTCGTCCTGCTCTCGACAACGGGAGGCGAAGTAGGCAGGGGCTTGGTGCAGCGACTTCAGAGGAAGCAGGGCGCGGGACTTGGCGCTCGAGACGGACAGGAGGGCGCCGTCCTCGTCAGGAACCGTTGAAGACGACGGCGACAGCGCAGCTTGGGCGGCGGAAGCTTGACGCGGCACTAGGGAAGAAGCAGAGGAACGACAACATGGCGCAGAGGCGGGAGCTCCTGTTCGTCCTGGGAAGGAGAGAGAGAGGGCCACCGTGAGAGAGAGAGAGAGAGAGAGAGGGAAAAACAGGAGGAGGAGAGGAGCGGGACGAGGCCGGTCCTCGTCGTGGCGGCCGGCGGCGGGGTCGTCGGAGGGCGCGACCTGCAGGGTCGGCGAGGCTCAGGCGCGAGGGCTCCTGCTACGCTGCTGCGGGCAGGGGGACGAGGAGGTAGGCGCTGGTTGGAGGGAGTGGTTGAGCGGCGGCGCAAACCGAGGGAGGTGGTCTGAGGGCGAGAGAGGATCTGGATCGAGTGCGGGCTCTGGTTGGAGGATTTTTGGATCGGGAGCGATCCCAAGGAAGAGAGAGGCTGGTCGGGGAAGGATCCCGAGGGAGTGGGTGGCGGCGCAAGGAGGGAATGGATGGGACAAGCCCCTAGGATCTAGGGTTAGGCGTCTATTTATATAGTAAGTGGAAGAGGCGTGCTTAATCCGGTCCGTCCGATCAAATCGGTGGTCGAGAATAAATAGGTTAGGTAGCCCAAATAATAAAACGGAGATGTTTTATAGATGTTTGGGGATGATCTGAATCCGACGGTGTGATCGAGCGGTTCGGGTCCGAGAGAAGTTTCGGATGCGGCGAGGGTCGGCGTAATCGGCAAGAGAGGTTAGGTGGTCACGGTCAAGAGGGGAGCAAAACCCGATTGGTCTCGGAGCAGTCAACGAAAGCAAGGGGGACACGGCAACTTCTGAACGGGTGCAAGCTTTATGAAAACATGCAGATGCAATGTGAATGATGCTATAAGATGAGATGCATGACATGAACAAAATGCAAAACAAAAGACAAAAACCCAACCACGAAGGAAATAATATATCGCATCTCCGGAAAAGGCAAGAGTTGGAGTTACGAATATGGAAAGTTGTATCCGGGGCGTCACAACACTCCACCACTACGAGAGGATCTCGTCCCGAGATCTAGGATGGCACCGGAGGGAAATGAAAGAGGAAGAGAAGAGGTAAAACAAGTTGCTTCTTCGACCAATGAGTGAAACCAAAGAACCTTGAGAGGTTGAACAAATTGAAAGAAACAAAACAACGGAGATGACCAGGATTGCAAACAATTCGTTGGACAAGAGGAACAAGGAATATGATGAGAACCAAGAGGTTTAGTGATAAGATAGATATTGACACCACTCCGGTTAAAACAAGATAGAGAAGGAATAAGAATGATATAATTTGGGCAGCACTCCGACTGAATGAAGAAGGAAAACTTGATAAGATGAAAAGAACTTGAAGAGATGACACAACACTCCGGTTAAATCGATAAGCAAGGAAAAGGACATGGTCCTGACAAAACAAGATGATGGGTGAAGAGAGCAACATCATAATGCCTCCAGAAGAAATAATAGAAGATAGATCATTGGAATAAAGGAATGGAGAAGAAAATGACAACTTCTACCACAAATGAGTTTGGAAAGCACCCTTAAAAAGAAGGATAGAACGGAGTTGTTGGAAAACCAACAACGAAAAGAATAACCTTGTAGTGGACTTATGGAAACATCTCAACATTATGAGGAGAGCTTACGCCACCAATGTAGAAACAAACGATTGGATTGATATCAACAAGGAGACGAGAAACTTATTTCACCGAGAGGACAAATGAAGAACTTGGGTCATTTATAAGCACCATAAATAGCAACAATCCTTAGGGAAAGCTTTAGGTGAAATATAACCCAAGATAACTCCAATGAAGAGATTGATGGATTTAAATATCTCATTCTTGACAACAAGTGCATCATGAAACATGAATGAAACTGCCAAAATGACATAACACCACCTCAAAAGATAAGATAGAGAGAATTGCACTTTGGAATGCAAGATGAAGAATACTTGAGCTCCTCAAAACAAAACATGTGTTGAGCACCATGTTTATTTTAGAGTAAAGCTTGTCGGATCTTAACTTCGAGAGAAATCTTGAAGAGCAATTGAAGAATGAAAGGAATCCTTGACGAACCACCATGTATAGAGCCTTCATGAAGAACTCCGGTAAATAAAAGGATGATAGAAAGAAAGAGAAGTTGACAACACAAGGTGAAGCCTTGCAGTGACAAGATGAAGCTTTGAAATGATATAACCGAGAAAACTTGGAACTCCGGAAAGAAAGATGAACAAATGAAACCAAGAATTTTGATGATCCTCCGGAATAGGAATTGAATTTACTCGATGAAACAAGAATAAGAATTACATTATGCTGATCCTTCACCAATTAAATTGATGGCAAGCAACGGATTTGGCATACTACTTATTCTCGTGGAGAGGGTTAAGATAGATATGGCGCAAACTTGGGAAGGTCTTCAACGAACCACCGGTAGGATTGGAAAGAACGAATGAATATATATGATAACGAAGGAAGAGAACTCTTGAACGGACCACCGTAAGAATTGAAAATGAACGAAGAAAAAGAATGAATCGCCGTAAGGAATTAGAAATGAACGAAGATACTTGAGAGAATTTAGATACATGAGAATGGAGAGATCATGAACTGATTAGTGAATACTTGAATGATGCACCGGTAAGATTTGGGGAACAAGAGCTGAAAGCTGGAATGAATAATTATGACATGATGGCCTTCGGAGGAAAGAAATGGAAACAACTCATGAAATGCTCCGGATGGTAAGAAAAGAATTCTCACAATCGAAAACAATTATGAGAGGATGGCATCAAGCTAGAACCGTGAATCTTGAAGAGAATGGAGCAAGATTAAAGAGAAACTCTTCTTCGGTCTTCAAACTTCGAGAATGACGACGAGAAACACCACCATGAATTGTTGAGATACTCCGGGATGAAAATTAGAAAGGTTGAACCAACGATGAAAAGAATTTGAAAGCGATCTTGGAGAAGGAATATGACTGATGATAATTTATTCTTACGTCAAACTTTGAAAAGAATTTTAGAAGCTCCGGAAAATTAGAAGAGTCAGGTAAGATATTTGAAAAAGACCTGTGGGTTAGGGCCCACTCAAAAGAACCACCGTTGAACAATTGTTTGAAAAGAGAGATTGCACCGGTTGAATTAAATGGCTCAAAAGGGATAACAACTTCGAGAAATCTTGCACGAATTAAGAATGAAAACACGAATCTTCTGAGATAATCTTTAGCACTCCGGAAACAAATGAATAACAAGAAGTGAAAAATTAAGAGGTGCACCGGCATGATAAAACATTTGAAACGAGGAAGGTAATATGATCAACACCGAAAACTTGACTTAAGTCCACCGGAGAAGAAAAGAACGAAGAATAATAAACTCGAAGCTAATTTTAGCATCTTCATGAGAATCATCGGATAAGAGCATTGAGGAAAAGAATGAAGAGACTTCACAGCAATAAAATGGGTACTTGGTTAGGGATATATGAGTCCTTGACGAAAAGGGTGGGAGGGCGGTAAAACAAAGGCAACTTGGGTCGGATGAAACGAACACCGTTGAGAAAAAAACTTAGAATTGATCTTGCGAATGTTGCAATGATCGGATTTACTTGGAGAGAAGCACACGGTTGGAAAGGATTGAAAAGACGACCTTGATGAACAAGAAGGATTAGCATCCACATAGAAATATGAGAACACCGTTTAGAATAAGGTATGGAATCAACACTTGACTTCGAAGCAACTCGAATACCACAAAACGGAACAAAAACAAAGGATTTGGCTTGCAGAATAAGCCGGAAACAAACATATGATAGATCCCATATCGTATCATGTGTGTGTTGGAAAGATATCCTACTAGATACTTGAATTCCCACTTATAAACTCCCGAAACTTTCTGGTTATGCAATCAGGTGTTGGGGATACAGGGGACACAAAATATATCACCCAAACTAACAATACCTAGATCCAGTTGTATCCATCCTTCAACACATAACCAAGAAAAATTCGGAAATTGTTTACCTCAACCTTCGAAAAGCATCCGTTATACGAGTTATGGCAATACTCTCGAGCTCGCCCAAAGATCGGGTTATCGGGTTATCTCACCAACAACTGTACAAAAGAGATTCGATGTCGGCAAAGCTCAGTATTCCGTAATCGCAACGATAAAATTGTGACGACAACACCTCGGAGGTCAACTCGGGACACCGCCAAAACCCCTAAATGTCGAGGCACCAAGAACAATGTTCTCGCCACAAAACCATCGAATGATTCCAAGATACCCGCGTGATCCTAAAAAAAATTAGTGAAACTTGAGGAGAGAAGAGTCAAAACTTCTACGTCGGAGACCTCACCAGAGCGGCATTTAAGGGACTAAGGAGTAAAAAGAATCCTACTCTCCGATATATATAATCCTAAGACTCAAAACATTTTTTCTAGACTCAACAACGCCAAAGAAACAATCGCCAGGGCTCCTAAGTCGGGATGGCTCGATTACCAACTTGTAACGCCCTCGATGCGGCTATATCTCCCACGTGTCAAGCACGACTTAGAGGCATAACCGCATTGAAAGCAATGTCGCAAGTGAGGTAATCTTCACACAACCCATGTAATACATAAGGGAAAGAGATACATAGTTGGCTTACAATCGCCACTTCACACAATACATGAGTAAAGCATTACATCATACAGATACAATCAAGGTCCGACTACGAAACCAAAATAAAAGAAGACTACCCCAAATGCTACACAGATCCCCGATCGTCCCAACTGGGCTCCACTACTGATCAACTGAAACGAAACAACACTATGAACAAGATCTTCATCGAAGCTACTACTTGAGCTCGGGTGCGCCACCTGCACGGTTTCATCGGCACCTACAAACTGGTTTTGAAGTATCTGTGAGTCACGGGGACTCGGCAATCTCACACCATGAGATCAAGACTATTTAAGCTTATGGGTAGGAGAAGGTAGTGAGGTGGAGCTGCGACAAGCGACTAGCATATCCGGTGTCTAACATACATAAATGAGAGTGAGAAGAGAAGGCAAAAGCACGGTCAAACAACTATGATCAAGAAGTGATCCTAGAACAACCCACGCCAAACATAACTCCAACATCAGTTCACTTCCCGGACTCACGAGAAGAGACCATCACGTTACACACGCGTTGGTGTATTTTAATTAAGATCAACTTCGTGTATTCTACAACCGGACATTAACAAATTCCCATCCGCCTCATAACCGCGGGCACGCGGCTTTGAAAGATAATACCTCGCAGGGTGTCCCAACTTAGCCCATGATAAGCTCTCGCAATCAACGAAGCGATATTCCTTCTCCCGGAAGACCCGATCAGTCTCGGAATCCGGCTACAAGACATTTCGACAAAGCAATAAAACAAGACCAAAGAAAGCCACTGACAGCCGACAAATCCCGATAGGAGTCGCACGTACCTCGTTCTCGTGGCACACCGGATAAGTCAAGCTACGAGTAAAACCAAGCCTCGAGTTTCCCGTGGTGGCCTCAAGAAGTTGCTTCGGTTCGGACCAACACTCGGAGGAGCACCGCCCGGGGGGCTAAAATAAAGATGACCCTTGAGTCTGCAGAACCCAAGGAAGGGGTATATGTGGTAGGTAGTCAAATGGTAAAACCAAGGTTGGGCCTTCTTTGGAGGAGTCTTATTCAAAGCGAATCGTCAAGGGGGTCCCATAAATCACCCAACCGCGTTAGGGACGCAAAATCCGGGAACATAATACCGATATGACGGAAACTAGGGCGGCAAGAGTGGAACAAAACACCGGGCATAAGGCCGAGCCTTCCACCCTTTACCAAGTATATAGATGCATTAATTAAAGAAGATATATTGTGATATCCCAACAAGTAAACATGTTCCAACAAGGAACAACATCTCCATGTTCCAACAAGGAACAAACTTCATCTTCACCTGCAACTAACAACGCTATAAGAGGGGCTGAGCAAAGCGGTAACATAGCCAAACAACGGTTTGCTAGGAAAGGATGGTTAGGGGCTTCATATGGCAATATGGGAGGCATGATAAGCAAGTGATAGGCACCGTAGCATAGACATAGCAAAAGAGCGAGCATCTAGCAAGCAAAGATAGAAGTGATTTCAAGGGTATGGTCATCTTGCCTGAAATCCCGCAAGGAAGAAGAACGAGTCCATGAGGAAGACAAACGGACGTAGTCGAACAAATCCTCACAACTCCGGAAGGAAACCAAAGCTAAAGAGAGAAGCAACCCGGAAAGAAACAAACAACATAGTAAACAACCATCACATAAACATGGCATGATGCGCAAACAAGTATGATGCATGTCCAGTTTAAATAGCATGGCATGGCAATATGCACAAACAAAACTACAAGTTAAATGGAGCCCAATATGCAATGAGTTGCATATTGACGAAACACCACATTAATTAATTAGTTCTCTCTCGTTTAAGTACTCAACAAAATTAAATGTTGGTTATCATGGAAAGGGGTGAAGCACAACAAAACTACCTACCTAGGCAAGTTTAAATGAGGCCAGAAACAACGAACAACAAGTCCGGAAAATCCTCATGTGCATATTTATGGATTAGGTACTGTTCTGCCCTAAACACAATTTTAGATATGTTAAACATGCAAAGCATGTACACCTTGTTAAACTAGGCATTTTTCTACCCCATTTACATATATAATTTATTTAAATCCGAGCTACGGTTATTTAGTTATGAAATAAATCATTTTAACATGGCATTTGAGCAAATTTAATCAAACAACATTTTAAACATTTTAAACATGGATGAAAGTGGCATATTATGAAACTAGATGAAAAACTAAGCACTTTTCATATATAAATCATTTTAATCCGATGCACGGTTGTGGAGTTATTAAATGCATGAACATGAGGGTGCAATCAGTAAACATGCAGTTTTACGGATAAATGCTAAATTCGCAGAAGGAAAAAACAGGAGCTCGGCCGAATCTGAGATCTGGCCTAGGGAGTGGGAAGCTGCTCACATCGGGCCTTGAGGCCGGGAGGCTGGGACGCTGGGCTGGATCGAACGAGGGGAGGGGCGGTCAACGCAGGTTGCCGGATCGAAAGGTGTGCTTTCGTTCTGTGCGCCGGGCAGGAAACAGGGGCAACGGCCGGCGATGCGTGGTGGTCTCCAGCGAGGGCACCGGTGGATGGGGTCGGGGCCCACCGGCGGGGTCCGGCAGAAGCAGTCAAGGGGCGGCGGAGGCGGCCGGATCTAGTGGTTTTCGACGAGGTTCCTCGACAAAGAAGTTGCTCCAACGGGAGCCCATGGCGAACCCGCGACGGGTCGAGAAGAGGAGGTGAGAGAGAGAAGAACAAGAAGATGGAAGGGAGGCAGGAAAGAGAGGGGTGGTACGGGTCTGGCTGGAGGAGGTCGCCGGTGGCGCACTGGTCACCTAGTCGACGCATTTACGACGCAGGCTGCCGGAGGCGTGGGTTGGAGTAGAGGAGGAAGGGGCGGCGCTGGGGGCGAAGGCTCCGCAAGCGAGGACGGGCGGGTCGGCGAGGAGGCGATGGTGAACTTGGCGGCGGTGGAGGGAGGCTGACGAGGACCACACTGCTGCCCCGCTCTCGACAACGGGAGGCGGCAGGCAGGGGCTTGGTGCAGCGACTTCAGAGGAAGCAGTGGCGCAGAACTTGGCGCCGAGACGGACAGGAGGGCGCCGTCCTCGCCAGGAACCGTTGAAGACGACGGCGACATGAATCAAGGGCAAAGCGACAAGCAGCTTGGGCGGCGGAAGCTTGACGCGCGCTTAGGGAAGAAGCAGAGGAACGACAACATGGCGCAGCGGGCGGGAGCTCTGCTCATTCCGGGAAGGAGAGAGAGAGGGCCACCATGAGAGAGAGAGAGAGAGAGGGAAAAATAGGAGGAGGAGAGGAGCGGGACGAGGCCGATCCTGGTCGTGGCAGCCGGCGGCGGGGTCGTCGGAGGGCGCGACCTGCAGGGTCGGCGAGGCTCGGGCGCGAGGGCTCCGGCTCCGCTGCTGCGGGCAGGGGGACGAGGAGGTAGGCGCTGGTTGGAGGGAGTGGTTGGGCGGCGGCGCAAACCGAGGGAGGTGGTCTGAGGCGAGAGGATCTGGATCGAAACGGGCTCGTTGGAGGATTTTTGGATCGGGAGCGATCCCAAGGAAGATAGAGGCTGGTCGGGGAAGGATCCCGAGGGAGTGGGTGGCGGCGCAAGGAGGGGAATGGATGGGACAAGCCCCTAGGATCTAGGGTTAGGCGTCTATTTATATAGTAAGTGGATGAGGGCATGCTTAATCCGGTCCGTCCGATCGAAATCGGGCGGTCGAGAATAAATAGGTTAGGTAGCCCAAATAATAAAACGGAGATGTTTTATAGATGTTTGGGGATGATCTGAATCCGACGGTGACGATCGAGCGGTTCGGGTCCGAGAGAAGTTTTGGATGCGGGCGAGGGGTCGATGCACTGGCAAGAGAGGTTAGGTGGTAACGGTCAAGAGGGGAGCAAAAACCCGATTGGTCTCGGAACGGTCAACGAAAGCAAGGGGGGACACGGCAACTACGAACGGGTGCAAGCTTTATGAAAACATGCAGATGCAATGTGAATGATGCTATGAGAAGAGATGCATGACATGAACAAAATGCAAAACAAAAGACAAAAACCCAACCACGAAGGAAATAATATATCGCATCTCCGGAAAAGGCAAGAGTTGGAGTTACGAATATGGAAAGTTGTATCCGAGGCGTTACAAGGAACCTCTTGACAGCTCTCCTCTTGCTGCGCTGGTGCCGGACGGAGTGGGTTCCGCCCAGGGGCCATGCGCCTTGGGGCCAAGGTGCCTTCTTGAGGGGAAGGCGGCTGAGGCGCCCCCGGAGCTTCATCGCCCGCGCAAGGCGGGGCGCAGTGCAGCAAGAAGGACGGCGCGGGGGAGCCCCGTGTGGCGCGGACGAGCTCGGCGACGCGGTCGAGCCACTCCTCGTAGACGTCGTCGACGGGGCGGTAGCGCAGGAGCTCGTTTGCCGCGATGAGCGCGGCTCGAGCCTCCATGGGTGCGCGGAGCGCGCGAGACGAAGAACCAGCTGGGGCGAGTGAAGGAGTAGCGGTGCGGCCGTCTCGCCTCACGGACGGATGCTGGGACGATGCTTGCTGCTCGTTCCCCGCCGGGCCGGTGGCGGCGTTGACGGCAGGCGACGGGGAACGGCGGGGGTGGCCACCGACGGGGGCCGTCTGGGCGACGCGGGTAGCGAGAGCGGCTCGGCACTCGGCGCGGGCCCGTCGAGTGTCCGACATGGATGCGATGGGCGGCAAAGAACAGGGCGGCGGAAGACGGATTCCGGTGCACCCCTACCTGGCGCGCCAAATGTCGTATTTCGGTTTCCGGCAGACCCTCTAGGTTTGAACTCTGGGGTGCACGCGGAGATCTCACCCCCTACCTACCTGCACTTCACCGCCTCGCAAGGATCTAAACTACACGAAGAGCAACACAAGAGACACAAGGTTTATACTGGTTCGGGCCACCATTGTGGTGTAATACCCTACTCCAGTGTGTGGTGTGGTGGATTGCCTCAGGGAATGATGATGAACAATACAAGGAAGAACAGCCTCGCGAGGGTGAGGTGCTCTTGTGGCTAGGCTCTCGATCGGATTGGATCAAGCTAAGATGAGATGCCTCTACTGTGGTGGCTAGCTCTACTTATAGGCGAGGCCCTGGGCCTCTTCCCAAATATTGAGCGGGAAGGGCGCCAACAATTGGCCATTTTGAAGGGGAACATCTAGTACACTTATCCTGACTAAAGTTGGTCCTCGCCTGTCAAAGGCTCTGACGATGACGCCGGACTGGGCACCACGATGACCTCCTTCCTGCCATTGTGATGGTCTTGGTCTTGTTGCACCGAAACGGCTGCCTTTGCTTGATGCTCTCGCCTGTGCTTGCCTCCTTTGGACCAAAGAGGAAATGAGGACACTGCGCGGGCTGGCGCCCGCTTGGCGCCCTTGGTCGTCATGGCTTGCGTCATGGGCACCTCGTGAGGTACCCCGCCATGATCTCTCCGCCTCCTTGCTAGCCAGCCTGACGAGGCCGTGCCTGAGGAGGTTTCCTGTCGTCCGCCCAGCGAGGCTTGGCCCCTCGCGAGGGTCTTGAGCTTGTGTTGATGAAGATGGGTCGTACTGGGCCACCCCTTGAGCCACGCCGCAGGCCGCAGGCAGGCAAGTCTGGGTACCCCCGTTCCCAGAACGCCGACAACACTGAAATATGCTTATCTTGATGAAAAGAGGATATATCATGTTATTATTAGTGCTAACCTTTCAGAGCATGAAGAAAAGAAATTATTGAAAAATCTGAAGAAGCACCGTCCTGCTATTGGATATACTCTTGATGATCTTAAGGGCATTAGTCCCACCTTATGTTAGCACAAAATTAAATTTGAGAAAGTTGCTAAACCAGTTGTTGATCATCAGCAATGGTTAAATCCTAAGATGAAAGAAGTTGTAAGAAATGAAATATTAAAGCTTCTGGAGGCAGGTATTATTTATCCTATTGCTGACAGTCAATGGGTAAGCCATGTTCATTGTGTCCCTAAGAAGGGAGGTATTACTGTTGTTCCTAATGATAAGAATGACTTGATTCCACAAAGAATTGTTACAGGTTAGAGAATGGTAATTGATTTTCGCAAATTAAATAAAGCCACTAGAAAATATCATTACCCTTTACCTTTTATTGATCAAATGCTAGAAAGATTATCCAAGCATACGCATTTTTGCTTTCTAGATGTTTATTCTGGTTTCTCTCAAATACCTGTGTCAAAAGAGGATCAAGAGAAAACCACTTTTACTTGCCCTTTCTACCTTTGCTTATAGACGTATGACTTTTGGCTTATGCAATGCACCTGCTACCTTTCAAAAATGTTTGACTGCTATATTCTCTGACTTTTGTGAAAAGATTGTTGAGGTTTTCATGGATGATTTCTCCATTTACGGAACTTCTTTTGATGATTGCTTAAGCAACCTTGATTGAGTTTTGCAGAGATGTGAAGAAACTAATCTTGTCTTGAATTGGGAAAAGTGCCACTTTATGGTTAATGAACGCATTGTCCTGGGGCATAAAATTTCTGAAAGAGGTATGGAAGTTGATAAAGCTAAAGTAGATGCTATTGAAAAGATGTCGTGTCCTAAAGATATCAAAGGTATAAGAAGTTTCCTTGGTCATGCTGGCTTCTATAGGAGGTTTATTAAAGACTTCTCTAAAATTTCTAGGCCTCTCACTACTCTCTTGCAAAAATATGTTCCTCTTGTTTTTGATGATGATTGTGTAGAAGCATTTGAAATACTTAAGAAAACCTTGATTTCTACTCCTATTTTTCAGCCACCTGGTTGGAGCTTGCCTTTTGAAATCATGTGTGATGCTAGTGATTATGATGTTGGTGCTGTTCTAGGACAAAGAGTTGATAAGAAATTGAATGTTATTCAGTATGCTAGTAAAACTCTAGACAATGCTTAGAGAAATTATGCTACTACTGAAAAAGAATTTTTAGCAGTTGTATTTGCATGTGCTAAGTTTGACCTTATATTGTTGATTCCAGAGTAACTGTTCACACTGGTCATGCTGCTATTAAACATTTTATGGAAAAGAAAGATGCCAAACCTAGACTTATTAGATGGGTTCTCTTGCTACAAGAATTTGATATGCATATTATTGATAGAAAGGGAGCTGAGAACCCCGTTGCAGACAACTTGTCTAGGTTAGAAAATGTTCTTGATGACCCACTACCTATTGATGATAGCTTTCTTGATGAGTAATTAAATGTCTTAAATGCTTCTCATAATACTCCATGGTATGCTGATTATGCTAATTACATTGTTGCTAAATTTATACCACCTAGTTTCACATACCAGCAAAAGAAAAAGTTGTTCTATGATTTAAGACATTACTTTTGGGATGACCCACACCTTTATAAAGAAGGTGTAGATGGTTTTATTAGACGTTGTGTACCTGAGCATGAACAGGAACAAATCCTACACAAGTGCCACTCCGAGTCTTACGGAGGACATCATGCTGGAGATAGAACTGCACACAAGGTAGTGCAATCTGGTTTCTATTGGCCTACTCTCTTCAATCATGCTCGTAAGTTTGTCTTGTCTTGTGATGTATGCCAAAGAATTGGTAATATTAGTAGACGTCGGGAAATGCCTATGAATTATTCACTTGTTATTGAACCATTTGATGTTTGGGGCTTTGATTATATGGGACCTTTTCCTTCCTCTAATGGGTATACACATATTTTACTTGTTGTTGATTACGTTGCTAAGTGGGTAGAAGCTATTCCAACTAGTAGTGCTGATCATAACACTTCTATTAAGATGCTTAAAGAAGTTATTTTTCTGAGGTTTGGAGTCCCTAGATATTTAATGACTGATGGTGGTTCACATTTTATTCATGGTGCTTTCCGTAAAATGCTTGCTAAATATGATGTCAACCATAGAATTGCATCTCCATATCATCCTCAGTCTAGTGGTCAAGTAGAATTGAGCAACAGAGAGATTAAATTGATTTTGCAAAAGACTGTTAATAGATCTAGAAAGAATTGGTCTAAGAAACTTGATGGTGCTTTGTGGGCTTATAGAACTTCTTATAAAAACCCTATGGGTATGTCTTCGTATAAAATGGTTTATGGAAAGGCATGTCATTTACCTCTTGAACTAGAACATAAGGCATATTGGGCTATTAAAGAGCTCAACTATGATTTCAAACTTGCCGGCGAGAAGAGGTTATTTGACATTAGTTCACTTGATGAATGGAGACCCAAGCCTATGAGAATGCCATGTTGTTTAAAGAAAAAGTTAAAAGATGGCACGGCAAAAGGATACAAAAGCGTGAGTTTAATGTAGGTGATCATGTTTTGCTATACAACTCTTGTTTAAGATTTTTTGCAGGAAAGCTTCTCTCTAAATGGGAAGGTCCCTAGATTATCAAGGAGGTTTATCATTCCGGTGCCATAAAAATCAACAACGCAGAAGGCACAAATCCGAAGGTGGTGAACGGTCAAAGAATCAAACATTATATCTCAGGTAATCCCATAAATGTTGAGACCAATATAATTGACACTGTAACACCGGAGGAGTACATAAGTGACACTTTCTGGAACGTTTCAGACTCCGAAAAGGAATAGGTATATGGTACGGTAAGTAAACCGACTCCAAAACGTTTCCGATGATAAATTTTCTCCGTTTTGGAATATTTAAAAATTTAGGAAAATTAAAAGTAGTCCGAAAGAGACATGAGGCCACCACAAGGGTGGAGGGCGCACCCTACCCCCTGGGTGCGCCCCCCGTCCTTGTGGCCACCTCGTGCGCCCTCCAGACTCCGTTTTCTTACACGGTCCGTCTTTTGGTTGGTAAAAATTCATTATATAATCTTCCAAAGGTTTTGACCACCGCACCACGGCAAAATCCCTTGTTTTCGTTTTGAGCTGTTTTCTGCCAGATTTTTCAAGGCCATGCATCATGTCGTCCTCCTCCTCCAACAATGCGGACGGTGATGCTTGGTTGATGGAGACGGAACTTAGAAGGGAGGATGCCAAGGGAGCCACGATGGTGGAGGATGAAGGAGATTCGCTTGAGGACCACCCCCAGGCTTCGGAGAGGGGCACTCTGGCTGGCATATCCACTATTCCCAGTCCCAATCAAGCAAAAGGGACTACAAACAACCATGAAGAAGAAGAGGTTCGAGAAGGGCTTCCCCCTAGGAGGCCCTTACACAGGTTACATCAGAACTACTTTCATAATTTGGTTCATAATTACGGAGTGGGGAACACCCCTCGTACACATATACCCTCCAATTGGAACATATCCCGTCCTAGTGAAAGCAATGCAGGAAAGAGTTCTTGGGGGCCTGAAAATAAGCATCTTTTGGAGGAAATCCAGAAGAATGCAATTATGCTTCAACGTGTGCTCCAAGATTTGCAAGTCCTTAAAGGTGCCTTAATAAAGTTGACGGATACATCATCAACTCCACCATCACCACCTCCAAAGAAAGAGACATAAATACATTGGTATGGGCACTCCCCTTGGCAACTGCCAAGCTTGGGGGAGGTGCCCTGGTATCATGTCACCATCACACCTCTATCTTTATCGTTTTCTTAGTTCGATCCTTTTGGTTATATCTTGATCTAGTAGAATAAAGTTTTAGTATGGTCTAGTTTTGGGTTTTGTTTTGGTTTCTATGTATGTAATCAAGTCCGTGAGATATATAATAAAGAATAGTTTTGAGTTGAGGGCTTTGCTATATTGCTATGATCTTGAGGAAATTAAAGAAAGAATAAAAAGAAATAAAAAGATCATGTATTGATCTTATGGAGATTAATGACTCCACACATAAAGAGTATGATGAATAAAAGTTGTTGATAGTTAACAAACATAGTTTTGGTCATTGTTGCAATTAATAGGAAGTAATCAAGAAAGAGAGGTTTTACATATAAATATACTATCTTGGACATCTTCTGTAATTGTGAGCACTCATTAAAATATGACATGCTAAAAAGTTGATGTTGGACAAGGAAGACAACATAATGGGTTATGTTTTCTTATATCCTAATAGAAATTATATTGTCATGGATCATCCAACATGTTGAGCTTGCCTTTCCCTCTCATGCTAGCCAAATTCTTTGCACCAAGTGGAGATACTACTTGTGCTTCCAAACATCCCTAAACCCAGTTTTGCCATGAGAGTCCACCATACCTACCTATGGATTGAGTAAGAACCTTCAAGTGCAAGCAATAAAAATTGCTCTCTAAATATGTATGATCTATTAGTGTGAAGAAAATAAGCTTTATACGAACTTGTGATATGGAAGAAATAAAAGCGACGAACTGCATAATAAAGGTCTTTATCACAAGTAGCAATATAAAGTGACGTTCTTTTACATTAATATTTTGTGCATCCAACCATAAAAGTGCATGACAACCTCTACTTCCCTCTGCGAAGGGCCTATCTTTTACTTTTATCTCCTACCCTTCTACAAGAGTCATGGTGATCATCACCTATCCTTTTTCCACTTTTTCCTTTGGCAAGCACTATGTGTTGGAAAGATCCATATATATACCCACTCAGATGTAGGTTTTCATAAAGTATTATTGTTGACATTACCCTTGAGGTAAAAGGTTGGGAGGCGAAACTATAAGCCCCTATCTTTCTTTGTGTCCGGTTGAAACCTTGTACCCATAAGTATTGCGTGAGTGTTAGCAATTGTGAAAGACTAAATGATAGTTGAGTAATGGACTTGATGAAAAGCTCTTATATTTACTCTTTCCGATATTATGATAAATTGCAATTGCTTCAATGGTTGAGATCATATTTTGTTAGTTTTCAATGAAGTTTTTGATTCATACTTTACCTTGTGAATGAATTGTTACTTTAACATAAGAAATTATATGACTATATATGTTGTTGTTCTAAAGATGATCATGATTCCCTCATGTCTGTATTTTATTTTATCGACACCTCCATCTCTAAACATGTGGACATATTTTTCGATTTCGGCTTTCGCTTGAGGACAAGCGAGGTCTAAGCTTGGGGGAGTTGATACATCCATTTTGCATCATGCTTTTATATTGATATTTATTGCATTATGGGTTGTTATTACACTTTATATCACAAAACTTATGCCTTTTCTCTCTTATTTCATAAGGTTTACATGAAGAAGGAGAATGCCGACAGCTGGAATTCTGGACTAGAAAAGGTGCAAATATTAGAGACCTATTCTGCACAACTCCAAAAGTACTGAAACTTCACGGACCATGTTTTTGGAATATATATAAAAAATTGGGCGAAGAAAATACCAGAGGGAGGCCACCAGCCAGCCACAAGGGTGGAGGGCGCGCCCCTCGTCCTTGTGGCCCCCTGGCAGGCCCCCGACGCCCATCTTCTGCTATATGGTGTGTTTTGACCTGAAAAAAATAAGAAGGAAGCTTTCGGGACGAAGCACCGCCGTCTCGAGGCGGAACCTGGGCAGAACCAATCTAGGGCTCCGATGGAGCTGTTCTGTCGGGGAAACATACCTCCGGGAGGGGGAAATCATCGCCATCGTCATCACCATCGATCCTCTCATCAAGAGGGGGTCAATCTCCATCAACATCTTCACCAGCACCATCTCCTCTCAAACCCTAGTTCATCTCTTGTATTCGATCTTGGTCCCAAAACCTCAGATTGGTACATGTGAGTTGCTAGTAGTGTTGATTACTCCTTGTAGTTGATGCTAGTTGGTTTATTAGTGGAAGATCATATGTTCTGATCCTTAATGATAATTAATACTCCTCTGATTATGAACATGAATATCCTTTATGAGTAGTTACGTTTGTTCCTGAGGACATGGGAGAAGTCTTGTTATAAGTAATCATGTGAATTTTGTATTTGTTCGATATTTTGATGAGATGTATGTTGTCTTTCCTCTAGTGGTGTTATGTGAACATCGACTACATGACACTTCACCATTATTTGGGCCTAGGGGAAGGCATTGGGAAGTAATAAGTAGATGATGGGTTGCTAGATTGACAGAAGCTTAAACCCTAGTTTATGCATTGCTTCGTAAGGGGTTGATTTGGATCCATATGTTTCATGCTATGATTAGGTTTACCTTAATTCTTCTTTCGTAGTTGCGGATGCTTGCGAGAAGGGTTAATCATAAGTGGGAGGCTTGTCCAAGGAAGGGCATCACCCAAGCACCGGTCCACCCACATATCAAATTATCAAAGTAACGAACGCGAATCATATGAGCATGATGAAAACTAACTTGACAACAATTCCCATGTGTCCTCGGGAGCGCTTTGCTTTATATAAGAGTTCATCTAGGCTTGTCCTTTGCTACAAAAAGGATTGGGCCACCTTGCTGCACCTTTTTTACTTTTATTACTTGTTACCCGTTATGATTTATCTTATCACAAAACTATCTATTACCGTTAATTTCAGTGCTTGCAGAGAATACCTTGCTGAAAACCACTTGTCATTTCCTTCTACTCCTCGTTGGGTTTGACACTCTTATCGAAAGGACTACGATAGATCCCCTATACTTGTGGGTCATCACTCCGCGTCACTCGGCTCTGCTCGACTCCGACGGCCACCGCGGAGATGGCGAAAGAAAAGACGACGAAGCTGGAGCGCGCGAAGAAGGCGACCATGGTGAAGAAGGCATCGAGCTCTCGGGTCGTGCTGCCACCGGGATGGATCCAGGGCGACTGGCTGCCATCGACGGCCACGACAGATGACCTTGACGGACTCGTCGCTGACGACCTGCTGGCTCAGGGGTCTTGGAGGTTGCCGGAGCAAGGGGAGGTCGAGCCTATGCCACGCCCCGAAGAGCGGGTCCTCCTCGTCACCCACGTGGAGAGACGTTTCTCCCTGCCCCCCATCCGTTTTTCTGAGGATTTCTAAATTTCTTCAGCGCTCAACTTCATCATCTTCCCCCGAATGCCATATCATATCTTGTTGCCTTCATTTCCATGTGTGAAAATTTCTTGGGTTGTCATCCCCACTAGGGGTTGTTCAAGCACATCTTTGCGTGCCATTCTCAGTCGGTCAAGAAAGAATATTTGGGTGACGCGAGGACCCACATGACCCAGTTTTGTGGTGGTCTAGGTATCCAGATGAGAGGCAAGGGTGCATTCCTTGCAATGACCTTTCCCGAGTCCGTTAGAGGTTGGCAGTCGACCTAGCTTTATTGCAATGACATTCCATCTTCTGGTTCGTCGACTGGCCTTCCCCCTTTCACATCGGGAAGGATCATCGCCCCCCGCTCGCTGACCGTGGCCAGGGAGGAGAAAGCTAAAGTGGGAGTCTTGGTAGAAGTTGTAGTCGAGCTGATCCGAGGCGGAGTGACATGCTTGGATCTGTTAGAGGTGTTCCTCAGACTACAAAAAAAAGACACATCCGTGACATTTTGAGCCGAATTAAATTTTTTTCTGTCATACATATGACACTTCTATGACGATAATTGTGACAAAATCCGGTATCATCATAGATGTGGTGGGCTCCTACTTCTATGACAAAAAATCATGATGTAAAATGGGCTTTTTGTCTGGGCGGGCCGGAGACGCAGCTGCATGACATTCTTTGGGCCGTCCATGATGGAAAAAACCGTGGTAGAAGCGAGGCGAGGAAAATTTCGTGGAGTTCCGGTTGCGGTGGGAGGTCGGGGCCGAAGCGATGCATGTTTCTCTCATACACGACGCTGCTGCAGCGTAGGCGTTGGCTCAAACTGAACCCGAGCGAGGCGCTGGGCTCTAACTGAACCCGAGCGATCGATCGATGGCTGTTAACTGAACCCGAACTAGCGATTCCTTCGCTATTGCTGCTAACTGAAGTCGATCGATTGCATGAAAAGTGAGCGTTGCGGGGGGGGGGGGGGTTGGATGAATAGTGAGCGGTGGCGTTGCCTCTGGATGAACAGGACCCCGTGGTGTGGAGGGCTGGATGAACAGTAGACGGTGGAGGGGTGCTCGTGGAGAGGTGGTTGAACAGGACCCCATGGTGTGGAGGGCTGGATGAGCGATGAAGCGGTGGAGGGGTGGTTGAACAAGAGCCGATGGAGTAGCGCAGCGGTGGAGGGTGGATGAGCGAAGCCCGTGGAGGCCGGAGGAGGTTGACGGTAGCCCGTGGAGGCTGGAGGAGGTCGACGGTGGAGATGAACGATGGCGCCCAACACAAGTCCGTTTGCCTGTTTTTGCGGTACGCCACACCCTCCCGATCAACAGGAACCCGTTTCGACCATAGGAGGTCCGTTTAAATCCGTTTGCGGCACGCCACACCCCTCCCGATCAACATGACCCCCGTTTCGACCGTAGGAGGTCCATTTCCTCCATTTTGCGGTACGCCACACCCCTCCCGATCAACAGGACCCTGTTCCGAACGTAGGAGGTCTGTTTCCTCCATTGTGCGGAACACCAGGCCTTGTTTCCATCGCCTGTTCCGTCCAAGCCCTCCCGATGAACACGACGACGCATTTCGTTCCGACCCAGCCGGTTGTCTCCCACGCATTTCGTTGCCTCTCGATGAACACGACGCATTCTGTTGCCGCTCCCCATGAACACGACGCATTCCGTTGCCTCCCCATGAGCACGACGACGATGATGTTTCTCCGTTCTGACCCAACCATGTACACGAGCCCTCGCCGTACGTATGCGCGCGAGTAGTATGCGTTGAGACCCGCCCGTATGTACACATACGTGGCCGTATTTTATTTCTCGCACCCTGGCCGCTGTACGTACATGTACATGCTACGTGCGCACCTCTGCTACGACACGTGCGGGCCTCTACTACGACACGTGTGTGCCTCTACATCGACCAGTATGTACGTACACGTTCGCGACCAGAATGACAACGCTACGTACGCTTCGACCAGGTGGGTCCCGATCGCCGTGCACTTCCTTGCCTCACGAAGATGTAGCTGGTGGGTCCCAGCAGTCGTGGGGCGAATTGTTTTGTTTTTTGCGGGACGCACTTCCTTGTGTGCGAAGATGTACTGGTGGGTCCCAACGGTCGGGCTTAATCGTTTTTGCGGACGCACTTGCTTGCGTGCGAAGGTGTAGTGGTGGGTCCCAGGTCGGGGAAAGCGTTTTTTCGTGAAATACGGTGGCCCATCCGGTGGGTCCCTATTTGTCAGGTGGAGGAATCATTATTTTCCGCGTAATAAGGAGGCACTTCCTTGCTGCGGCCGTGGACCCAGCTGTCAGCCTCTCCACGTACAGTCCATGTCCGATGGAAGTCGTTCCTTGACCACGTTGACCATGCCGCGAAGAAAGCACCAGGGCGGTGGACGACGGCGAGGCCTATGAAGGGGACGGTGTGGAGCCAGTGAAGACGCGGCAGTGGATGCCCACGCGGAGAGGAGTATGAGGGTTCACTGCTCGTCAAGGCTTGTGGAGGCTGCCGTCGCCGTAGGGTCTAGCCAGCGGTGGGAATAGTAGGGGGCGGTGAGGCCTCCGCGGCAGCACAGCCAGCCACGGGAGGCAGAAGCAGGCGGCATGACCGGCGCTGCTTTGGGCGGCTGGAGCAAGAAGACCAGAGGTTGAAGAAGCACTACGGCGGTTGGATGGACATCGTACGGTCACTGGAGCTAGAATCGTTCATATTGACTAAGTTGACAAAGCCCTCCGTCCCGTCAACTTAGTTGGCCCACAAGTCAGCCTCGCACCAAGGTGGGTCCCAGCTAGGTGGGGAGTATTCATTTTTGTGCGTAATAAGGAGGCACTTTCGGTGGGTCCGAGTGACAATGGGGAACGTTTTTTTCGCGAAATGTGGTGGCTCGACCGGTGGGTCCCAGCAGTCAGGGGGAAACATTTTTTTGCGAAATAAGGTGGCCCGTCCAGTGGGTCCCTGCTGCCAGGTGGAGGAATAATTATTTTGCGCGTAATAAGGAGGCACTTCCTTGCGGCCGTCATGGACCCAGCTATGAGCCTCTCCATGTACAGTACTCTTCCGATGGAAGTCGGTCGTTGACCACATTGACCACGCCGCGCCGAGAGCACCAGGGCGGTGGACGACGGCGAGGCCTAGGAATGGGACGACGCGGAGCCGGGGAAGACGCAGCAGTGAAAGCCCGCGCGGAGAGGAGTACGAGGGTTCACTGGTTCGGCTGCGGTGTGAGGCTGCCGTCACCGCAGAATAACAGGGGGTGTGGGTGAGTAGAGGGATGGCCTGGCCAGCGGTGGGAGTAGTATGGGCGGTGAGGCCTCCGCTGGCAGCCTGACCCGCCACGGGAGGCAGGAGCAGGCGGCACGATCGGCGCTGCTTTGGGCGGCCGGACCAAGAAGACCAGACGTTGAAGAAGCACTACGGCCGTTGGATGGATATCGTACGGTCACTGAAGCTAGAATCGTTTATATTGACTAAGTTGACAAAGCCCTTGGTACGCGCTCCAACTTAGTAGGCCTGTGTCAGCCTCCTCAAACGGTGTGCCCTAGATGTCACGGGGAGGAATCATTTTTTGGGCGGCCGAATCTAAGAATATCCGAGATTGAAGAAGAAGCACGACATCCGTTGGATAGACATCCAACGGCCATTGCTGCTAGAACCGTGTGTTGACGATAATAAGTTGACAAAGCCTTGCATACGCGTCAACTTATTTTTTTAGGGGACGCGTCACTTAGTAGGCCCACAAGTGTGTGGCAGGGAACTTATAACCCATTTGCGTTTTGTAAGAATGTACAACCCATTTTTGAATTCTAATGGAATTTACAACAGCCCATTTACAGTTTGTTAAAAGTACAACCCATTTTCTCGCTAGGACAAAGATTAATAATTTCAACCAACCGTTGAAGACAGAATTCAATAAAATTTCCCACATTTTGATGGGATCCGAAATATTTTTATCCCGAAATTTCTAGTATATTAAATATAAATTTGTATTACATAAAAATCCAACGAAACATTGCGAGTGCAACAATGAAAATTTAAGATTTTCAAAATCCATAAATAATATTTTATAAACTAATTTCGTGTTTGGTGCATTTTTATAGTTCTTGCCAGTTTTTATAATTACATCCCATTTAATATTTTTTAAAGCCCATTTTCCTGTTAAGCCTAATGCATCCCTCCTAGGAAAGATTTGCAGCCGAGCGGGGCGGAGAATAACAAGTTGACCTTGCCTGGGTATTCCTCAAAAATACGTATAGCTGAGCTAGCCATTTTCATCTTGAAAAAAATAGTATCTGGGCTGGATATCTGGCCTGGGCTAGATGGGCCACACCCGCCCTTGATTAATGCCCCGCTCTCCTCTGAACAACAACGAAATCATTGCCAAGAAAAACTCAAGCGGTGCTCACGCCTCAAAAACACAAATCGCTCGAGCTGCTTGGTCCCGGTATCGGCCGCACCTTGTGCAATTCTCTCGTTTATATTGACTACATAGGTTGACAATGGTGTGGGACCGTGATGTCAGGAAACCAGGAGAAAGCAAAAAAAATAGTTGTACATAATAAGGAGGCACTTGCGTACGTACGGCTATGGCCCTAGTGGGTCCCTACTGTCCTCCAGTCAAAATAAAGTCATCTCCTGAATCCTCATGTTCATTGACGATGTTAACAATGCTCGGCGCCACGGCGAGCGCAACAACTCGAAGGACAATGGAGAGGGCCTCGCGGGCCCTACGGATGGTCTGATATGGCGCCCGCTGCTCATTCAAGAAGCCAGGATCATCGGACACCTATGAGCACCTTCGAGAAACTGAGACGGCATGAAACGGTAAGGCCGCGCTTGGGAGCTCTGGTTTATTTCAAACCTATATTAACATACAAGTGTAATTTACTCGTCATCGGAAACAACGCTGCGTAAAATACGAGCGTAATGAAACCGAGGGCCCGAGGTGCGTAAGTAAAACCTGCGGGTTACGCGTGTAATTTGAGAGACTAGTGTATATTTTACGAGCAATCGCTATATGGACTACATTACCAGACGATACATGCACGACGTGCGTATCATGCCATCCATGGGCAAGGCTGAAACAGCAGCTAACGGCTGGATTAGCAATCGTCCGAGTGACGTTCAGCATTTTTATCGTGTGTGAAGTACTTCCGATATTTTACTAGTCGAAATCGACCAACCAAGCGCCTTCGCCCAAAACCATCTGCTTTAATTTACAAGCGTCAGTTTTACAAGCGGTTTTGGTTGGAAAACGACGATCCAATCACGGCCTAATATCATGAGTTGGTCGGAAGATCATATGGTTTCACGTCTAACCTACCCGACTTGTCGTATAGGCTATGAATGAAACATCGACGCTGAACTTCTTAAGCACGGAAACAACGAAGAGGATGATCTTCTTAACAAGAAAATCAACGGCATTAGATCGACATGCAAAACAATACGAAGCATTATTCTCGGGAGGCACGGTGAACAGCTCGTGATGTCAAGATGCCACAACATTCCGTGCTCAAGTTTGCAATCAAACACAAGGCCCGGCATTACATAGACAATATTCGTAACAAACTCTTAACACAGGAATATCTCAGCAGAGTCACAAATTACTACTAAACTAAACACGGGAATATGAAAAACGCTCGATGTTGCTCACAAAGAAGGGCGCCCCACTCAAAAATATCAAATGCATGTCTTCTGGCTAACATCAATGAGCAAATTTTGACAAGGTTTTCCAATTCCAATATATTAAACTAATGTCTTCTTGCTAACATCAATGATTAAACTTTGACAAGCTTTTCCCATTCAAAATATGTAATGCCTATCATCGTGGAGTCCTGTCATAGCTTCTTGTACTTGTTTGGGCTCCTTTTGCCCAGGGCAATCCACGTGTTGTTAAATTGACATTGTTCTCTGCAGACTAGTCATGTCACCGGTGTCTAATATTACTATGTAAAGCTTCTCAGTCATTCTTTACGTAATGTAGTGCAAACAAAGGATCGCTTCTTTCTGCAAAGTGGAACGACCAACTGGACCCAGTAATGCAGCAGTTTGCCTTGGACACATTGGCTCCTTTTGTGTAGTTCAACTAAAATCGAAGTCGAAATAAAACCGAGCTTTAATTTTGATATCACTATAAGCAACAATAGGTATAAGGGAAACAATTACTAAGAAATAACGGATGATGACTTGTACTCCCAGAATAAAAGTATCTACTGATCTACTTTATCTTAATGGGAAACAAAGCAGGAGAGTAGCAATTCTCCATCAGTGTGATTCATTCATATTGACTGAGACATTATCTTAACAATGCCTTGTTTCAACATGTATAAAGAACGACAAGGCAGAAAAGTACCATTCCTAAAACAATGCAACTGATTCATTTTAACAGAGACATTATCTTAACAATACCTTGGTTAAACATGTAGAAAGAACAACAAAGCGGGATAGTACCATTCCTAACAAGTGTTGCAGTTTTGAACTAAGATTCAGTAGTTAATTAATTCTGAGAGTGGCATTGCTTAATTTTACCAGCGGCATTAGATTAACAAAAAGCATAAACAGTTCCAGGGGAGAGTGGGCGCAACAACAGTATGTGCTTCCATCTACTTATAAAGGGGGTGATGCAGAGTTTGTTGTAACAAAGCAACAAGCATCATGCCTAGGTTGGTCCCATTTTTGTTCACTACTTAATGGGAAAAGACATCTATACAATAGCTTCAATTCAACATTTATTTAAAACAGTACCAATACAAGTAGCACAACATCTCAAAGCACACTACACAATCATGTGGATGAAGGCATGTACTGACCTTTCATGAGAAGACCAGGATAAAATACGAATCTGCCAACACGAATAGGAAATCCAATCTTGTTTTGTGCAGTTGCACTGAAATCAAGCAAAGTGTTTCGCGTAGCGAAGCAAAATGTCCCAATAGCAACAAGTTGAATAGATATCCCTGTTTAAACAGAGGCAAAAAAGGAATCACCTTGGCTAATAAAGGAGGATGAAACATGCGGCCACAAAAATGGTAATCCCGCCAATCCCTAACAAGTGTTGCAGTTTTGAAATAAGATTGATGAGTTAATTACGAGAGTGGCATCAATTCTTGGCTTATAAAGGGGGTGATGCTGAATTTGTTGTAACAAAGCAACAAGCATCATATGCAGGTTGGTCCCATTTTTGTTCACTACTTAATGGGAAAAGACAGCAATACAATATCTTCAATTCAACATTTATTTAAAACAGTACCAAAACAAGTAGCACAACATCTCAAAACACACTGCACATCATGTGGATGAGACCAAGATTTGAAACAACTTGCCACGAAGACTGGAAACAAATATCGATCTCCTTTTGTGCAGTTCCACAAAAATTAAGCAAAGTCACCGGTGTGACATTCAAGTTGAACTGGACAAAACACTCTTAAAACGTAAGTGTTTCGAGTAGCGAAGCAAAATGTCGCAATAGCAACAAGTTGAATCGATACCCCTATTTTAACAGAGGCAAAAAATGAAACAATTACTTGCCAATAAAGGAGGATGAAACAAACGGTGACAGAAAGAAGCATCTAACTTATCTTGGATGGAAAACAAAGTAGGATAGTAGCATTTCTAAAACGGTTGCATTGATTCATATTAACAGAGACATTCTCTTGAAACAACATTCGTTAAAAAAATGTAATTTACTTTTAACAGTGGCATTGCTTCAATTTTCAGGCGGCATTCTTAGATTAACAACAAAAAAATAGATGTATGGGACATGCCAGCACCATGTACGTCCACACGTATAAATGGGTGATGCAGAGTATGTAGCCAAGCAGCATATATGCGTTGGTCCCATATTTGTTCTCTTTGAACCTTTTTCCTATGTGAGGGCAGAAAATCTAGTCCTGCACAAACTACCCGACCCCCAGTTTCTTTCCCTTTTCAACAAAGAGATCGGTTCCTTACAGATGTGTGTACTGAGTTACCCCCTTTTTCCCTTTTCGACCTACAAAGCGGCTGGATAGCCAGTCTATACTACTTTCTGCCCCTCCTTTCCTCATTGAACCAAGACCTAGATTCGACTACAGATCGAAAAAGATCCACATGCAGCTAGAGCAACGACGGTTTCAAAGAAACTACTTTAGGGTCGTCGGGATGTGGCAAGGCGTGCGGCGGGAGGCTGGATCTGCCCACACTACGTACGGCAGCGAGGAAGAAGGGGTCGGTGGCCCTCCCACACAGGCGCTGGGTGAAAGAGAACAGCGCAGCCGGCAGTGGATTGCCTACCTTGCCAAAGGCGATAGAGTGAACGCTGCACCTCCTCCCCTTCCCTGTGCGACGGGATACGTATGCCTCCTACACCAGGTGTGAGGGGGGAGAGAGAGACAAGAGGCCAACGCAGTCTTGTTTAGATCTGGTGAAAAGAGGGTGAGAGACTGTGAATATAGCAAACCCTAGCAAATGAATGCTGAGCCTCCAGCGTGTAACATATATGTAGTGCGGCGGCGTGTGGAGAGTGCAAACCCTAGCGAACAAGCTACCGAGGCTCTGCTTATATATATACTATCAGTAGTAATGGACTGAGCTCCGGTGCCTTCACTGCACGCTTTTGGCTGTATGATAGGTGAGCCACCACATTTTGGGCCCACCTATCATAAACCCAAAGGCAGGTGCACTAAGTCAATGAAGCTGCGTCCATATAGTACTCTCGTGTGTACGACTAATATATAGTGGAGTGGTTTTCTTATTCTCTCCATAACAATCGTTTTAAATTGTGTAAGTATGAAACAAAACTCTTTATTTAATTTATAGTGAAGAAAACTAGTACTACTTCCGATGAACTAACGATCCACGCCCACAGCCCCTGGTCGCACTTCTGTCCTTCACGTGTGGTACACTACCCTCCCTTAAGTGAACAACCACAAATGCGCCAAATTATTGGAAACGTGTGAGAGTGTGTACAAATAAAGAATTTTAATTTCAATTATCCGAAAGGTTTGAGAGTATTACAAAGTTTGACTTCAGTCAAATCTAATATGCGGAGTAAATAAAAATGGAGGGCTACTACGTCCATCCAGGTTTGTAGTCCACGCCATTTTTTAAATCAAAGTTAATAGTTGGACAAATAAAATTACAGGGGAGCTGGAGACAAAGTTGTGAGAAGGCTTAGAAATCAATACAAAACTTATGCTCTTAGTACCAACATCGATCCTTCTTCGAGGACACATTTGGTTCATAGCCAATTGTGTGATAAAATTGCACAAACGTGAAAGACGCATCGCGTCTCCAACACAACCAAGGTGAATCGACGAAGGATATCATCTTTGTGTGTAACAAGCAAAGAGCACTGATGGAAGACAACTTGTTTTTCATTGAAAATCGATGAGCTTCACCAAATGACGCAACCATGAGGCGCAACCATGAGCATCGATAGGTCATTGTGGTGATGCATCATCCATTTGGCATCAAGTTTGGGTGAGGCACCTATGAAGTTCGACAAATCCTCACTATGGTCTGTTTCTTCTCAGTAATCAAGCTCGAGGAAGGAAGAACCACGTGGCAGAGGACAGTGAGGCAGAACAACAATGGCCATCCAATTTTGTGCAGTTCCACTAAAATTGAGGAAGACATGCCCGGGTATGGAGACACACATCGCTGTTTCCAAAAATATAAAAAAGGGTTAGCAACGACATCTAAATTGTCAATAAGAATTAATGAAAAGTACACCAACAAACAGAAGCATCATAATTATATCTTGATGGGAACTAGTAAACCAGGATACCCGAGAAAAAAGCATTTCTTCATTTAACCAGTGATAGTACTGCCACCATATGGACAATGACCGCACAACCACCATGTACTTTTTGTCGAAACAACATGTATACCTCCACCGAGGCATAAATCAGGACAACTTTTCGAGTGGCATTTCCTCTATAATAGTACTAGTAGGTGATGTTGGACTAGCTGACGAACCCTAGCTACTATGCATGGGGAGCTGGGGAATAGTCGCATAGAAGAAAACCTGCATGCAGCGACCTGGGGAGCTGGACCAGTACAAGAAGTTATACCTCAGGTGGGCTAGATGTCGTTTAGGTGGGCGGGCGGGATCTGCCCACACGACAGCAGCGAATAAGGGCGCGGAGGATCTTCGTCCGCGCCAGCCAGCCGAGAGGGCAGTGCGCGCCGGCTTCCTCCGTCGCCCGGCAGCAGCAGCGTCAATCTTGCACCTCCTCACCTCCCGTAGCGGACGGGATTCGGCCGGATCTGTGACCACCGGTGAGGAGAGAGATAGAGTGGACACTGTCATCTTGTTTTGATATGGAGAGGGTGAGAGAGCGAGACGCGAGAAACTCTATCAAACAAGAGGCTATAATGGAGTAAAAAAATCTCTCCATAGCAGTGGTTTTAAATAGAATACGCGCGTTCCCGGAAAAAAGAAACGAAAACTGGCAGACAATTTTTTAAGGGTATGTCTAGTACACATCTAGATGTGACATAGTTATGTCACATCTAAGTTGATGTCCACTCTGTTTGTGGTCTATTTTTTCCTAGTTTTTTTGTTTCTTGTTGCTACATTATATACTTGTGGGAGCTTAGATGTGATATCCTTAAATAACATCTAGATGTGAATTAGACAAACTGATTTTCTAACGTACCAAGAAAGAAAACTCGATCAAAAAACACACCCCCACTTCCAGGTCGCGAGTCGTCGCGCACACACACATGGACATAGACATGCATATCCGTGTTTACGTAAAATTCCATTTCCATCTCCATCTCCAATCATATTTGTCCAACTGGCACATTATTTACGTTGTTAATTATATACGCAGCAATACTAACGTACAACATCTCTTGTTTGCGCATGTCCGGACCGCTGCCACGGCCGGGTCCCGACCAACCGAACCCTCTTCATCACCCGCCGTGCTTCTCGCTTGAAACGGTCGGTGCCGGACGCGACCTCTCACCGGCACCGGCATTGAAGCGGCGCGGCGCCGAGAGAGCGTCGCCAGCGCCGCTGGGTGCACGCGTTGCTCCGCTGTTCAAAGGTCGCAATAGCCGGCTACAACATGCATGTAAAAGTTCTTGGGAGTCCGTGCTACAGCTAGCTGTCCTCCCCAAACTCGTCAATCTCTTCCAGTAGTGCTAGTACTCCATGGCGTGATCCATCGACAAGCAGGCGGGAAAGTTATCGTATACTCGGTTTGCGGTGAGTGCGATGCCGAGCGACCATGTGGGGTCGAGCCATGGACGAGGGTGAGACACGAACATGGCAGACGTGATTTAAACGTTGGTTTTGCTCGATGGCGCGATCCAACGAAACGAAACGTTGGTTTCTCTCCGTTTCCATTTTTTCTCCGGAAAAACAGAAACTTTCCACTCCATTTTCATTCCTATTCCAAGGTTGCCCCGTTACAACATTCCATCAAATACAAAGGAAAACTAACACGCATGCTGATGCATCTCAATGATTCATAGATCATAGCCAATATTTCCTTCACAACTAAAGAAAAAAGTTGTGAGAGCATGTACGAAAGAAAAAATACTGATGGGGTCACTATGACTTAAACCCTAAACCCTAAACATGATTCAATTTCCTGGCCAGGTAGAACCTGTCGAAGGAAAGGCAATTTGGCACCCTCGGATCATACGATGCTTTTGTGCAGTTCCACTAAAATCGACCTGAGCATCCCTGATGGCAAAGATATTGAAGAAGTGTGATTAGAATAATAGTACTGGCACTAGTTCATGAGACATAAACTCATCACAAGTAGAAAGCCGGTAGAAGTAGAGAAAGATCGACATGGAGATAGAGCTACGGCAGTGGAGCAAGCCGGCTCCAAAAGGAAGATGGACTACCTAGGACGTCAGGTTGTAGCTCGAAGGGCGGTTGGAACACGGCATCGGCCCATACCACGGTGACCCCCGATTGGGACGCACCGACTGTGGGTTTTCTCCCTCGCCGATGTCGACCGCGTCTACGCAGAACATTGTTCCCTTCCCCCAGCCGCGGGATCAGGCCCGTCGTTCTATGCTTGTGAAGAGAGCAACCTAAGCAAGCAGGCTTGTAGCTTAGGCTCCTGCTAGTGTATATATAGTGGTTTTATTTTTCTCTCCTAACCATTTTATATTGCGTACGTGTCATTCAAGAGTGAAATGATGGTTGCTTCTTCCGACTAACTTACTGTGTGATTTGACTGCTCCTTAGTGGCCTCTACACGTACTCCCCCTACGTGTATGCAACAGTCACACATACACATGGATGCAAAAACGCGCGCTACGCCCTAATGCATGCATGTACGAGCACACGACGGAACACACACGGTCACGCTCAAGTGCTCAACCTACACGTGCATGCACACACATACCCAGTCAGGGTGAGCTAGTGACCGTATAAACACCGGAAAATATATATATTGAGCGCAATGAGCGTATTATGAAGTCCACTGACCATATTTTTACAAATATACAAAGGATGTAAAGTGTATTTATCTCGTTTGAAATTAAGCCATATTAACGGGAGAGGAGGCAGTATGGACTAGCATTACTTTGTTGTGTCCCATCAACTTGTCGAACGAGGAGAAGGATGCACTTTGAATGTGGCCGAGAGCTGGCTTGATGAAACACCTCACTTCCTACTTCTTTTTTTGCGGGGTACCTCGCTTCCTAGTGACTAGTGTCTTGGCTGATCATCCTAAGAATGGTTATATATGAATAAAGCTCTCTCATTTACCCGGAAAAAATATTAAGCCATATTAACCGGAAAGGAGGGAGTATGGACTAGCACTACTTTTTGGTGTGTCTTGTCAACTCGCAGAACAAGGAGAAGCTTGCAGGACAAGGTGAAGCTCGCTTACGCCTTTTGACTAATGCAACCTACCCTCGGTGGACATGCATCAGTCCATTCGGTGTCAGATTGTCAGAGGCATACACTGTAGTACCCAACATGCGGAGTACCATCATTGTTCGACTTCACGAAGAGACGAAGAGCCAAGCACAGTAGTACGAGTAGTACTACTACTAGAACCGCATGGTGGAGCATCTGTACTCTTATTTTTTTCTCTGATAAAGTACACGTTTATTCCGGAGAAGGGCGGAAAACGGCAGCCCAACATGTATCGATCAACCAACCATGCTCGAATATATCTTGGCCTCCGTGCGAGCCCGTCTGTGTGTTCTCGCTCCTCGTCTCTCTCAAGGAAGGGCGGGTTGGCTCTTTGCCGTCAATTGAGATCGGTTTGCTCACACTCCTGTCCCCACATGTCGTTGATATGCCAAGAGGAGGTGTGTTGACCGACCGCCATACGCTGCATTTGGTTTTGCACCTTCATACTACTCCTCCCTCCGTCCACAGCCATGTATGCGCTTCATTATGATGCATTTCTGTCAATGCATTTCCACCACCGGAGAGACTTTAGACGTGTTTGGTTTAATGCTTAATTAATTAGGGCATGGTAACCGCAATCAAGTCCACAATTTTCTCTCCATGTACTGTACTACTACTACTATGGAGTGGAGTAAGTGCATGCATGTGTGTACCCGGGGTGGAAGCACTACATGCATGTGTGTACGCATTATTCCCTCTAGTAATAGACGCCGTGCTATAACTACCAATGCTATTTTTCAGGCCGATCGCTAGTCGCCTTAGTCCCACATATTTTTTTCTTTTTTCTGAAGCGCGCTGTATAAACAGTGATGGATGGAGTAGTATGAGCGGAGTCAAAGAAGAGCGTATTGATGGTTTCTTCTTCAGAGCAACTTACGGTGGGAAAGGAGGGGCTTATGATTTGACTGCTCATTACTCACTATTAATGTGGCGCAACGACCGGGCTGAGTCTCCCATGCGGTTGTGCACTACCCCCTCGGTTCTTAAATATACCCCGGAGTATTTGTCTTTCTAGAGATTTCAACGAGTGACTACTCAAATATTTGTCTTTTTAGAGATTTCAAATGGACTGGCACATACGGATGTATATAGACATATTTTAGAGTGTAGATTCACTCATTTTGCTCCATATGTAGTCACTTGTTGAAATCTCTAGAAAGACGAATAGAATATTTAGGAACGGAGGGAGTACACATATGAAGCAAAATGAGTGAATCTACAATCTAAAATATGCCCGCTTTGAAATTTGTAAAAGACAAATATTTAGGAACGAAGGAGTATAATTTTGTGCATGGCACATGGACCCGGATGATGAAGAGGCTTCGGCAATGCTATCAAGCTTCCATCATTTGTTTACGTAATTGACGTACTATACAAATAATTTTCCAAATGACATGAAATTGTACAATGGTGTGAGCTTTCAGCTTTTGTTTCGCGTGTCTTGCCATTGATGCTCTTTCGGAAACAATACAAAACTAACTTCCTTGCTAATGCATGTCAATTATTAGCAGATCAGAGCTAATAATTACATCACAACTGAAGACAGATTTGTGAGAAGGTGTTAAATTAAAATTGATACATGCTTTCATTGGCAGCAACGTCCCCCCAGCTCTGTCTAAATCAACAAGGCATGTTGGGAAAAAAAGTAGCTGTCTGGAGCATGCAACATTCCGATCATTTTGTGCAGTTCCACTAAAATAGAGTTGAGCGTCCCTGTTCCAAAGATATTAAGTGTGATTACGATAATACAGGACTGTTGATGAAACAATAAACACACAAATAGAAGCCGGTCACCTTTGCAGTCTCTCTTAAGACTAACTAGTTGGAGAAGATTAGGCTCGGAGTTTGATGAGGAGGATAGAGCAAAACCAATCTCCCTTTGTGCAACAAGACCGAAATGTAGAGACATTGCCCGTGTGACATTTTAGTACAACTGCACAAAACAATCTTAAGAAAAAAGTGATTTGTGCAGTTCACCAAAAGGTCGCATTAGCAACGAGGTGAAATGGATAGCCCTGTTTGCAGAAAAGAGGTAGAAAGGAAACAATTACTGGCCAATAACAGTTGATGACACATGCGACGACAAAAAAGAAGCATATTCCTTGTTCTAAGGGAAGATAACAACACGGTTGTGTTTGTCTAAAACGGTGTGAGGACGAGAATGCAATACGGAAAGTACGCTGGACGAGCTACGTTTTGGGCAAAGAACTATGGAAGATCCACATGCAGCGACGTGGGAAGACGGGCAGTGGAGCAAGGCCGGAGGGGATACCTGGAGGTCATCGGGATGTAACTAGGTGAGCGGCGGCGGGCGGAATCTGCGAGCAGGTGGTGTAGGCCCTGCCGCGCCAGAGCATGGTCAGAGAGAATGGCGTGTACCGCAGATCGAGACGTGCTGCCTCGGCGCCATCGAATGGAGAAACGATGCACTTCCTCCCTTTCCCCCGGCGGACGGGATGCGGCTGGATCAGTGACCAACAGTGAGAGAGAGAGAGAGGCCACCGCACTCCTTTTCCCCCGGCGGACGGGATGCGGCCGGGTCAGTGACCAAAGGTGAGAGAGAGAGGCCACCGCAGCCTTGTGTGAGATACTCTGAAGAGCGACAAACCAGGCAGGCAGGCTCAATTGTATATAGTGAGCGGACTACCTTTTTCTCCATAAAAATCGTTTTATATTCTGTGCACGTGCCATTGAGCGCTATAACTTTATTTAAAAATAACACAAAGAACGTCCAAGTCGAACTTTGTTTCAGGCACGCGTGGTACACGACCTCCCTAGGTAAACAACCGCCACAAAGCGCTCAAATTAGCACGTGGGCTGCCATTTCATAAAGAAATGAGCTCCGCCGTGTACCAGCTGGTGTAGCTGGGCACGGCGTGAGTACGTGCGCGGTGCACCTATTCTCTTCTTGTATACGTACACCACCTACGTGGGGTTGTGTGAGAGAGATGCAAACCTAGAGAGATATAGTGTGTGGGTTCTTGAGAGTTTTGGGGGGGTCAATCAAAAAATGTAACATATGCAATGTGTGTGAAATAGAGTCCTAGATATAACATATATATAGAGGGGGCGATCCATGAGAAGAGAGTGGAGGTATCATCGGCTTGAGGTGTCCATAGAATCGAAGAGAGGGATGATGTGTGTATGTGTCTTGTGTGATCGATAAAGAGTGCCATCGAATTTGTGTGTGCCCACGTCAAAGATATAGAGTGGCTAGCCCTCTTTGGAATGTGAGAGGGACATGTGCAGTTTGTCTGTGGCATGGATACCTACCGCAGCGCCGACTATCGCTGTGGTGGGGGAAGAGGGAGGCCCAATTAACTATAGAGGTACAATGGCTGGTATATGTGTGGAGGAGGAGAGAGGCCTACCTCATGTATTAAGGAGATCGATCTGCCGCATGTATTAAGGGAGATCGATCGGCATCCATGCATATGTGCAGGAGAGGAATAAGGTTGGGAGAGAGACAGAGCTAGAGTGTTGAAGGGGGTGGTAGTGGAGTTGCTTCTAACAAATGGTGGGATAGGCTTGCTAGACAAACTGAGGGCATGCCCGCAATATCAATAAGAGAGGAGATGGCTGCTTGTTGTCTGTGCACGTGCGTGTGATAGACGGGTCAGGAGGCATGCACGAATGATGAGGGGGGACGATGTGGTTGTGGTAAGCAGACGTAACTACATAGGAAGATCAATCGCCCTTTGTTAGAGAAAGGAGAGACATAACTTGTGAGGTACGTCGATCGATGGGGGGTAGTTAAAGTCGATCTAGGTATATGTTGGGAGATCGATCGGTATACATGCATGTGTGTGTTAGAAGCAAATGAGGCACGAGGAGAAGGATAGAGAGAGAGGGATGCATGTAGGAGGTGGTACGAGAGGCATACCATATCGAGGGGGGAGGAGTGTGCGAGTACGAGAACGATGAAAGGAGTGGTGGAATGAGGCATGGACGGTGACAAGAGGAGAGGGGAAGCTTGTGTTTGTACTAGGCACACCTGGCTAGAGAGGCATATCGATCGATGTGTGCCATAAAGAAGGAGATGAGGGAGGGTGAGAGGGATGCGGGCGTGTACATGCACAAGAGAAAGTTAGCGCTAGCTACAAAGATAAGAGGGTTGTGTGGGTGTAAAAGACGAATAGAGATCATATATACTTCATTATAAAAAGCGAATTCGGATATTTGAAGAATTTATCATAGTGTTTTAAACCGACGCATGTGTGAATATATATAACGGTGATACACATGGTGTGGTTATGAACATGTTATACTACATTTAATATATTTTATCTCTACTCTTATAAAAAGCCGGAGTTGTTGATGATGGTGTGCCTGCCATCCCGCATTATAGGCCATCCGATTTATATCTGGCGGATAGCAAGGAAACTATGATGGTTGAAGTTGGCAACAATCATGATTGTAGATTCTTATTGAAATAGAGAAACGAATTCAAATTTAGTTCGAATTGCAGCGGTAGTATAGACATTTGGAATGCACTAAAATGTTGGTATGAGTAGGTTACATGCAGTATACAGCAATCGAAAAAATTTAATCGGACATAACATGGATTCATACTCCCTCCTTCCATCTATATAGGGCGTAATGAGATTTTTAATACCGCCTTTGACTATTGACAAGATTAATAGTACATGACATGCACAATGTGAAAATTATATCATTGAAAGAACCTTTCATGCATTTAATTTAACGGTGTGCTTTGTGTAAGTTGCATGTCATATATCATTGCTCTAATATTTGGTCAAAGTTAGCATCGAAAAACGCATTAGGCCCTATATAGATGGAAGGAGGGAGTAGCTTTCAATATCATTTGTATAGTAAAACGGGGCAAGACTCTCTCTTTGTGTGGTGTGAATAGTTTTATTTCTTTTAGTTTTCTTTTTGGTTGAGGGAAGTGCGAATTGATTTGGTACGTACAAGTACAATATTACTACACGTTAGGCTTGTCCCTAAAATTCAACCCGCGTCTTGTTATATCCCGAAAATTCAAATATCGTGCTCCCAAAACTGGCGCCTTCACAACCCACGCCTTGCTATCCCGAAATTACAACGCACGTGAAAACTCCCTCTAGCTGCAAATCCCGACACGCGAAATCCCCCTTCTAACCCTGAGCCAAAAGGGCCGCTAGTTCAAATAGGTGGGGGTACTTTTGTAACACACCCTACATTTTGGACAAGCGCGTCCCTAAGTCATGCTTCACCCCCTCCCATCGCCCCCTTTTCGCCATTCAAAATCCCAGGCCGCCATATCCTCTCCGCTCCAGCCGCGAAACCCCACCCTCCTCCGTCCGCCACGTCACCGCTGCCCAGCCGGAGCCTCTTCCCCGACGACATCGTCCACCGCAACAGCTCGACGTCCCTCGTCCACCTTCCTGGATGAGCACCCGTCGTCCATCTCGCCGTCCCACCGGTTCAGCCGCCCCGTCGTCCACCTCCAAGGAGCTGCTCCGATGATTGCCTCGTCTATCGCGGCTGCTCCATCCCCACAGCGCCGCCTTAACCTTCTCCACGGGAACCACAACATCCTCACCGACTCCTCGGATGAAGCCGAGGCCTACTCGGCGCCACCAAAGAGGTTGTACACTCATCGCATCGCACCTTCTCCTTAACTCGACCTCCCGGCGCCGACGGTGCTCCATCCCACACCCCCATGGAGCGGCTACCTTGAAGCCGGCGCCGCGGGCGACATCTCCACGGCGGCTCTCCCCCAGTGCGAGGCCCCTTCGGCGGCGGCGTCCATACCAGCCGGATCTGCTGCTGCTCCGGCTCTCGCTCGCTTCGCCGCCTTCTTGCTCTCCCCTCGCTCGTCTTTGCTGCCTGCTCGATTAAGCTACACTTGATCGACTAAATCGACTTTTGGGTCAGTCGATTTTCAGGGGTTAGGGGGGCTCGCCGGAGTTAAGGAAGAACCACCCGCAGCAAAGATGGGGGCTCGTCGGAGAGGTACCCCACTATCTATCTTAGGGTTCAGGGTGGGGGTGGGGGGCCTAGAGGGCTGGCCGGGGCGGCGGTGGCGAGTTGTTTCGGGGCGGTGAGGTGGCGCTGGGGCCGGCGGTTCGGCCGGTGGTGGCTGGCGGCTCAGGGGGGTGCAGGTTGAAGATGAACTACAGGTGTCGGTGTCAAAACCGGCGGATCTCGGGTAGGGGGTCCCGATTTGTGCGTCTTAGGCTGATGGTAATAGGAAGCAAGGGACAAAATGTTTACCCAGGTTCGGGCCCTCTCGATGGAGGTAAAACCCTACTTCCTACTTGCTTAATATTGACGATATGAGTAGTACAAGAGTAGATCTACCACGATATCGTAGAGGCTAAACCCTAGAAGCTAGCCTATGATGATTATGATTGTAGTTGTGATCGGCCTTCTAAGGACCAACCTCTCCGATTTATATAGACACCGGAGAGGGCTAGGGTTTACATGGAGTCGGTTACAAGGAAGGAAATACAATGTCCGGATCGCCAAGCTTGTCTTCCACGCAAAGAGAGTCCCATCCGGACACGGGACGGAGTCTTGAATCTTGTATCTTTACGCTTCAATAGTCCGGACGAAGTATATAGTCCGGCTTTCCGGATACCCCCTAATCCAGGACTCCCTCAGTAGCCCCTGAACCAGGCTTCAATGACGATGAGCCCGGTGCGCAGTCTTGTCTTCGGAATTGCAAGGCGGGTTCCTTCTCTGAATACTCCAAAGTAATTATCGAACACGTAGACCGTGTCCGGATCTGTAGAATGATCTTCACGTACCACCATAGAGAGAATGATATTTCACAAATGCAATCTGCTGACAACTTTTTTAGACAACGTGACATGTCATTACGGTCACGTCATTATTCGAACCGTTTTCCCACAACCAGCCACAGCGCACATTGCGAGGCGGTTTCCTTGACACGTCTTGTCGAAGCAGAGATCGTGTCCCCTTATCACGGGATTCTCATCAATACGAGTATGGGTAATCCAACCGCACCGCTAACCGCGGCAAGTGGCGAACGAGCGGGTTCCACCAGGCAAGTGGGGAGGTGCAAAAAAGCTTTCACCATCTCTATAAAGAGATAAGGTCTCTTCCTCTTTACCCACGCCTTCTCCATCCGCTAGTCCATTCCCCTCTGTTCGAGCTCTAGCGCCCAAGCATTCCTCTTCTCCATCGAAGAGAGGGTTTTCAAAGATGTCCAGATCCGGAGCAGGAGGCAAATGGATGGCCTCTACCGTCCAGGAGAAGGATATCAAGAGGCTCCGAGAGGCCGGGTACCTGGCCAAGAAGACCGGCCATCGTCTTCCTCCGGCGGGACAGATCGTCCCTACTCCGGAGCCTCACAAGACAGTCGTGTTCCTTCCCCATTTTGTCCGTGGGCTTGGGTTTCCCCTTCACCCATTTGTTCATGGAGTTATGTATTACTATGGGATTGATTTTCATGATCTTTCCCCCAATTCTTTCCTCAGTATCTCGACGTTCATCGTCGTGTGCGAGGCTTTTCTCCGGATTTCGCCTCACTTCGGCCTGTGGCTGAAGATTTTCAATGTGAAGCCCAAGGTGGTGAGTGGCGAGCACGCCGAGTGCGGCGGTGCCATGGTGAGCAAGATGCCCAAGGTCGTTTGGCCAACGGGTGCCTTCAACGACTCCGTCAAGGAGTGGCAGCAGCAGTGGTTCTATATCACCGAACCATGCGGCAAAAACTGGGCTGCGGCCCCTGAGTTCAGATCTGGAGCCCCACTGCGGCTTACGTCCTGGCCCAAGAAGGGCCCGAACTGGTCCTCGTCCGATGAGCTGTCACTGCTCCTAACGCGCGTTCAGAGGGTGGTCGACAAGGACGTTAAGCTCGTTGACGTGGTCCAAGTGATGTTAGTTCGCCTGGTTCTCCCTTGCCAGCGTCGAGCCTGCAATTTGTGGGAGTATGACCCAACCGAGCACCAAAACCTTCGGGAGCTCTATGATTTCTCCCACGAGGATATCTGGAAGGTGCTCTTTAAGTCCGCCAAATCATGGCAGGGCTCCGCCGAGGACTGTGGGTATCAATTATCCCATTCTGCAAGTCCGGTAAGTTATAGCCAGGCTCTGTCCATCCAGGCTTCAGTTGGCATGTCCCAAGGGAGACATTTTTATCGTGCTTTACCATGATCCCAGGGATGGACAAAAAAGGTGGAGCGGATACATTGTCCGGCCCCGCTGCCGGAGGAACTGGCTGGACCTCTTCTGACAAAGATGCTAGTCCCGGCGCCTTATGAGGCGCCAAAGAAAGAGGCCTCCCAGAAGGTCAAAAAGACCCGGAGTGGCCTCCGTCGCTGCGAGGCTTCGGATGCAAAATCCGAAGACTCCAGCGACTCTCCTTCTTCCGAAGATGAAGAGGAGGAAGCAGAGGAGGACGAGCCTCACTCTGGAGGTGGGAAGAAAAGGACGGCCTCCTCACCCCTAGAGGCCGAACCGCCCAAGAGGGGGAAAGGTTCCCTCCCGGAAGCATCCACCACGGCTGTCGACGACAGCCCGGAGTGGGATCCCAGGGCCCAGCCCCTGGAAAAGTCGTAAGTATACGGAATCCGAACACGCATATGCGTCCGGGGGTTTTCAGTTATCGTCGTTTTAACTGTTTGCTATATTACAGCCCGGCCAGATATCGCGCTGGCAGTCCTCATCGGAGGGTTCGCTGAGCTCACACGGCTTGGCGAGCGAGACGCCTCCAGCGGCCCCTTCCCCAAAGTCCAGGCGCGATACTGAGGTGTCGTCTCAACGGGATCCGGACCAGGGGGGCATATCTCTGGGGCCGGACACACGGGAGCGGTGGCCCTCGGGCGTGTCGATGGCGGGGGCAATCTCGGGTTCGGGCCACAGCCGGACGCGGTCCTGGAGGCTTTTAAGTCTCCAGGATCGGGCGAGCAGCCACCTTTAACGGGGGGAGGCTCGCCCGCAACCTCTGTCCAAGCCGAGCTGCCGGGTGGATTATCGACAGGGTTAAAGAACGCGTCTATCGTTGATGAACATCGGACCCTCATGGGTGCGGTGGTTGAAAAGATTCAGTCCGTCAAGAGCGGGCTGAATGAGTCCTGCCTTGGCCTTATAAAGGCCTTTGAGGTATGTTTCCTAAGAAACCTTTGAGGAGTCGTCATAATATGAGTAGTAGCACCTGATACACTGTCCGGCGAAAGAGAGAGAGAGCCGGGAAGGGGATCAAATCCTCTGCTTTTGCAGGAGCCTTTGTAAATGACGTATACCCCTTTGTGTGAAAACAGGCGTCTGCAGAGAAGACAGCCGCTCATAATGCGGAAGTGTCCGGACTAAAGCAGAGCCTGGAACGGGCCGAGGAGGAACTTAGCCGTGTCAAGAAGCAATTGGAGGACAAGCAAGGTATGTTGAAACATTGTCTTGAATTGGGCATGAATGAGTAATTGTGCCTAGTGAAAAGTATTTGTATTGTATGCTCTAGGAGCGAGTGCCGAACATGAGGCACTAAAGAAGGCTGTGGCTGATGCCAATGAGAAGGCTGCCGCCGAATAGGCACTTCGTAAGAAACACGAGGCCAGGGTCATCGCAGCTGAGCGAGAGCTCCAGGAAGCTGTAAAAAAAGCGAGGGCTTGGAGCAGTGTCCAGCAGGGAAAGAATCCAAACTCGCCCAAGCTCTCCAAGCCGCGGAAGATGCTCGGGAAGAAGCCCGAGGTGTTGTGCGGGACATTCAGGAGGCCCGGAAAGTTGCGGCTGGTAAGGCTTTTTGTATTCATGGCCATTTTTACATCATAGTGGGAAGAACTCAAAGCGACAAGTTGAATTCATTTTTTTCCATGGGCATTTGCGGATCTGCCTCGCAGCATATCAGATGCCGCCCAATTCTACCGGACCGAGGAGAAGAAGTCTGCGGAGAGGGATTGTTGGTCGCAGTATTTGGCGCCGAACTATCCGATGCCCTTTATCGATCAGCTGAAGCAGCTGGTCGAACTGCACCAGTCGGCCGAACTAGCCATGAAGGACTTGGTTGTCCGGTTGTATGGAGCCCATTCCAAGCGATTACCGGACTCGTGAAGCGGATTGTGGGCGCCTGTCCTCGGCTTGATGTTGTTAAGCGATCGGTCTGTATAGAGGGTGCGCGCATGGCTTTTGCCCATGCGAAAGTGCATGGGGGAAGCTTGATGCGGAGAAGCTGATGACTGAGGGGCCGCCTCGAGGGTAAGGAGCACCGCAAGCCCGAGCTGTACTATGAAGGTGTACTGAAGGGAGCCCGCCTTGTGGCGGATAAGTGTACCAAAGACATTGTATTTCCCTGAGGGCATTCGTGTCGTTCTTTGTAATATGGGATAATGGCACTTTTATTATTTATTGCCTATTTTAACATTTGTTCTTCCTGGGCGGCTATTTAGTGTTTGTAAATCCTGAGAGTTGGCCAGTTGTCGGCTTCTGCCCCCACGAAAGAAATACGGGGGTGTTCGGGACATAACTGAACACTCTTTATCCCATGGCTGGGTCCTTTTAAGGAGGTGTTCCTCACCACGAACTAGGCAATCGGACTATAAGGCTTTACCACTCTCACTTAGCCATAGGAATTCGAGTATTGTCGGCGCAGCCCTAGTGTTCAGAAGGCCGAACTAGGGGCTCTATTGGCGCCTGATCGGAAGAATCTTTAAGGATTTTACAACCTCTCGAACAGCTGATCAGCTCTCGCTGTATCATGACAGTCTGTTTTCGACTTTCTCTACTGAGGTGCTCGTCCGGCGGAACCGGGACACAATCGCAGTAGTTCTCCCTGCGCTACCTTAGCCGATATAACGGAACGTAAGGTACCAAAACAAGGGAGCCAGGCAAACCCAACCAATGACCCAAGACATGATTCGGAGCTGATGCATATAGTGCTATAAGTTCGGGGTGCCGAGCGACCGAAAAGGTGATCGGACTTTATTGTCGTACTGTGAAGCCCCTGGCATAATCGGGCATGACATGAGGCGTCGATGAGAAACGATGGCCGGTAAGTGTTATTTAAGTCTACGCATTGTAGTAGGATGATATGTCTATGCATATGAGTACGATTTATGATAAAAAGAGGTGTTTTTGGCGGAACCTGTGATGGCCGGACTGGAGGGGGCTGTGGGTGGATCTGAAGTGAATCCGGACTGCCTTCTTTGGGGAGGGGGTCACATGCATGTTCCTGCCCTTGTGTGTCCGGGCCGATTCCACGTCGCCAATCCTGTTATGAGTCAAAGTTTGTTTCTAAAGGCAAATACTTGGAGGCAGCTTAGTGTCCTCTTGTGGTTGGTCCAAGGGTTCCTGATCGGACCCTGGTTAACCCAGCCGATATACCATGAAGTAGCGTGGACTCCTCGGTTGGCGTCCGGATAGTTGGTTGTCATATCAAAATTTTGATAGGCATTCATGACTCGCTACTCCGGCAGCTGTATGATTTCCGCTCTAAGGGCGGGGTTCGGCCCTGCCCCTAGGTGTGATTATATCACACGGTGTTGGCCTAATGGTTTACCCCGTGGGATCTAGTCAACGTGGTTCATCCCATTAGCATATGGTAAATTACCGTATGAGGGGAAGGTGCCGAAGAATTATTCTTTGGCGTTACATTTTTTAGTGATCCGAAGACCATCGTTTGAGTGGTGGGCCAATAAAACTTGGCCTTTGCACCTGGCATCTTTTAAAAGATGTTATTTGTGGTTTCATACCCGTGGGAGCTTTATGTGTTATGGAGCCCCCGGGTTACGAGGTCTAGAGGTACTGCAATTGGATTGCTGTGGTAGATGTGATCGGGGGCGATCGGCCGTACTTTTATGCTCTGGGGGGTCTCTTGACTAGACGCCTCCCCTCATTGTTTCCGGCACTCGACCAGCCGCTTTGTTTTGAGGATCCGGCATTCTCTATTGGTATGCTTTGCCGTCCTTCTAGGAGTACCATGAATTTCACATGGTTGATCGAGTGTGTGGCTCAGGCCGGATAGGCTTGAGCTGTTCTTCGTCCGCTGACCGGACTGGGAGTTGCTGGACTTGGCACCAGCTTCCCTGACTTTACGTATATGACCATTGCACCGAGGCTTGAGGATGCCTCTTCGTGTGTCCTTCGTATTGTCTTGGACCGTAATGATGTGTTGACGTCGGGGTATGTGCCTTGGGTTCTCCTGCTTAGGTCGAGGTAGCCAGTTGTGCCGTGTGTGCCCTTTGTCGGGGCGGTCGAGTCCGTATTTTTCGGTGGCCAGGACCTTGGTCCACCTGTCCACGAGCAAATCTTGGTCAGCTTTAAGCTGTTGTTGCTTCCTTGGAGGCTCCTTGCCGTGGCCATGAGCCGTCGCTTGAAGCGAACTTGTTCCACTGGATCTTCGAGCACGCCGAATTCGTCATTGCCGAGGCTTACCTCGTCCTCGGAGGGGGGCGTATAATTGTCCCTTTCCAAGTATCCCACCGTGTCTAGTTCGGCCTGCTTAAAGGCAGGCTGATCAGGGTTGTATCCATCTTTGGCGCCCTCCGGATTGTTTTTGTCTCCTGTGCCGGTATTGCTGTGGCGAGACTTGGAGCAGCGTTGATGACGTCCATGCTTTGCTGTCTTCCCTGAGGGATTATCCTCCATTGCCTCATCGCCATTGGTTTCCTTCAAAGTGTCCGCCATATATATATATAGTGTGAGGAGGTGGTTGTTCATCGCCCAGTGAGTGGTGGTTCATGTTCTTCTCCTGCATCATCGTCCATACCGTCGATGTCTTTGGAATCGAGGTCAAACACGTCGGTTAGATCATCGACCGTGGCAACGAAGTGGGTGGTGGGTGGGCAGCGAATTCCTTCGTCGCCCGCTTCCCACTCGAGCCGGACATAGTTCGGCCAAGAGCCTCCTGACAAAGAGAGAGACTTTAATGAGTTCAGCATGTCGCCAAAGGGTGAGTGCTAGAAGATATCCGCAGTGGTAAACTCCATTACCGGAGCCCAACCAGGCTCGGCGGGCTCGGGAGCGCACGGACCGGAACCTACAACCAGACACAAGTCCGGGGGTCCGGAGTCACAGGCTTCCTTAGAAGTGAGGCCTATGTTCGGCTCTACCGCCGATGAGTGTGCGGCCTGCGGGGCGGGGTCAAAACCGGCGGATCTCGGGTAGGGGGTCTGGATCTGTGCGTCTTAGGCTGATGGTAACAGGAAGCAAGGGACACAATGTTTACCCAGGTTCGGGCCCTCTCGATGGAGGTAAAACCCTACTTCTTGCTTGATTAATATTGACGATATGAGTAGTACAATAGTAGATCTACCACGAGATCGTAGAGGCTAAACCCTAGAAGCTAGCCTATGATGATTATGATTGTAGTTGTGATCGGCCTTCTAAGGACCAACCTCTCCGGTTTATATAGACACCGGAGAGGGCTAGGGTTTACATGGAGTCGGTTACAAGGAAGGAAATACAATGTCCAGATCGCCAAGCTTGTATTCCACGCAAAGGAGAGTCCCATCCGGACACGGGACAGAGTCTTGAATCTTGTATCTTCATGCTTCAATAGTCCGGACGAAGTATATAGTCCGGCTGTTCGGATACCCCCTAATCCAGGTTGAGGACCTTGAAGTATGACTAGAGGTGGGGTGATTAGACTACTTGACCAATAAAAACTTAACCTTTTCCCAATTTTATAGTTTGGCAGATTTTAGCTATTTTAGGACAAGTCAAGCAATCATCACACAATTCAAGCAAGCATGCAAAGAGTATATAGGTAGCGGAAAATAAAGCATGCAACTTGCAAGAAAGTAAGGGGAAGGGTTTGGAGGATTCAAACGCAATTGGAGACACGGATGTTTTTAGCGTGGTTCCGATAGGTGGTGCTATCGTACATCCACGTTGATGGAGACTTCAACCCACGAAGGGTAACGGCTGCCTTGAGTCCATGGAGGGCTCCACCCACGAAGGGTCCACGAAGAAGCAACCTTGTCTATCCCACCATGGCCGCCGCCCACGAAGGAGTTGCCTCACTAGCGGTAGATCTTCACGAAGTAGGCGATCTCCTTGCCCTTACAAACTCCTTGGTTCAACTCCACAATCTTGTCGGAGGCTCCCAAGTGACACCTAGTCAATCTAGGAGACACCACTCTCCAAGAAGTAACAAATGGTGTGTTGATGATGAACTCCTTGCTCTTGTGCTTCAAATGATAGTCTCCCCAACACTCAACTCTCTCTTACAGGATTTGGATCTGGTGGAAAGAGGATTTGAGTGGAAAGCAACTTGGGAAGGCTAGAGATCAAGATTCATATGGTAGGAATGGAATATCTTGGTCTCAACACATGAGTAGGTGGTTCTCTCTCAGAAATGGTAAGTTGGAAGTGTAGGTTCTTTCTGATGGCTCTCTCCATGAATGAAGAGGAGGTGGAGGGGTATATATAGCCTCCACACAAAATCTAACCGTTACACACAATTTACCAAACTCGGTGGGACCGCATCGTTAAACTCGGTCGGACCGATTCAGTAAACCTAGTGACCGTTAGTGATTTTCGGTGGGACTGACATGCATCTCGGTGAGGCCGATATGGTTAGGGTTAGGGCATAACATAATCTCAGTGAGACCGATTACACAAACTCGGTGAGGCCGATTTTGGTAGTAAGCTATCCAGAGAGTTGGTCAGGTAAACTCGGTGGGACCGATTTGCTCTTTTCGGTGAGACCGAAATGTTACAAAAAGGAAACAGAGAGTTTACATTGCAATCTCGGTGGGACCGATCGCTCATTTCGGTTAGACCGAAACGTTACGAAGGGAAACAGAGAGATTGCAACCACATCTCGGTGAGACCGAGATCCCTATCGGTAAGACCGATTTGCTTAGGGTTTGTGGCAGTGGCTATGACTTTTGGAATCGGTGGCGCCGGATAGAAAGAATCGGAGTGACCGATTTTGGCTTTAGGTTTAGGTCATATGTGGATGTGGGAAAGTAATTGAGGGTTTTGGAGCATATCACTAAGCACATGAAGCAAGAGGCTCATTAAGCAACACCTCATCCCTCCTTAATAGTATTGGCTTTTCCTATAGACTCAATGTGATCTTGGATCACTAAAATGTAAAATGAAGAATCTTGAGCTTTTGAGCTTGAGCCAATCCTTTGTCCTTAGTATTTTGAGGGATCCACTTTCATCATCCATGTCATGCCATTCATTGAGCTTTCCTGAAATAATAGTCTTGGAATAGCATTAGCTCAATGAGCTATATGTTGTTATGAATTACCAAAACCACCTAGGGATAGTTGCACTTTCAATCTCCCTTTTGGTAATTGATGACAACATATAGATCAAAGCTTCAACAAATGATAATAAAATTTAAATAACATCGTCGCTTTGAGAAGTATGTGATAAGCAAGAGCTCCCCCTAAATTTGTGCATAGTTTTAGATTTTCTTTGGACTGGAAATGCACAATGAATTAGGCTCATGGGTTACTCTTCCATGTCACATACATCTTGGTGGATCGCTCAAAATAATAAACAATGAATACATGCACTCATCACCAAGCATAGTGAGTGATCACATAAGATAGATAGGATAATATCAAGCATGCATAAGTGTAGCTTATGATCAAACACATGATCATCAATGTCTCACAAGCATAGTATCTCAACCAAAAGCAAACAAAGATTGAAAAACCACCAAATAAAGCAAGAGAGAACAAAAGCAACACTCTCTCTCTCGAAGCCTATGATATATACATTTTTCTCCCCCTTTGGCAACAAGTTACCAAAAAGTTCATAGAAAATGCATAGTGCTAGATTGACTCTCAGGCTTGATCTTCTGGTGGTGGTGGAGTCTGGATAACGCTGAGGACGAAAGCTTCAGTTGAAGTAGATGGAGCTGGAGCTGATGTAGATGCTGAAGCTGGTTGCACTGAGGCTGTAGCTGGTGCAGATGGAGTTTCTCTTGTGTCAGAAACTGGCACAGCAGATGACCTCTGGGCTCTAGGCACTCTGGCAAATGCATCAGTTGTTGTTTTTCCCTTCCTCTCTTGCATGTCATCTTGTAGTTCCTCCACCGCAGTTGAATCTCGATTACTTTCACATCTAAGTTATAGAACTTTTGTTCTATGATTCTCTCAAGCTCTCTTGATTTTGAGTGAGGGTGGCCAATCCCTTCTCAATCCTCGTGGTTGATGCTATCAAGTAACCAAGCTGCTCCTGCTTGTTCTTCAAGAAATACTCAGATGCCTCCTCTTGAGTTGGCATCTTGGCAGCCTTCTCCCTCTTTGCCTTCTCCTTCTTCTCCTGAGCTTGAACTGATTGTGGATCATCTTCATTCATGACAACCTCATTGTCCTCAAAGTCTGATAAAGTGGAATGTGTTCCTTATCCAACTGATATTTTCCTGTGCCCATTTTTGAGTTTATCAATTCTTGAATCTGAGGTGCATATCCACAGCTCCTCTTCTGATCGGCTACAGTCCTCTTGATTGTTTCAATGATCAGGCTCATGACTTTGAACTTCTGTGGCACATCAAACACATGCAACATGTTGATGGCATGCCCTCTGATCATGTTATGTTCACCAGATTTGGGCAACAGAGTGTGCCTCAGAATCCAATTTATGGTTGGCAATCCTGACAGCAGAAAGTGAACTGATCCAAACTTGTGAGTTCCTAATGCCTTGTCTGGAATTTCCTTGTACATGTGGGCCATAGAATTGTGTCCCATCTTCCTCTTTGCATAAATGTCTAGGTCATCCTCATTCTCCTCTGGGGAATTTATCAGCTTTGCCCATTCTTCAACAGTTGACTGGTACCTTGTACCTTCAGACATCCAAACAATTCTTCCATCTGGGTAAAAATGTGTTGTGGAGTAGAACTGCATGATAAGCTCATCATTCCAATTTGTGAGCTTTTGCCCAACAAAATCTGCCACTCCACAAGCAATAAAGCTGTCTTGCACTCCAGGATAGTGATCTTCATTCTCCTTCATGAAATTCCAGTCAACCCACCTCATGTCACAGACAATGGGCTTCTTGTCCAACAGAATGGTCTCATAAAAATCCTACTGTTCCTTTGTGTGGAACCTGTAATCAACAGCAGTTCTTCTCCTTGAAGCATATGGATCTACCATCATCCAAAACCTCAGCCACAGAATCCTTCACGATTCTCATGTCCTCGACCACAGGATGTGCATCATTGTGGTCTGGTATCTTGGGCTTGAGCTTTCTCAAAACTTGTCCTTCTTCATCTTCCTCATCAACATCCTCAGGCACTGGGGCCTTGTTCTTCTCAGCAGCTAGAATACTCCTGGTATTCCTCTTTGATGCAGACTTGGCCTTGGGGGCAGCTTTGGGTGCTTCCTTGGGCTTAGATGTGGCAGCCCCTGATCTAATAGCATCACCCATAAGTTTAGCTGCCTTTGGAGCAGGTGCAACAATTTCATCTTCCTCTTCCATCATGGAAGGCTTCCCAATAACTTTGGCCATGGTCATCTTGACCCTTTCCTTTCTTTTCTTCCCTTCTGCAGCAGCTGGTTCTTTGGGTTGGTTTTCCAAAGAAGCTTGCGTAGACACTCTGGCTTTAGACATTGGTTGTCTTCCTGCAGGCCTTTTGGTCTTCATGCCTGGCTTTGCATTCTTTGTTGAGCCATATTCCTTCTTGAGCACCACTTTCTTGGAAGTTGCCTCATCTTCCTCAGCTCTATAATCTTCATCCTCTAAATCTGAAGTTCTTTTCCTCCTTTGCCTAGTTGCAGCCTTAGGCAAATTGCTAGGAGTACTTCTGCTCCCTTCATCTGAGGTTGAGGGACTAGTGCCCTCACTCAAGTCCATCTGCTCTTCTGACCTATTCTGGCTGTCACTTTGGTCAGACATACTGGAAAAGCTGACTGCTGACCCTGTGAAGAGTTATAGATGAGATAGAAAAGGTGAGCATCACAAAATGCAGAGGTTTTTGCAAAAGAATGACTCAAAAGTTCAATCTTAGTTTTCCACAGAAAGCATTTCGGATCCACCAATTTTCAAACTCGGTGATACCGAAGCAGTTTTTGGAACCTGTACTGATAATCTCGGTTGGACCGAGTTTCAGTTCGGTGGTACCGAGACTGCTAGGGTTTCACAGAATTCTCAAATCGGTTGCACCGATTAGTAATTCTCGGTCAGACCGAGAGTCACTTGTGCAATGGCATAAGCCAAATCGGTGAGACTGAGTTTTTTAACTCGGTGGGTCCGAGATGGTTTCGGCAGAAACCTAAACCTAAAAGTTTGAATCACATCTAATCTATGAACTACTTTGGCTGGATAGATGAGTTTCAATCGTGGCAAGAATCAATATGAAAACAATGTGCCAGGAATCAGACGTGGATAGCACAAAGATTAAGTCCATACCCTAACTTGGCGGTGGACTTGCTACGGCGGTAACGGCGGGGTTGAAATCCGTTGGCCGGTGGCGGAGACCATGACGAGGAGGCTCTTTGGCTGACGAGGAGGCGATCCGGAGACCACGATGGCGAAGCGAGCTGTTGCGCGGGCGAAGGGTTTCGGAGAAATTTCCAAAATTTTGCCCGTGGCTATATATAGCTCGACCCTGTCGGTTTGACCGAGTGGAACAACTCGGTGGCACCGAGATGCATAACTATGTTAAGTTACAGAAAATCGGTGAGACCAAAAAGTTCAAATCGGTTGCACCGAGATTGAAAACTCAGATCAACTTGATGATCTCGGTAGGACCGAAATGGAAGGATCGGTCAGACCGAGAATCACTAAGAGGTTTTGGAAGTTTAAGTCTATGACGAATCGGGGACTCCGAGTGCTCCTCATACAGTGGTTCGAATCTGACTTGATCAAATTTTGTGATGTAGCATGAATAGAGTTTGAGACGAGAAAATCATAGATAGCTAAAGAAGGTTCTTAGGCATTCTTGTCCATCCACTTGGCACAAAGAAAAGAATCCAATCAAACAAAACAACAAGTGGATGTCCTTGAATGAGTAAAATATGCACCAACATGCTCACACAATAAGATGGCAATTGAAATATGTGGCAAAGCATGCACAACCAATTTTAGCAACTATCAAGCAATTGGCGATGACTAGGTCATCTATATTTGAGTATATTGACTTAGGAGTCAAATGAGAACATTCGATCATAGGTCATACTCATCGTTTAAGCTCAAGTGGGGTTACCACTTTTACATAATGCATTAATGTGTTCACACCATTAGTGTTGCTTTGACTCAATTCTTAGAGTTAAGCTCCCCCTAGATGTGAGATCCCCCCTTAGAGGGATGAACTAACCTTGGGTTTTGTCGATGATGACTTCATGTAGGTGTTGAAGATGTAGATGCTCAATGTTGATGTAGATCATTTGGAGCAATCCTTTGGAGTGAGTTGCACTTTCAACTTGCCTACATGGGTTAGTCCCACAAGGAACAAACAAGAATATCCATAGACATAGAGTGATGCACACACAAGATGATGTCCATGAAATCATTAGGTTACCTTGTCCCTTGCCTTACCAACATGAGGGTTTGTGACTCCTTGAAATAGTGCAAGATGTGAAAGTTGATTGCACTTGTTCTTGCCAAAATGATTTGAGTGAAGAATGTTGGCGGAGTCACCCTCAAGAACTCTCTAGTTCTTCTTCTTCGGGATCCACATCATCTTGATGGGAATCCTTGGAGTTGTAGTTGTACTTGATGAAGTAGAACTTGGCGTAGTCTTGGGGACCCACTCGAGCGAGGCTTTAGGTGCTTCTTCAAATGCATCAATCTCTTCTTGAAGCTCGTCCTTGCCTTTGTTCTTGTGGTCTTGTGGTGGAAGATCATCTTGAGCTTGTGTCCCCTTGAAGGAAGTAGGATCATACTTCTCTTATTGAGGAACAAACTTTGTCTTGGGGTATTGATCTTCTTCCCACTCAACTCCATTGGCGTTGAACTTTCGTTCAAAACCAACACCTTGATTCTTCGGTGCCTTCCTTGCTTGCGTACAATTTCCTCGAATTGCTTACTCCCGGCAAGGCTCTTGTAAACACCTTTCTCTATAATTCCCTTCAATAAACTATTTTCTTGCTCAAGTGTAACTTGGCTAAGAGAATCATTAGTGGAATCAAGAGAACTACTAGAAGCAACAACATTGGATTTGACATTATTATTGTTACTACTAGAGGAAGTATCTGTCTTGTAGTTGTTACTAGACTTCACTTGAGGCATGTAAGTAGATAAGAGTAAACGCTTGGCAATGTAAGAAGAACTTTTCTTGCGGAGATCATCATTGATTGCCTTTAAGAACTCATGCTCTTGCTCAAGATTGAGCTTTTGAAGCGTAACTTCTCATGAGCCCTTAAAAGTTCTCGATGATCTTGAAGATAGTTTCATGAGCCAACTTAAAAGTGTTTAGTTCTTTAGTTAGAAGCTCAATTTTCTCCTTATCATTGTCATTAGTTTGATTAGCATGATTAATTGACGTTTCATCATAGTATTCATCACTAGAGTTGTCAACAAGTAAATCATCATCACCTAGCAAGTCATCTTCATCAATATCAATATCAACATACTCGGGGTGTGTTACCTTAGGACCTTTGGCCATGAAGCATCTTCCAACACCTTCATTTGGTGAGTCAAATATGTCGTAGGAGTTGGTTGACACAAGTGCTAGACCGGCAACACCTTCATCTTGAGCATATTCGGAGTCGGAGTGATAGCTTCTCTCGGAGTGATTGTCGGAGTCGAGCGAAAACCCATTCACCAACATGAGCTTGATGTCTTCGTTTTGTGTAGCTCTTTGATGACTTGTCCTTTCTTTCCGAATCCTTACTTCTCCGTGAGGGTCTTCGTTCATGACAATCATCTCTACTCCTCCTCTCTCTTGGTGGTGATTCTTCTCTTTTGCTCCTTCTTCTTGGAGAATCTTCTCTTCTTTTGTAGGGTGCCGTACACTCATTGGAGTAGTGTCCGGGTCTCCCACAATTGTAGCAATTGCGCTCTCGACTAGAAGATCTCTTGTCATTGTAAGACCTTGACTTGGAGCTTCTTTCTTTGCTTCTACTTTTGTAGAATTTGTTGAAGTTCTTCACCATTAAGCTCAATTCTTCATTGAAGGTTGGTTTCTCACTTGATGATGTGGGGGCTTCACTTGAGGCTTTGTAAGCACCACTTGACTTATTGTGAAGTTCCTCCTTATCCTTGAGTGACATCTCATGAGCAACAATCCTTCCAATGACTTCCGTTGGCTTGAGATCTTTGTAGTTTGGCATCATTTGGATCAATGTGCACACGGTTAGATCAATGTGCACACGGTATCATACTTTCCATCCAATGCTCTTAGGATTTTCTTAATGATGAATTTGTCGGTCATCTCTTCACTTCCTAAGCCGGCAATCACATTTGTCATAAGAGCAAGCCTAGAGTACATTTCAGTGACACCTTCACCATCCTTCATTTTGAACTTGTCGAGCTGACTTTGGAGCACATCCAACTTGGATTCCTTGACGGACTCGGTACCTTCATGCATATCAATCAAAGTATCCCAAATTTCCTTTGCATTCTCAAGGCGGCTGATTTTGTTGAATTCTTGAGGCACAATCCGTTGAAGATGATGTCACATGCTTGAGCGTTGTATTGTAGCATCTTCAATTCTTCCGCATTAGCTTCACGGTTCGGTTCTCTCCCATCGAAGAATTCACCTTGCAAGCCAATACAAATAATTGCCCAAACGGCAGGGTTATGTCCAAGAATATGCATTTTCATCTTATGCTTCCAACTAGCAAAATTAGTACCATCAAAGTAAGGACCTCTACGGTGATAATTTCCTCGCTAGACGCCATACTCTCCTAGGTTGTGAAACCAAGGCTATGACCACCAAAAGCTATGGAAATCAAAGCAAATGGAGACCAAAGCTCTGATACCACTTGTAGGACCTTGAAGTATGTCTATAGGGGGGGTGATTAGACTACTTGACCAATAAAAATTAACCTTTTCCCAATTTTATAGTTTGGCAGATTTTAGCTATTTTTAGGAAAAGTCAAGCAATCATCACACAATTCAAGCAAGCATGCAAAGAGTATATAGGCAGCGGAAAATAAAGCATGCAACTTGCAAGAAAGTAAGGGGAAGGGTTTGGAGGATTCAAACGCAATTGGAGACATGGATGTTTTTGGCGTGGTTCCGATAGGTGGTGCTATCGTACATCCACGTTGATGGATACTTCAACCCACGAAGGGTAACGGCTGCGCGAGTCCATGGAGGGCTCCACCCACGAAGGTTCCACGAAGAAGCAACCTTGTCTATCCCACCATGGCCGTCGCCCACGAAGGACTTGCCTCACTAGCGGTAGATCTTCACAGTAGGCGATCTCCTTGCCCTTAAAAACTCCTTGGTTCAACTCCACAATCTTGTCGGAGGCTCCCAAGTGACACCTAGCCAATCTAGGAGACACCACTCTCCAAGAAGTAACAAATGGTGTGTTGGTGATGAACTCCTTGCTCTTGTGCTTCAAATAATAGTCTCCCCAACACTCATCTCTCTCTCATAGGATTTGGATCTGGTGGAAAGAGGATTTGAGTGGAAAGAAACTTGGGAAGGCTAGAGATCAAGATTCATATGGTAGGAATGGAATATCTTGGTCTCAACACATGAGTAGGTGGTTCTCTCTCAGAAATGGTAAGTTGGAAGTGTAGGTTCTTCTGATGGCTCTCTCCACGAATGAAGAGGAGGTGGAGGGGTATATATAGCCTCCACACAAAATCTAACCGTTACACACAATTTACCAAACTCGGTGGGACCGAATCGTTAAACTCGGTCGGTCCGATTCAGTAAACCTAGTGACCGTTAGTGATTTTCGGTGGATCGACATGCATCTCGGTGAGGCCGATATGGTTAGGGTTAGGGCATAACGTAATCTCGGTGAGACCGACATACAAACTCGGTGAGACCGATTTTGGTAATAAGCTTTCGGAGAGTTGGTCAGTAAACTTCGGTGGGACCGATTTGCTCTTTTCGGTGAGACCGAAATATTACAAAAGGAAACAGAGAGTTTACATTGCAATCTCGGTGGGACCGATCGCTCATTTCGGTTAGACCAAACGTTCTGAAGGGAAACAGAGAGATTGCAACCCCATCTCGGTGAGACCGAGATCCCTATCGGTAAGACCGATTTGCTTAAGGTTTGTGGCAGTGGCTATGACTTTTGGAATCGGTGGCGCCGGATAGAAAGAATCAGTGTGACCGATTTTGGCTTTAGGTTTAGGTCATATGTGGATGTGGGAAAGTAATTGAGGGTTTTGGAGCATATCACTAAGCACATGAAGCAAGAGGCTCATTAAGCAACACCTCATCCCTCCTTAATAGTATTGGCTTTTCCTATAGACTCAATGTGATCTTGGATCACTAAAATGTAAAATGAAGAGTCTTGAGCTTTTGAGCTTGAGCCAATCCTTTGTCCTTAGTATTTTGAGGGATCCACTTTCATCATCCATGCCATGCCATTCATTGAGCTTTCCTGAAATAATAGTCTTGGAATAGCATTAGCTCAATGAGCTATATGTTGTTATGAATTACCAAAACCACCTAGGGATAGTTACACTTTCACCAGGACTCCCTCAGCAGGCCCTCCCTAAAATACATGTCAAGTGCCTCTCTGCTACCATTGCGTGGGCCGACAAAGAGCATCTGATTCCACGGTAAATTTCAGTTTTGACAGTTAAGTTTATAGTCAACAGTTTTTACCTCATCTGTTGTAGTCAGGTGGTTTTTGGTGATGTTAATTTTACATCCATTTTACATCATCTATCGGAGATGCTATTAGAATCCCACTTGAGATTGAAGATGTCTGTCTTGTGCCGCTCACCTTGACGTCTTACGGCTCACCGGAGCTGCTCCAACGACAGAACGATCCATCACAACAGAGTAGTGCCCTGGACACCGTCTACAAATTTCTCAGATCTTCCTCCACACCTCCGACAGCCACCTCTGCCTCAACTGCTTCAGCGACCAACCCAATGATGTTGAGGTCGACACGGCTACGGCAAAGAGGTTGTACACTTGTTGCATCACTTATTACTATACATTCATGTCGATCCATTAGGGCTATTTTGGTTCAACAGAAAAAAGTCGATCCACTCGTTGTTACCATCACTCCAAATTTCTGCATGCTCTCCTTACATAATCTCATCATATTTTTTTCGTATGCATGTCAGATATTGTACACAGTCATGCTGAACATTAGAGAAAAAGAGAAGAGTTTTGCGCGGCAATACAATGTCATGCAGACATCGCTCCATGGTGGGTTCAATGGCAAATCCTCCCCACCCCTCTCCAGATTGTAATCCAGAGGAAGATATCTGTTCTGAGGCGGATTCAGACGCCGCTGACCACTCCTATTTACCCCCCAAGGTGTTTGCTCTACCTTGGTGAGGGAGTCCTGGACTAGGGGTGTCCGGATAGCCGAACTATCATCTTTGGCCGGACTCCTAGACTATGAAGATACAATATTGAAGACTTCATCCCGTGTCCGGATGGGACTTTCTTTGGCGTGGAAGGCAAGCTTGGCGATATGGATATGTAGATCTCCTACCATTGTAACTGACTCTGTGTAACCCTAACCCTATCCGGTGTCTATATAAACCGGAGGGTTTTAGTCCATAGGACGAACAACAATCATACCATAGGCTAGCTTCTAGGGTTTAGCCTCTACGATCTCGTGGTAGATCTACTCTTGTACTACCCATATCATCAATATTAATCAAGGTGAGTAGGGTATTACCTCCATCGAGAGGGCCCAACACAGGTAAAAACATCGTGTCCCTTGTCTCCTGTTACCATCCGCCTAGACGCACAGTTCGGGACCCCTTACCCGAGATCCGCCGGTTTTGACACCGACATTGGTGCTTTCATTGAGAGTTCCTCTGTGTCGTCGCCTATAGGCCCGATGGCTCCTTCGATCATCAGCAACGACGCAGTCCAGGGTGAGACTTTTCTCCCCGGACAGATCTTCATATTCGGCGGCTTTGCACTATGGGCCAATTCGCTAGGCCATCTGGAGCAGATCGAAAGCTACGCCCCTGGCCATCAGGTCAGATTTGGAAGTTTAAACTACACGGCCGACATCCGCGGAGACTTGATCTTCGACGGATTCGAGCCGCAGCCAAGCGCGCCGCACTGTCTCGGTGGGCACGATCTAACTCTGCCGCGAACAAAGGTCACGGAGGCCGCACTAGTGTCCGCTCCGAACATTGATTCAGAGCCGATCTCGCCGATCGAGGATGGTTGATTGGACACCACCTCGGGGGCTGAAATCTCTACGGCGATTGAGCCGAACACGATCCCTGTCCTTTGCGAAGACCGTGACTCCAAGGTGCCGGACTCCCCTCCGGACTACGAACCCTCTGCGCCCCTGCCAATCGAATCCGATTAGGCGCCGGTCATGGAGTTCACTGCGGCGGACATCTTTCAGCACTCACCCTTTGGCGACATCCTGAATTCACTAAAGTCTCTCTCTTTATCCGGAGAGCCCTGGCCGAACTACGGTCAGGAAGGTTGGGATGCGGACAACGAAGAAATTCAACACCCACCCACCACCCACTTTGTATCCACTGTCGATGATTTAACCGACATGCTCGACTTCGACTCCGAAGACATCGACGGTATGGACGGCGATCTTTGGAGACGACCAAGAACCAGCGCCCTCTGTGGCACTTTGGAAGGCCACCTCGTCATACGACATATACATGGTGGACATCCCAAAAGATGGGAACGGCGATGGAACAACGGAGGATGACCCTCCAAGAAGCAAAGCGCCCGGCGTCGTGGCGCCGCTCTAAATCCCGCCACAACAAAAGCGGTGATTCCGCACGGGAGATAATAACACCCGCATAAGGCCGAAGACAACCCCTCCGGGACTCGCCAAGAGGAGGAGGGAGAAGCAAGTTCGCACAACAGTGCGGCAGAAAGAGAGGTAGAGGACGATAATTATGCGCCTCCCTCCGAAGATGAGGCAAGCCTCAACGACGACGAATTCGTCGTGCCTAAAGATCTCACCGAACAGGAGCATTTCAAACGCAAGCTTATAGCCACAGCAAGCAGCCTCAAGAAAAAGCAGCAACAGCTTAGAGCTGACAGATGGACTGAAGTCCTTGCAGCCGAAGAGTATGAACTCGAACGCCCCTCCAAAAGCTACCCCGAACGCAGGCCGTTGCCTCGATCAAAGGAGGAAGCACCCACATCACCAGCGCATGATGCGGCCGACCGGCCACCCCGTTGCCGCGACAAAGAGGCCTCTAGACCCTCCATTCAAGCCGCACCCCGACGCCACTCAAAAAGTACCAAGGCACGGGAAAACGCGCCGGACTTGCGAGATATATTGGAGGATAAGGCAAAACATACAAGATCGATCTACGGATCGCGTGGGCGCCCAACAACTCGGGATGATTACCGTCGCGCCGGATACAAAGAAACCCGGTCGGGCCGAACACGATGAGACAAAGCTCATATGAGCTACGCCGTGATATGCCCAATACGTAGGCGCCAAGACACCCCTCGTTCTTCACAGATGAAGTAATGGATCATCAAATCTCGAGGGCTTCAAACCCGTAAACATCGAATCATACGATGGTACCACAGATCCTCATGGTCCGGATCGAGGACTATCTCCTCCATATCCACATGGCCCGCGGTGATGATCTACATGCCATCAAATACCTCCCACTCAAGCTTAAAGGACCAGCTCGACATTGGCTCAACAGCTTGCCAGCAGAATCAATTGGTTGTTGGGAGGACCTGGAAGCCGCATTCCTTGATAACTTCCAGGGCACATATGTGCGACCACCAGACGCCGATGACCTTAGCCATATAATTCAGCTGCCAGAAGAATCGGCCAGAAAATTCGGGACTCGGTTCCTAACAAAGAAAAATCAAATTGTTGACTGTCCGGATGCAGAGGCCCTTGCAGCCTTCAAACATAACATCCGCGACGAGTGGCTTGCCCGGCACCTAGGACAGAAAAAGCCGAAATCCATGGCAGCCCTCACAACACTCATGACCCGCTTTTGCGCGGGAGAGGACAGATGGCTAGCTCGTAGTAACAACTTGACCAAAAACCCTGGTAGTTCGGATACCAAGGACAGCAATGGCAGGTCGCGTCGCAACAAGAACAAGCGCCGCATTAACAGCGACAACGATGAAGATACGGCAGTCAATGCCGGATTCAGAGGCTCTAAACCCGTCGCCGAATAAGCCATTCAAAAGAAATACCCAGGCTGGCCCAACTTGGACCGAATACTCGACCGCTTGTGCGGATACATGGCACTTCGAAAACCAACCACACCAACAGGGATTGTTGGGTGTTCAAGCAAGCGAGCAAGTTAAGTGCCGAACTCAATGACAAGGGGTTGCATAGCGATGACGAGGAAGAGCCCCACCGCGAACAATAGAGGATGAAGGGCTTTCCCACACAAGTGCGGACGGTGAACATGATATACGCAACCCACATACCCAAAAGGGAGCGGAAGCGTGCACTAAGGAACGTATATGCGATGGAGCCACGCCTCAAGTTCAACCCATGGTCCTCCTGCCCGATCACATTTGATCGAAGGGACCACCCCACTAGCATCCGTCACGGCGGATTCGCCGCATTGGTTCTTGACCCAATTATTGACGGATTTCACCTCACCAGAGTCCTGATGGACGGCGGTAGCAGCCTGAACCTGCTTTATCAGGATCTGATGCACAAAATGAGCATAGACCCCTCAAGGATTAAACCCACAAAGACGACCTTTAAAGGCGTCATACCGGGTGTAGAGGCCAATTGTACAGGCTCGATTACACTCGAAGTGGTCTTGGATCCCGGATAACTTCCGGCGAAGAGTTAATCTTCGACATAGTCCCGCTCTGCGGTGGCTATCACGCCTTTGCCGGACGAACCGCATTTGCAAAGTTCAATGCGGTGCCGCACCACGCATACCTCAAGTTCAAGATGCCAGCCCTCGAGGAGTAATCACGGTCAATGGAAACACCGAACGCCTCTCCGAACGGAGGAGCACACGGCTGACCCTCTGGCGGAGGTGCAAAGCAGCCTCTCACAGCAATTTTCGAGTCCGCCACAAAGCGTCCGGACACTATCAAGCTACCGGAGTAACCTACAACAAGACCGCCTGCACGATCCCAAAGACGCCAGAAATCCGGCCCCAACCCCAGCCCTCGTGAAACCGCTGAAGCGATTACGCTTACATAACTACGCTCTGGAGATACCATGGGCATAAGGGAGGGGCACGACCACGCACGCCTGCACGCGGCTCAACCGCACTGGGGCTCCCAATTGTGTCATTCTTTTCTTTCTTATTTTTCTTACTTTCGGGACTCCGCTTTCCAGAAGTCTGTCCGCACTAGAATCGCCGAACTCACGATGCAACAGCCGAGGAAGCGTAAAGCTACGTCGAGTGTTCAGGTGGTCTGTGTTACGAGCATTATACCTGTTTTACATACCATCCCGCAGCTTACCCCTGGAGGGGGACATGTTAAATAGTCACATCCCTTGCTTATCGCACTATTTGTATCGTTCTGCTTTCATTGTAGTACCTTTTTGAATAAACAATACACAGCTTTTGCCTATTATTGCACTCCTTTCTTTATCTATATATGTTCATTTCATGACATGTTGCACCCATACACTTTGGTACGACCAATACACCAGGGGCTTAAGTACCCCAAAATTATGGTGTGATAAGTCCGGACACTTTCACAAGTGCGGCACCCCGAACTTATAGCATTATATGCATCGGCTCCGAATCATGTCTTGGGTCAATAGTTGGGTTTGCCCGGCTCCTATGTTTTGGTACCTTACTTTCCGTTATATCGGCTAAGGTAGCACTAGGAGAACCACTGCGATTGTGCCCCGGTTGAGCTGGGTTGAGCACCTCAGTGGAGAAAGCTAAAACTGACCGTCATAATAGGGCGAGAGACGGTCGTTGTTCGAGAGGTTTTTTCGGGTCCCTAAAGACTTATGCCGCTTAGAGCGAGGAACCGGCATTGTCCGGCCAAGGCGTGGATAGCGCCCTGAACTCGGTCTTCCGAATACTAGGGGCTTCGCCGAAATTTAAAATTATAGAATTCTATGGCTAAGTGAGAGTGTTCAAGCATTATAAGTCTGGTTGCCTTGTTCGCTATGCTGAGCGCCTCCTCGATGGACCCAAGAATGGGAACAAGAGCTCAAGTTTATCCCGAACACCCCAAAGACTGTGGCATGGGGGCTGAAGCCAACGACTTGCCATCTCTCAAATTTGATAAACGGCCGCATGTAAGGTAATATTTTAAATTAACAAGCGTTGCTTAGTGCATATGAACAAGTTTTCAGCGTACAGGATAACAAATGCGATTCTATTCAAAAACTACATCTTTGGAGCACTCATCCGCTATACGGCGGGCACCGTTCAGGACGCCCTCATAGTACATCTCGGGCGTGCGATGCTCCTTGCCCTTCGGTGGCCCGTCCGTCACAAGCTTCTCCGCATCTAGCTTGCCCCAGTGCACTTTAGCACGGGCAAGGGCCCGACGGGCACCTTCAATGCAGACGGAGCGCTTGATGACTTCAATCCATGGACACGAGTACACCGACAGCTGCACTAGCCCGAAGTAGCTCCCAGGCATGGCCTCCAATGGCCACAGCCGAACTATGAGGCCCTTCATGGCCTGTTCGGCGATCTTGTGGAGCTCGACCAGCTGCTTCAGCTGGTCGCTCAGGGGCACCGGATGTCCGGCCTCAGCATACTGAGACCAGAACACCTTTTCCGTCGAGCTCCCCTCCTTGGCGCGGTAGAACGCGGCAGCATCAGACAAACTACGGGGCATATCTACGAATGCTCCTGGAGAGCTCCAAATCCGGGTAAGTAACAGGTAATTCACTTTCACATGCTTGCTTTGCATAAAGAATGCCTTACCCGCCGCTATCTTCTTTAATGATTCAATTTCTTGGAGGGCTTTTTGGGCTTCGGCCTTAGCGGCTTTGGCACTCTCAAGAGCCGAGGCGAGCTCGGACTCTCGAGTCTTCGTCGTGTTTTTCCACGAGAGCCTGGAGCTCTTGCCGCACCTCCGCCACCCGCTCCTCCTGCTTCTCTCGCTCGGTGCGCTCCGCTGCCGCTTTGCTTTCGGCCGCGGACACCGCTTCCTTCAGGGTCGCCACCTCGCTCGTGGCCCCTACAATACCCACGTAATTCCTGTCATTTTTTGCAACCGAATCCTTTCTATAAGGTATTTCTTTAATAAGGTATTACTTACCTTCCTTGTCCTCGAGCTGCTTCTTGGCTTGGCCGAGCTTGTTCTCGGACCGCTCGAGGCTCTGCTTTAATGCATTGACCTCCATGATGGCGGGCAGAGGTCAAATAGCAGCCTGCATTCCCATATTGACATACCTATGTTAGACTCCTGCATATATCTTTTTTAGATCCTTACTCCGGCTTTTCTTTCCGAACACCAAACTAAGCATCAGGGGCTACTGTCTATGCGTTAATATTTTTACATATTCTAAACTTACCTCAAAGCCTGTTAGAAGGCTGGTACAGTGCTTCACCACCGCTCTTGGCGGATCGAACTTCGGATCACCGCACTCATGATAGTGCGGTGCTCCTCGTTGATGGAGGCGCCGTTAAGCACCTCCAACAAGTTATCCGGTGCCTCCGGTTGGACGGAGGTCACCGGTGTCGCAGTCTTGCCCTTCTTACGAAGGGGCCACCTGCCGGTCTTCGGAACCACTACTGGTTCAAGACGGAGTCCGCATGACAGTCTTGGGACTTAGAGCCTTCGGGTTTTGCCCCTTTGCGCCCGGCGTTCGGGAGGTCGCCTTTGCGGCGCCTCCAGACCACCTCCTCCTGGTTGGGCCCCTTTGGGACTCCACCGCGGTGTCATCTGCGTCACAAGGAGAGGAGGCGGTCGGAAGTGAAGTGCTATTCACATCCGGACGATTCAGGAGCCGCTCGACGAAGCGGCAAGATCGTCCTTGGGCGGGCTATAGGGTTAGATTCGGTGTTAGAAGACACTATGCGACAAATGAAAATCCATGAGTTATTCTGGAATCCGGACACTTATGATCTCGCCAGGGGCTTGGCCCTTGTTGGCCACTCCTCCTCCTCGTTGTCGACGTTGGTGGAGAAGTCCGGAGGAAGGGTCCTTCCCTTCTTGGACCCTCCGCCTCCCGGTTGGGGCGGCCTTCCTTTTCTTCTCTCTCACTGGGAGAGGCTTATTTTTCCTCCTCTTCCTCGAGAGGAGGACTACGCCGTAATTGTCGGGCGGTGAGTCCGACAAAGACTGGGCGCCGGAGCTCTTTCGAGTTCCCATGGCCTCCTTCTTGGCCTTCTTCTCCGCACCACATGAGGTACCGGAGCCAGCAGCCCCTGGCCAATCCAAGGCCCACTGGGTCTTCTGGCAAAGGGGACGGATAGTTAACCTGTCCGGACGTCTTCAGCCAGTCTTGTTAAAGGTTAGGGAGTTTTAGATCCCGCATAGAGTCAAACTGTGAAAAAAGAGTCCCTTAAAGGGTAAAATAACTCACCTCACTGTCTTGACGCTGCGAGCTGAATCCGCGATCTTCGGTAGCGGATGTGGGAGCCTCGGCGCCCTCGAACAGCACCTTCTAGGCATCTTCGTACATAGTGTCGAAGAGCCTTTTTAGAGTTGAGTGATGTGCCGGATCGAACTCCCACAATTTGAAGGCCCGTTGTTGGCATGGGAGAATCCGGCGGATGAGCATCACCTGGATTATGTTGACAAGCCTGAGATTCTTGTCCACCAGGTTTTGGATGCAGGTTTTGAGTTCGGACAGCTCGTCCGAATTCCCCCATGACAGGCTCGTCTCTTTCCATGATGAGAGCCGTGTGGGGAAGCCAGATCGGAATTCGGGGGCCGCCGCCCATTGAGAGTCAGCATGCTCAGTGATGTAGAACCACCCCGATTACCACCCCTTTATGGTCTCCACAAAGGAGCCCTCGAGCCATAGGACTTTGGCCATCTTGCCAACCATGGCGCCTCAAGACTCCGCTTGGCGGCCACCCACTACCTTCGCTTGACATTGAAGATCTTCACCAAAAGTCAAGTGGGGCTGGATGCAGAGGAAGGCCTCGCACCACGATTTATAAACGCTGAGATGTTGAGGATGAAATTCGGGGCCAGATCGTCGAAGTCCAGGCCGTAGTAGAACATGAGCCCCCGGACAAATGGGTGAAGTGGAAAACCTAGTCCGCGGAGGAAGTGGGGGAGAAACACCACCCTCTCATGGGGCCTGGGGGTTGGAATGAGCTGCCCCTCGTCGGGTAGCCGATGTGTGATGTTGCTGGACAAGTATCCGGCCTCCCGCGGCTTTTCGATGTGCCCCTCCGTGACGGAGGAGGCCATCCACCTACCTCCCGCTCCGGACATGGTTGGAGAAGGTTGAGGTGGGATGTGCGGACTTGGGCGCTGGAGCTCGAGTGCGCAGAAATGGATGAGCAAAGGAGGAAGAAGGCGTAGGTGAAAAGGTGGATCCTTATCCCCTTATATGGACGGACGAAGCTATTCGTCCCCGCCACCGGTAAAACTCGCTTATCTCCCAAGCGTCGTAATCAATGGCACGGATGGGTTACCCACGTCCGTATTGATGGGAATCCCGGAATAAGGGGGCACGATCTCCGCTTTGATAAGACGTGCCAAGGAAACGGCCTCGCTAAACGCGTTAAGGCAGGACAGTAAAAAAACGATTCATATAAAGGCCTGGCCGTGGTGTGATGTCACGCCGCGGAATATGTCAGCAGATCTGTGCAAAAGTTATTCTCTCTATGGTGGTATGTGGAACTTGTTTTGCAGAGCCGGACACTATCCTGGTGTTCAAAACCTTCTATGAAGTATTCGGAAGAGGAACTCGCCTTGCAATGCCGAAGACAATATGTGCGTCGGACTCATCGTCATTGAAGCCTGGTTCAGGGGCTACTGAGGGAGTCCGGGACTAGGGGGTGTCCGGATAGCCGAACTATCATCTTTGGCCGGACTCCTAGACTATGAAGATACAAGATTGAAGACTTCGTCCCGTGTCCGGATGGGACTTTCCTTGGCGTGGAAGGCAAGCTTGGCGATACGGATATGTAGATCTCCTACCATTGTAACCGACTGTGTAACCCTAACCCTATCCGGTGTCTATATAAACCGGAGGGTTTTAGTCCATAGGATGAACAACAATCATACCATAGGCTAGCTTCTAGGGTTTAGCCTCTCTGATCTCGTGGTAGATCTACTCTTGTACTACCCATATCATCAATATTAATCAAGCAGGAGTAGGGTATTACCTCCATCGAGAGGTCCCGAACCTGGGTAAAAACATCGTGTGCCATGTCTCCTATTACCATCCGCGTAGACGCACAGTTCGGGACCCCCTACCCGAGATACGCCGGTTTTGATACCAACACTTGGCATGATGATGTTAGTCATATCATGCATATGTTGCCTTGCAGTGCCTACTTTTGACATCATATATGTCATCTGCTTAGTTTAGACATGTTCTGTAATGCCACCTGTTTAGTTTCTATATCATATATGGGAATTATGCGCCTCATGTCTTTAGCCAGCCATAATATATGTGAAATGTGCAATGCCATCCTGCTTAACTGTGCATCATATATTTGAATGATATCTTGCCCATCCTTTTCTTCATTACATTTCCATTTGTCAACAATGTTTGTACATTAAACTACTCTTCCCGTGAATCAGCCATTTGGGTGGGAGATGGAAAACTGGAGTGAAAACAAGGCCTTCAGAGCACGGTGCTACCGTCAAGGCGAGATCTCTTGTTGGGTCCCGATAGCTCCTCGTAGATGGATTCATAGATGATGACCAGTCCTATTCCCCCACCGAGGTGTATGCTCTAACTTGGCACGTTATATCGCTCATATCATGCATACGGTGTCTTGCATTGCATAGTTTAGACATCATATACACAATATTCAACACCACGTTCTTAGTTCAGACATCATATTGAATGCCCTCTGTTTAGCATATAAATCACATATGTGAATTAAATGATGCGATCCTGATTACTTAGATAACATGTAGGTGAATTATGTCATGCGATCCTGTTTAGTTATTCATCATATATTTGAATTATGTTATGCTATGCTATCCAGTTTAGATAGACATCATATATGTGAAATTATGTCATGCTATCCATTTTAGTTAAACAATATACATTTCAACTATTTCATGACCTCTTTTTCCACACTATCTATTGAATCTGTCTCTCATACAATGTCTGTACATTCAACTATGTTTCCTGTTTATCAGCCCATTTGAATTGGAGCGGTGATGCCAAGATTCAGCGGACTAAAAACACGGTCTTCAAATAAAACAATGCTACCTCTTGGTGGAGATAGCACCACTGGTTGTACATGCACAAGAACCAGCCCTACCACACATAACCCAAACTCTCGCAGATTGTACCCCTCTTTGTGATGGACAGAGATCCAGCTTCACCCAATCTAACCCCAACCCCAAATGATAGTAACCCAGTTCCTGTTGACACAAAGACCATCTCCACCACGTAACTCCCAAACAAGAGCAGTTAGTAAGGAAGCTCCAGTGCCCAAAGGGCCAAGATTATCACGGCAAACCCCAACTCCACCGGTCAGACGCCCATTCCAAAGGAGGAAGCACAACCAGACTAGTCGTAGTTTAGCATCTATCGCATTTGATGTTGTTAAATCGTATGGCGTCTCTTCCCATCTTGGAAATATTATCTCAAGATGAAGGAAAATGCCAGGTGTGTTTGTCCGTGGTTATGTGTAAGTAATGTTATTCATGGCAATTACTTTGCTTCACACATACATCCTACCTCCATGATGGTTATAATACAAAGCAGATTTTCCCATTTTTCTCTATAGAGAAGGACCGATTTGGAAACTTCGGGATGAGGTAACTTGTGCTAATACCTCTGCTATCTTCAAGAATGCTTGGTGGCGATCGGAATTACTCAAGAAAATGTACTTCACCGCAAAGAAACTCATCAAATTCCCTTACGTTCTCCTCGAGACACATTTAATCGGACGATGATCGGGAACGCCTTTGTTCTCAGCATCGGGTCCCGAACCAAGAATGTGGTAAGGTCTATGAGCTCATTTTCTATTTTTAAGTATTATGTTATTGCATCTTACTGTACTCCGTTCATGTAGAACAAGTGCCTAAACCTGAAGAACAACTATTCTAATCTAAGATTCCATTGCTATCATAGTTCAAAAAAGTGCAAGGCGTTAATTGTGCGTTTTGCCACCGCCTTGCGCTTTACTGACCAAAGCGCGTGCTTATGCGCAGTTATGCACACATTAAGCGTAGTTATGCGCAATGCGTTTTGCCAACGCCTAGAGCCTATCTTGGCGCTTAAGCGCCGCTTAGGCGCCGCTTTTTTTAACTATGATTGCTTTTCTCTTGTATCACCGTATTTACTCATACAAACTTATTTTTAAATTGAAGGATCCAATCAAAACTCCAATGGCACAGCAGGTATGTTCACGCATGTTTCTTTAACAGTTTTTCTCTTATCAATAGCTCTGTTGATTTCAATTCCAATTGTGTATACTGATTGACTTTCATATCATGCACATTACTAGCATCACAACAGAGCCAATAGTGTTGTTGTACATGTAGACCCATGGTACCCATCTGAAATCTTGTTGTGCCGTGTAGTTTCCCACGCTTTGTATTCTTTCACTGCTGCTTTGTATTGAATCGATATGATTTGAACCGTGTCTCTATTTTGATTTGGCAATACAATGCAAAGTGACCATAGGACATAGATATATGTTTGTTTGATGCTTTTATTATGTACTAGTACTTGGCAATAGAAGACTTGGTAGTTTAATCATGTCCACCTTACTAATGAACTGGTTCATGAAATGAGTTTCATATACTAGTACATGCTAAACTTGTTATGTGTCCGCTTGTTTCTTCTTTTAGAATCTTGTGAGAATATTGGGGAAGAGTGCCTTATTAAGCAATGGTAAAGGAAGTAATGCAGATAAAGTTCAGGATAGTGACACATCCTTGTTGGTCTCCAACAAAGTCGATAAAGCACTAAGAAAAACTATCTTGAAGACAATGAGACAACCCCAAAGTCCTGTCTTGGTTTAGTGTTCGAAAGCATCGCCACTACCACTTGCACAAGCTATTCAAACTCACAGTCTGAATCAGTTCGGTTTCTTGAGTCTCAACTACAAGCTGAAAGACATCGATCAGCTGTGCTGCGACAAGAAGCGGAAGGGCTGCGGAAGTCCCTGAGCATTCAGATGCATACTTTCTAGTGCAACAGCAAGCGTTGGAGGATTTTAGCGCCAAACAGGACAAAGCTAATCAGCTTGCTAAGCTTATTGCCAGCATGGTGGATACCTGTGATAATGTTTCTTGAGCTCTTGAAGTTGTTTGATTATGCTCTTGTTTTGCTGCCACGCTTATTTGCACTTTGGTGGCCAATTTTGACGGCCGGTGTATGTAATGTCTTTGCTTTGTTCCCTATATTTGCAATCGGTGGCGAACTTTGATGCCCAGTGGATGTAATATGTGTAATAGCGGTTATAGGCTAGCGTTAATTGCTTGCTTATTTATTTCCTTATTGTCTTGTTTAGTTGTTTGCTTCTAGTCACTGCAGTTCTTTTTCTGTTTTTTTTCTAGTGGCCACAATAGCCTATTTTTGGTAACTAGGCCAAAATAATCATGGCAACACACGGACTGTTGTAATGATGGGCCTCCTGCAGGCTGTATGATCCATGGGCCTTCGTCCGGCCATTGGATCCATTGGCCTTCTATACGGTCCGTAGGATCCACTACAAAAAAATACACTTCCGTGATGATACGTGTTTGTCACAGTAGGTCGCGTTTTTTTCATGCATGTACATCCATGACAAATTTATGACAGAATCAAGATAGTCATACATGTGCTGTCGTAGAAGTGTTCCATGACATTACCAAAATTATCATCACGGAAGTGTCCACTTCCATGACGATAAATCCCGCGTCACAGAAGTGCTTTCGTCAAGGGTGACCGACACGTGGCATCCACCGTAATGGAACGCCGTTAAGCTATCGAGTCGGATTTTGGATCCGATAACCCGTTAATGTACCACGACCAATGCCGATTTTCCACATGTAAAATTCTCATTGGTATTTAATCCACGTCGACTCGCGTTGGCACAGGTGTCACTCATCCAACGGTCGAGATGGGGCTATGATATGTTGACACGTGGACCGGCCCAACAGAGGCCCACAAAGTTTAAATGGGCCGGCCCAACCGAAGGCCCATAAGATTGATCGGACCATAATGGGCCGGCCCAGCTTAAGGCCCACAAAATTTAGCGGACCACAATGGGCCGGCCCAGCTAAAGGCCCACAAGATTTTGCAGACCATAATGGACCGGCCCAGCTAAAGTCCCACAAGATTTTGCGGACCACAATGGGCCACCCCAGCTAAAGGCCCACAAGATTCTGTAGACCATAATGGGCCGGCCCAGCTAAAGGCCCAACATTCTTTGTCAAATCGGCCCGTCAACGGCTTGTCCTAAACTTGCCATCAACACGGCCCATGGTCACTTCTGGCCCGTTAACAATCCGCTAAGTAATTGGGCCGAATCACGACCCGGTGTATTTCCGGCCTGTTAAAGGTCTGGCTTCATTTGGGCCCATTTACAGGCCATCAAAACTTTCGGCCTGTTAGAGGCCCACTATAGATTTGGGCCACTTTCTTCCTGTTGTCATTTTCGCCCGTTAACGCCGGACGTAAACCATGGGCCATATGTGGCCCAACGTCATATCGGGCTCATTAACGGCCCATATAAAATGACGATAATCTAGCCCGATCAAGTTCCGCCTCTTAAAGGCCCGTGTATTAGGTCGGCGCAGATTTACGGCCCGTCCAATTTCGGCTGTCACAAAGATCCGTCGTAAATGGACCACCATTTCGCCTGCTAAGTCCAAAGGGTTATTTGGCACAATCAGGGCCCAATCTCACTTTCGGTCTATTAAAGGCCCATGTTTTTATGGGCTCGATATATTTACACCAAGAACGACCTATTTTCTTACCGAGGGCCCAAATTATGTTTAGGCACATTAAAGGCCCACTATGGGCACACAGCCTACCAGAAAAATATGAAAGCTTATGTTGATTTAGGCCCATATTTTTAGTGGGCTACATGTCAATTTCGCTCAGAATCGCTTTTAGCCCAATTGGAATGGGCCCGACGAATATTGGCATGTTGGGCTCCTCTGAAGCTTTCGGCCGAATACATTACTAAGATAAACCTACACTATACAAAAATAGCGTCAGTAATTATCGCAGCACTGGGCAGCATCATAAATGTTGTATCACAACAAAATAAATTCCAACCATACAACAAAAGGCATGTTGGCATAAAGTTTACAGTCCTTCCAGATAAAAGCACCATCAGATGTATAGAAGCACAGATCATTTGACCTGAGTGCTAATGTTTTAGGCTGTAGAATCTGATGGAGCAGCACGATCTCCACCTTTTTCCGCCATTTCTCTTGAACAACGAAGCGAATGTCTGATAGTCTGGTTTCAAAACCATTCATATCTTGACAACATTTCTCAACCACTATTCTTGTTTCCGAAACAACGTCCATTAGGGATTGGACTTGTATGCGGAGCACGATATATCACTACATCTAGCAGGAAGATTTTGTTCAAGAGGGCGATTTGGACGAGGTTACCTTGACAACCAACCCGAATTACGCAGGAAGGTGCTTTTGCACTATTAGTGGAGTGATCTCGACGCCTCGCGGCAAGAGGTGACATTGTGCCTGTAGTAGCCTCGCCACCTTCTGTGGTTGTGGTTGTTCAATCATTTGTTCCATAGGTTCCTGAAAGTTTGAACTTGTAGATTAGTGTACCGGATAAGTTACTAATGAGACAAAACAAACAAAGTAGGTTAAATGTTTATACATAACTTATTTTGGTGAACTACTGTAATACATTAGCATGTATTGTAGTGCCAACAACATAATAAAATCACTTTCGGAACATATGTCCATGTAGCATGCCTACTGTATTGTCTATTTCCTCACATTCATTGACATCTAAGGATAAAGAGACATAGTTTAAAGTAGGATGAACATAGTATGACATCATTCATATCATGGGCAAACAGATATAAAACAAACAGCCTATTTTATCATTGTGTGCATGCGTGAACATAACAACTAGATTACAGATCAAGACCAAAATAATATCCTTCATCTCTTTTAAACCATGTAAGGTGAAATGATACGTTAAGACAACTGTGTATAAAAGTGAACAGAGTAATCGACATTGGCTGCAAACCAAATAGTTAAATGAACACATCACAAGACTAATCAGTTCAAAGGCAGAGGAGTAAGGACTTACAACAATGGCTTGAACTGGTGTGCTCATGCCCTTCATCTTGCTAGTGTGGCAATCCTTAAAGATTTGCACCTTTGCATTCGGTTCGAGTTCTTTTGGTCCGCACGGGCTTTCCTCTGTATTTGGAACATGTCAATATAGATACGATAATATGGCACAAAAAAAGAAGGAAGTAGCAGCTATTTACAAAAGCCTCGCAGTGTGCAATATACCTACGAGATCCTGTTGTTTGTTGGAATTTCACTTTAGAACGGTTGGTTTTGTTCTTCAAACAGTTAGCCTAGAAGAAGATACACTTGTAAGGCACATACATAAATACAAGTTCAATATGTGGTCCGATCAAATACATATAGCCTACCCGATACTTTGGATCGAGACCGGTGTTTAACGAGGGCTATCCGGTCTTCATGTAATATATTCCACTCGAGATGTTTGGGTGATTTCATTGTTAGCCTTGCCTTCAAAGTGAGATTTTCTAAGGTGGTACCGAAATCTGTCGCAGAAAGCAGATCGAAAAACATGAGTGCATGCTTGTTTAGTTGCACCATCTTCGGATCCAACTTGAACCTCATCTGCTGAAAAAAGAATGTGGGTCTTATTAGGAGGAAGCTAGAAAGTATGGGATGAGCAAGACAATATTACTAATTGCGATGAATAACATTACTTACGGATAAATGGTCAAGGAAGGTGTTAAACTGGGTATTGTCTTTATCATGCTCAGATCGGATCCACGTTGGGAGGATACGTGCATGACACCTAACGGCAACGGCTGCCTCGATACTAACTTGGTCGACTCAGTAGCATCACGTGGCCTTTTAAACCTACCTCATAATGGATCTCCATTCTTCCTCCTTTAGATTTTGTTAATCTATCAAGCATTATCCACGATGTCTGCTTTCGCTATACTGTGGTGCTAGTTCAACAACGAATATGGAAAGTGTTAGTGTACATCAAACCGTGAGAGTACATATAAAGGAGCATGCAATCGCAACTTGACTCGGTCAGTACCTTCTTAGTGTTGATGCTCATGAGGTTCATCTGATCTTGCCAAGTCTGTTGTGTCGTGAGTGCTTCGAAGTAGTGTTAGGTGTGAAGGCAGCTTGGGAACTGGCGATTCGAGCAAACGTCTGAGTAATCGGTTGAGATCTTTGTATGCAGTTGAAGCGGATCTGCGGCTGGTGGAGCAGTGATACTATGTTTGTAGATTTACCGGTGGACTTGGACCTTCTCTCGCACTAGAAGTACCAAAGCATAATCTCGACGGCAGAACCTTTTTCTGCTTTCACCCGACGAGTAACAAAGACTCCCTACTATATTATTTTCCTTGCTCTTTTTGACTTTGCCATGTCAAGCTGTACCCACAACACAAAAGAATAAAATCACTCTTCGTAACTCATTGATGCATGATCTGAGACAAGCTATACTTTGATGTAAGACAACCGTATGAGGATGGAATATGTAAGAAAAACAGGACGCCATGACATATTCACAGCTACGATGTGCAAACTAAGAAGAAGGATTTTCAAGAAAATAGAAGTAATGCAAGCTAGACACCATATGAAAGATGCAACCAATATTACTCGCCAAGTTAAAAGTGTCTTGTCATAAGTGGCAATTCGAAAAATTAGAAGCAGTACAACGTAGAAATCAATGCAAGATGCAACCACTATCAAACTGCCATGTTAAAAGTGTCCAATCATGAGTGACTGATGCGGAATACACAATAGCAGTACTTTGATGTAAGAACATGGTATGATAGATAGATGCAGTGTATTCTAGACACAGAAATCCATGTCATATGCACATGTATAACGTATAAACTCAGCAGGTACAATTTAATCAAAATAGAAGAAATACAGGCTAGACAACATATGCAACATGAAACCAATTATCACACTCTCAAGTTAGAGCAAGCACCTGCGATGGTGGAGTACGGGAGATGAATTCATCATGTAGACTTGGGACTTCAACTTCATTAGCAGTAGCTGGGGCAAATCTAGAGAGTCTTTGTTTGCATCGATGCGGACGACCACCAACATCCCCTAACTTACTCTTTTCCTTCCTATTTTCTGATACTGCCTTATGAAGTCAAAACCACAAGAAGATGAATAAAATTAGCTCTGCATAATGCATGATACAGATGAACACTACTTCGATGTAAGGCAAGCGCAGGATAGGAGGATGGAATATATACAAAAAAGACAGTGTTTCATATTCACACGTACGATAGGAGGATGGAATATGTATGAAAAAACAGTAAGCGGAGGCATTTCAAAAAAATTAGAAGAAATGAAAGCTAGGCACCATATGAACATGCAACCAATATCACTCTATCAGGTAAAAAGTGTCTCATCGTAAGTGCCATTTCAAGAAATTAGAAGCAAGACAAGCTAGAAGACAATGCAAGATGCAACCTACATCACAGTCCCAAGTTAAATGTGTCTTATGGGTAAGTGATCGTTGCGGTATAAGTTGTAAGCTACGCAGATGCAATTCAACATAATCGAAGCAATACAAACTAGACATCATACGGAAAATGCAACCACGTATAACAGTTCCAAGTAAGAGCAAGCACTGTGATGGTGGAGTAGGGAGATGTGATCATCATGTACACGTATGTTCTAGAAACAGGAACACGTGTCATATTCACAGGCATTATGTGTAAAGTAAGCAGATGCAATTCAAGTTAGAAGCAATACAAGCTAGACATCATACGCAACATTCAACCACATATAATAGTGTCGAGTTAGAGCAAGCACCTGTGATGGTGGAGTAGGGGAGATGTGCTCATCATCTACATAGCTACGTTGACTGTCCAGCCTTGTGTTGTCTTGCGAATCTTGTTGGGAGGATGGCGGAGTAGAATCAGTAGAGACCCCGCTTGAGTTGTTCAAGGACCACCATCATCCACTGCCGGACTAATTTCCTTCAGCTGTAATGATTTTGCATTGTGAAGTCAAACCGATAAGAAAAAGGAATAAAATTCGCTCTTTAGAACTCATTCATGCATGATACTGACGAACACTACTCGGATGAAAGGCAAACACATGATGCGAGGATGGAATATGTATGAAAAACAGGATGGTGTGACATGTTCACACCTATGATGTGGCAACTAAGCAGAAGGCATTTCAACAAATTAGAAGCAATCGCAAGCTAGACACCATATGAAAGATGCAACCAATATCACTCGCCAAGTTCAAACCGTATGGCGTTTCAACAAATTAGAAGCAAGACATGCTAGAAATCATATGCAAGACACAACCAATATCACAGTGGCGACTTAAAGGTGCCTTATCATAAGTGACTGATCGATGGGATATGCAAGAATAGTATTCTAATGTAGAAACAGGAACACATGTCATATTCACAGGCATTATGTGTAAAGTAAGCAGAAGCAATTCTACAAAGTTAGAAGCAATACAAGCTAGACATCATACGCAACATGCAACCACATATAATAGTGCCAAGTTAGAGCAAGCACTGTGATGGTGGAGTAGGGGAGATGTGCTCATCATCTACATGCCTACGCTGGACTGTCTAGCCTTGCGTTGTCTTGCGAATCTTGTTGGGAGGATGGCGGAGTAGAATCAGAGAGAACCTCCGCTTCAGCTTGCTCGGAAGGACCACCATCATCCAATGCCTTGCCAATTTCCTTTAGCTTTATTGATTTTGCATTGTGAGGTCATACCGACAAGAAAAAGGAATATCATTCGCTTCTTGAGAACTCATTCATGCATGATCTTGACAAACACTACTCGATGAAAGGCAAAGTCATGATACGAGGATGGAATATGTACGAAAAAATGGACGGCTTGACATATTCACACCTATGATGTGGTAACTAAGCGAAGGCACTTCAACAAATTAGAAACACTGCAAGACACCATATGGAAGGTGCAATCAATATCACTCTGCCAAGTTAAAACTGTCTCGTCATAGGCGGCATTCATCAAACTAGAAGCAATACATGCTAGAAATCATATTCAAGACGCAAACCAATATCACACTGCCAACTTAAAGGTGTCCCATCATAAGTGACTGATGTAGGATACACAAGAAGAGTAGTTTCATGTAAGAACATGGTGTGATGGATGATATAGTATGTACCAAAAATAGAAAAGCGTGTCATATTCACATGTATCATGTGTAAGCTAAGAAGATGCACTTTACACTAATTAGGAGCAATACGAGCTAGACACCATATGCAACATGCAACCAGATATCACACTGCCAAGTTAGAGCAAGCACCTTGGATGGTGGAGTAGGGGAGCGGAGACTTGGACCTTGTAATGCACTATCAGTACAAGGAGAATCTGTACAGATGCTCCGTTTACGTTGCTGCAGAGGACCACCATAATCGCCTTCCTTACTCTTTTCCTTCCTCTTTCTTGATTTTGCCTTGTCAAGTCAAACCCACAAGAAAAAGGAATAAAATTTGCTCTTCAGAACTCATTGATGCATGATACTGACTAACACTACTTTCATGTAAGGCAGCCACATGATAGGATGGAATATGTATGAAAACAGGACGGCGTGACATATTGACATGTATGATGTATAAAACGTAAACTAAGAACAGGGTGCTTGAACTTGTTAGAATCGATGCAAGCTAGAAACCATATGAAAGATGAAACCAATATCACTCTGCCAAATTAAAAGGGTGCCCTAACAAATGTATTTAACCAAATTAGAAGCAATACATGGCAACATCCTAGAAATAATATGCAATATGCAACGAATAAAGGTGACTCATCGTAAGTGATTTATGCAGGATACAGAAGAGAGGTAGTTTCATGTAAGAACAAGGTTAACACATAGATGTAGTGTGTACCAAAAATAGGAAGGCATATCATATTCACAGGTATAGTGTGTAAACTAAGCAGATGCAATTTACCCTAATTAGAAGCATTACAAGCTAGACACCATATGCAACATGCAACCACATATCACCTTTGTGAAGTTAGAGCAAGCACCTGTGATGGTGGTGTAGGGGAAGTGCGGTCTTCAGGTACAGAGCTACGTTCAATGTCTTCATTTAGGCTTGTTGTTTCTTGAGAATCATGTGGAGAGGAGGAAATTGCATTCTTTATAAGAGTATTGTGTCTCATATTAACCCACGCGCGTGACTGTCTCATCATAAGCGATACATGCAGGATACACAAGAACACTAGTTTGATGTAAGAACATGGTGTGATAGGCAGATGTAGTATATACCAAAAATAGGAAGGCGTGTCATATTCACATGTATAATGTGTAAGCTAAGGAGATGCAATTTAAAAAATTAGGAGCATTGATGAGGGATACACAAGAAAAGTAGTTTGATGTAAGAACATGGTTAATAGAAAGACGTAGTATGTACCAAAAACAGGAAGGCATGTCATATTCACAGGGATAATGTGTTAACTAAGCACATGTAATTTACCCTAATTAGAAGCATTACAAGGTAGACACCATATGCAACATGCAACCACATATCACACTGCCAAGTAAGAGCAAGCATCTGCGATGGTGGTGTGGGGGAATTGCGGTGATCAACTAGAGAGCTACGTTGACTATCTTCGTTTAGCCTTGCTATTTCTTGAGAATCATGTGTGGAGGATGACACTGCACTCTTTAAACAAGTAGGGCGTCTCACAGTAACCCACCCGGGTGATTGTCTCATCATAAGTGATTGACAAGGGATACAAAAGAGCATTAGTTTGATGTACGAACATGGTTAATAGACATATGTAGTATGTATCAAAAACAGGAAGGCATGTCATTATCAAAGGTATAATGTGTAAAGTAATGGCAGATGCAATTTAACCAAATTGGAAGCAATACAAGATAGAAACCATATGCAACATGCAACCACATTTGACAAATAAGGTTAAAGCAAGCACTGGGATGGTTGTGTGTGGCAATTGAGATCATCAAGCAGAGCTACGTTCTTGTCTCCAATCACCGACATCTGCACCCATTAGAGCGCTGAAACGCTTAGTGCTTGTCTTGAATTACACCGGAGCGACTTACATCTTTTCTTTTCTGCATTCATCAACACCTGCGTAGTCTGAAATACCCATGCATAAAAAACAATAGTGTGAGTATGGGTGAAGTGTGTGCACAATTAGTACAGTGTAAAGGTAGCAGATAGCAGGTCGGTGAGAAATAAATGACGGGAGACATATGATAGCTCTACAACATGCATGGCACACTAAATTACTACAGGATTCTATGAAGGTCAGTCCATTTTTTCTGCATCGTCCGATTTACAAAGAACGGGCAGATCGCCTTCATCTACCTCCAGCCAGTCAGTGTTGACGATCTTCCTCGAAATGCCAGCGACCACCGGCCTAGTATTCCTCCCCTGCCTGCACCCTCCCCTCGACCTCACCGCACCGCCATGCTTGGCACCGCCCCCCCGGCCATCCATTCAAGCCTTGCCAACCTCCAGATCGGGCGCAAGCAGCTCCTGCGCCCCACACCCCTATGATAGACACCGATGCGTCGCTTCCCCGGGGAACAGGCGGACTAGGTGCTCCGCGCGCCTAAGTGGGTGATGCTTCTTTTAATTGTGGTTCGACTGACCCTGAATTGAAATCCAGGCGGGCTACTAACCTCTAGCAAAGGTGAAATAGTAAAAGGGAGGAAACCTTGTGCATTTAGTATCACGAAGAAGATGCAGTAAGAAGCGCTCAACTAGTTCCTTTCGTGGGATGAATACGGTGTGAGCGAAGACATAAGATTTGCACGAATAAGGGAAGAGGAGTACCTCATTCTGCTGGCAGTGTTGTGTCCTCCTTCTGTTTTTCCGACGATCTTCTTATTGTTCGCCGGAAACCAGAAGTTGTGGAGGACGGTGCAGCCTTGGACGAACCCATGGCCAAGTTGTTGAGTGTGGTGTGGTGGCCGTTTGTCGGCGGCGGGGAAGCAGATCTGAGGCGGCGAACGAAGGCATAGCGGGAACAGCTCCGGTGCGGTGGACGGTTGCGACAGTGGAGCCGCAGCAGTGAGGCGCAGGACGGCGTGGTCGGAGTGGTTCTGGTACGGCGCACATCGGCGTCGGCGTCGTTGAGGCAGCTCTGCCGCGGCTTCAGCTGCTAAGTCCTTGAGGGCGTTGCGGTTGCGGTTGCATTGGACGACGACGTCGGGGTACCGGCTCCGGCGTGGTGGAGGAGGGCGGCGGTTATGGGGTGGAGGATGGACCGACGGAGGAGGCTGGGGTTTCGCGGCTGGTGGAGAGGGCGTTTTCGCTCCCATGGAGTATGAATGGGGAAACGGAGGGAGGCGGGGAACTAAGGGGGAACAATGTTCGGTCTGGGACGGGCTTGTTTGAAATTTGGGGAAAGTTACAAACTTTGCCCCCATCTAAAATTTCGGACATATTGCGGGTTGGGGGTAGGACAGTCATGTCAGGTGTCCCAAATGTGGGCGGGATAGATTTCGGCCGAGCGCATGGGTGTTTAGGCGCGTATGAATGCTTCTCGGAGGCGGTTGAGACTGGCGTCTTGGTGAAGTTACAAACCTACCCCGGTTTAGACCTTTGGACATCGGGCCGATAGGCTACACGGGCCAGAGTCAGACGATAATTTCCTACCACCAAAACATTAGTCTCAAGCGTGGTTTCGGGTGACCAGAGGCCTATTTGGTAACCGTTCAATATTTGGGAGCGAAGCATTAACGCTTTTCGGTTATCTTGAATTGAACTTTCGTGATTTGTCAAACTTCACAAATCTTTACTCTTGAAAATCCTAAAGTTACGATTATTTTGGAATGGAGGGGTACATTTTAATATACATTGTACATGAGTATATATTAAAAAATATGCAACTTACCTCAGTTCATGCATGGTTCCAGGTATAATCTCCTTGGTTGCAAAAAAAGGTAGATATGCGTATGAATATATATAGCATGTTCAAACTCACAACAAAGATTAATGCCCCTTTTACACCTGACTTACAAATGCCATTATCTCGGGTTCAAATAGATGAATGCACTTCCTATGAATTCAATCTTCAAACCCCTTTATGTTGAATTCGACATGTATTCTATTTCGTAGCTAGCAATTTGGAATGTATCCATGCAACTGACAAATGTATAAAGTGCTTCACACTAGCAACATGGAGTGCACTAATTAATGTTTATATATGAATTGCAAAAGCATCCATTGCCTGTATTTCAAACCGCTCTCACTCTATGGATCGATAATATGAAATAAACACATGCACATGCTAGAATTCAATAGAGTATGGGTGTCTGATAGACTGATTTTCGTCCATATGCAATTTGCAAAATTCATGATCTCATCCAAAAATAATAATGCCATTTATATTTTAATTTAATGCGTAGAACCGCCTTTTACACATAGATGCACTATGCCTCGCCTGCTCTCAGACGCTGCTATATATCTCTCTATCTAACGCATAAATGCACACACTTTATATGCATCGGTATTTCTCTTTCACACATGCTCACAATCTCTCTCAAGGTGTCGGGTGTCTCACGCACATGCTCTCTCTGCTTTCTCTCTCTCTCTCTCGACTACTATGTACCACTCTTTTCACTAATCTCAGCTTGGAAAACACTATTTCTCTCACATGCATATATACACATGCACGGTGTCTACTAGCCCTCTATACGCACATATATGTGCCTACGTGTCTCCAAAGACGCACATTATCTTTAGGCCTCTCTCGCACACATTGCCCCCCGACACACCTCTCTCTTAGTAGTTGGCGATATGATTTCATCATATCGTCATTCGCAGGATATCCTGGTTGTTAGGCTGGATGGTAATACGAGGCAAAGTTCTACCCTAGTTCGGATCGGACCCTTGCAGTTGAAGAAAGAGCCTACTCCGGTAATCAGTATATTAGTGATAGGTGTGTACAAAGTACACGTGAATACCAGGCATTGTGCGTGTGTGTATACTACCGACGAACTATCTCCCAAGCTTGTATAACATACTAAGGGCCTAGGGTTACAAATCATATATAGTCGGCTTATCACCAGTGGGGATAGAGTCCTCCGCGACTCTGGTAGCTTCGTGTTGTACGCCGAGTCCTCCACATTGGTCTTTGTATAACATGTCTCGGTCCAACCTATATGTGGTGCAAGATGGAGCCAACCCATGAGTCTTGATATTGACCCACCACAACTAGAAATGATGTGCCCACCACACCACACACGCAATGGGCCACTAAGAAAATATATACAATAGTAAAACGGTATATAGCTCACGATACGTGTCCATATTTTGTTGATGACACTGACGGACTTTGCATTTGATGTGTGCTCCGTATTTTGTTGATGACACTTACGGTCATTGTATTTGAAGCGAAAGCACGATATGGTCACTGGACTTCATAATAAGCTCATCACGGTCACCACATACATTTTGTCGTGCTAACCAACATGTGGTTGGATGGTTAGAGGACAGTGGTTTCTCGAGCCCACCAAGGTTAAAGTCCCGGTGCTCGCAATTATCTTGTGTTAGAGGACAGTGGGAGAAGACGTTCCACTCGACTACGAGGCACCTATGGTGACTTCGTAAAATATCAAGATCATATATGCTGGCCCACTCTCTCGAAGGTGCTCATAGGGGTAGGGTTCGCGTGTGTGCGCTTATAGCGGTGAGTGCTTGCGCTTATATATGAGCCCTTGCGTCTGCATGCGTGTTAAACAAATACATGTCATGATTATACGGTCACCGGCTCACCCATACAACTCCGTATTATGTTGATGACACAATCAATTGACTACCAAACATTCCACGCGGTGCAACTAGTGTTGCACCATCGGGCGCCAGAAGTGGGGCCCACCACAGCCCGTGATATGAAAGAAAGAAATGGTAGTTTGAGTCTCTTGTGTTAATAAAATAGGAGTACATTTTAGGGTGGTCATACGGTCACCGGCTCACCATACAGCTCCGTAATTTGTTGATAACACGATCAATTGACTACCAAACGGTCCACATTCAGCAGCAAGACATTACCATAGGGCCCACCCGTCGGTAGCGTATATGAAGGATGAACTGGTAATAAATTAGTGGTCGGTGGGTATTGAAGTCGTGAGACCTTCGGTTGGCGATCCACCGCGGTTGGGGGCGTTCATTGGGCGGGGGGATGGGGATCGCCGGAGAAAAAGCTCGGCGCGGGGAGGGGGCCTAGAGGGATGGCCAGTGCGGCGGCCGACCGGCGATGGGGAGTGGTTTCGGGAGGGCGGCCGCCGCTGGGCGGCGGGTTCTGGCGGTTCGCCGGTGGTGGTGGCGACTCGTGGGGTGGAGTTTGATGATAAACCGGAGGCCCTTGATTTTGTATCCAACGGCTGGAAAATCTAATGACCAGAGATGAAAAAGTCACCGACCGACGTAGCCTCACCCCGCACGCATACATGCACGCACGCAAGACACGCACGCATGTAGGCGTGCAACACCGACACGCACACACGCACGCATGCCGGGCGCAACACTGACACGTACACATGCACTCACGAACACACGCACGTACGCACCCATGCATGCAACACTGAAATGTACCCTTGCACGCACGCAACACTCGCAAGCCTGCATGCACACAGCACACAACGTAAGACACACACTCAACCTATACGTGCATGCACCCTTTGTTAAGGACATGGATTGTTACGGGTATTAATCAATCTTATATGTGATAAGCAGAACATTGATGTTTGCAACGGTCTTTATGAATCACAACGTATCGAACGGGCTATCAACATAGTAGGCTTATCTACATGAAAAAGATGACGCCACACTCAATGAACAATCATCGGTTTATGAAATGCCCGCTTCTGACCGCCCTGGCCCACCAAAGGTTCATATGTTGTGCGCTGCCTGCGTTGGGTCACTGACATGCAGGCCATGCACCCAAATAGTCCACACGTCAGTGGATGAACGGCGCGGTGTCCTAGGTCAGAGTCGAGGGCGCCACTCGCGGCATGCTCGGCTGAACACGCCTTCGTGCCGCATTCAAACGCCTCCATGAAACCCGCCCGTGTGGAAGCCGAGAAACCCACTCTGAACACACGTCCGTTCATGACCGGGCCGGCGTTAAACGCAACGACGGCCGAGCTCCTCCCGTTCGCCGTCTATTTAATCTCCTATTTAAACGAGGCCAAACGCCGCCAAGAATCGCACACCGCCGCTTCCCCTATCTCCTCCACCATTTTGTCCACTCTTACAATGGCTTACGAAGAGTAGTTATTCCGCATCCAAGCCGGGCTGGGTAGCCCGCCGGATACGAGCTATGCAGCTCGTTGATCCACCTCCTCCTCGCCCGACGGAGCTGGGCTTGCCGCTAAGCCGGGCGAGGTTCAAAGAACTCACCGCTTCCAGACAGCTCGACGAGGAGCCGCGACGGGCGTCGTTGCTGGCCCATGCCGCCGCCTCGCTGCCTCTCCGTTTACGTGGCTAAGACTCCCATGCCGGCGCCACGCCATGCAAGCAGCGGCTGTAAGCCGGGTGCGCGGAGAGCGACGAGTCGGTGGCCAGCGCCTCGCGTCGCCGCCATCATCGAGGAGAAGTAGAACACGGGAGGCCGCCGCTTGGGTCCCATGAAGGCCACCATGAGGCGACGCCGCATACAAAGCAGGTGTCTTGCCGGATCCTTTTGTTGCGAGGACCTTCGTCGACCCGCATGGGCTCCACGGAAGAGGGAATGTTAGGATGAACTCGAGCCGTTGTCGGCCATGGCGAAGTAGTGGCCGGTGATGAACTCGAACAGTGCCGCCACCATCATCTTACGGCACCACCAATGATATCAGTTGGGCGGTGGGGAAGCGAGCCGTCCTTGCGCTTGAAGCATATACCTTCGGGCTCCGGCAGTCCGGTGATCGTGTTGCCGACATGAGGAACACAAATCGATCGGCGGGCGACCATTTAGGCCAGGTATTATATACTGTGTTGTCCGTAACTAGCACCGCTGTAGTTCATTTGAATGTAATGAAATCTGTCATGTTTGTATGAAAATCCGCATTTTATATGATTTCCGGCCATTGTTTATATGAAATATCGCTTTGTCTACGTGTTTGCATGAATTTCGGTTGGTTGAGTTGTTGTCATAATGTGTGCGGCTATGGTTGGATGGCGTAATTATGGGTCGCCGGTTAGTTTGCGGGCGCTCGGGCGGTGTTGTGGGACAAAAACACAGCTCAGGCGAAAGGCGTCTCAACATGCGTACGGAGGATGCATGACAAAGATGAGCACCCGAGCCATTCGTCGCTCATCGGTGGCAAAGGCACCGGTGGACAAAAGGGTCGCCAATATTTTGGCTACCGGCAAGATCCAAACAGCCCTCCCAACAGATTCAAATCCCTCGTTTGCCGTGGAATTTTGCCATGTGTTGTTTTCATGGACTAGCAAGATGCCCGTGCATTGCACGGAACATCAAGATGCATTTTTTACAAACTCCCGCATGCATGCAAGGGATAATTAATGTCCTCCTTTGCTAGTACCACGAGGCAAACACCATTAATATTGCATCGATTAGTGTTAGTGGCCTTGTATATCTGCAAATTGTAATTTTGATAGTGGCCCCTTGTATATAAAAATGGAGGGAGAAAGATGAGAGATAAGGTGAGGAGGAGTGACGCATGGTGGTGACTGGTGGTCGGACTGGGCGGAGGCATGGGGATGGACGGCGCATTATGTCTAGGTTTGTATCTCTCTCACACACACACGTAGGTGGGGGACGCGCACGAAGAGAAGAGGTGCATGCACGCGACGCATTCTCAGCCTCTTTTCCCAACCACACCCGCTGGTACACGGTGGAGCTCATTTACGTATGAAAAGGCAGCCCACGTGGTAATTTGGCACGTGTAATGGTTGTCCACTTGGTGGAGGGAGGATCGTCTACCACGGGTGAATAAACAAATTGCGACTTGACGTTATGTTAAATTAAAAAAGAGGCAAACCATGTGGGGCCTACCTTAGAGGCAAGGCTCTATACACTGGAGTACTTTTGATGTGTCCCATCAACTCGCAGTAAGCAGGAGAAGCTTGCTGGCACGCCTGCCTCCCCCACCCACGGGCGCGGTGGCTCGCAGGATGAGGTGAAGCTTGCTTACGAGTAGTAGTAGTACTACTACTACTACTGTACGCCTTTACGCCCGCTCCCTCGCCCACGCGCGCGGTGGCTCGCAGCACGAGGAGAAAATTTTACTACTCCCTCCGTTTACTCCTCGTCCCTACTACGTATACTTTGGTTAGTACTCCCTCCATTTACTTATACAAGGCCACTATAAAAAAGTACATTTTGCATCTATACAAGGCCACAAACAAGAATCGAGACAAAAGTTATCGCTCCCTCCTTTCCAGCTTTATGGCTCAATTTCAAAATCTCTCCAACCAAGGTAGACGGTGAGTGGTCCAATTAATTTCGTAGTTTGCACAAGTAATTAGTACGCCTGCTTTTTCTCAAGAAGTTATGTTTACCGAGGCATTAATTAGAACGAATGCATGAATGACCACTAAATTTCCATGAACTTGTACATGCATCGGTAAGTAAAATAGTGCCTTTACTACATGGCATTTTTGCATATGTGGAGGAAAGAGAGGCAAGGAAAAAGTGGAGAAGTGGGCTCTCATGCAAGAGCCAGCCTCTACTACATGGTGGAGCACTGGGAGAGGCACCTGGATGGAGGTGGTCAGAATCGGGAGACTCATGCCGTCAGAAGGCGCCAGCTTAAAATGATAATGGCAAGTCAAATCACGGGGCCTCACCTGTCCAAAGAAGAACTTCATTGTTAAATCACACAGCCTCACGCTTGCAAAGCAGCCTTCTCCCTTGTCTTCTCGCGTCTGCCGAACCGACTAGGCAGAACTGCCCCGCCGCCATCACAAGCAGAAAAGCCCCGCCTCGACTTTTAAATACAACTACATCCGCTTAAGAATCCAATGATATACTTTTTGTGACATAGTAACTCATATTTAGTTAGTCAAATGGATGACCTAGAACTACGCAAGTGTGCCCTATAAACCGAGATGCCTAAAATAAAAAAAACCGAGACGGAGAGGGTAGTTCAGCGGTATCTTTTAGATCAATATAGTCGGGATTCACCAAGGAGCAAAACCAAGTGGTAGGCTGCTCTGTCGTGTTGGCATAGCAACTCAAGCAGGGTCGATCACACCTAAATGGCGACACACTTAACAGGACCCCTTTGGCCGACATGTGGCTCATCCACCATCTTGTTCCACGTGCGATGCACCAAATTACAAGACGGAGCAGCGGTTGAATTGGAGGCACCCGGTCAGAAGCGCCATAAAGAGTAGAAAATGAGTGATGAGGGTCAAATCACAAAGCCCCACCTTTCCGCATTAAGTCGGAGTCTTTGAATGACGAAGCAACCATCATTTCACTCTAGGGTGCAAGAGCATAAAGAAAAGAGAAAACAATGATGCATGCAGCAGTTACCTAGGGCACCCTAGGGTAGGGGTCTCCACTACAGATCCTTTTTTTTAAAGCGCCTCCACTACAAATCGGCTTCTCCCTCGTCCTCTTGAAGAAAACCAATGATGAGTGCGACGGTAGGGTTTGTAGGAGTACTATGGCGTGCGGGGCCACGTCGTAGTAAACAGGTTCGAGTCGACGCCTTAAATATGTGTGGGCCGCTTGGTTTTATGGGAACGAGGCGGCATTTTGGGTTCGGGGACCAGTGGAGATATAGTACGTACAAAAAATTGTGGACATAGGTTCGACCGGAAGGCAATGATGCATGGGCCCTGCATTTTGATATACCCTGGGCCGCATGAAATTTGCTACTCTACTCAAAACTAGTAAGGTACACATGTATTGAACGCATGAGATTTCGAAACCAAATTATGAATAAATACACACTATAGCATGTAAAGCTTTGAGTCATATATGCATGATGTAGATGTTCTTTTAGTTCTTATAGTTCATCTCATTCCAAATCAATTAGTTTTATAAAAATGTTAAGATTCATGGGGTTGTGCATTGTAAATCATAAAGTAGAAAACAAATAATGGCAATTCATTTAGAAAAAATAATCAATTATGGTACAGAAGATTCTAGAACAAAGGAGAAGTGCTTGTGTTTTGAGGTTTGTGCATTATGCTTAAGTTCAACCATGGAGTCTTCTAAATTGTACATGTGGAAGATCTGGTGGAATGTTGATGATATCCAACAGCCAATAGTGCTCGGATTTTCCTATCTCTGCACTGTCGGGTTAGCTTCATCCAGCGACCATCTTTCAAAGTTATTGGCCACTATATAGTTCTTGTGCCATAGTTGCATGTTTTGGAAAAAAACTACTAGTGGGTTGTACTATCTATTTAGGAATAGAAGATGTATACATGGAAGTTGTAGGGAAAGAGATGACATGGAGCATCTCAATTCCTATGAGTAGGGATTGGAAAAGAGATGTCATTTGGTTCACATCATAGGAACTTTTCTATTGAATCTAGAGATGACATGTATCTCAATTCCTATGAGGAGGGATTAGAAAAGAGATGTAATTTGGTTCATATCATAGGAACTTTTCTATTGAATATACGCTAATGTTTATTTTCCTTTGAAATTAAGGGAGTATAGGAATCCATTCATATGAACCATGTGGCTCTAAAGCTATAGAAATGATATCATGTTTATTTCATTTGAAATGTGGAGTATATGAATCTATTCCTATGAACCAATTGGCTCTAAAGGAAAAAATCCTATAAAAATCATATCATATAGAGTTCCTATGATATTCCTCGACACTAAAGGATGCTTGAAATTGCTGCGGGTGATACGATGGTCTTTCTTTGTAGACTCCTCACCCATCTTTATAGTTACCTCTCGAAGATGAATGAAATGATATATACATGGTATTCTACATGTGCAATTTGGTACACGAAAACTCGGTAAAAGTTTGCGAGGTTCAAATTTTCAATAAAGCTATATGCACTGCATTTCAGAACGGAGGGAGCATACGGCAGTTGCTAACACTCACGTGGAAGATTTGTGTGTAGGAGGAGTGGTTGTTCTGTTAAATGACATGGCAAAACTGACATTGTCGGATGTTGATCTAACGGTTCTTACGGCTTTCGCTGTGAAAAAGGCTTGTATTAACGCTTGTCGGATAATGATTTACTGGACACATGCATTGCATTGATACGTGCCCTCTCTCTCACGCACACGCACCCTCACGAAGTCACGACTCTCCCGAGTCCTCTCGCAGACTCGCACGCCGCACTCCACCATCGATCTGCAGGTAGACGCCACGCACATATGTGCTCTTCACACCCTACCCTCGTAACTTCTAAAAACAAAAGACGGCGCACATTTTATTTTAGCTCACACGTCACACACTTATACTATTACTCTTGCGGCGAACGTTCTTTGGGCATAGTATATTGTACTCTCACGAAGAGAAGCGGTGCACGCACACACTAGTTCTCTCACACCCACTCGCGAGTACACGTAGGAGCGCATTTTTTTTTTGAAGCTGGTTCAACAAAATCACTCCACTATATATAAAAGCAGGAGCCTTAGCGCTTGCTTTACTAGGGTTCCTCTCGTTCACTCTCTCATGCTCTCCAGATCTAAGCAAGACATAGGTGGCCACACTCTCTCACTCACGGTTGGTCACAAATCCGCCGGACAACCTCGACCGGGGTAGGGGTGTAGGTGCATCGTTCACGCCGCTGTCGGGCGTGGCGAGGGAGGATACCGGCTGCCCGCACAAGATCCCGATCGGGCGTCAGGCTGCTTCTTCCAAGAGAGCGCCGGCTAGGGAGGACCTCGGCCCCTTCTTCCTCCCTCGGTATTGTGGCCAAGATGTGGCCTCCCGACGCCTGCCTTTGCCACATGCCGACCCTCGGTGTATATATTCCTTCAAACCTGCCTTGCTCTCATCGCCCAGCCTCCTTCGTGGATCCTTTTCTACTTCCGTCCGCTGTTCCAAAGCCACCTAGACTTCTACTATTATTATAAGTAAAGCTAGTTCATACAATGACTCAAAGCGTTGGTTCAAACAGGAAGAAAGTGGGAAAGCTCAGTAGCATGAATCTAGGACTTGGTTCTAAGAGGAAACGGAGAAAGTAGTAATATATGTCACTATTTAAATAATCAGATTTCAGATTTGGCGCAAACAGGGATGTCTCTCTCAGATCGCTTCTATCCGCTGCAATCAAAAGCACACACCTCAGCTTTTAGTACAACTGCTAAAATGAGATGGCTATCCTCGCTGCCGCTGCCTAACCTCCCGCCTTCAAGGTATCCCTACATTGGTAGTAGTAACTAAGGTAGAATGACCAACGCAATCTAAAAGAAGCTGATTCAGACGGTTTACTTCCCGATTGCAGCAGGTGGACGAAATAAAAACAACAGCATCCTAGTCCGGAATGCACTTTCTACCAGTTCATCCATGGACCAAGGACTAGCTGGCACGGCTGCACGGCGGTTTTTTGGACAGGTGCGCGGACAAGAGGCATTGTGGTCTGCTTATTTCTGCAAATAGCGGTGCTTAAATTTAGTGGAATGCACAAGCATTTCAGCTGGTCAAGATAATCGCATGGTTCAGTTCAAAGCATTCCACCGAGACCACAATTATAACTGGTTATTCGGAATGAGAGAACCTAACCCTAGATGGTGGCAACAAGAAAAACCAGAGTGAACTCCGTGAAATTTAAGCCCGACGGGAGGCCCTTTGCTCGTGAGAAGCCTTTTGCTTGTTTTTTCCTGATATGTAAACCTTCTCACAACTTTGTCTTTTGCTGTGAACTAGTATATGTTTGTTATGTTCTATGAATCCTTGAGATGTATAAAATTGCTTAACTTATGCTTTTCAAGTTTTTTATGAAGACGAGTTTAATGTGAGTGTTCCACCTGAGCTACCGGACTAGCGTGTGAGCGCTTGGAATTTATTACATTGTGGCCTCAAATAACTGCATGAACCATCGTAATAAGATACATAGTTGCTTATATGTCGATGCCAGATTGTTGATTGTTAGCGGTCGATAGCATAGTGTTGAAGCGAAGCTGAGCCAATGTGCCGTGGTTTTGCACAACTGCTACAAGTGGGGTAGCACCAACAGTGTTTACAAGTACTTATGTATACGTCGGGCGCATGGTTCTCGAACGCAGTGCTCTATTTCATCAAAACACACTGCTTCGTATGATAAACCATGACAACTTATGTCTTACCATGCCATATTCATGAAAAAACTAGTGAGGACGATCATTTTCGGCAACAATTACGATGGTTCTCACATGATTCACGGGCACACAAAAGTAGCAGCAGTTCCCATAGACGGATTCAAACAGAGTACTAGCCCGGAGGGGTCGATAATGTGCAAGGTTCGGATAATTAGACACAATCCAAACTATTATTAAACACTAGCTGGGGCAACTATTTCATGCCTCGATCTAATTTGGGCTGGACACAAGACGGACCTTGCCATGAACATTCATCGAGGACGTCCCGCAGCAGACCAATCCTGTGAACCTTCATGAAGACAACCTTGTGGCCTTGCCACTGATAAACTTGTTTGTGGAGGCATGCCACATCATCTTCCTGTGTAAGCTTGACAAGAATAAAGATGCCTCGCAAGTTTAAGGAGTAGCTTTGAACTTCTTGTGCTTCAAAGACACCTCGACAACACGCTGACAACAAGTGAGGCTGGAATACAACTCTTCATTGGTATAACCGCAAATGGCTTCCGTGATCCAACAGCCTAAGAACTTTGTTTTCCCAAAGGCGTATATTCAGGTCGTCCGCCTCATAGCGAGTGACATGTACAACCCACACAATCCTTTGTCCGCATCGTGGCTCTAATTGAAATGTAAACAAATTCTGAATTACTTTTCAAAGATAAGAAACACAAGTTATTTAAACCACTATGTATGGCATGGCATCGAAGCTAATAAAATTTTGCATTATTAATCACCACATACTTCCTTTTCTAAATAAATCACCACATACTTAGATGAAAACCACAATCGAGATCGGCAAGAAAGAAGGAAATCACCTTGGGCAGCTCGGGAGGGGGGGACACATCCTCGAAGGGGGAAACTGCTCTGCAAAGCCACGGGGTCAGAACCTCAAACGGGCGTTGACCATCTCAAGAGTGGCCGTGGAGCGTATCCGGGTCAGCTCGGTGGTTGCCTCCATCTTCTTGGAGCTCTACGTCTCATGGGGATCAGCCTCCTGCGTTTGCTCCAATATCGGTAGATCTTTGCTCGTTCTCCTTGGTCCATCATGAAACCGACGAAATACTAGGAGACCACCGAAAGGAAAACACAATCGCAATGACAATGAAACAAAAAGAGAGTGAGGATCGGTTATCGCTTTGCAAAAGTTTTTTTCTCTCGAACGAAAATATACCAACATCACGGATCCGCTTACCTTCCCTTCTCGGAGAGAAGAACAAAGGGCAGATGCGAGTGTTGCCTTTCTTGAAGACGGTGAGGGATAAGGGATTCGAAGAGTGAAATAATGGTTGCTTCATCCACAAACTTAGACTGCGGGGAGGTGGGGTTTTGTGATACGACGGCTCGTTCTTGCTGGCGCTTCGACGGGGTGACTCTCACTTTGACACGCCTTCTAATTTGGTGGATGGCATTTGGGCCCGCGCGATGCATGGCCCGCATGTCGGTGAACAAAAGTATAACGGCATTCAGTAGGGGGAGACGTTTCAATGACCTAGGAGGAGCCAGAAGCGGTAGAGTGTCTCCAGTGTAATAGTAGTAATTGTTTCTCTAGGCCCAAGACAAAACAGCACATCCACACTAGTAAATAGTAAAATAATTCAAAAGCCCATATATTTACTGAATGAGAGGCGCTACCCACACCCAGCACACCCCCCACCCAAAAACATGGGTGCTCTTCTTCCTCCTTGCTCCCACCCACCTCATGTCAGCTCTCTCCACTGGTACCCCCAAATTCCTCACCTCACTCCTACAAAAAACCCCAGCTCCCCTTCTTCCTCACTCCTACAGAAAACCCCCAGCTCCCCTTCTTCTTCGCTCGCACTACAACTAGGCTCATCATTTATTACTCTGCTCAAATCCGTGAGCGCGATGCGACGCCCTCGAGGAAAATGGAGTCGGCTGACCCCAACGCCAAGATGATGAGGCTCTTGCCAGCGGCGACGCCTGTTGTAGATCCCGCACCCGGCAGCGCGGGGAGAACCGGCGACCCCACCCCCACCGGATCCCAGGAACCCGTAGAATCTCGGGTGGACCGCATCAGCGATCTCCCGAACGCCGTCCTTGGGGAGATCATCTCGCTTCTCCCCACCAAGGATTGCTGCCGCACCCAAGTCCTCTCAATTCGGTGGCGCCCTCTATGGCGCGCCATGCCCCTTAATCTCAACCGTCGCCTATCTCTCTTCAATGATTTTGAAATCCCTGAGCCATCATCTCCTCCCACCGTGGCTCGCTCAAAGCCTCTCGTGATCTCGCCATGCTACTCGAGCAAGCATACCATGCCCCGCATGGTGGACGCCCGGCTGAAATCCTCAATTCACGTAACTACAGCTGCTTGAGTTCTACTATTCCCCGGAAATCACATACCACATACCGAACGCCATGAACTTGTGCCCTCAAAGACCGATGTCCATCTTGCGGTTTTCCTCCTCTCTCCACACCGCCACCTTTGTGTTGTGCTACCTACTGCATAATCCGGTACTAAACCTTCGACTCCCATTTCTCAAGAAACTTTCACTTGTGCGGGTTCAGATATCGGAGGCATCATTGCACAACATCATCCACTCCAGCTTGCCTCGCTACCGGAGTGCTTGGTGCTTGTTTTCACAGAGAATCGGTTGTCTCCAAATAAAGTCGCCTAACCTTGTAAGAATTGGAATTTCTTTTCGACGGAAGGCAGCTCATCATCCAAGATGCCCCTTCACTTCAAAGGTTGATCCTTGATTCTAGTTATTCACCATTGCAAATAACCGTCCTCTCTGCGCCTAAACTGGAGACCTTGGGTGTAATACATGATCTCTGTGCTCATTTCAATATGGTGTTTGGCTCCACAGTTCTTGAGGTACTTTATATATATTATCATCTACACTTGTAACCATAAGCTGCATTTTAAATTTATGCGCATAATTTATATATCATCTTGGACTACACATTTTTTAATAATATTATGTTCTATGCTCAATGAAGAGTTTCTCCATGGATGGCCTATCAATGGTGCTGGATTCTGTCAAGATCTTATATATCCAAATGAATAGTTTTGATCTGAACAAGATTATTGGCTTGCTGCAATGCTTTCCATGTCTTGAGAAGTTGTATATAAAGGTGATAATTTCACGCACATTGGAAGCCCGCATATAGTGTACTAGAATTAACCGTTCAATTGTTGCTCTTTCGGCACTCTACTTTTAGACCTTAACTGTTTTCAATCTTCATGTATGTTTAGGCAACAGGACGGGGTAAGAAAATTATAACCAATCGGTGGATTCTTAAGCATCGGGATTTTCTCACTTCTCATGAGATTCGATTGAAGACAATAACGCTAGAACAATATGTAGCCAACCGTGCAAACACAAGATTTGTCACATTCTTCCTGCTGAATGCGAGGTTACTATTATCCATCGTGCTTAAGTTTATCAAAGCATGGTTTTGACGGATGGGTATGTCAAGAGCAAAAAAGGAGGTTCAGGTGGGCAAAAGAGCTTACGAACGCGTGCCGGGCTTCTATTTACAACATATTGTGGTCATAATCCAAAGAAATTTTACGACCCAGATGTTCATTCTATGGACTGACCGATCCATTTGACCGTGACTACCGAAAACAAAGAATGGAGTTAGATGTTGTTCCCCTTTTCAACTGGGTTTTTTAAACCCGATGAACAATTAACCCTCGTGCTTTTGTACAGCTTTGTAAGCTGGAGTTAGATGTTCCTGCCCTTTTCAACTCGTCAGGATCATATATTTTCTTTTGAAACAAGGCAAATAGCTTGCCATTCGCTTTAATTTATAGTGAAATGTTGTAACAAATCCCAACCAAGGGAAATAACATCACTCTCGCCGTCGCTTGAGCTCACTATGCATTATGTAAGCCAAGTGATTAGCCCCCACCAGCACCCACAAACTTATTTCGAACTAGCACATCAAATGGGCTGTAAATTTTCATAGGAAAGGCTGCATGACCATGACAGATTTGGATTCTGACAGTTGGGACCCGCGAGGAAATAGCCTATCCAAGGTGGTGTCGACTTACTAGCCAGTCAACAAACGATTACGCTTACCACCGTTGGATTGACATCCAACATCCATCATGTATCTTCTATCTCTTGTCTTCTTCTTCCTCCAGCCACCCAAACCAAACCACCTCGTCGGCTCCGCCTGCTCCCGCCTCCCATGGCTGGCTGCGCCTCCACCGCCCTACCGTACGTACCCTCCAACGTTGTCCAGTTGAAAGCACAAGTGCTCCCTAGGTGGTTTTGGTAATTAATGACAACATATCTCTTGTTGGACTAACACTTTTATCTAGTATGTTTCAGATAAGTTCAACATTGGAGTGGCATGGACTAAAGGATGTGGGAACTACTTCAAGGTGCTAAGGACAAAGGATTGGCTAAAGCTTCAAGCTCAAGACTCTTCATTTTACATTTTAGTGATCCAAGATCACACTGAGTCTATAGGAAAAGCCAATACTATCAAGGAGGGATGAGGTGTTGCTTAATGAGCCTCTTGCTTCAAGTGCTTAGTGATATGCTCCAAAACCCTCAGCTACTTTCACACTTCCACACATATGTCCTAAACCTAAAGTCAAACTCGGTCCCACTGATTCTTTCTATCCGGCGCCACCGAGTTTGGATGTCTTAGCCACTGCCACAAACCCTAGGCAACTCGGTCTCACCGATAGGGATCTCGGTCTCACCGAGATGGGATTGTAATCTCTCTGTGTATGTCCATTATCAAAATTGGTCTCACCGAGTTTGAGCAATCGGTACTACCGAGATTACAATGCAAACTCTCTGGTTAACTTATTATCAAAATTGGTCCCACCGAGTTTGATAATCGGTCAAACCGAGTTTACCTGACCAACTCTCTGGAAAGCTTATTACCAAAATCGGTCCCACCGAGTTTGTGTAATCGGTCCTACCGAGTTTGTGTAATCGGTCCTACCGAGATTACGTTATGCCCTAACCCTAACCGAATCGGTCCCACCGAGTTGCATTTCGGTCCCACCGAAAACCCTAACGGTCACATTATTTGCTAAATTGGACTGACCGAGTTTAACGATTCGGTCCCACCGAGTTTGGTAGATTGTGTGTAACGGTTAGATTTTGTGTGGAGGCTATATATACCCCTCCACCTCCTCTTCATTCGTGGAGAGAGCCATCAGACTGAACCTACACTTCCAACATCCTATTTTTGAGAAAGAACTACCTACTCATGTGTTGAGGCCAAGATATTCCATTCCTACCATATGAATCTTGATCTCTAGCCTTCCCCAAGTTGCTTTCCACTCAAATCTTCTTTCCACCAGATCCAAATCCTATGAGAGAGAGTTGAGTGTTGGGAGACTATCATTTGAAGCACAAGAGCAAGGAGTTCATCATCAACACACCATTTGTTACTTCTTGAGAGTGGTGTCTCCTAGATTGGCTAGGTGTCACTTGGGAGCCTCCGACAAGATTGTGGAGTTGAACCAAGGAGTTCAGAAGGGCAAGGAGATCGCCTACTTCGTGAAGATCTACCGCTAGTGAGGCAAGTCCTTCGTGGGCTTACCATGGTGGGATAGACAAGGTTGCTTCTTCGTGGACCCTTCGTGGGTGGAGCCCTCCATGGACTCACAAGAACTGCTACCCTTCGTGGGTTGAAGTCTCCATCAACATGGATGTACGATAGCACCACCTATCGGAACCACGCCAAAAACATCTGTGTCTCCAATTGCGTTTGAATCCTCCAATCCCTTCCCTTTACATTCTTGCAAGTTGCATGCTTTATTTTCCGCTGCTCATATACTCTTTGCATGCTTGCTTGCTATATGTTGTGAAATTTTAAACTTGTGCCTAAACTCCACTCAAACTTTAAAGAAACTTAAAAACTGCAACTTTGGTACTTAGTGTCTAATCACCCCCCCCCCCTCTAGACACCTCTTCTCAAGGTCCTACAAGTGGTATCAGAGCATTGGCCTCCATTGCCTTGGTTTAATCACCATTGGAGGAAGATGGATGAGTCTACTTTGGGGAGTCTTAGACATAGAGTGCCTATTCTTGATGGAGAGTATTTTCGTGAGTGGAAAAATGAGATGCTTGTTATTTTCAATCAATATCATTTTAACAAGTACATTTCTAGCCCTTGTGCACCTTATGTTGATCCTATGCATCCTACCCTTGATGAAGCTATTGACATGACTAGAAATCTTAGAATTGTTAATCTTATCACTAGAGGCTTGCCTAGAAACTTGATTAGAATCTTGCCTACTTTTGAGTGTGCCTACACTATATGGAAATTTCTTGAGGAACAATTTCCAGATTATTCCTTGAAAAATCTAGATGAGATTCTCCATAAATCTATTGCCTTGAGTAAAATGAATACTAGTGATCCTATGTTTGGTGATCGTCTATTTGAGCTTACAAACCTTATGCGTGCCAAAGGAAATGTTGGTATTATTAGCGACATTATTTCCGAAGCTATAAGAATGCATAGACAAGATTATTGTCAAACTCATTCTAATGAATCACCCTCTCTAGGATTTGATCCACCACATGACGATGTTGACCATGGATACTATGATGAGGATGATGATAGTGACTTCGATCTTGATGGTGCGATGAGACATTTTGGTCTTATGGCAAATCTTCGGGGATATATGTCAGGAGGAAAGGAATGGGTTCTTGATAGTGGATGTACCGATCACATGACCGGAGATAAAGACATGTTTCGTGAGCTTGCGAAAATGATGGTCCTCGAAAGTTTGTCACTTTCGGTGACAACTCAAAGGGTAAGGTGGTTGGCCTCGGTAAGGTGGCCATCTCACATGATAGCTCCATACAAAATGTTATGCCCGTTGAATCTCTTGGCTACAACTTACTTTCAAAGATTCAGACTTGCTGATTTCGGTTTCAATGTTCTATTTATCAAGTAGATTGCCAAGTGTTTCGTCGAGATAATCATAAAATGGTCTTTACTGGTGTGCGTAGAGGTGATCTATACATTCTTGATTTCACTAAAAAGGCTCAACCTAAAACTTGCTTCATTGCTAAATCCTCAAAAGGCTGGTTGGATAAGGATAGGTCATGTTGGTATGTGAAACCTTGACAAGCTTATTAAGGGGAATCATATCCTTGGAGTTAATGATGTCATATTTGATAATGATAGACTTTGCAGTGCTTGTCAAGCAGGTAAACAGGTTGGAGGAAGGCATCCCGTGAAGAACATCATGACCACGAAGAGGCCACTCGAGCTACTTCACATGGATCTCTTTGGTCCCAACTCTTACAAGAGTCTCGGTGGAAATTCTTTTGGTCTAGTTAATTGATGATTTTTCCAGATTTACGTGGGTGTTCTTTCTCTATGATAAATTGCAGGTCAAAAAGATCTTCAAAAACTTCGCTAGGAAGGCCCAAAACCAATTTGAAATGAAGATCAAGAAGGTTCGCAGCGACAACGGAACGGAGTTCAAGAACGCAAATGTGGACACCTTTCTTGACGAAGAAGGGATTTCACACGAGTTCTCGGCTACGTACACACCTCAACAAAATGGAGTCGTTGAGAGGAAGAACCGGACACTCATCAAAATGGCGAGAACGATGCTTGATGAGTACAAGACACCGAAGCACTTTTGGGCAGAAGCGGTTGAGACAGCTTGTCATGCAACAAATCGCTTGTATCTTCACAAGCTACTCGGCAAGACGGCATACGAGCTACTCACCGGTAACAAACCCCAAGTTGGATACTTTCGAGTATTGGGCTCAAAGTGCTACATTCTTGATAAGCATCGTCGTTCTAAATTTGCTTCTAAGTCTCATGAAGGTTTCCTACTAGGTTATGGCTCAAACTCTCACACTTACCGTGTCTACAACAATTTCACCCGAAAGGTTGAAGAGACGGTAGATGTGAAGTTTGATGAATCTAACGGCTCGCAAGTAGAGCAATTGCCAATTGATGTAGGAGACAAAGACCCTTCGGAAGCAATCCAAGACTTGTCTATTGGCAAGGTCCGTCCAACGAAGGTGAAGGAGAGTACCTCGTCCGTCCAAGTGGAAGCTTCTACTTCACGACAAGGTGAACCAAGAGTTGATACGGAAGCATCCACAAGTGGGACACGCCAAGATGAAGAAAACGAGGAAGTGCGTCAAGATGAACGTCAACAACCTCCTTCTCCACCACGACAAGAGAACGACAACGCCAACAATGAAGAAGGCCAAGAAGAAGAACAAGATGAAGAAGATGTTCAACGAAGACCCAAGCAAAAGCTTTCACGAGTTCAAGCAAGAATTGCTAAATACCATCCCGTCGAGCAAATCTACAATGATATTCAAACCGGGAGAATCACTTGCTCTAAAACTCGTTTAGCTAACTTTTGCGAAAACTATTCTTTCATCTCTAGCATTGAACCTATGAAGGTCGAAGAAGCATTGGAAGATCCGGATTGGATAAATGCTATGCATGAAGAGCTACACAACTATGAGAGGAACCAAGTTGGACATTGGTTGAGAAGCCCGACAACAACCACAACATCATCGGTACCAAATGGGTGTTTCGCAACAAGCAAGATGAAGATGGACAAGTAGTTCACAACAAAGCACGTCTCGCCCAAGGCTACACACAAGTCGAAGGTATGGACTATGGTGAGACTTACGCCCCGTTGCTAGACTTGAGTCCATTAGCATCTTACTTGCCTATGCTAATCACCATGATATCACCTTGTACCAAATGGACATTAAAAGTGCTTTTCTAAATGGTGAAATAGAGGAGGAAGTTTATGTTAAACAACCTCCGGCTTTGTCAATCCTAAGAAACCCAATCATGTTTACAAACTTCACAAAGCTCTTTATGGACTTAAACAAGCTCCTAGAGCATGGTATAAATGCTTGACCAAGTTCCTTATTGAAAAAGGCTTTGAAATTGGGAAAATTGATTCTACTCTTTTTACTAAAAGGGTTAATGGTGAACTCTTTGTGTGCCAAATTTATGTTGATGATATTATATTTGGTTCAACTAACCCTCATTTTAGTGAAAAGTTTGGGAAGCTAATGTCGGAGAAGTTTGAGATGTCTATGATGAGTGAACTCAAATTCCTTCTTGGTTTGCAAATCAAGCAAACTAAGGAAGGTACTTTTGTCTCGCAAACAAAGTACACCAAGGACTTATTCAAGAAGTTCAATATGCAAGAATGCAAAGGTATGACTACACCCATGCCTACTAGTGGACATCTTGACTTAACAAAGATGGTGAACCGGTTGATCAAAAGGTTTATCGCTCTATGATTGGTTCATTGTTATATCTATGTGCTTCACGTCCCGATATTATGCTAAGTGTGTGCATGTATGCACGATATCAAGCTGCCCCTAAAGAATGTCATCAAGGCCGTGAAAAGGATAGTGAGATACTTAATCCATACACCAAATTTTGGCATTTGGTATCCTAAGAGGGCCTCTTTCGATCTTGTTGGCTATTTCGACTCGGACTATGTCGGAGACAAGGTTGATAGAAAGTCCACTTCGGGTACTTGTCAATTTCTTGGTAGATCTCTTGTGTCTTGGTCCTCCAAGAAACAAAACTCGGTATCCTTATCCACCACCGGTTTGAATATATTGTCATTTGGTTCATGTTGTGCTCAATTACTTTGGATGACCCAAACTCTTAAAGATTATGGGATATATGTGAGACATGTTCCATTGCTTTGTGATAATGAAAGTGCTATCAAAATTGGTCATAATCCTATGCAACATTCTCGAACTAAGCATATTGAAGTTCGTCATCATTTCATTCGAGATCATGTTGCTAAGGGTGACATTGATCTTAAGCATGTTCGCACCGAAAAGAAATTAGCGGATATATTCACTAAACCTCTTGATGAGAAAGTGTTTTGCAGGTTAAGAGGAGAATTGAACATCATTGATGCTTCAAACTTGGAGTAGAAACTCCATTGGATACATGCAAGACATGAGCTTATGACTAATCCTTGATATTTCTCTTATGATGAAAAACTTATGTCTTGGATATATTTGTATCTTGCATGTTATCTAACCCATGTAGGTACTTGGTTGAATCAAATTCCACGAGGTTGAAACCTACTCATATCTTGAGCAATCTCTACATCACCAAGTCTCTACACAAGGTGGTTGAAGACAAGGAAGCACGAAACCATTCAAACATATCCTTTGAAAAATTCTATGTTGAGTTTCATGATTGTCATTTTTGGATATACAAGTGCTCTTCCTTGCAAGAACTAACCCATGTAGGTAGATGGACTCAAATTCCAAGTGGTGCTCCAAATTCTTGATGAGCTACATCAACCTTGAGCAACCCACACAAGTTCAACTACATGGACAACACCACCAACCAAGGTATGTTATTCCATCTTAGAGAAGCTTTACTCCGAGTCATGAGTTAAAGCAACTTGACAAGATGTGAATACATCAAGATGCTTAAATGAAAAATGGCAACCCCATTTTGAGCTTAAACGATGAGTATGGCCTATGATCAAGTGATCTCACTTGACTCCTAAGTCAATATACTCTAACATAGGTGACTTTGTCGCCGACCATCTCTAGATGAAGTTCTCCTGTGTTCTTTTCTGAGTTTTTGCATTTGTCTCATGCATTTGTGTTTCCCCTTTCAAAAAAAAGAAGAAAAAAACTTCATCTAGATTTCTTTCTGTTTTCTCTGCATTTTCTGCATCTAATTCCTTGCACATCTTTCAGTAAATTCCTTGCAAATCTTTGTGAGATCTTACTAGTCTAGTGAGCTGAGGTGACAAGTGTTTTCTCTGCGATGAACTCGGTTCAGCCGATGTGTTATTTTCGGACCAACCGAATCTTTTCGGTACGACCGAAGCATACCACTCGGTGCCACCGATTTCACAACAGGAAAAACTCTTTGCCACATATTATGTGTTTCTTCTGATCCAGCTCCACTCAATGAGTCTTGTCCTCTACAAGCATCACATTTTTATCATTGCTTTATGTTGTGACTCAAGGATCAAACCCATTCACGACAAATTCCAGAGGGAGAGAGAGATTACATCTTTATCAAGCCCTTCTTGGAAATTGATGTCAAAGGGGAGAGAGAGATCACATCAAATCTTATCATTTAGAGAGAGAGAGATCCTTCGTGGGGAGAGAGAGATCTGTGGGGAGAGAATACTAGTAGAAAGTATTTCTCAAGGATCCCAGATGCTTGGTGTTCAAGAGGAGAGATGCCACATGTCTTCTTGAGGGGAGAGACATGTTCATATGATCTGTTTTGCTCAATTTTGCATGAGCATACATTAGCTCTGAACTTTAGCTCTGATCATCATTCATATCTTTCAGCTCTGATTTTCTGTTCCCTATCTTCTCCCAGTATCCCATGTTAGTTTCAGGGGGAGCAAGACATCTAAGGGAAGAAATCATATAAATTCATTGCATATCTTTACTCTTGGGGACATGTCTAATCCAATGTGGTACTTAGTACTCACTCTCTACATGTCATCCTAGTCTTGGTATTCTTGTAGTTTCTTCTGCTTTGCGGGCTAGTAGATGCATCTGTTTGATCTAACATTGTTTACGCAGGTTCATACCATCCTAAGCCAACTCAAGTCGACCAGTTAATTATATGCATCACATTCTTGTGTATGAGGACTTCTTGCCGATGTACATACTGCTTTGCAAGAAGGACTCATGGCATGAAGGTATTCTCTTTAATACTTTTTGCTCTGATGCATATAGCCAAGATACATGTAACACATTTCCTGCTCTATCATGGTTATGCTATCACATGCTTCTATATTTCATATTCACATGATTGCATACATATAGGGGGCGCCTATGCTTGTTACATGTCTTTCCAAAGCTTTACTTGTTATTCTTTATATCTTTATCTAAAGCTTTGATGTATGTTGCCATCAATTACCAAAAAGGGGGAGATTCAAAGCACAAGTGCTCCCTAGGTGGTTTTGGTAATTAATGACAACATATCTCTTATTGGACTAACACTTTTATCTAGTATGTTTCAGATAAGTTCAACAATGGAGTGGCATGGACTAAAGGATGTGGGAACTCCTTAAAGATGCTAAGGACAAAGGATTGGCTAAAGCTTCAAGCTCAAGACTCTTCATTTTACATTTTAGTGATCCAAGATCACATTGAGTCTATAGGAAAAGCCAATACTATCAAGGAGGGATGAGGTGTTGCTTAATGAGCCTCTTGCTTCAAGTGCTTAGTGATATGCTCCAAAACCCTCAGCTACTTTCCCACTTCCACACATATGTTCTAAACCTAAAGTCAAACTCGGCCCCACTGATTCGTTCTATCCGGCGCCACCGAATTTGGATGTATTAGCCACTGCCACAAACCCTAGGCAAATCGATCTCACCGATAGGGATCTCGGTCTCACCGAGATGGGATTGTAATCTCTCTGTGTATGTCCATTATCAAAATCGGTCTCACCGAGTTTGAGCAATCGGTACTACCGAGATTACAATGCAAACTCTCTAGTTAACTTATTATCAAAATTGGTCCCTTGAGTTTGATAATCGGTCAAACCGAGTTTGCACGACCAACTCTCTGGAAAGCTTATTACCAAAATCGGTCCCACCGAGTTTGTGTAATCGGTCCTACCGAGATTACGTTATGCCCTAACCCTAACCGAATTGGTCCCACCGAGTTGCATTCCGGTCCCACCGAAAACCCTAACGGTCACATTATTTGCTAAATCGGTCCGACCGAGTTTAACGATTCGGTCCCACCGAGTTTGGTAGATTGTGTGTAGCAGTTAGATTTTGTGTGGAGGCTATATATACCCCTCCACCTCCTCTTCATTCGTGGAGAGAGCCATCGGTGAACCTACACTTCCAAAGATCCTATTTTTGAGAAAGAACTACCTACTCATGTGTTGATGCCAAGATATTCCATTCCTACCATATGAATCTTGATCTCTAGCCTTCCCCAAGTTGCTTTCCACTCAAATCTTCTTTCCACCAGATCCAAATCCTATGAGAGAGAGTTGAGTGTTGGGGAGACTATCATTTGAAGCACAAGAGCAAGGAGTTCATCATCAACACACCATTTGTTACTTCTTGGAGAGTGGTGTCTCCTAGATTGGCTAGGTGTCACTTGGGAGCCTCCGACAAGATTGTGGAGTTGAACCAAGGAGTTTGTAAGGGCAAGGAGATCGCCTACTTCGTGAAGATCTACCGCTAGTGAGGCAAGTCCTTCGTGGGCGGCGACCATGGTGGGATAGACAAGGTTGCTTCTTCGTGGACCCTTCGTGGGTGGAGCCCTCCGTGGATTTGGCGCAACTGCTACCCTTCGTGGGTTGAAGTCTCCATCAACGTGTATGTGCGATAGCACCATCTATCGGAACCACGCCAAAAACATCCGTGTCTCCAATTGCGTTTGAATCCTCCAATCCCTTCCCTTTACATTCTTGCAAGTTGCATGCTTTATTTTCCGCTGCTCATATACTCTTTGCATGCTTGCTTGCTATATGTTGTGAATGTTAAACTTGTGGCTAAACTCCACTCAAACTTTAAAGAAACTTAAAAACTGCAACTTTGGTACTTAGTGTCTAATCACCCCCCCTCTAGACACCTCTTCTCAAGGTCCTACACCAGTCCCTCCCTCTATTCCCCCACACGGCCTGTTATTCTCCGGCGACGTCAGCCCCAACACGCACCCGCGCCCGAACCAGCCAACCCTCGTACTCCCCTCCGCCTGCGACTGGACCGGCGCATGTTCAACGGCCCCTGTTCATTCCGTCCGAGGCCTCGCCGTCATCCTCCGCCTTGCGGCCTTGGTTCGCTCGCCGTCTTGTGCGCCCATCCTCTTGCGTTGTCAACATCGTCAACAACCGAGAGGAACGAGGAGATATTTGTACATGGAGAGGATGATAGTAGGGACCCACCGGTGTCATGGCGATGCATAAGCAAGTGCCTCTATAGTACAAGCCCAAAAATATGGTTCCTCCTAATGGTTGGACATCCGGGGCTCACGCCATTGTCAACGTAGTCAATAAACGAGAGAATTACACTACGAGCGGTGACACCAGGACCCAAAGAAGTCGCTAGTTTTTTTTTAGGAACAAGCAGTTGTTATTTATACTAGTTTTAGAAACGGATCAGGGTAATAAGGGGGTTGTGCGGGGGCTGTGGCCCGTCTAGCCGGGGTTTTATTTATGTTTACCACATCATGAGCCCAGTTGTGTTTTTTTCTTGCTGAAAATGGCTAGCCTAGTTCTTTTTTTTAAAAGAAATACCCAAACAAGGCCTACTTGCTTTATCGGCCTATTGGCTGCAAATCTTTCAAGACGAGGAGAGTTTCATTCGGTTTGCCCAGAAATGGGTTGTACATTTTTAAAACACATCAAACCAGGAATTAGTTTCAATTTGTTTTCATTACAAGATCTTAAATTCCATTGATTTTATGCATGGACAATTATTTGGATTTTATATTTATATAAAAAAAATTCAAAATAGTTTGAATGTGAATCGATATTTCTGGATTAAAAACAGTTGACCGCACGTGAAATATGCAAAATTTCGTATACTTTTTAACCGTGGCCACAATATGGGGTGTAATGCTAACAAAAAGAAGATGGGCTCCAAAAAAATTCTTAAGAATTAGCAAATGGGCTGCACATTATTAGAAATAATGGCGAGATGGGTTGTATGTTGTTTTCCACAGATTTGAGGCTGACTTGTGCGCCTACTACAGGTTGACGCTGTATGCTTTCATAAAAAAGGTTGGCCTTTGCATAGCATACATCAACTTAGTGAACACACGAGAACAAAGGATCGTTGGATGTCCATCCAACGGCTGTCGTGCTTCTTCAATCTCTGCTCTTCATGCTCCAGCCGCTCAAACAAGCGCCGATGGGACTGCCTGCTCCCTCCTCCTGCGGCCGGCTATGCTGCCGCGCAGGCCTCACGGCCCCACCGTACTCCCATCGCTGGCCTAGCCATCCCTCTACTCACCCACACATGCTCCGGCGATGGCAGACGAACCAGTAAACCCTCGTACTCCTCCGCTTGGGAAACAACTTCTGAGTATTCCCTGGCTCCGTATTGTTCCCTTCCTAGGCCTCGCCGTCGTCCACGCCCTGGTGCTCTCAGCGCGGCCTGGTCAACATGGTCAATGAACGACATCCATCGAAAGTGGACTGTACGTGGAGAGACTGACAGATGGGTCCACGGCCGCACGCAAGGAAATGCCTCCTTATTAGGCGCAAAATAATGATTCCTCCACCTGACAGCTAGGACCCATAGGAAGGGCCTCTATATTTCATGAAAAAAATGTTCCCCCGCCTGACAGGTCGGACCCACCAGCTATATCTTCACACACAAGGAAGTGCCTCCTTATTACGCCCAAAAAAATGAATACCCCCTGCTAGCTGGGACCCACCATATTGTTGCGCTGACTTGTGGGCCTACTAAGTTGACGGGGCGGGAGGGCTTTGTCAACTTAGTCAATACTCCAGTGACCGTATGATGTCCATCCAACGGCCATAGTGCTTCTTCAACCTCTCGTCTTCTTGCTCCAGCCGCCCAAAGCAGTGTCGGTCGTGCCGCCTGCTCCTTCCTCCCGTGGCCGGCTGTTCTACCGCGGAGGCCTCACCGCCCCCATACTACTCCCACCACTGTCCAGGCCATCCCTCCACTCACCCACACCCCCTGTTATTCTGCGGCAACGGCAGCCTCACACCGCAGCCGAACCAGTGAATGCTCATACTCCTCTCCGCGTGGGCATCCACTGCCGCGTCTTCCCCGGCTCCGCGTCGTCCCCTTCCTAGGCCTTGCCGTCGTCCACCGCTGTGGTGCTCTCGGTGCCGCGTGGTCAATGTGGTCAACGACCGACTTCCATCGGAAGAGTACTGTACATGGAGAGGCTGACAGCTGGGTCCACAGCAGCCGCAAGGAAGTGCCTCCTTATTACGCGGAAAATAATTATTCCTCCACCTAACAGCGGAGACCCACCGGACGGGACACCAGTATTTTGCCAAAAAAATCCTTTCCCCGTGACTGCTGGGACCCACCGGACGGGCCACCGTATTTCGCAAAAAAAATGTTCCCCCCGCTGTCAGCTCGGACCCATCGGAAGTGCCTCCTTATTACGCACAAAAAAATGAATACTCCCCCGGCTAGCTGGGACCCACCTTGGTGGGAGGATGACTTGTGGGCCTACTAAGTTGACGGGGACGAAGGGCTTTGTCAACTTAGTCAATATGAACGATTCTAGCTCCAATGACCGTACGATGTCCATCCAACGACCGTAGTGCTTCTTCAACCTCTGGTCTTCTTGCTCCAGCCTCCCAAAGCAGCGTTGGTCGTGCCGCATGCTCCTGCCTCCCGTGGCCGGCTCTGCTGCTGCAGAGGCCTCACCACCCCCTACTATTCCTACCACTGGCCAGGCCTGCGCGGCGGCAGCCTCACACCGCAATCAACCGGTGAACCCTCGTACTCCTCTCCGCGCGGGCTTCCCCTGCCGCGTCTTCCCTGGCTCTGCGTCGTCCCCTTCCTAGGCCTCGCCGTCGTCCACCGCTGTGGTGCTCTCCATGCGGCGTGGTCAACGTGGTCAACGAATGACTTCCATCGGAAGAGTCTTGTGCGATGGAGAGGTGATACCGGGTCCACGGCCAAAGCCAGCTTTTTGTGATTTGCCAAGTAAGTCGCTTTGTCGAGCCTGTTGGGCTGCAAATCTTTCAAGACGAGGAGAGCTTTCATTCGGTGGCCGAGAAAATGGCCCATCAGTAATGAGAAATTGGTTGTACATTTTTAAAACACATCAAACCGGCAATTAGTTTCAAATATCTTTTTTTTCAGTTCAAGATTTTAAATTACATTAATTTTTATGCGTGGAGAATTTGTTGGATTTCATATTGATATACATTTATTTTTAAAATCAGTTTGAATGTGAGTCGAAATTTTGGGATTAAAAAAAGTTCAGACCGCTTTTGAAATATGCAAAATTTCGTATAAATTTTTAACCGTGGCCACAATATGGGCTGTAATGCTAACAAAAAGAATATGGGCTCCAAAAAACCCTTACGAATTAGCAAATGGGCTGTAAATTATTAGAAATAATGGCGGATGGGTTGTATCTTGTTTTCCACAGATTTGAGGCTTTCCTAAAAAGGTTGATGCACAAGCGGATTTGTTGGATTTCCATCCAACGGCCGTCCGCTTCTTCAATCTCTGCTCTTCTGCTCGATCGCTCAAACAAGCGCCGTGGACTGCCTGCTCCCTCCTCCCGTGGCGGGTTTGTCTTTGCCAGCCTCACCGCCCACCGTACTCCCATCGCTGGCCTAGCCATCCCTCTACTCACCCACACATGTTGTTATTCTCCGTGACGGCGGGCAGACGGTAAACCCTCGTACAGTCGTACTCCCCTCCGCGTGGGAAACAACTGCCGAGTCTTCCCTGCCTCCGTGTCGTCCCCTTCCTAGGCCTCGTCGTCGTCCACCGCCGTGGTGCAATCGGCGTGGCGTGGTCAATGTGGTCAACGACCGACTTCCATCGGAAGAGTACTGTGCGTGGAGACGGCGGCCGGGGTCCACGGCCGCAGCAAGGAAGTGCCTCCTTATTACGCGCAAAATAATTATTCCTCCACCTGACAGCGGGGACCCATCGGACGGGCCACCGTATTTCGTGAAAAAAACGTTTCCCTGACTACTGGGACCCACCAGCTACACCTTCGCACACAAGGAAGTGCGTCCAGACAAAAAAACAAAACGATTCGCCCCCCTGACTGCTGGGACCCACCAGCTACATCTTCGCACGCAAGGAACTGCGTCCGGGAAAAAAAACGATTTGCCCCCCTGACTGCTGGGACCCATCAACTACATCTTCGCATGCAAGGAAGTGCCTGACAGTCGGGACCCACCTGGTCGAAGCGTACGTAGCGTTGTCATTCTGGTCGCGAACGGTATGCGTACATATATCTTGGTGGATGTAGAGCGCGCACATAGCATGTACACGCACGTCTGTGGCGAGGGTGCAAGAAAGAAAATCTGACCCGCGTCACATTACATACGGGCAGGGTCTCGAACGCCTACTCGCGCATACGTACGGCCAGGTCTCATGTACATGGCTAGGTCGGAACAGAGAAACAACATCGTCGTCGTGTTCATGGGGAGGCAACGGAATGCGTCGTGTTCATCGGGAGGCAATGGAATGCTTCGTGTTCATGGGGAGGCAACGGAATGCGTCGTGTCCATCGGGAGGCAACGGAATGCGTCGTGTTCATCGGGAGGCAACGGAACGCGTGGGAGCCAACCGGCTTGGAAGGAACAGGCGATGGAAACAAGGCTCAAGCGTCTGCGACAACGGAGAAACGGACCTCCTACGTTCGGAGCAGGGTCCTGTTGATCGGGGGAGGATGTGGCATCTGCCAAAAGCAGAGGAAATGGACCTCCTACGGTCGAAACGGGGTCCTGTTGATCGGGGGTGTAGCGTACCACAAAAGCGGAGGAAGCGGACCTCCTACGGTCGAAACGAGGGTCCCGTTGATCGGGAGGGTGTGGCGATCGCAAACGGATGAAACGGACCTCCCTACGGTCGGCAGGGGTCCTATTCATCGGGAGGGGTGTGGCGTGCCGCAAAAGCAGGACTCCACGGGATACTGTTCATCACCACCGTCGACCTCCTCCGGCCTCCACGGCTACCGTCGACCTCCTCCAACCTCCACGGGCTCCTGTTCATCCGGCCTCCACCGCGCTACTCCACCGCTCTTGTTCAACCACCCTCCCCGGGCACCCCTCCACCGTCTACTGTTCATCTAGCCCTCCACACCACGGGGTCCTGTTCAACCACCCCTCCACGGCCACCCCACCGTCTACTGTTCATCCAGCCCTCCACACCACGGGGGTCCTGTTCATCCACCCCTCCACGGCCACCGCACCGTCTACTGTTCATCCAGCCCTCCACACCACGGGGTCCTGTTCATCCAGAGGCAACGCCACCGCTCCTTGTTCATCCAACCCCCCATGGCGCTCATCGCTCATCCAATCGATCGGCTTGATTAGCAGCAGATGGCGAAGAAATCGCCGATCGAGTTCGATTAATAGCCATCGATCGATCGCTCGGGTTCGAGAACGCGTAGCCTGCGGTGCAATCGCCGGGTTGATTAGAGCCCAATGCCTCGCCGGGTTGATTAGAGCTAACGCCTACGCGCGTGTCACGAGAAAGCAGCGCATCGCTCGGCCCCCGACCTCCCACCGTAACCGGGAACTCCCCGAAATTTTTCTCACCCTCGCTTCTACCATGGTTTTTTCCGTCATGGACGGCCCAAAGAATGTCATGCATGCGTATCCGGCCCGCCAGACGAAAAGCCCATTTTATGTCATGATTTTTTGTCATAGAAGTAGGAGCCCACCACATCTATGATGATACCGGGTTTTGTCACAATTATCGTCATAGAAGTGTCATACGTATGACAGAAAAAAAAATTGTTCGGCCCAAAATGTCACGGATGTGACTTTTTTTTGTAGTGATCCATCGGCCTTCTATACGGGCCTTAGGGTCCATGGGCCTTCTACGGGCCGCAGGATCCATGGGCCTTCTACGGGCCGTACTATCCATGGGCCTTCTACGGGCCGTACTATCCATGGGCCTCATACGGGTCGTACTATCCATGGGCCTTCTACGGGGTGTATCATCATTTCACCAATCATGGGTCGTACTATTTGTGGACCATAACGGGCCGTTAATAGGCCGTATTTGATAACTCTATGAAAACAGCCCAACGGGTTTTTTTACATGAAAGCATTAACGTATTAACGGTCCGCAAACGGGCCGACTGTAACGACAGGCTGAATTTGGCCCACAAGTAGAAAATGACAGTAACAGGCCGTATGTAACCGAATGCTACAAATGAGCCCAAGAATCAATGGGCCCTAAGAAGGCCGGAAGATAACTTGGGCTGGAAACGGCCCAATGGAATAACAGGCCGTTAATGGGTATAAAGTGATACACTATTCATTACGGGCCAGTTTCACCACGGGCCGTTAATGGGCCAAGAGTTACAAAGGTCCTCATATGGGCCGAAAGAAGTCATGGGCCACACATGGGCCGGAAGTTAAAACGGGCCGAATCATATTGGACGGCCCAGATGACGCTGATGGGCCTAATTCGGATAGGGCATAACGGGCCCTGGGTTAGCGGGCAGTAAATGGGCTATATCACGAGCAGGTAGTTAACGAGCTTTAGTGGGCGGCCCGCCACCTTTGACCAAGTCAAACGGGCGGCCTTTTCACAGAATGGGCCTCTGTTGGAGTGCGTGCCACGTGTCGCCGTATCATAGGCGCCTACATCCAATGAGCGGATGACATCTGTCCCCAACGGTGAGCCGACACGTGTTTCCTCCGACCATCGATGATTTTACATGTGGAAAATCCCCATTGGTCGGGGATGTTAACGGGTTATCGGATCCAAAACCGGACCCGATAGCTTAACGGCGTTCCATTACGGTGGATGCCAAGTGTCGGTCACCCTTGACGAAAGCACTTCTGTGACGCGCGATTTATCGTCATGGAAGTGGACACTTCCGTGATGATAATTTTGGTAATGTCATGGAACACTTCTACGACAGCACATGTATGACTATCTTGATTCTGTCATAAAATCGTCATGGATGTACATGCATGACAAAAAACGCGACCTATTGTGACAAACACGTATCATCACGGAAGTGTATTTTTATGTAGTGTCAGTTGACGAATTCAGCCCCTACAGACACGAAACCATCCCATGTGGCGGTATACAGGCCCAGACGATTCCACTCGGACTCATCCAGAGGACGTCAAGGACGAGACCATGAAGCAATGTCTTAGCAATATCACCGGGGCTCACGACAATCCTCGTGGATCTAGGTGGGTCTTGCCCTTCAACGCCGAGCACCCACCAGGGGAGGTGAGACGCACTTTGTTGAGTGTTTTCCCTTTTGTTTCCAACATCCGACTCGAATGATAAACCAACTGACTTTGATATTTGTACCTCGCAGGAGTTCACGAAGATGCTTTCGCCCATGCTGAATGGAGAACAGCTCATTGAAGGTGCAGAGAGTGAGGGCGGGAGTGCTGAGGGCAGTTATGCCAAAGACAGTGAGAGCAGCAGTGACGACACAGAAGAAGGTGAGGAGGCTGAGTCTTCTCCGTCAGCCGCAGCATGCTCCGAGCGTTGAACCAAATTGAAACAGGATCCGCCTGCCTTCCAAAGCAAGGCCGTGGCGTCGAGTGTCAGGAACCCAAAGTGCACTCAGACAGTGACGCCAGATCCGACTAAGAAGACTGTGAAACAGCTTAAGGTCGCTCCATCGAAACCTCGAAAGGCTGTGCCAAGAATAAAGGTCACTGTGCATGTCGCTTCGACGTGAGTGTTATTTCTCCCTTTCTTACTATTGCATATCTTCATACTTTTGTTGATCGAGTGAGAATTGTGTGCCAGAGCTGCTACTTCCGCAAAGTCGCCCATGCAGGTTGATAAGGATTGATACGTCTCCAACGTATCTACTTTTTCTCACGCTTTTCCTCTTGTTGTGGACTCTAATTTGCATGATTTGAATGAAACTAACCCCGGATGACGCTGTTTTCAGCAGAACTACCATGGTGTTGTTTTTGTGCAGAAATAAAAGTTCTCGGAATGGAACGAAACTTTGCGAGGATTTTTTATATCAATAATAAGAATTTCTGGAGACAAGACCTGCTGGAGAGGGGCTCCTGGGTGGGCACAACCCACCAGGGCACGCCCCCCTCTCCTGGCGCGCCCAGGTGGGTTGTACCCACCTGGTGGCCCCGCAGACGACCCCCTTGATACTATAAAATCACATATTTCTAGAAAAAAAATCAAGGATAATGAATTATCACGATCCACGAGACGGAGCCGCCGCCAAGCCCTGTTCTTCCTCGGGAGGGCAGATCTGGAGTCCGTTTGGGGCTCCGGAGAGGGGGATCTTCGTTCTTCATCATCACCAATCCTTCTCCATCTCCAATTCCATGATGCTCCCCACCGGGAGTGAGTAATTCCTTCGTTGGCTCGTTGGTCGGTGAGGAGTTGGATGAGATTCATCATGTAATCGAGTTAGTTTCGTTAGCGACTGATCCCTAGTATCCACTATGTTCTTAGATTGATGTTGGTATGACTTTGCTATGCTTAATGCTTGTCACTTTGGGCCCGGGTGCTATGAACTCAGATCTGAACCATTTATGTTATCACCATTATATCCATGTTCTAGATCCGATCTTGCAAGTTATAGTCACCTACTACGTGTTATGACCCAGTAACCCCGGAGTGACAATAACCGGGACTTCTTCTGGTGATTACCGTAGTTTGAGGAGTTCATGTATTCACTGTGTGTTAATGCATTGTTCCGGTTCTCTATTAAGAGGAGGCCTTAATATCCCTTAGTTTCCAATATGGACCCCGCTGCCACGGAAGGGTAGGACAAAAGATGTCATGCAAGTTCTTTTAATAAAGCACGTATGACTATTTACAGAATACATGCCTACATTATATCGATGAACTGGAGCTAGTGTCGTATCGCCCTAGGTTATAACTGTCTCATGATGAATATCATCCAACAAGTCACCGATCCAATGCCTACGAATTTGTCCTATATTGATCTTGCTAAATTACTACTGTTGCTACTACTGTCACACTTGCTACAGAATACTGTTATCACTGTTACTATTACTATTGCTGATGTCACTACTATCAAAACTATCATATTACTATGCTAATGATCACTTTGTTGTAGATAATTAATCTCCAGGTGTGGTTGAATTGACAACTCATCTGCTAATACCTTCAAATATTCTTTGGCTCCCCTTGTGTCGAATCTATAAATTTGGGTTGAATACTCTACCATCGAAAACTGTTACGATCCCCTATACTTGTGGGTTATCAAGACCTTTTTCTGGCGCCGTTACCGGGGAGCATAGCTATATTTGTTGAGTCACTTGGGATTATTATCATACTATCACTATGAAGAATCTGAAGGATCCAAAGACTAAGATATTTCCCTCAAGTACAAGGGGAGGTAAGAAACTGCCATCCAGTTCTGCTTTAGATTCACCTTACATTATGAGTAAACTTGCAACACCACCACCACATGCTATTAATTCTGATATGTCGCAAGTTATTGATGATGCTACTTCTGCTATGGATAATGCTTATGATGATGCTAGTACCTTGCTTGATAATGATGATGTGCCACTTGGTAATACAACATGATGTTGTTGAATCTGATGATGAGCTTGAAACTGAAACTCCTGAAACACTTGCTAGAGATAGCCCTCCTAGATATGAATTGCCTAAGGTACTGGAAGGTTATGTTATGAGTGAAGAGGCAACTAGAGATATTCTTCCATGTAAGGATAGAGATGATCTAGAGAAATTATTACACGAGTATAAAGAAAAATCTCTGAATGCTAGAATGAAATGTGATCCTAAGTTTGCTACTTCACCTATCTTTATTGATGATAAGGATTATGAATTCTCTGTCGACCCAGAGTTAATTACTTTAGTTGAATCTGATTCTTTCCATGGTTATGAAACTGAAACTATTGTGGCACATCTTACTAAGTTGAATGATATAGCCACCCTTTTTACTCATGATGAGAAAACTCGCTATTACTTTATTCTCAAATTATTTCCTTTCTCATTAAAGGGTGATACTAAAGCTTGGTACAATACTCTTGCTCTCGGTTGTGTGCGTAGTCCTGTGATATGATTTACTACTTCTCTAAAAAATATTTTCCTGCTCATAAGAAACAAGCTGCCTTACAGGAAATATTTAACTTTGTTCAAACTGAAGAAGAGAGTCTCCCACAAGCTTGGGGGAGGCTTTGCCAGTTACTTAATGCTTTGCCTGATCATCCTCTTAAGAAAAATGAAATACTTGATATCTTCTATAATGGACTAACCGATGCTTCTAGGGACTTCCTAGATAGTTGTGCTGGTTGTGTTTTCAGGGAACAAACTATTGCTCAAGCTGAAGAATTATTGAATAATATATTGAAAAATTATGATGATTGGACTCTTCCTAAACCACCGCCTAAACCCACTCCGAAGAAGAGGGGTATATTATATCTCAGTCCAAAAGATATGCAAGAGGCAAAGAAATCTATGAAGGAAAAAGGTATTAAAGCTGAGGATGTTAAAATTTACTTCCTATTGAAGAAATACATGGGCTTAAAACACCACCACTACCTAAGGTGGTAGAGGTAAATTCTCTTACGAAGTTCAATGATAATGATAATCCTCACAATATGCATCCTAGTCAATGCCTTTATGAGTTTGAAAACTACATTAGAAAACAAGATCACTTCAATGCAAATGTTATGAAATAGTTGAAGTGTAATTCTGATATGATTGCTCGCTTGAGTGACTTGTTATTTAGAATCTCAAATGATGTTAGAGGTGTCGGAAAACATGCTTCTATGGTTCAAACTCAGTTAGAACAAGTTGCTAAATCACAAAGAGAATTACTTGATGAAATGAATCATAATATGCATGACTTTGATGTTAGAGTTGCAACTAGAGGAGGTAAAATGTCTCAGGAACCACTTTATCCTGAGGGTCACCCAAAAAGAATTGAACAAGATTCACAAAGAGCTAACACTAGTGCTAGTACTTCTAAAAAGGAAAAGAAGAACAAAAATGATAGGACTTTGCACACTTCTAGTGAACCTGAAATAGAAAAACCTCCTGACAATGATAATGAAACTTCTATCTCACGATCTTTGAAACTCGTTCGGTAATGAACACTCACCTAGTGATAATGAAAAAGGTAATGATGAGGTTCATGAAGACTCTCAACCAAACAATGATAAAGAACCAGACAATGATGTTGAGATAGAACCACCTGTTGATCTTGATAACCCACAACCTAAGAATAAATGATATGATAAAAGAGACTTCATTGCTAGAAAACATGGTAAAGAAAGAGAACATTGGGTTCAAAAACCTATGCCTTTTCCACCCAAGTCAACTAAAAAGAAAGATGATGAAGAATTTGAACGATTTGCTGAAATGTTGAGGCCAGTCTTTTGCGTACTCGCTTGACTGATATCCTTAAAATGCCTCCTTATGCAAAGTATATGAAAGACATCATCACAAATAAGAGAAAAATACCGGAAGCTAAAATCTCCATTATGCTTGCTAATTACACTTTCAAAGATGGAGTACCTAAAAAACTTGGAGATCCGGGTATACCAACTATACCTTGCTCTATCAAAAAGGATTATGTGAAAACTGCTTTGTGTGATTTAGGAGCTCGTGTTAGGGTTATGGCTTTCTCTTTATATAAAAGACTTAACTTGAATAAACTCAGACCTACTGAAATATCTTTGCAAATGGCTGACAAATCAACTGCCATACCTATCGCTATCTGTGAGGATGTGCCCGTTGTTGTTGCTAATGTTACTATTTTGACTGACTTTGTTATACTTGAGATGTCCGAGGACGACAACATGTCGATTATCCTTGGTAGACCCTTCTTGGATACTGCAGGGGCTGTTATTGATTGCAATAAAAGCAAGGTCACTTTTCATATTAATGGTAATGAGCATACGGTGCACTTTCCGAAGAAACAATTCCAGGTGAATGGTATTAATGTTATTGAGAAATCTCCGAAAATCACTATTGGAAGTTTTCAAATACCTCTATCTACTGTCAAAAAGAAATATAAAATACTTATTGTTGGGGAAATGCATATCCCCATTGAGGTAACTTAGTGATTTACGAAAGTTCTTCGGTTTCATGCTAATCGAAAGTGGTTGTTAATAAGACCTGATCAACCTTATTAATGAATTATTTTTGAACGGTATGAAGTTGATGAATTTAGTAAGCACTACCTTCTGTCCCTACTTTTTGTTTTCTATTTTTATTAGTTAAATAAAATAAAATGCCATGCTTTGTCCGTTTTCTGAATTTCCCGTGCAATAAAAAAATGACCCAAAAATAAAAGTTCTCATAATGCTCCGAACATTTTACACGATTTTTTCTGAATATTTAAGAATTCTTGGTGCAAATAATACCAGAGGGAGGTGCACCAGGTGGGCACAACCCACTGGCGCGCGCCAGACCCCAGCGCGCCTGGTGGGTTGTGGTCCCCACATGGGCCCTCTCACTTATCTCTTTATCCCACATCATCACTTACCTCTAGAAAAAAATCTCCATTGCTGTCTCTCCCGTGTTCTTGAGCTCAAACCCGCGGATTTCGATCTCTTTGCTCGAAGCTCCGGTTCCGAAACTGTTTCGGGGGATTGTTGCTTGGTATGTGACTCCACCATTTGTCCAATTAGTTTTTGTTTTAGTGGTTTATACTTGAATAATTAGCTACTCTTGGTGCTGCTGTAGATGAGCTTGCATGTTGAATTCTTAGTGTTCTAAGTAGTTTGAATGCTTGCTATGGCCTCTATGTATCCCTATGGGTAGTTGCTATCAATTTTGTGAAGTTTTGTTGGAAAAATTTTGTGAACTAAAAATTCAGATTTTTGTTCATAGGAAAAATTGTACGTGGACATGAATATCTTCTGGAAGTTTGTCTCAAAAAAGAATTCCAAGGGTGTTATTGGGGAGTCTTCTGACAGTGATCTCCACCCTCGGAGGTTGGCAGAGGTACGGCCGTGCGAATGGCCGCACACCCCATTCCTGTAAGAGGCTGGAATTCATGAGGAGTTCACGCAATTTATTGCTAATGCCGACCTCACCGACTTCATCGCAGATGAGTGTGACCAGCACCAAATCCTCACAAACATCTTTGTTCAGAGCTTTACTTTCTTTCCTAGAAATAATCCTCCTGAAGTGAGCTTTGATCTATATGCTGAAAACCATCAGATACCACTGACTGAGTTTTGTGACATATGCATGATCCCGTCTGATGGGAGCTTGGCTGAGCCTAGGCCGGCCGAGTTTGAGGTCTTTTATCGCACTTTGACAGTGGGTGGTGAGAGAGGTGTGTTAGCCATCACTGTCGTTGGCTTACATTTTCCTGCTGTTCGTTACTTTGCACTTTTTATTGCCAAATGCTTGCTTGTCAGGGAGAAGGTGGGTGCACTTAGTTCACCAGACCTAGCTGTTTTACGTCGTGCACTGGAGGGCGACAACACGCATAGCTTGGGAGCTAGCGTGGCTCATCGCCTACATCTTAATAAATCCCAGGGTAAAATACATGGTGGGATTTTCGCCACTCGTTTGGTGGCTTGATTAAATGTTGAGATACGCCCTCATGATTACCCTCTGACTAAGGTTTACCTAGACCGTGCAGCCATGGAACACCATCACTTTCTTGCACATGATCGTCCTGACATTGCCATTCCTTACAACTTGGTCTATAGCGTTAACACTCGTGATGTTATTCCATTGCCTGCGCATGCTTTGTTTGATTCTGCTGCCAGGGGCGGATACCGGATTATGCTTGCAGACATCATCGCCTCTTTGGGCAACGCTCACGCTGCTGCAGGAGGCTGCGGAGGAGCCTCGTGATGGGATGAGTGGATGCCTCGCTCCTCGTGATCCCTACTACCCTCGAGGCTCTTGATCGATTACCAACTTAGGCCAAAAGCCTAAGCTTGGGGGAGTACGTGTTCTCACCGACATTATATTCATGTTCATGCATATCACTCTATTTGTCGGTGTTCACACTTATTCATTGTATCATCCATGCTTAGATTTATACTTTTGCTTTCTTCTTGTGTGTTTGAAAAACTTTAGAAAAACCAAAAAAATTAGTTGTAGTCAATTAACTTTCTAAGCATGCTTAGTAGTAGAATTAAAAAGAAAATCCAAAAATATTTCCTTGTCCTTCTTTTGCTTGTTGGGAGCTTTTCGCGTGTAAATAGTTTTCTCGTTTTTGCTTTTCCCTTTTATTTGCTTGTTCAAGAAAACCAAAAACTCCAAAAACATTTCAGTGTGTTTCTCTGAACTTCTTTTCCTTTTCAAGTCTTACCGAGGAGAAGACCCCGATGAAAATGTTGAGCGGCTCTCATATGAATAATTGTTGAACTAATAAAGAGCACATTTACCTTGTCTTCTCGTGTTGAATAAAATGGTTGCAGATTCCAGCTTAGTCCACGACACTCTTGCACTATTATTATTTTCATATGCTTCAGTCGTGCAAGTGAAAGGCAATAATGACGACATTCGATGAACTGGCTGTGGCAAAGAGAAACTGGTATGAACTCGACTTGTTCTGTTTGTGTAAATATGTTTAACCTAGTATACATCCCATTATGATTAAACATGTTTGCAATGACAATTAGAGATTATAGTTTCTCATGCCATGCATAAGTAGCTAGGAGTGAATAATGTTTTATCTTGGATATCAACATAGCGTTAAAATGATTGTGATCTAGTATGATGATATGGTATCCTCCTCTGAATGTTCGAGTGGCTTGACTTGGCACATGTTCATGCATGTAGTTGAATCAAAACCACCATACCTACCTATATGCAGTATTACCCTGCCGTCCTAAGTAAATTTGCATGTGCCACCTCTAAAAACTTCTCAAAATTATCCTTTTTGTGTGCATGGATCTTTCATGGAACGACTAGATGTGGTCGGTACCTTCCATGCTAAACGGGTTATTCTCAGGTCGAGTGTTTATTCACTTGCCATCGCACGAGAAAATGGGCGGTAATAGGGATTCCCAGTCCCGAACTAAAAAATGCAAATAATTAAACAAAACTCCCCGGACTGATGTTGGTATGGACGACACCCGTTGTTTCGGACAAGCCGAGGAGTGTGATTGATGGTGGAGGGGGAGTAAAACTTTACTTTTATCGCTTGGGAACCGCCACTAGCATGCTTAGCATGGAAGATGTTGATAACGGATGGTCGTGAAGTGAATAAGAAGGGTGCATGTCTCAAAATATCATTTATCTCTGTTTTAAAAATTGAGCTCTGGCACGTCTGCAAATCACTGCTTCCCTCTGCGAAGGGACTATCTATTTACTTTCTAAAACAATCCCCAGAAATGGAGTAGAGCACAACTGTCATGATTTTTGCATTATGTATAGCTAATGTTGGGTGCATCATAACTGGATCTTTTGTCGGCTGCTCGGGAACGGGGTCCCAGACTTGCTCGTCATGCGCCACGGCGTGGCTCTGCTAGCATGCTTGTACGACCCACCTTCACCAACAAGGCATTCAAGACCCTCGCGAGGGGCCAAGACTCACGAGGCGGACGACGCAAGACCTCCTCAGAAGTGGCCTCACCAGGCAGGCTCGCGAGGGGCGGAGAGATCAAGGCAAGGCAAACCTTGCGAGGTTCTCGTGACGTGAGCCATGACGATCGAGACCAAAGTGGGCGCCAACGCAGCAGTTGTCCTTGTTTCCTCTTTGGTGCAAAGGAGGCAAGCGCAGGCGCGGAGTACCGAGGCGTCAAGCAAAGGTTTCCATATCGGTGCAACGAGACCAAGACCAGCAGGACGACAAGATGGAGGTCACCATGGAGCCCAAGGCGGCGTCACCACCAGAGCCTTTTGCAGGCGAAGACCGCTTTTGTCAGGATAAGCAGTACTAGCTGTCCCCTTTCAAATAGGCCATTGTTGGCTCCCTTCCTACTCAATATTTGGGGAGAGGGCCAGGGCCTATATAAGTAGAACTAGCCACCACCGTAGGAGATAACTCATCCGGAGGCATCTCATCTGAGCTTGAGTGATCCTCATCCACAGAGCGCAAGAACACCTCAACCTCAGGAGGCTGTTCTTCCCCTTGTACTGTTCATCATCAGCCCAAGAGGCAATCCACCACCACCACACTGGAGTAGGGTATTACACCACAACGGTGGCCCGAACCAGTATAAATCTTGTGTCTCTTGTGTTGTGAGTTCATTGAGTTCGTCTGCGAGATCTTAGCAAGCTAGGGCGTGGATCGGTAGGGAAAGAACTTCGCGCGCACCCCAGTGTTCGAACCTTAAGAGTTTTGCCGGAACCCGTGATCTGACATTTGGCGCACCAGGTAGGGGTGCGCCAAAGCTTCCCTTCCGTCGCTCTGCGTCACGTTGCTTCATCGTCACCATGGCGGATGCACGCCGCGCCCGTGCCGAGCGCTGGGCTGCCCTTGCCACCCGCGTCGCTCAGACGGCCCCTGTCGGCGGGCCACCCCGTCGCTCTCCGTCGCCTGCCATCAACGCCGCCACCGGCCCGGCGGGGAACGAGCGGCAAGCATCCTCGCTGCACCCCTCGGTGCGGCGGGACGGCCGCACCGCCACTCCATCACTGACTCCCGCTGGTTCGTCGTCTCACGCTCGTCACGCTCCCACGGACGCACGGGCCGCGCTCCTCATGGCGCACGAGCTCCTGCGCTACCGCCCGGTCGACGACCTCTACGAGGACAGGCTCGACCGCATCGCCGAGCTTGTCAGCGCCGCAGGGGACTCCCCTGCGTCGCCCTTCTCACTGCCTCGCCCTCCGCTAGCTACGGGTGACGTAGCTCACGGAGCACCTCCACCACCTCTGCATCAAGACGGCGCCCTGGCGCCAAGGTGCGCGGCTCCACGGCGCGACCCACCACGCCCGGCGCCTGCGCGTGAAGAAAGAAGCTGTCAAGAAGTCCCTCGACCGCAAGAGAATACTCCGCCACTCCTCGCACCGTCGCGCCAGGATCATTTGCTGCGGCAAGGCCCCACGCCGCTTGCCGTAGCGGTGCGCGGGCGCCAAGACCAAGCTCCACCTCCAATACGGGCCCCGGTGACCACGTCCGGCTGCCGCGCCTTCACCCCTGAGCTGCGTAGCGTCGCCTGGCCGGGCAAGTTCAAGCCAGATCTGCCTCCTCGCTACGACAGCACCCGACCCCACGGAGTTCCTGCAGTTTCACGAGCTGAGCATCGAGGCAGCCACCAACGACGAGAAAGTCATGGCGAATCGGGTTTCCCATGGTCACAAGGATGGCGCCGCTTGCTCGCTCTTGAACTTGCCTCCGTGCTCGATCTCCTCGGGCGAGATGCGCAACCGCTTGCCGCCAACTTCTGTGGCACTTCGTGACCGCCCCGATCATGGGTGACCTGCGTCGCGTCAAGCAACAACCAGGAGAGACCCTCCAGAAGTACATCCAGCGCTTCAACAACGTTCGTCTCAAGATCCCCAAGGTGACGGACGAGGCCATCATCTCCGCATTCTCTGATGGCGTCCGTGACGTCGAGATGAAGGAGGAGCTCGCCATCCAGAAGAGTTGTGCATGTCTCTGGAGTTGTTCAACCTGGCGACCAAGTGCGCCAGAGTTGAGGAGGGGTGCCTCTCCCTCCTCGAGCTCCCGGTTGCGGACCCGGAGGAGAAGAAAGCCAAGGCCAAGGACATGAAGCGCAAGGGAGCAGCCGTGCTCCCGGCGGAACCGGACACCAAGCGCGACAGAGACCAGCCCGAGTCATCCAAGAGCAGCCGACCGTTCTGCGCCTTCCATAACCTGCATACCCACAACATCGGCCGATCGCCAAGAGCTCGAGCTATTCGAGAAGGACGCTTGGCCGACGCCCGAGCACAGCCGACGGGCTACTACGAGGAGGAGGACGTGGTGGTGGATGCTGGGATGACTGTGGCCCGCGCCAAGAGTGGCGCGACCGGCCTCGTGAGGACCGCTGGCAGGATCAGCCTCGCGAGGGTGCCTAGAGGGACCAGCCTCATGAGGATCGTCCTCAGGGAAACACCGGTCTTCCCCCACTACCGCCACCGCCAAGAAGGAATGACGACCACCATCAAGACGAGGGGGATGGGGGCTTCCAGGAGCCGCGTGCTATCGCCTCCATCTTGGGCGGAGCTCAGGCCCACCGCAGCGTATCTTCAAACAGTTTGCTCGTGAAGTGAATGCAATCCTCCCCAAGCTCGAGGCCACACGCCCGCTCAGGTGGTCCAAGTGCGCCATCACCTTCAGTTCGGCAGATCAACTCAAGTGCGCGGCTACCGCAGGCGCCCTCCCGATGCTTTGCTCCCCGGTCATCAGCAACGTGCAAGTTACCAAGACCCTCATCGACGGCGGCGCAGGACTCAACGTCCTGTCCGTCGACACGTTCGGCTATCGCAGGCGCCCTCCCGATGCTTTGCTCCCCGGTCATCAGCAACGTGCAAGTCACCAAGACCCTCATCGACGGCGGCGCAGGACTCAACGTCCTGTCCGTCGACACGTTCGACAACCTCCAAGTGCCATATGACCAGCTTCAGCCTACCAAGCCTTTCTCAGGAGTGACCGATGGCTCCACAACCCCGATCGGGCAGGTCCGCCTCCCTGTCACCTTTGGAGAGCGCAACAACTACCGCACCGAACTCATCGACTTCGACGTCGCGCACATCCGTCTGTCGTACAATGCCATCCTCGGGTATCCTGCCCTGGCCAAGTTCATGGTGGTGACCCATCACGGCTACAATGTCCTCAAGATGCCGGGAAGCGGTGGAATCATCGCAGTCCCATGCGAAGAAAGAGATGCGGTGTGCTCCCTCGAGCGTGCCTTCCAAGCTGCAGCAATCGACGACCTCGGCAGCAAGGGTGAGCACCCTCCTGAGGTCACCCCCAAGAAGAAGAAGCAGCTGCACCACGCAGGGCCTCAGGCAAGCGGCGCCTCGTCAGGATCGGCGCCCGCACCTGGGGCGCCTCCCTCCATCACATAGGAAAGCGTGCCCGGCGCCCCTCTCGGGCAGGGCTTGGGGGCTCTTTTCTGGAGGGCCTTAGACTTTGCCAACATCACGAGGGAGGTGCTTGGGCACCACTTGGAGGTGTGCTTCATGGCACGTTTCCCTCAGGAGGACACAGGGCAAGGAGTGCCCACCGTTCAGGAGTTCATCACCAAGACCACTGATAAGTGCATTTCATATATATAATTTGACACTCAAATTTAGCATCTATCGTGATATATCCATCCATTCTTGCTATGAATTGCGATATGTATTTGAATGAAAAGCATATAAAAGATCATTTATTCGTTACTTGTTTCTTTTGCAGAAAAGTGCGATAAGGCACTAATAATCGTCAAGATTTAGTCTATGAGGCTATCGAGAAGAGTGAAGAAGAGAAGAGAAGGAAGAAGAGACTTGTGAGATGAAAAGCAGTAACCAGGGGGCTAGCTGAAGAAGAGAAGGGATCATCTTGTGCTAAAAGTATAGAAGGAGAAGGGCCAAATCAGAAAAGTGGCAGATCAGAGAGGGGAACAAAATCCCTTCGGGCCTGGCACATCTCATCTCTCTCCCTCTCCCCTTCTTCTCCACCACCGGCCGCCGCCACGGCCAGGCCCGCGTGGTGGTGCGCCTTCGCCACCCATCCACCCATCCACCCAGCACCACCATCACCTCCATCCACCTGCGCCTCCCAGCCATCCATCCACTCATCTCCACCAGCGCCACCATCTCCACCAGCGCCACCATCTCCACCAGCGCCACCATCTCCACCACAGCGCCATCACTCCACCGCCGCACCTCGCGCGCCCGACCAGACGGGTGTCTGGGTACCCGCGCGACCCTGCCTTCTGCCGCTGCTCCTCTTCCCCATCCCTACTGCTGCTTCTTCTCCTCTTGTCCCGTTGCTCCTCCTCTCAAAGTCCTCTCGCTGTTGATCTTCTCTCAACCCCAACTTGCTGCTTCTCCTCCCCTCGCCCCTTCTGTTGCTCCTTCTTCATGTGCTACAACCTGCTGTCCCATCTCTCCTTGCGCCCCTGCTGCTTCTTCTTCCCCAAACCTTGCTGCTGCTTCTCTCTTCTTCCCAAAACTGCTGCTGCTTCTCTCTGAACCAAACTGCTGCTACACCTTCTCCCTAATTCCCCTCTTCTCCTAACCTTGTTGCTGTACTTTTCTGAACCCCTACTACTGCTGTTTCCCTCATTATCTTTCTCTGAATTTTCTGTAAGCTGAGATGTGTAATGCTTTGTAATGTTCAGATTTGAATAGTGCTTGACACTTGTTCAGTTTCAGACTTGTCCTTGATTAATAGTACTTGTGTTGTTCATCTCAGAGTACTAGAATTATGTCTTGTAACCTCCCCCTGTTTGCATATGTGTGATGTGTGTTCTGTAGTGTTTTTGTTAACTTTGTTCATGTGAAAACATATACGTTTGTGTTGTGATATATTTTTGTCCCTATCATATTAGCTTGTTTCTTTCCTTCTGTCATTGTAGTTATATATGTGTGAGTGTTTGTGCTGTGAGAGTTGTACTGTTACATTGTGACTCTCATTTAGAATGTATGAGTACTAGCTATATATGTCATATATATTCTGTTCATGTATGATAGTTATATGTGTTCTTGTCTAGCAGGTTTCCCTAATATTGATTCTCGTTTGTGTTAGTGTTTTAGTTTCTCAAGAATTACAAAAATACCAAAAAGAAAGTTAGTAAAATCTGAATCTACCTTTGCTTATCCGCATTTTCATTGGCGACAATCGTGATAGTTTAGGTTTATTTTCTGTTCCCTTCATCTGAATTGTATTACCTAGCTTTAGCCGAATATAGTTGCCGTCGCCTAGTCCCTGAGGAGAACACGACACTCGTAGTTTGGGGCGTAAAAACCCCGCTATATTACAATTGATCATTTTGGCGCCGTTGCCGGGGACTAGCGTCGAGCGACCGTGTTAGGCTATAGACTAGGTTTTGCTTCTGTTTCTATCTAGTGCCATATATTTGTGATATATCTCTTACCCCTAACCACTGTTCTAGTTATCTTCTCTTTCTTTTGTTGTTCATTTTGTAGGTTGAATTGTCTTCTTGGAAATGGCATTCTACTCAGATCATCATGCTTATGCGAGCAACACTACAAACAGCACGGAAAGTATTCAAGAACTGATAAGTAAGATTTCCCATCGATTAGATGATTTAGCTCGGCAGCGAGAAGTAGTTTTTGAGGACAGGCCTAGCTCTTATGATCCTTATTCTAGAGGTCATCCTTATGTTGCTCCTACATGCCACATTTGTGGATTTCAGGGCCATTCACCTGCTAAATGTCAGCGTGGTTACTCTCACCCGCCCGATTGTTATGGCATGTGCTTCGCCCCACAGCCTAGCTCATACCAAAACAATTACTCATATGGGTGGCCTGAAAACCAGAATATGTCATATAGGAACAACAGCCCTGAGATCTCATCGTTTGCCTCTAGTTACCCATTGCAGGGAATTTGGTACAATGAGGAGAGCCACAACCATGCACCACAACAGTTTTATTCACCTCCTACTCATATACCGCAGCACCAGGAGATGTGTCCAATGGAGTTAAATGGTCCTCCATTTGGTCAACCAACAACTCCAGCACCTGTTGTGCAATCTCATGTGCAAGTGCCCACACAAGATGAGTTCGATGACATAGACAAGCTCACACTTTTGAGTCTCGAGTTTACTTGGAGTGCCGAGGATGATCCTATTAGGAAGGTGATACTTGAGGAAATGAAGAAGATTAAGAGTGGAAAGGAGCTAGTGGAAGAAGTAAGGAAGATTGAGAAGAACATCAACGCTGGCAGTACTATCTCTTCCCTCCTTGAGTTGAGTGTTGTTGGGATATCCCTTGAGGTGTGTGAGGTTCCAACACCTTCACATTCAGCTGAGCAAGATAGCGAGAGTCCAGAGGAAGATATACTTCAGATCCAAGAAGAAATTCTCGAAGCCAAGGCACAAGATGATCCAGAGCTCGAATACCCAAATGAACAAGTTGAAGATCCAATGTCTACCACTCCCAAAGAAGTAGAAGAAGCTGTTGTAGTTGAAGATGAAGAACCAGAATTTCGTTTGCCTATTGTCATACAAGAGCGTGATGTAGCAGGTTTATCTAATCCTCTTGATGACATGCGTCCATATGAATTGTTTGCTACTACCTTGCATTACATGATACCATCACTTAAGATTGATTTGAAAACTCATTTGCTTGGATATGATGATACATACACTATTGGTGGTATCGCTCTCATTTATGATTATGACACTTATTCTCCTCATGCTAGTCCTTTGCTTAATGAAACATATCATTCCAATGCTAATCTTGAGCTTAATGATAAATATCATCCTCATGTTAGTGTTGACCTTGCTGATTTCTACCATCCTAAACATGTGCTTTATAGCTATGCTTATGTAATTGGATACTCGATTGATGACTTGGAGGGTATTATCCCTACCGCTTGCATTGTCTCTTTTGTGGAGTGTTCTTTCAGGTTTTTGCTACTGCACCGTTTACTACATGCTGACCAGGTTCGAGGTGACATTCCTTGGGACCCTGTTGGACTCAGAGCATGGGGATGAGGAGAAGCAAGGGGGCACACACGAAGAAGAGTGAAGCTGGATCATCCATGAGGAAGCAAAGGAGAAGAGCTGTAGCTTAGAGAGTGATCAAGCGAGTACTACTTCATAGTGCCCGGTGAGCTGTTTCATGGCCCATTCCGAGTACATCATCAATTGAAACATGCTGAAATCAATTGCTATTTGGGTTGCTTGTGCCATTTCTTAAATGTTGTCCCACAGATTTTCACCTTTGACATATGGTGCTTGATGAGAATATCCGAACTGATTGTTGAATGCCTTGTAAACTAGTGATCTACATCCTGTTTGCTTTGCTGAAAGTAGTGAAAGCTATTAGTTTTGAGTGCTCAAATCCCTAGTGCACTAGTAAACTTAATCGTTTTCTGCTTTTACCTTGATACACCTAGATCATTAAGTGTCCGATGCTGAGTTTGTGCCTATTGTGTTCCCATTCAGAGCAATCACTTACCACTATGGATTAGTATGCTATGTTCCCTGGATCGGTAGTATGTGAACCAGACATGGATGAGTGATGATTCTTGTTTTTGTTAATTTGGAAAGTAAAAAAGTATATCTTATAATGAATAAGTCTGGTCTACCTATAGTAGCATGTCATGTTCCCTGGATCGGTGGCATGTGAAATCTGGTAGCTTGGACAGTAATAAAAAAATGTAATTGTCGAACCAGGTGTATACCATGTTCTCGGGATCGGTGGTATGTTCCTTTGGGGAGACAAACTAAAAAAACTAATAATTGGTCGAGCCAGGTGTATACCATGTTCTCGGGATCGGTGGTATGTTCCTTTGGTGAGATCGATAAAATATTATCATTGCTTTACTTCTGTAAATAAGTGATTTGATCACAAGTTTATGTTCTTTTTTTGTGCTCGGGATCATGCTCTCTTTAGGAACCTTTGGCACAATCATCATTTGAACTTGTTGATCCACTTTTATCATTGTAAAAGTTTAAAATGATTGAGTCTACTAGTATCCTATTGCTTTGTAGCACTCTTGACCATTGATTTGCACTAGCTAAGTCCAAAGCATGCATTGTTTAGAGATCTACTTCACTTGGCGTTCTCTAGTCAGGTCACTATTCACTATCTTGCTCTTGTCATATGCCTTTACTTGAGGACAAGTAAAGATTTAAGTGTGGGGGAACTTGATAAGTGCATTTCATATATATAATTTGGCACTCAAATTTAGCATCTATCGTGATATATCCATCCATTCTTGCTATGAATTGTGATATATTTGAATGAAAATCATATAAAAGATCATTTACTCGTTACTTGTTTCTTTTGCAGAAAACTGCGATGAGGCACTAATAATCGTCAAGATTTAGTCTATGAGGCTATCGAGAAGAGTGAGGAAGAGAAGAGAAGGAAGAAGAGACTTGTGAGATGAAAAGCAGTAACCAGGGGGCTAGCTGAAGAAGAGAAGGGATCATCTTGTGCTAAAAGTATAGAAGGAGAAGGGCCAAATCATTAAAGTGGCAGATCAGAGAGGGGAACAAAATCCCTTCGGGCCTGGCACATCTCATCTCTTTCCCTCTCCCCTTCTTCTCCACCACCGGCCGCCGCCACGGCCAGGCCGGCGTGGTGGTGCGCCTTCGCCACCCATCCACCCAGCACCACCATCACCTCCATCCACCTGCGCCTCCCAGCCATCCATCCACTCATCTCCGCCAGCGCCACCATCTCCACCAGCGCCACCATCTCCACCACAGCGCCATCACTCCACCGCCGCACCTCGCGCGCCCGACCAGACGGGTGTCTGGGTACCCGCGCGACCCTGCCTTCTGCCGCTGCTCCTCTTCCCCATCCCTACTGCTGCTGCTTCTCCCCTTGTCCCGTTGCTCCTCCTCTCAAAGTCCTCTCGCTGTTGATCTTCTCTCAACCCCAACTTGCTGCTTCTCCTCCCCTCGCCCCTTCTGTTGCTCCTTCTTCATGTGCTACAACCTGCTGTCCCATCTCTCCTTGCGCCCCTGCTGCTTCTTCTTCCCCAAACCTTGCTGCTGCTTCTCTCTTCTTCCCAAAACTGCTGCTGCTTCTCTCTGAACCAAACTGCTGCTACACCTTCTCCCTAATTCCCTCTTCTCCTAACCTTGTTGCTGTACTTTTCTGAACCCCTACTACTGCTGTTTCCTCATTATCTTTCTCTGAATTTTCTGTAAGCTGAGATGTGTAATGCTTTGTAATGTTCAGATTTGAGTAGTGCTTGACACTTGTTCAGTTTCAGACTTGTCCTTGATTAATAGTACTTGTGTTGTTCATCTCAGAGTACTAGAATTATGTCTTGTAACCTCCCCCTGTTTGCATATGTGTGATGTGTGTTCTGTAGTGTTTTTGTTAACTTTGTTCATGTAAAACATATACGTTTGTGTTGTGATATATTTTTGTCCCTATCATATTAGCTTGTTTCTTTCCTTCTGTCATTGTAGTTATATATGTGTGAGTGTTTGTGTTGTGAGAGTTGTACTGTTACATTGTGACTCATTTAGAATGTATGAGTACTAGCTATATATGTCATATATATTCTGTTCATGTATGATAGTTATATGTGTTCTTGTCTAGCAGGTTTCCCTAATATTGATTCTCGTTTGTGTTAGTGTTTTAGTTTCTCAAGAATTACAAAAATACCAAAAAGAAAGTTAGTAAAATCTGAATCTACCTTTGCTTATCCGCATTTTCATTGGCGACAATCTTGATAGTTTAGGTTTATTTTCTGTTCCCTTCATCTGAATTGTATTACCTAGCTTTAGCCGAATATAGTTGCCATCGCCTAGTCCCTGAGGAGAACACGACACTCGTAGGATGCTGGGACACACGTCTGCATCGACGTCCCAGGGCTCAACAGAGCCGCCTCTCAGGAGCTCTTCTGGCCTTCACTCATGGGACGCTGCGAGGGCCCACCTCACAGCTACGTTCGCATGCCTTTTGGCCTGCCGAGCATGGCGACCGCCTATCGGCGCAACCTGCGGAGCATCCTGGCGGCTCAAGAGGCCAGGCACCACGCTGTGCTGACGGGGCTAGAGACGGTCCTCAAGGAACCACCTGAACCCCCAGAGCCTCCCGAGGCTCAGGGCCCCGGTGGCTCGTGAGGAGCAATCCCTTCGCCGCATACCTTCAGCTGCCCCAACTCTCCTTCATCAACAGAACAAGGTGACATCTTCCAAGTTTATTTAGCTGGGAGCGCCCCTCGGGCTGCATCATTTCCATGCCGCGTGGGTCCATCCCTTTGGCATGTATCCCTTTTATGTCTTTAGCTTACCTTGTTGGGGGCGCCCCTCAGGCTGCATCATCCCCAAGCCGCTCGGGCCTGACCCAGTGGCATGTATCTCCCTTGCATTTACTTAAGCTTGCTGCTCCCCATGCTTAATCTACCTATGACTATCACCTGTTTGACTCTCACCTCCCACGGGGGCCACTCACGCTGGCACGACGCTTGTGCACGGGTCCGTCCCTGCATCGTCGACAAATCTGAGCGGTCGAGCTCTGGCTCGCGGCACGCCCCGCGCACGTCACCTCACCAGGCCCTCAGTGCCTTCATCTCCTAGCAAAGCAACCAGCGGCGGACTGGCAACCATAATGGCAAAATCGACTCCAGACCGCCAAGACAAGTCTCGCGCTCAGATCGGCTAATAGTTGGAGCCTAGGAGTCACACTCGCCGCAGCCCTGTTGCGGCAACGTCGCCTCCCTTTCTTACCTTACCACGGCTGCTTGAGCGCTAATGGGGACCTCCTGAGCATCTCGCCTCAGTGGCTCTTACTGGACCTCGGGCCGCTCATCTCCTGGCCTTGACCACGGAACGCGACCTGGCATACCAGCGATGGCTGCAGCTTGCCTGGGGACCGGGACCTGTCAGCGCAGAGCAACGAGCCGTCGAGAGGTTGGAAAGGGGAGACCGAGCCTAAACAGGACATGCATTCGCAATTCTTCATAACAAGGATAGTATCAACAAAAGACATTACACGCCCTTTACACACCCCCACCGGGTACTTCCTGATTCCTCGCAGGGAACAGAAGATGAGAACTTAGGGGAATCCTATCTACACCCCCCGCGGCCGACGACGTCATCAATAGTGGGCCGCGGAAGCAGCGCCAACCCCATCCAGATCAGCTGACGAAGCGGCCGGACGCCAAGCCTCGCCCCGCACGACGAGAGCTCGGGGGTACGTAGCTGTCGTCGCTCGTCTCTGGAGTCTCATAGAGCTCAGGAGAACTGCTGGACTCCCAAGGGTCGCTGTTGCTGGAGGAACCGCGAGCTGAGCGCGCATCGACCTGGCGCTCTCCTCCGGGGCAGCACTCCAGGCGGCGGCCCTCCGCATCGAAGACCTTGAAGAACAGCATGGAGGCGCCGTCATAATCGAAGTGGATCGCGAGGACGCCCTTAGCACGGCAGACCCGTGCGACCTCACCCCAGCCGCGGGTCATGAAGATCTTGCCGGGGGAAACCGCTTCAACCTCTGCTCTGGTCGTCGGGGCGTCGCAGTCAGCATGTTGCAACTAGAGCTCGAGGGGTCCCCTCGGCAGCATCATGTCAGAAAAGAACCGTGGGAAGCGGATGCAAGAGCTCGGGGGCATCGCCCCCACAGCACGAGCTCGCCTGAGGAGTCCGCCGCGTGGACTCCAGTAGCGGTGATGCGCGTTACCGTGACACGTCGACCTTGGCCACGGCGGGCGCGCCGGCGCTCGTCGCTCTGTCCTCCTGAGCCCCCGGCTTGGGCGTACAGAGGTATCGGATACCCAGGAGGAGGCCGCTCGCACCAAGGCCTCGTCACCACCTGCATCGCCGCTGCATCGCGGCGGTGAACTGGCCTCTTCTTCGGTGGGAGGAGCGCCAGTCCGTCGAGGGGAGTATTTCCCTTCTCCGCAGCAGAAAACCTACGGATGGGCACCATTGCTACTAGCAGAGGATCAAGGAGGAAGAAGCAAGCGGGCTGGGAAGAGATGGGCGATGGAGGCTCTGCCCCCTCCCCATTTATAGCAAGAAAAGGCCAACCAGCGCCTCCCACGATCGCAGGTAATGATGGTTTTCCCTTGCATGTCGCAGGGACTTGTCAAGTCGGGCAGTTGCCGAGGCAGCGTGGGGAAGCGGAGATGCCCACGTCCAATCAACTGCCACGCGTCGACCAAGGCCAAGAGCTTTGGGGCTCAAGGGCGCTCAAGGCTTGACCTTTGGCCGCCTCAAAGCCAAGGCCGAGCGCGCCTTTGGGCCTGGGGCTACTGTCGGCGTTCTAGGAACGGGGTCCCAGACTTGCTGTCTGCGGCCCACGGGCGTGGGTTTCGCTAGCAGGCTCAGACGGCCCACCTTCACCAACAAGTCATTCAAGACCCTCGCGAGGGGCCAAGCCTCGCGAGGCGGACGACGCAAGTGAAGGAAATATGCCCTAGAGGCAATAATAAAGTTATTATTTATTTCCTTATATCATGATAAATGTTTATTATTCATGCTAGAATTATATTAACCGGAAACATAATACATGTGTGAATACATAGACAAAACATAGTGTCACTAGTATGCCTCTACTTGACTAGCTCGTTTATCAAAGATGGTTATGTTTCCTAACCATGGACAAAAGAGTTGTCATTTGATTAACGGGTCACATCATTAGGAGAATGATGTGATTAACTTGACCCATTCCGTTAGCTTAGCATTTGATCGTTTAGTATGTTGCTATTGCTTTCTTCATGACTTATACATGTTCACGTAACTATGAGATTATGCAAACCCTGCCATCGGAGGAACACTTTGGTGCTACCAAACGTCACAACGTAATTGGATGATTATAAAGGAGTACTACAGGTGTCTCCAAAGGTACATGTTGGGTTGGCGATTTCGAGATTAGGTTTTGTCACTCCGATTATCGGAGAGGTATCTGGGCCCTCTCGGTAATGCACATCACTATAAGCCTTGCAAGCAATGTAACTAATGAGTCGATTCTGAGAATGATGCATTACGTAACGAGTAAAGAGACTTGCCGGTAACGAGATTGAACTAGGTATTGGATACCGACGATCGAATCTCGGCAAGTAACATACCGATGACAAAGGGAACAACGATGTTGTTATGCGGTTTGACCGATAAAGATCTTCGTAGAATATGTAGGAGCCAATATGGGCATCCAGGCTCCGCTATTGGTTATTGACCGAGAATAGTTCTAGGTCATGTCTACATAGTTCTCGAACCCGTAGGGTCCGCACGCTTAAGGTTTCATGATGCTTATATTATGAGTTTATGAGTTTTGATGTACCGAAGGAGTTCGGAGTCCCAGATGAGATCGGGGACATGGCGAGGAGTCTCGAAATGGTCGAGACGTAAAGATCGATATATTGGACGACTATATTCGGAGTTCGGAAAGGTTCCAAGTGATTCGGGTATTTTTCGGAGTACCGGAGAGTTACGGGAATTCGCCGGGGAGTATATGGGCCTTATTGGGCCATACGGGAATAGACGAGATAGGCTAAAGGAAGGAGGCCTGCGCCCCCTCTGGTCCGATTGGACAAGGGCGCAGCCCCTTTCCTTCTTCCTCTCCCCTCTTCCCTTCTCCTACTCCAACAAGGGAGGTGGAATCCTACTAGGACTAGGGAGTCCTAGTAGGACTCCACACTTGGCACGCCCCCTCCTAGGGCCTGCCTCCTCCCCCCTTGCTCCTTTATATACGGGGGCAGGGGGCACCCCATGACACACAAGTTGATCTACGGATCGTTCCTTAGCCGTGTGCGGTGCCCCCTCCACCATATTCCACCTCGGTCATATCGTCGCGGAGTTTAGGTGAAGCCCTGCGTCGGTAGAGCATCATCATCGTCACCACGCCGTCAGGCCGACGAACTCATCCCGACGCTTTGCTGGATCGGAGTCCGGGGATCGTCATCGAGCTGAACGTGTGTTGAACTCGGAGGTGCCGTACGTTCGGTACTTGGATCGGTCGGATCGTGAAGACGTACGACTACATCAACCGCGTTGTCATAACGCTTCCGCTTACGGTCTACGAGGGTACGTGGACAATACTCTCCCCTCTCGTTGCTATGCCATCACCATGATCTTGCGTGTGCGTAGGAAATTTTTGAAATTACTACGTTCCCCAACAGTGGCATCCGAGCCAGGTTTTACGCGTAGATGGCATATGCACGAGTAGAACACAAGTAAGTTGTGGGCGATACAAGTCATACTGCTTACCAGCATGTCATACTTTGGTTCGGCGGTATTGTGAGATGAAGCGGCCCGGACCGACATTACGCGTACGCTTACGCGAGACTGGTTTCACCGCTGCGAGCACTCGTTGCTTAAAGGTGATTGGCGGTGTCTGTCTCTCTCACTCTAGTTGAACCGAGTGTGGCTACGCCCGGTCCTTGCGAAGGTTAAAACAGCACCAACTTGACAAACTATCGTTGTGGTTTTGATGCGTAGGTAAGAACGGTTCTTGCTCAGCCCGTAGCAGCCACGTAAAAATTTGCAACAAACAAAGTAGAGGACGTCTAACTTGTTTTTGCAGGGCATGTTGTGATGTGATATGGTCAAGACGTGATGCTATATTTTATTGTATGAGATGATCATGTTTTGTAACCGAGTTATCGGCAACTGGCAGGAGCCATATGGTTGTCGCTTTATTGTATGAAATGCAAACGCCATGTAATTGCTTTACTTTATCACTAAGCGGTAGCGATAGTCGTAGAAGAAATAGTTGGCGAGACGACAACGATGCTACGATGGAGATCAAGGTGTCGCTACCGGTGACGATGGTGATCACGACGGTGCTTGGAGATGGAGATCACAAGCACAAGATGATGATGGCCATATCATATCACTTATATTGATTGCATGTGATGTTTATCCTTTATGCATCTTATCTTGCTTTGATTGACGGTAGCATTATAAGATGATCTCTCACTAAATATCAAGAAGTGTTTTCCCGAGTATGCACCGCTATGAAAGTTCTTCGTCTTTGAGACACCACGTGATGATCGGGTGTGATAGGCTCTACGTTCAAATACAACGGGTGCAAAACAGTTGCACACGCGGAATACTCAGGTCAAACTTGACGAGCCTAGCATATACAGATATGGCCTCGGAACATGGAGACCGAAAGGTCGAACATGAATCATATAGTGATCAACATAGTGATGTTCACCATTGAAACTACTCCATCTCACGTGATGATCGGACATGGTTTAGTTGATTTGGATCACGTAATCACTTAAATGACTAGAGAGATGTCTATCTAAGTGGGAGTTCTTAAGTAATATGATTAATTGAAATTTAATTTATCATGAACTTAGTCCTGGTAGTATTTTGCAAATTATGTTGTAGATCAATAGCTCGCGTTGTTGCTTCCCTATGTTTTTGCTTCCCTATGTTTTTATATGTGTTCCTAGAGAAAATTGTATTGAAAAATGTTAGTAGCAATGATGCGGATTGGATCCGTGATCTGAGGTTTATCCTTATTGCTGCACAGAAGAATTATGTCCTTAATGCACCGCTAGGTGACAGACCTATTGCAGGAGCAAATGCAGACGTTATGAACGTTTGGCTAGCTCAATATGATGACTACTTGATAGTTTAGTGCACCATACTTAACGGCTTAGAATCGGGACTTCAAAGACGTTTTTGAACGTCATGGACCATATGAGATGTTCCAGGAGTTGAAGTTAATATTTCAAGCAAATACCGAGTTGAGAGATATGAAGTCTCCAACAAGTTCTATAGCTAAAAGATGGAGGAGAATCGCTCAACTAGTGAGCATGTGCTCAGATTATGCAGGTACTTCAATCGCTTGAATCAAGTGGGAGTTAATCTTCCAGATAAGATAGTGATTGATGAATTCTCTAGTCACCATCGCCAAGTTAGTAGAACTTCGTGATGAACTATAATATGCAAGGGATGACAAAAGTAATTCCCAAGCTCTTCGTGATGCTTTGAAATCGACGAAGGTAGAAATCAAGAAAAGAGCATCAAGTGTTGATGATTGACAAGACCACTAGTTTCAAGAAAAGGGCAAAGGGAAAGAAAGGGAACTTCAAGTAGAATGACAAGCAAGTTGTCGCTCCATAAAGAAGCCCAAAGCTGGACCAAAGCCTGAAAAGGTGCTTCTACCGCAAAGGAAATGATCCTTTGGAAGCGAAATAACCTGAATATTTGGTAGATAAGAAGGGTGGCAAAGTGAACAAGGGTATATTTGATATGCTGGTGTTTGATGTGTGCCTTACTAGTGTTTATAGTAGCCCTGAGTATTTGATACTTGTTCGGTTGCTAAGATTAGTAACTTGAAACAGGAGTTACATAATAAACAGAGACTAGTTGAGGGGAAGTGACAATGAGTGTTGGAAATTGTTCCAAGATTGATATGATCATCATCACACACTCCCTATATTTTCGAGATTAGTGTTAAAAGCCAAATAAATGTTATTTAGCGTTTATGTTGAGCATGAATATGATTTGATCATGTTTATTGCAAAACGGTTATTCATTTAAAGTTAAAGAATAATTGTTATTCTGTTTACATGAATAAAACCTTCGATGGTTATACACCCAATGAAAATAGTTTGTTGGATCTTGATCGTAGTGATACACATATTCATAATATTGATGCCAAAAGATGCAAAGTTAATAATGATAGTGCAACTTATTTGTGGCACTGCCATTTGGGTCATACCGGTGTAAAACGCATGAAGAAACTCCATAAAAGATGGATTTTTGGAATCACTTGATTATGAATCATTTGATGCTTGCGAACCGTGCCTTTTGGGCAAGATGACTAAAACTCCGTTCCCCGAAGCAATGGAACGAGCTACTGACTTATTGGAAATAATACATACCGATGTATGCGATCCAATGAGTGTTAAGGCTCGCGGCGTGTATCGTTATTTTCTGACCTTCACAGATGATTTGAGCAGATATGGGTATATCTACTTGATGAAACATAAGTCTGAAACATTTGAAAAGTTCAAAGAATTTCAGAGTGAAGTGGAAAATCATCGTAACAAGAAAAGTAAAGTTTCTACGATCTGATTGTGGAGATGAATTTTTGGGTTACGAATTTGGTCTTCATTTGAAACAATGTGAAATAGTTTCGCAACTCACGCTACTTGGAACACCACAATGTAATGGTGTGTCCGAACGTCGTAATCGTACTTTACTAGATATGGTGCGATCTATGATGTATCTTATCGGTTTACCACTATCGTTTTGGGGTTATGCATTAGAAACAGCTGCATTCACGTTTAATAGGGCACCATCTAAATCCGTTGAGACGACACCATATGAACTATGGTTTAAACAGTAAACCTAAGCTGTCGTTTCTTAAAGTTTGGAGTTGTGATGCTTATGTGAAAAAGTTTTCACTTGATAAGCTCGAACCCAAATCGGAGAAGTGCGTCTTCATAGAATACCCAAAGGTAACTATTGGGTATACCTTCTATCACAGATCCGAAGGCAAGTTATTCGTTGCTAAGATGGATCCTTTCTAGAGAAGAAGTTTCTCGAAAGAAGTGAGTGGGAGGAAAGTAGAACTTGATGAGGTAATTGTACCTTCTCCCTTGTTGGAAAGTAATTCATCACGTAAATCAGTTCGATGATTCCTACACCAATTAGTAAGGAAGTTAATGATGATGATCATGAAACTTCAGATCAAGTTGCTACCAAACCTCGTAGGGTCTTCTAGAGTAAGATCCGCACTGTGAGTGGTACGGTAATCATGTTCAGGAAGTCATGTTACTAGACCATGATGAACCTACGAACTATGAGGAAGCGATGATGAGCCCAGATTCCGTGAAATGGCTTGAGGCCATGAAATCTGAGATGGGATCCATGTATGAGAACAAAGTGTGGACTTTGATGGAGTTGCCCGATGATTGGCAAGCCATATTATATAAATGGATCTTCAAGAGGAAGACAGATGCTGATAGTAGTATTACTATCTACAAAGCTCGACTTGTCGCAAAAAAGGTTTTCGACAAGTTCAAGGTGTTGACTACAATGAGATTTTCTCAACTGTAGCGATGCTTAAGTCTGTCCGAATCATGTTAGCAATTGCCACATTTTATGAAATCTGGCAAATGGATGTCAAAACTACATTCTTTAATGGATTTATTAAAGAAGAGTTGTATATGATGCAACTAGAAGGTTTTGTCAATCCTAAAGGAGCTAACAAAATGTGCAAGCTTCAATGATCCATCTATGGACTGGTGCAAGCATCTCGGAGTTGGAATAAACGCTTTGATAGTGTGATCAAAGCATATGGTTTTATCTGACTTTTGGAGAAGCCTGTATTTACAAGAAAGTGAGTGGGAGCACTCTGACATTTACGATAAGTATATGTGAATGACATATTGTTGATCAGAAATGATGTAGAATTTTTCTGGAAAGCATAAAGGAGTATTTGAAAGGAGTTCTTTAAAAGAAAGACCTCAGTGAAGCTGCTTACATATTGAGCATCAAGATCTATAGAGATAGATCAATACACTTGATAAGTTTTTCAATGAGTACATACCTTGACAAGATTTTGAAGTAGTTCAAAATGGAACAGTCAAAGAAAAGGTTTCTTGCCTGTGTTACAAGGTGTGAAATTGAGTAAGACTCAAAGCCCGACCATGGCAGAAAATAGAAAGAAGAATGAAAAGTCATTCTCTATGCCTCAGTCATAGGTTCTATAAAGTATGCTATGCTATGTACCAGACCTATTGTATACCTTACTCTGAGTTTGGCAAAAGAATACAATTTTGATCTAATAGTAGATCACTGGACAGCGGTCAAGAATATCCTTAGTGAGGACTAAGGAAATATTTCTCGATTATGGAGGTGATAAAAGATCCCGTCAGAAAGAGTTACATCGATGCAAGCTTTTTACACCGATCCAGATGACTCTAAGTCTCAATCTGGATACATATTGAAAGTGGGAGCAATTAGCTAGAGTAGCTCTGCGAGAACATTGTAGACATAGAATATTTGCAAAATACATACGGCTCTGGTGACGGACCCATTGACTAAGCTTCTCTCACGAGCAAAACATGATCACACCTTAGTACTCTTTGGGTGTTAATCACATTGCAATGTGAACTAGATTATTGACTCTAGTAAACCTTTTGGGTGTTGGTCACATGACGATGTGAACTATGGGTGTTAATCATATACAGATATGAATATTGGTGTTAAATCACATGGCGATGTGAACTAGATTATTGACTCTAGTGCAAGTGGGAGACTGAAGGAAATATGCCCTAGAGGCAATAATAAAGTTATTATTTATTTCCTTATATCATGATAAATGTTTATTAATCATGCTAGAATTGTATTAACCGGAAACATAATACATGTGTGAATACATAGACAAAATATAGTGTCACTAGTATGCCTCTACTTGACTAGCTCGTTTATCAAAGATGGTTATGTTTCCTAACCATGGACAAAAGAGTTGTCATTTGATTAACGAGGTCACATCATTAGGAGAATGATGTGATTAACTTGACCCATTCCGTTAGCTTAGCATTTGATCGTTTAGTATGTTGCTATTGCTTTCTTCATGACTTATACATGTTCTGTACTATGAGATTATGCAACTCCTGCCATCGGAGGAACACTTTGGGTGCTACCAAACGTCACAACATAACTGGGTGATTATAAAGGAGTACTACAGGTGTCTCCAAAGGTACATGTTGGGTTGGCGAATTTCGAGATTAGGTTTTGTCACTCCGATTATCGGAGAGGTATCTCTGGGCCCTCTCGGTAATGCACATCACTATAAGCCTTGCAAGCAATGTAACTAATGAGTTAGTTATGGAATGATGCATTACGTAACGAGTAAAGAGACTTGCGATAACGAGATTGAACTAGGTATTGGATACCGACGATCGAATCTCGGCAAGTAACATACCGATGACAAAGGGAACAACGTATGTTGTTATGCGGTTTGACCGATAAAGATCTTCGTAGAATATGTAGGAGCCAATATGGGCATCCAGGCTCCGCTATTGGTTATTGACCGAGAATAGTTCTAGGTCATGTCTACATAGTTCTCGAACCCGTAGGGTCCGCAGGCTTAAGGTTTCGATGACAGTTATATTATGAGTTTATGAGTTTTGATGTACGGAAGGAGTTTGGAGTCCCGGATGAGATCGGGGACATGACGAGGAGTCTCGAAATGGTCGAGACGTAAAGATCGATATATTGGACGACTATATTCGGAGTTCGGAAAGGTTCCAAGTGATTCGGGTATTTTTCGGAGTACCGGAGAGTTACGGGAATTCGCCGGGGAGTATATGGGCCTTATTGGGCCATACGGGAATAGAGGAGATAGGCTAAAAGGAAGGAGGCCTGCGCCCCCCCTCTGGTCCGAATTGGACAAGGGGCGCAGCCCCCCTTTCCTTCTTCCTCTCCCCCTCTTTCCCCTTCTCCTACTCCAACAAGGGAGGTGGAATCCTACTAGGACTAGGGAGTCCTAGTAGGACTCCACACTTGGTGCGCCCCTCCCGGGCCGGCATCCTCCCCTTGCTCCTTTATATCTGAGGCGGGGGGCACCCCATGACACACAAGTTGATCTACGGGTCGTTCCTTAGCCGTGTGCGGTGCCCCTCCACCATATTCCACCTCGGTCATATCGTCATGGAGTTTAGGCGAAGCCCTCGTCGGTAGAGCATCATCATCGCCACCACGCCGTCAGGCCGACGGAACTCATCCCGACACTTTGCTTTGGATCGGAGTCCGGGTTCGTCATCGAGCTGAACGTGTGCTGAACTCGGAGGTGCCGTGACGTTCGGTACTTGTATCGGTCGAATCGTGAAGACGACGACTACATCAACCGCGTTGTCATAACGCCCGCTTACGGTCTACGAGGGTACGTGGACAATACTCTCCCCTCTCGTTGCTATGCCATCACCATGATCTTGCGTGTGCGTAGGAAATTTTTGAAATTACTACGTTCCCCAACAGCAAGACCTCCTCAAGAGCGACCTTGACAGGCAGGCTCGCGAGGGGCGGAAATATCAAGGCAAGGCAAACCTCGCGAGGTTCTTGTGACGTGAGCCATGACGATCGAGACCAGGCGGGCTCCAGCGCGCGCAGCGTCCTTGTTTCCTCTTTGGTGCAAAGGAGGCAAGCGCAGGCGCGGAGTACCGAGGCGTAAGCAAAGGTTTCCATATCGGTGCAACGAGACCAAGACCAGCAGGATGGCAAGATGGAGGTCACCATGGAGCCCAAGGCGGCGTCACCACCAGAGCCTTTTGCAGGCGAAGACCGCTTTTGTCAGGAGAAGCTGTACTAGCTGTCCCCTTTCAAATTGGCCGTTGTTGGCTCCCTTCCCACTCAATATTTAGGGAGAGGACCAGGGCCTATATAAGTAGAACTAGCCAACACCGTAGGAGATAACTCATTCGGAGGCATCTCATATAAGCTTGAGTGATCCTCATCCACAGAGCGCAAGAACACCTCAACCTCAGGAGGCTGTTCTTCCCCTTGTATCGTTCATCATCATCCCAAGAGGCAATCCACCACCACCACACTGGAGTAGGGTATTACACCACAACGGTGGCCCGAACCAGTATAAATCTTGTGTCTCTTGTGTTGTGAGTTTGTTGAGTTCGTCCGTGAGATCTTAGCAAGCTAGGGCGTGGGTCAGTAGGGAAAGAACTTCGCGCGCACCCAGTGTTCGAACCTTAAGGGTTTTGACGGAACCCGTGATCCGACACTTTTCTACCATGAATTAGAATGTTTAGTCGCTGCTTGAACTTTGGAGGTGCTCTGCGTTTATGTTTTGCGGTCTTTAAATGTTTTTGTTGACATGGTTAGTTACAATGTTGGCTGAAAACCTGGGTTCTGTTTAAGCTTATTTATGCAAACAAGAGCAAAAGAGTTCGTAAAAGTTTTTCTTTCTCACTTTCAGTTTATCAACTGAATTGCTTGAGGACAAGCAAAGGTTTAAGCTTGGGGGAGTTGATATGCCTCCAACGTATCTACTTTTTCTCATGTTTTTCCTCTTGTTTTGGACTCTAATTTGCATGATTTGAATGAAACTAACCCCGGACTGACGTTGTTTTCAGCAGAACTACCATGGCATTGTTTTTGTGTAGAAATAAAAGTTCTCGGAATGGAACGAGACTTTGTGAGGATTTTTTATATCAATAATAAGAATTTCTGGAGCAAAGACCTGCCGGAGAGGGGCACCTGGGTGGGCACAACCCACCAGGGCGCGCCCCCTATCCTGGCGCGCCCAGGTGGGTTGTACCCACCTGGTGGCCCCGCAGATGACCCCCTGATATTATAAAATCACATATTTCCAGAAAAAATCAGGGAGAAAGAATTATCGTGATCCACGAGACGGAGCCGTCGCCAAGCCCTATTCTTCCTCGGGAGGGCAGATCTAGAGTCCGTTTGGGGCTCCGGAGAGGGGGATCTTCGTTCTTCGTCATCACCAACCCTTCTCCATCGCCAATTCCATGATGCTCCCCACCGGGAGTGAGTAATTCCTTCGTAGGCTCGCTGGTCGGTGAGGAGTTGGATGACATTCATCATGTAATCAAATTAATTTTGTTAGGGCATGATCCCTAGTATCCACTATGTTCTTAGACTCATGTTGCTATGACTTTGCTATGCTTAATGCTTGTCACTTTGGGCCCGGGTGCCATGAACTCGGATCTGAACCGTTTATGTTATCACCATTATATCCTTGTTCTAGATCCGATCTTGCAAGTTATGGTCACCTACTACGTGTTATGATCCGGCTTAACCAGGACTTCTTCCAGTGATTACCGTAGTTTGAGGAGTTCGTGTATTCACTTTGTGTTAATGGGTTGTTCCGCTTCGCTATTAAACGGAGGCCTTAATATCCCTTAGTTTCCAATATAGACCCCGCTGCCACGGGAGGGTAGGACAAAAGATGTCATGCAAGTTGTTTTAATAAAGCATGTATGACTATTTACAGAATACATGCCTACATTATATCAATGAACTGGAGCTAGTGCCGTATCGCCCTAGGTTATAACTGTCTCATGATGAATTGTTGGGGAACGTAGTAATTTCAAAAAAATTCCTACGCACACGCAAGATCATGGTGATGCATAGCAACGAGAGGGGAGAGTGTTGTCTACGTACCCTCGTAGACCGAAGCGGAAGCGATCACAACGTAGAGGAAGTAGTCGTGACGTTCTCCTCGCGATCCAACCGATCCTGGCCAGCGTTACTCCGGCGCCTCCGAGTTCTTGGCACACGCTCAGCTCGGTGACGCTCCTCAGCTCCGATCCAGCAAAGCTCCGGGAGAGAGAGTTCCGTCGGCCTGACGGCGTGGTGGCGATCTTGATGTTCTACCGACGCAGGCTTCGCCTAAGCACCGCCACGATATGACCGAGGTGGAATATGGTGGAGGGGGCACCAGACACGGCTAAGAGATCCAAGAGATCAATTGTTGTGTCTTTGGTGCTAGCCCTGCCTCTATTTATATGTTGAGCCCTCGGGTCGAAACTTGGAGCAAAAGCCTCCTCAAAGTCGGTTTTGCCTGAAAGGCAAGAGTCCCACTCGGACTCCAGGACCAAACGCCACAATCCTTGGCGTCTGGCCCAGACGCCATGGGCCTCGGCGTCTGGCCCCGGGCCCGACGCCCGGTCTCCGGCGTTTGGCCCCGGCCTCCATAAAACTCCTTTTGCACCGACCTAAAGCCTCATGGGCTTGACCCCTTGGCCTAAACATATCATCCAATATATGAATCTTTACGTCTCGACCATTTCGAGACTCCTCGTCATGTCCCCGATCTCATCCGGGACTCTGAACTCCTTCGGTACATCAAAACATGTAAACTCATAATATAAGCATCGCCATCGAAACCTTAAGCGTGCGGACCCTACGGTTCGAGAACAATGTAGACATGACCGAGACACGTCTCCGGTCAATAACCAATAAGCGGGACCTGGATGCCCATATTGGCTCCTACATATTCTACGAAGATCTTTATCGGTCAGACCGCATAACAACATACGTTGTTCCCTTTGTCATCGGTATGTTACTTGCCCGAGATTCGATCGTCGGTATCCAATACCTAGTTCAATCTCAAGCATCGGCAAGTCTCTTTACTCGTTCCGTAATACATCATCTCACAGCTAACTCATTAGTTGTAATGCTTGCAAGGCTTAGTGATGTGTATTACCGAGAGGGCCCAGAGATACCTCTCCGAGCAATCGGAGTGACAAATCCTAATCTCGAAATACGCCAACCCAACATACGCCTTTGGAGACACCTGTAGTACTCCTTTATAATCACCCGATTACGTTGTAGACGCTTGGTAGTACCAAAGTGTTCCTCCGGTAAACGGAGTTGCATATTCTCATAGTTATAGGAACATGCATAAGTCATGGATAAAAGCAATAGCAACATACTAAACGATCGGGTGCTAAGCTAATGGAATGGGTCATGTCAATCAGATCATTCAACCAATGATGTGACCTTGTTAATCAAATGACAACTCCTTTGTCTATGGTTAGGAAACATAACCATCTTTGATTAACAAGCTAGTCTAGTAGAGGCATACTAGTGACACTGCTTTGTCTATGTATTCACACATGTATTATGTTTCCGGTTAATACAATTCTAGCATGAATAATAAACATTTATCATGAAATAAGGAAATAAATAATAACTTTATTATTGCCTCTAGGGCATATTTCCTTGAGTCTCCCACTTGCACTAGAGTCAATAATCTAGTTCACATCGCCATGTGATTTAACATCAATAGTTCACATCTATATGTGGTTAACACCCATAGTTCACATCGACATGTGACCAATACCCAAAGGGTTTACTAGAGTCGATAATCTAGTTCACATCGCTATGTGATTAACACCCAAAGAGTACTAAGGTGTGATCATGTTTTGCTTGTGAGATAATTTTAGTCAACGGGTCTGTCACATTCGGAGCCGTAAGTATTTTGCAAATTTCTATGTCTACAATGCTCTGCACGGAGCTACTCTAGCTAATTGCTCCCACTTTCAATATGTATCCAGATTGAGACTCAGAGTCATCTAGATTAGTTTTAAAACTTGCATCGACGTAACCCTTTACGACGAACCTTTTTTTCACTTCCATAATCGAGAAACATATCCTTATTCCACTAAGGATAATTTTGACCGCTGTCCATTGATCTACTCCTAGATCACTATTGCACTCCCTTGCCAAGCTTAGTGGTAGGGTATGCAATAGATCCGTACACAAAGATGACATACTTTATAGAACCTATGGCTGATGCATAGGGAATGACTTTCATTCTCTTTCTATCTTCTGCCGTGGTCGGGTTTTGAGTCTTACTCAATCTCACACCTTGTAACACGTGCAAGAACTCTTTCTTTGACTGTTCCATTTTGAACTACTTCAAAATCTTGTCAAGGTATGCGCTTATTGAAAAAACTTATCAAGTGTCTTGATCTATCTCAATAGATCTTGATGCTCAATATGTAAGCAGCTTCACCGAGGTCTTTCTTTGAAAAACTCCTTTCAAATACTCCTTTATGCTTTGCAGAATAATTCTACATTATTTCCGATCAACAATATGTCATTCACATATACTTATCGAAATCTTTGTAGTGCTCCCACTCACTTTCTTGTAAATACGGGCTTCTCCAAAAGTACGTATTAAAACCATATGCTTTGATCACACTATCAAAGCGTTTATTCCAACTCCGAGATGCTTGCACCAGTCCATAGATGGATCGCTGGAGCTTGCACATTTTGTTAGCTCCTTTAGGATTGAGAAAACCTTCTGGTTGCATCATATACAACTCTTCTTTAATAAATCCATTAAAGAATGCAGTTTTGACATCCATTTGCCAGATTTCATAAAATGTGGCAATTGCTAACATGATTCGGACAGACTTAAGCATCGCTACATGCTTGAGAAAATCTCATTGTAGTCAACACCTTGAATTTGTCGAAAACCCTTTTTGCGACAAGTCGAGCTTTGTAGATAGTAACACTACTATCAGTGTCCGTCTTCCTCTTGAAGATCCATTTATTTAACATGGCTTGCTGATCATCGAGCAAGTTAATCAAAGTCCATACTTTGTTCTCATACATGGATCCTATCTTAGATTTCATGGCCTCAAGCCATTTCGCGGAATCTGGGCTCATCATCGCTTCCTCATAGTTCGTAGGTTCATCATGGTCTAGTAACATGACTTCCGAACATGATTACCGTACCACTACAGTGCGGATCTTACTCTGGAAGACCTACGAGGTTTGGTAGCAACTTGATCTGAAGTTTCATGATCATCATCATTAACTTCCTCACTAATTGGTGTAGGAATCACCGGAACTGATTTCTGTGATGAACTACTTTCCAATAAGGGAGAAGGTACAATTACCTCATCAAGTTCTACTTTCCTCCCACTCACTTCTTTCAGAGAAACTTCTTCTCTAGAAAGGATCCACCTTAGCAACGAATAACTTGCCTTCGGATCTGTGATAGAAGGTGTACCCAATAGTTACCTTTGGGTATTCTATGAAGACACACTTCTCGATTTGGGTTCGAGCTTATCAGTGAAAACTTTTTCACATAAGCATCACAACTTCCAAACTTTAAGAAATGACAGCTTAGGTTTACCGTTAAACCATAGTTCATACGGTGTCGCCTCAACGGATTTAGATGGTGCCCTATTAAACGTGAATGCAGCTGTCTCTAATGCATAACCCCAAAACGATAGTGGTAAACCGATAAGAGACATCATAGATCGCACCATATCCAATAAAGTGCGGTTACGACTTTCGGACACACCATTATGTTGTGGTGTTCCATATGGCGTGAGTTGTGAAACTATTTCACATTGTTTCAAATGAAGACCAAACTCGTAACTCAAATATTTATCTCCACGATCAGATCGCAGAAACTTTATTTTCTTGTTACGATGATTTTCCACTTCACTCTGAAATTCTTTGAACTTTTCAATTATTTCAGACTTATGTTTCATCAAGTAGATATACCCATATCTGCTCAAATCATCTTGTGAAGGTCAGAAAATAACGATACTTGCCACGAGCATCAACACTCATTGAATCGCATACATCGGTATGTATTATTTCCAATAAGTCAAGAGCTTGTTCCATTGTTCCGGAGAACGGAGTTTTAGTCATCTTGCCCAAAAGGCACGGTTCGCAAGCATCAAATGATTCATAATCAAGTGATTCCAAAATTCCATCAGCATGGAGTTTTCTTCAAACGCTTTACACCAATATGACCTAAACGGCAGTGCCACAAATAAGTTGCACTATCATTATTAACTTTGCATTTTTTGGTTTCAATATTATGAATATGTGTATCACTATGATCGAGATCCAATGAACCATTTTCATTGGGTGTGTAACCATATAAGGTTTTATTCATGTAAATGTAACAACAATTTATTCTCTTACTTAAATGAATAACCGTATTGCAATAAACATGATCAAATCATATTTATGCTCAACACCAAATAACACTTATTTAGGTTCCACACTAATCCCGAAAGTATAGGGAGTGTGCGATGATGATCATATCAATCTTGGAACTACTTCCAACACTCATCGTCACTTCCCCTTCAACTAGTTTCGTTTCATTCTGCAACTCCGCTTTCAAGTTACTACTCTTAGCAACCGAACCAGTATCAAATACCGAGGGTTGCTGCGAACACTAGTAAAATACACATCAATAATCTGTATATCAAATATACCTTTGTTCACTTTGCCATCCTTCTTATCCGCCAAATACTTGGGGTAGTTCCGCTTCTAGTGACCAGTTCCATTGCAGCAAAAGCACTTAGTCTCAGGCTTAGGTCCAGACTTGGGTTTCTTCACTCGAGCAGCAACTTGCTTGCCGTTCTTCTTGAAGTTCCCCTTCTTTTCCCTTTGCCCTTTTCTTGAAACTAGTGGTCTTGTCAATCATCAACACTTGACGCTCTTTTCTTGATTTCTACCTTCGTCGATTTCAGCATCACGAAGAGCTTGGGATTTACTTTTGTTATCCCTTGCATATTATAGTTCATCACGAAGTTCTACTAACTTGGTGATGGTGACTAGAGAATTCTGTCAATCACTATCTTATCCGGAAGATTAACTCCCACTTGATTTCAAGCGATTGAAGTACCCGGACAATCTGAGAACATGCTCACTAGTTGAGCGATTCTCCTCCATCTTTTAGCTATAGAACTTGTTGGAGACTTCATATCTCTCAACTCGGGTATTTGCTTGAAATATTAACTTCAACTCCTGGAACATCTCATATGGTCCATGACGTTCAAAACGTCTTTGAAGTCCCGATTCTAAGCCGTTAAGTATGGTTCACTAAACTATCAAGTAGTCATCATATCGAGCCACCCAAACGCTCATAACGCCCGCATTTGCTCCTCGCAATAGTCTGTCACCTAGCGGTGCATTAAGGACATAATTCTTCTGTGCAGCAATGAGGATAAACCTCAGATCACGGATCCAATCCGCATCATTGCTACTAATATTTTTCAATACAATTTTCTCTAGGAACATATCAAAACAAACATATGAAAGCAACAACGCAAGCTATTAATCTACAACATAATTTGCAAAATACTACCAGGACTAAGTTCATGATAAATTTAAGTTCAATTAATCATATTACTTAAGAACTCCCACTTAGACAGACATCTCTCTAGTCATCTAAGTGATCACGTGATCCAAATCAACTAAACCATAACCGATCATCACGTGAGATGGAGTAGTTTTCAATGGTGAACATCACTATGTTGATCATATCTACTATATGATTCACGCCGACCTTTCGGTCTCCGTGCTCGAGGCCATATCTCGCATATGCTAGGCTCGTCAAGTTTAACTTTGAGTATTCCGCGTGTGCAAAACTGGCTTGCACCCGTTGTAGATGGACGAGAGCTTATCACACCCGATCATCACGCGTGGTGTCTGCACGACGAACTTTGGCAACGGTGCATACTGTGGGAGAACACTACTTGATAATTTTAGTGAGAGATCATCTTAAAATGCTACCGCCAATCAAAGCAAAATAAGATGCATAAAGGATAAACATCACATGCAATCAATATAAGTGATATGATATGGCCATCATCATCTTGTGCTTGTGATCTCCATCTCCGAAGCACCGTCGTGATCACCATCGTCACCGGCGCGACACCTTGATCTCCATCGTAGCATCGTTGTCGTTACGCCATCTATTGCTTCTACGACTATCGCTACCGCTTAGTGATAAAGTAAAGCAATTATGTATGCTTGCATTTCATACAATAAAGCGACAACCATATGGCTCCAGCCGATTGCCGATAACCGGTTACAAAACATGATCATCTCATACAATAAAATATAGCATCACGTCTTGACCATATCACATCACAACATGCCCTGCAAAAACAAGTTAGACGTCTTCTACTTTGTTGTTGCAAATTTTACGTGGCTGCTACGGGCTTAAGCAAGAACCAATCTCACCTACGCATCAAGACCACAACGATACTTCCGTCAAATAGACTCCGCTTTTAACCTTCTCAAGGACCGGGCGTAGCCACACTCAGTTCAACTAAAGTGAGAGACAGACACCCGCCAGCCACCTTTAAGCACGAGTGCTCAGAACGGTGAAACCAGTCTCGGCGTAAGCGTCTGGCGTAATGTCGGTCCGGGCCGCTTCATCTCACAATACCGCTGAACCAAAGTATGACATGCTGGTAGGCAATATGACTTGTATCGCCCACAACTCACTTGTGTTCTACTCGTGCAAAAACATCAAACCATAAAAACCTAGGCTCGGATGCCACTGTTGGGGAACGTAGTAATTTCAAAAAATTTCCTACGCACACGCAAGATCATGGTGATGCATAGCAACGAGAGGGAAGAGTGTTGTCTACGTACCCTCGTAGACCGAAGCGGAAGCGATCACAACGTAGAGGAAGTAGTCGACGTTCTCCTCGCGATCCAACCGATCCCAGCGCCGTTACTCCGCGCCTCCAAGTTCTTGGCACACGTTCAGCTCGGTGGCGCTCCTCGGTCTCCGATCCACAAAGCTCCGGAGAGAGAGTTCCACAAGACGACGGCGTGGTGACGATCTTGATGTTCTACCGACGAGGGCTTCGCCTAAGCACCGCTACGATATGACCGAGGTGGAATATGGTGGAGGGGGCACCGTGACACGGCTAAGAGATCCAAGAGATCAATTGTTGTGTATTTGGTGCTAGCCTGCCCCTCTATTTATATGTTGAGCCGGGGTCGAAACTTGGAGCAAAAGCCTCCTCAAAGTCGGTTTTGCCCGAAAGGCAAGAGTCCCACTCGGACTCCGGGACCAAACGCCACAATCCTTGGCGTCGGCCCGAGGCGACGCCCGGGGTCTCCGGCGTTGGCCCCACAACCTCATAAAACTCCTTTTGCACCGACCTAAAGCCTCATGGGCTTGACCCCTTGGCCTAAACATATCATCCAATATATGAATCTTTACGTCTTGACCATTTCGAGACTCCTCGTCATGTCCCCGATCTCATCCGGGACTCGAACTCCTTCGGTACATCAAAACATGTAAACTCATAATATAAGCATCGCCGAAACCTTAAGCGTGCGGACCCTACGGTTCGAGAACAATGTAGACATGACCGAGACACGTCTCGGTCAATAACCAATAGCGGGACCTGGATGCCCATATCGGCTCCTACATATTCTACGAAGATCTTTATTGGTCCGGACCGCATAACAACATACGTTGTTCCCTTTGTCATCGGTATGTTACTTGCCCGAGATTCGATCGTCGGTATCCAATACCTAGTTCAATCTGCATTCTTGGCAAGTCTCTTTACTCGTTCCGTAATACATCATCTCACAGCTAACTCATTAGTTGTAATGCTTGCAAGGCTTAGTGATGTGTATTACCGAGAGGGCCCAGAGATACCTCTCCAGAGCAATCGGAGTGACAAATCCTAATCTCGAAATACGCCAACCCAACATCTGCCTTTGGAGACACTGTAGTACTCCTTTATAATCACCCGATTACGTTGTGACGTTTGGTAGTACCCAAAGTGTTCCTCCGGTAAACGGAGTTGCATATTCTCATAGTTATAGGAACATGCATAAGTCATGGATAAAAGCAATAGCAACATACTAAGCGATCGGGTGCTAAGCTAATGGAATGGGTCATGTCAATCAGATCATTCAACCAATGATGTGACCTTGTTAATCAAATGACAACTCCTTTGTCTATGGTTAGGAAACATAACCATCTTTGATTAACAAGCTAGTCTAGTAGAGGCATACTAGTGACACTCTGTTTGTCTATGTATTCACACATGTATTATGTTTCCGGTTAATACAATTCTAGCATGAATAATAAACATTTATCATGAAATAAGGAAATAAATAATAACTTTATTATTGCCTCTAGGGCATATTTCCTTCATGAATGTCATCCAACAAGTCACCAATCCAATGCCTATGAATTTGTCCTATATTGATCTTGCTAAGTTACTACTGCTGCTGCTACTGTCACACTTGCTACAAAATACTGCTATCCTTTATTCTTTGTTACTATTGCTGCTGTCACTACTATCAAAACTATCATATTACTGTGCTACTAATCACTTTGCTGCAGATAATTAATCTCCAGGTGTGGTTGAATTGACAACTCAGCTGCTAATACCTTCAAATATTCTTTGGCTCCCCTTGTGTCGAATCTATAAATTTGGGTTGAATACTCTACCCTAGAAAACTGTTGTGATCCCCTATACTTGTGGGTTATCAAGGATCATGCGGAGATGGATACTGCGGACGCGGCCACTTCCCGGCAAGGTATGACCGATTTTCCCTCTGCTCTGTCCCATTGTTTGGTTCAACGACCGATTGAATTGTTGTTGTCGAGTGACTACAGAGCCAACGGACATCATCCACGTTGTGGATGACAATGAAGATGAGCCTCAGAAGGATACAGGAGGGGAGGGTATGACCCCGACCGTCTCCCATGGCTTCACTCGGAGAGTGCCGTCGAGAAAAACATCTCGTGCGTCGCCTGCAGCTGTGTCTCGGGAACAAGGTGGTTCGTCTCGAGCTAGTGCTAACTCTGCTGCCCCTCTATCGACTGCTTTACCTTTGGTACCAAATCCTTCGGCTTCAGGGCTGAGTGGTCAACCTCAAGTGTTGGTTCCTCCGGCTTCGGGGCCGATCGATTTGCCTCAAGGGTTGATTTCTCCGGCTGCGTCACTGACTCCTCCACCCCACGTATTCACTTCGCATCATGTTCCGGAAGACCAAACTGGGGCCAGCAAAGAGGTCATGATTCAAGCCACTCTGATGATGCAGCATCTGAAGGAGGCGTATGAGGCTAGCAAGCTGGCTTATGATGCCATACGGCTCTTCAGGCGAATGTCTGAGTAAGAGCGATTGTAAGTTGATTTCTGATTGGGTTATTTCCTGTCCATCTTAACTCTGTACACCCACTTTGTGTTTTTTGACTTATGATGCCAGTACACATTTGCTCGTAGTTCTTCACTCGGACCGGTCAGGTTGAGCCGAGTGGAAATTGACCCAGTGGGGGCACGCTAAGCGTGCCCACTGGGTGTAGTCCCTGAGACTACTGTCGAATGTTTGAATCCGCGGTGGTCTTAGAACACGTTTGCTTGTAGTTCTTCACTCGGACCGGTCAGGCCGAGCCGAGTGGAAATTGATCCAGTGGGGGCACGCTGAGTGCACCCACTGGGTGTAGTCCCCGAGACCACCGTCGAATGTTTGATTTGGTGGGGGACTGAGAGAATTATTTGGTATCAACTGGATTTTCTCCTCTCCACTCGGAAGTAGAGAAATATTTGAGAATCTTTTGTCGTCATCGACTGAATTGTTTCTTTGTTGATCTCAGAAAATCTGCGAGCTCGGGACCCAGTATGCTACCCTGGAGAAGGAGACGCTCCAGCTCCGACTGGATCTGGAATTGGGGAAAAGGAACTTGGCCCGTGCTCAGGCGGAGGTGAAGACCATGGGAGGTAACTCTTGTCGATCGTGTGCACCGTCGTCCTTTCTTTCCGTCCTTTGAGCCGAGTAGTTTCACTCGAACAGATGTGCATAGTGAGAACCGTCGGCTTCAAGCGCGACTCGAGAATGTTGTTTCTTTAGACACTGATACGTCTCCAACGTATCTATAATTTTTTATTGCTCCATGCTATATTATCTACTGTTTTTGACATTATTGGGCTTTATTATCCACTTTATATTATTTTTGGGACTAACCTATTAACCGGAGGCCCAACCCAGAATTGCTGTTTTTGCCTATTTGAGTTTCAAGAAAAGGAATATCAAACGGAGTCCAAACGGAATGAAACCTTCGGGAACGTGATTTTCTCACCGAACATGATCCGGGAGACTTGGACCCTACGTCAAGAAAAAAAAGAGGAAGCCACTAGGTAGGGGGGCGCGCCCACCTCCCCAGGGCGCGCCCTCCACCCTCATGGTCCCCCTGTTGCTCCACCGACGTACTCCTTCCTCCTATATATACCTACGTACCCCCAAACGATCAGATACGGAGCCAAAAACCTAATTCCACCGCCGCAACCTTCTGTACCCATGAGATCCCATCTTGGGGCCTGTTTCGGAGCTCCACCGGAGGAGGAACCCATCACGGAGGGCTTCTACATCAACACCATAGCCTCTCCGATGAAGTGTGACTAGTTTACCTCAGACCTTCGGGTCCATAGTTAGTAGCTAGATGGCTTCTTCTCTCTTTTTGGATCTCAATACAATGTTCTCCCCCTCTCTCGTGCAGATCTATTCGATGTAATCTTCTTTTTGCGGTGTGTTTGTTGAGATCGATGAATTGTGGGTTTATGATCATACCTAGATACACTCATAACTATGCTCAATTCTGTTAATTGCTCAATAGTAATTTGTTCACCTACCGTAAAATACTTATGCTCATGAGAAAAGCCACTAGTGAAATCTATGGCCCCCGGGTCTATCTTCATCATATTAATCCTCCAATACCTAGTTATTTCCTTTGCTTTTTACTTTGCTTTTATTTTACTTTGCATCTTTATCACAAAAATTCCAAAAATATTATCCTATCATATCTATCAGATCTCACTCTCGTAAGTGACCGTGAAGGGATTGACAACCCCTTATCGCGTTGGTTGCGAGGAGTTATTTGCATTGTGCAGGTGCGAGGGACTCACGCGTAGCCTCCTACTGGATTGATACCTTGGTTCTCAAAAACTGAGGGAAATACTTACGCCATCTTGTTGCACCACCTTTTCCTCTTCAAGGAAATCCAACGCACTGCTCAAGAGGTAGCAGAGAAGATTTCTGGCGCCGTTGTCGGGGAGTCTACGCAAAAGTCAACATACCAAGTACCCATCACAATCCCTTATCTCCCGCATTATATTATTTGCCATTTGCCTCTCGTTTTCCTCTTCCCCACTTCACCCTTGCCGTTTTATTCGCCCTCTCTTTTTCCATTCGCCTCTTTTTCGCTTGCTTTTTGTCTGCTCGTGTGTTGGATTGCTTTCTTGTCACGATGGCTCAATATAATACCAAATTATGTGACTTTACCAATACCAACAATAATGATTTCCTTAGCACTCCGTTGCTCCTCTTACCAATACTGAATCTTGTGAAATCAATGCTGCTTTGTTGAATCTTGTCATGAAAGATCAATTCGCCGGCCTTCCTAGTGAAGATGCCGCTACTCATCTAAACAGCTTCGTTGATTTGTGTGATATGCAAAAGAAGAAAGATGTTGATAATGATATTGTTAAATTGAAGCTATTTCCTTTTTTCGCTTAGAGATCGTGCTAAAGCTTGGTTTTCGTCTTTGCCTAAAAATAGTATTGATTCTTGGAACAAGTGCAAAGATGCTTTTATCTCTAAGTATTTTCCTCCCGCTAAGAACATCTCTCTTAGAAACGATATTATGAATTTTAAGCAACTTGATCATGAACATGTTGCACAAGCTTGGGAGAGGATGAAGTTAATGATACATAATTGCCCTACTTGGTTTGAATTTGTGGATGATTATACAAAAAATTTATGCCGGATTGAATTTTGCTTCTAGAAATCTTTTAGATTCGGCCGCGGGAGGCACTTTTATGGAAATCACTTTAGGAGAAGCTACTAAACTCCTAGATAATATTATGGTTAATTATTCTCAATGGCACCTGAAAGATCTACTAATAAAAAGGTGCATGCGATAGAAGAAATTAATGTTTTGAGTGGAAAGATGGATGAATTTATGAAATTATTTGCTACTAAGAGTGTTTCTTCTGATCCTAATGATATGCCTTTGTCTACCTTGATTGAGAATAATAAAGAATATATGGATGTGAATTTTGTTGGTAGGAATAATTTTGGTAACAACGCATATAGAGGAAATTTTAATCCTAGGCCTCACCCTAGTAATTCCTCTAATAATTATGGAAATTCCTACAGCAACTCTTATGGAAATTTTAATAAGATGCCCTCTGTATTTGAGACTAGTGTTAAAGAGTTTATGAATTCGCAAAAGAATTTTAATGCTTTGCTTGAAGAGAAATTGCTTAAAGTTGATGAATTGGCTAGGAACGTTGACATAATTTCTCTTGATGTTGATTCTTTAAAGCTTAGATCTATTCCTCCTAAGCATGATATCAATGAGTCTCTCAAAGCAATGATAATTTCCATTGATGAGTGCAAAGAAAGGACCGCTAGGATGAGTGCTACGAAAGATGCCTCTATTAAAGTGTGTTCTTCTAGTTCCTATGAAAATAAAGATGAAGATCTAAAAGTTATTGATGTGTCCCCAGTTAAATATTTGTTTTGCAATATGAATGTTGATAATGATGGGACTGAATATGATCCACCTTTGCCTAGAAGGCGTTCCAAAACTTCGGAGTTTTTAGATCTTGATGCTAAAATTGATAAAAGTGGGATTGAAGAAATCAAAACCCTAGATGTTGCTAAACCCACTATTTTGGATTTCAAGGAATTTAATTATGAAAGTTGCTCTTTGATTTATTATATTTCCTTGTTGCAATCCGTGCTAAATTCTCCTCATGCTTATAGTCAAAATAAAGCGTTCACTAAACATATCGTTGATGCTTTGATGCAATCTTATGAAGAAAAGCTTGAGTTGGAAGTTTCTATCCCTAGAAAACTTTATGATGAGTGGGAACCAACTATTAAAATTAAGGTTAAGGATCATGAGTTTAATGCTTTATGTGATTTGGGTGCTAGTGTTTCCACTATTCCCAAAACTTTGTGCGATTTGCTAGATTTCCGCGATTTTGATGATTGCTCTCTAAACTTGCACCTTGAGGATTCCACTATTAAGAAACCTATGGGAAGAATTAATGATGTTCTTATTGTTGCAAGTAGGAATTATGTGCCCGTAGATTTTATCGTTCTTGATATAGATTGCAATCCTTCATGTCCTATTATTCTTGGTAGACCTTTCCTTAGAACGATTGGTGCAATTATTGATATGAAGGAAGGGAATATTAGATTCCAATTTCTAAGGAAAGGCATGGAACACTTCCCTAGGAAGAAAATAAAATTACCATATGAATCTATCATGAGAGCCACTTATGGATTGCCTACCAAAGATGGCAATGCCTAGATCTATCCTTGCTTTTATGCCTACCTAGGGGCGTTAAACGATAGCGCTTGTTGGGAGGCAACCCAATTTTATTTTTAGTTTTTTTTTTTGCTTTTGCTTCTGTTTAGGAATAAATATTTTTTCTAGCCTCTGGTTAGATGTGTTTTTAGGTTTTAATTAGTGTTTGTGCCAAGTTAAACCTATAGGATCTTCTTGGATGATAGTTATTTGATCTTGCTGTAATTTCCAGAAACATTCTGTTCACAAAAAACAATGTTAAAAACCACCAGAACGTGATAAAATAGTGATCCCAATTGCTTCTGATCAATAAACAAATTGCCTAGGTCGTCCTATTTTGGCTGACTTTTTGGAGTTCCAGAAGTTTGCGTTAGTTACAGATTACTACAGACTGTTCTGTTTTGAACATATTCTGTTTTTCGTGTGTTGTTTGCTTATTTTGATGAATCTATGGCTAGTAAAATAGTTTATAATCCATAGAGAAGTTGGAATACAGTAGGTTTAACACCAATATAAATAAAGAATGAGTTCATTACAGTACCTTAAAGTGGTCTTTTGTTTTCTTTTCGCTAATGGAGCTCACGAGATTTGTTGAGTTTTGTGTTGTGAAGTTTTCAAGTTTTGGGTGAAAGATTTTGATGGATTATGGAACAAGTAGTGGCAAGAGCCTAAGATTGGGGATGCCCATGGCACACCCAAGATAATCTAAGGACACCAAAAAGACAAAGCTTGGGGATGCCGGAAGGCATCCCTCTTTCGCCTACTTCCATCGGTAACTTTACTTGGAGCTATATTTTTATTCACCACATGATATGTGTTTTGCTTGGAGCGTCTTGTATGATTTGAGTCTTTGCTTTTTAGTTTACCACAATCATCCTTGCTATACACACCTTTTGAGAGAGCCATACATTAATTGTAAATTATTAGAATACTCTTTGTGCTTCACTTATATCTTTTGAGCTATATAGTTTTGCTCTAGTGCTTCACTTATATCTTTTAGAGCACGGTGGTGGATTTGTTTTATAGAAACTATTGATCTCTCATGCCTAACTTAGATTATTTTTAGAGTCTTAAATAGCATGGTAATTTTCTTTAATAATCCTAATATGCTTGGTATTCAAGAATAGTAAAAATTCTTATGAGTGTGTTGAATACTATGAGAAGTTTGATACTTGATAATTGTTTTGAGATATGAAGATGGTGATATTAGAGTCATGCTAGTTGAGTAGTTGTGAATTTGAGAAATACTTGTGTTAAAGTTTGTGATTCCCGTAGCATGCATGTATGGTGAACCATTATGTGATGAAGTTGGAGCATGATTTATTTATTGATTGTCTTCCCTAGGAGCATGCGCGTAATACTTTGCTTTGATAACTTGTAGATTTTTGTAATAAGTATATGAGTTCTTTATGACTAATTTTGAGTCCATGGATTATACACACTTCTCCTCCTTCCACCATTGCTAGCCTCTCTAATACCACGCACTTTTCGCCGGCATCATACACCCACCATATACCTAATCAAAACAGCCACCATACCTACCTATCATGGCATTTCCATAGCCATTCCGAGATATATTGACATGCAACTTTCCACCGTTCCGTTTATTATGACACGCTCCATCATTGTCATATTGCTTAGCATGATCATGTAATTGACATCGTATTTGTGGCAAAGCCACCATTCATAATTCTTTCATACATGTCACTCTTGAATCATTGCATATCTCGGTACACCGCCGGAGGCATTCATATAGAGTCATATCTTGTTCTAAGTATTGAGTTGTAATTGTTGAGTTGTAAGAAAACAAAAGTGTGATGATCATCATTTTTAGAGAATTGTCCCAAGTGAGGAAAAGGATGATGGATACTATGATTCCCCCACAAGTCGGGATGAGACTCCGGACGAAAAAGAAGAAGAAAAGAGGCCATAAAAAAAGAGAAAAGGCCCAAATAAAAAAATGAGAGAAAAGAGAGAAGGGACAATATTACTATACTTTTACCACACTTGTGCTCCAAAGTAGCACCATGATCTTCATGATAGAGAGTCTCTCATGTCACTTTCATATACTAGTGGGAATTTTTCATTATAGAACTTGGCTTGTATATTCCAATGATGGGCTTCCTCAAAATGCCGTAGGTCTTTGTGAGCAAGCGAGTTGGATGCACACCCACTTAGTTTCTTTTGTTGAGCTTTCATATACTTATAGCTCTAGTGCGTCCGTTGCATGGCAATCCCTACTCACTCACATTGATATCTATTAATGGGCATCTCCATAGCCCGTTGATACGCCTAGTTGATGTGAGACTATCTTCTCCTTTTGTCTTCTCCACAACCACCATTCTGTTCAACATATAGTGCTATATCCATGGCTCACGCTCATGTATTGCGTGAAGATTGAAAAAGTTTGAGAATGTCAAAAGTATGAAACAATTGCTTGGCTTGTCATCGGGGTTGTGCATGATTTAAATACTTTGTGTGGTGAAGATAGAGCATAGCCAGACTATATGATTTTGTAGGGATAACTTTCTTTGGCCATGTTATTTTGAGAAGACATAATTGCTTTTTTAGTATGCTTGAAGTATTATTATCTTTATGTCTATATTAAACTTGTGTCTTGAATCTTTTGGATCTGAATATTCATACCACAATTAAGAAGAATTACATTGAAATTATGCCAAGTAGCACTCCGCATCAAAAAGTATCTTTTTTATCATTTACCTACTCGAGGACGAGCAGGAATTAAGCTTGGGGATGCTTGATACGTATCCAACGTATCTATAATTTTTGATTGCTCCATGCTATATTATCTACTGTTTTGGACATTATTGGGCTTTATTATCCACTTTTATATTATTTTTGGGACTAACCTATTAACCGGAGGCCCAACCCAAAATTACTGTTTTTTGCCTATTTCAGAGTTTCGAAGAAAAGGAATATCAAACGGAGTCCAAACAGAATGAAACCTTCGGGAACGTGATTTTCTCACCGAACATGATCCGGGAGACTTGGACCCTACATCAAGAAACAAAAGAGGAAGCCACGAGGTAGGGGGGCGCGCCCACCCCCCCCAAGGCGCACCCTCCACCCTCGTGGGCCCCCTGTTGCTCCACCGACGTATTCCTTCCTCCTATATATACCTACATACCCCCAAACGATCAAATATGGAGCCAAAAACCTAATTCCACCGCCGCAACCTTCTGTACCCACGAGATCCCATCTTGGGGCCTGTTCCGGAGCTCCATCGGAGGAGGAACCCATCACGGAGGGCTTCTACATCAACACCATAGCCTCTCCGATGAAGTGTGAGTAGTTTACCTCAGACCTTCGGGTCCATAGTTAGTAGCTAGATGGCTTCTTCTCTCTTTTTGGATCTCAATACAATGGTTTCCCCCTCTCTCGTGGAGATCTATTCGATGTAATCTTGTTTTTGCGGTGTGTTTGTTGAGATTGATGAATTGTGGGTTTATGATCATACCTAGATACTCTCATAAATATGCTCAATTCTGTCAATTGCTCAACAGTAATTCGTTCACCCACCTGAAAATACTTATGCTCATGAGAGAAGCCACTAGTGAAATCTATGGCCCCTGGGTCTATCTTCATCATATTAATCCTCCAATAATTAGTTATTTCCTTTGCTCTTTTACTTTTCTTTTATTTTACTTTGCATCTTTATCACAAAAATACCAAAAATATTATCCTATCATATCTATCAGATCTCACTCTCGTAAGTGACCGTGAAGGGATTGACAACCCCTTATCGCGTTGGTTGCGAGGAGTTATTTGTATTGTGCAGTGCGAGGGACTCGCGCGTAGCCTCCTACTGGATTGATACCTTGGTTTTCAAAAACTAAGGGAAATACTTACGCTACTGTGCTGCATCACCCTTTCCTCTTCAAGGAAATCCAACGCAGTGCTCAAGAGGTAGCAGACACCATGAAGCAGGCTCTCGAAGATAAGGATAAAGCACTCTTGGGGGTGCAGAAGGCGGCTAAGGAGAAGGCCGAGGCCGCTGAGGCAAAGCTATCCTTAGTTGTCAAGTTGGAAGAGGAGAACGCATCTCTGAAGGTTGTCATTGAAGAGGCAAAGAAGGAGGCTGCTGAGCTTAAGAAATAGCAAGTCGAGTGGGCCAAGAAGGTTGAAGATCAGGCGAATGCCTTTGAATCGAAGAAGACAACCATGAATGACAAGGTTGACCAGCTCATCCCGAAGAGGGACACGCTGGAGAAGTATTTGGGAGGCTTTGCAAAGAAGATGTACGCCATGCTTGAAGGTACCTCTCTTTGCTCGAATGAATTTCTGTGAATCTCGAAAGCGATGCCATAACTAACCCTTTGCTTCGTCCTCGTGTAGAATTCTGTCAGAATTTCAAGCTAGAGACTGAGCGGATTGAGACGGATCTGGATCCCACTAAGTCACTCGTCAAGGAACATGCTACGACTTGAAGCTCATCTCAACGATGTCCTAGATACATCACCCGTATGAGGGTTGTGCTGGCGAAGATAGATAAAGAGTTGTGGCCAAAGGATATACTCCAGAGTGATCTTGAATCAATGATGACCCGAATCGATGAGATCCCTGGCCGGGTGCAGGCATGGAAGAAGTTTGTCGCTCGATGCGGGGCTGATGTGGCGCTTTCACTCGTCTGTGTCCATTGCGAAGATGCCAAGGAAGAAAAGCTGAAGACTCTCCAGGTTGCGAACACGAAGAAGCTCAAGTGTGAAGACTTCATGGAAACTTTCACCGAGGCAGCCACTTGTATTGTGAATGGCATAGACTTCGACACTTTCATTGAGCCAGCGAGTCCCACTGGTGCGTGAGAGAAAACTTACGACCCGAGTATCTTTCAGTTAGAACTTACTTGCCTCGGTATGTCTAGTGATTCTGTATCCGCTGAAACTCCTTCGGGCTTTCAGCCTGAGTACTTTTATCTGCGCTCGGGATTCTGGATTTATCCGAATGTTGCTTTTTAGTTTCTTGCATGGTTAAGTCTATTCATAACTTAGGCGAAGGCGGGCTCACGGCTAAGTCTCCAAGTGAGAGGGATGCTCGTCACTCAGAGTAGTCTTTAACTTAGGCGAAGACTGGTTCATAGCTAAGCCCCCGAGTGAGAGGGATGCTCGTCACTCAGAGTAGTTTTCAACTTGGGTAAAGACTGGTTCGCAACTAAGCCCCCGAGTGAGAGGGACGCTCGTCACTCAGAGTAGTTTTTAACTTAGGAGAAGACTGGTTTGTAGCTAAGCCTCTGAGGGAGAGGGACGCTCGTCACTCGGAGTAGGTTCTAACTTAGGCAAAGACTGGTTCGCAGCTAAGCCCCCTGAGTGAGAGGGATGCTCGTCACTCGGAGTAGGTTTTAACTTAGACGAAGACTGGTTCACAGCTAAGCCCCTCGAGTGAGAGGGACGCTCGTCACTCGGAGTAGGTTCTTACTTAGGCGAAGACTGGTTCGCAACTAAGTCTCTGAGTGAGAGGGATGCTCCTCACTCAGAGTAGTTTTTAACATAGGCGAAGACTGGTTCATAGCTAAGCACCCGAGTGAGAGGGACGCTCGTCACTCGGAGTAGTTTTTACTTAGGCGAAGACTGGTTTGCAGCTAAGCCTCCCGAGTGAGAGGGACGCTCGTCACTCGGAGTAGTTTTTAACTTAGGCGAAGACTGGTTCGCAGCTAAGTCCTCGAGTGAGAGGGATGCTCGTCAGTCGGAGTAGTTTTTAACTTAGGCGAAGACTGGTTCACAGCTAAGCCCCTGAGTGAGAGGGACGCTCGTCACTCGAAGTAGTTTTTAACTTAGGCGAAGACTGGTTCCCAGCTAATCCCCGAGTGAGAGGGACGCTCGCCACTCGGGGTATTTTTTGACTTAGGCGAAGACTGGTTTGCAGCTAAGCCCCCAAGTGAGATGGACGCACGTCACTCGTAGTGGGTTTTAACTTAGACAAAGACTGGTTTGGTCATGAAATCTGCGAGTGCTTGGGACTTGATCGCCTTTTTGCTTCAAACTTAATATCCAAAGAAAGGAGCTCGATAGACCACTTGGCCACTCGGCCGGTTGCATCCCGATTGTTCATGATTTCAGACAACAGGGCATCACTGATGGCTGAGACCGAGTGTTCTTGGAAATAATGTGCAACTTTCTTCGTTGTTAAGTAAATACCCTAGACAAGCTTCTGGTAATGAGGATACCTCTTCTTAGATGGAGTCAGGACTTTAGAGATGTAATACACTGGTCGCTGAACTTTGTAGGCCTTGCCTTCTTCTTCTCGCTCCACTGTGAGGACTGTGGTGACGACTTGGCCCATGGCCGCTATGTACAAAAGCAGAGGCTCTTTGTTGTTCGGGGTAGCAAGCACCGTCTGGGTGGAGAGCAGGGCTTTGAGCTCAACAAACTCTGCTTCTGCTTCAGGGGTCCACTCAAACATATTGGACTTCTTCATCAACCGGTATAAAGGCAATGCCTTTTCTCCGAGACGAGAAATGAACCGACTCAACGCTGTGAGACAGCCTGTAAGCCTCTGAACATCGTGCACGCGCTCAAGGCACTTTATTCGGACAATTGCACTGATTTTCTCAGGATTAGCATCTATCCCTCGTTCGGAAACGAGAAAACCAAGTAACTTGCCTCCAGGCACTCCAAAGGTGCACTTGGACGGATTCAGCTTGATGTCGTACTCTCTCAGATTGGCAAAGGTTTCAGCGAGGTCACCAGCAGGTCGGAACCTTTGCGTGACTTGACCACAATATAGTCCATGTAGGCCTCAATATTCCGGCTGATCTGAGTGAGCAAGCACTTCTGAATCATGCGCATAAAGGTAGCACCAACGTTTTTTAGGCCGAATGGCATGGTGATATAGCAGAAACACCCGAAAGGGGTGACGAAGGCAGTTTTTATTTCATATGGTCCGTACAGTCAGATTTGATGGTACCCGGTGATGGAAATATGCCCTAGAGGCAATGATAAAATGGTTATTATTATATTTCCTTAATCATGATAAAGGTTTATTATTCATGCTAGAATTGTATTGACCGAAAACTTAAATACATGTGTGAATACATAAACAAATACCGTGTCCCTAGTAAGCCTCTACTAGACTAGTTCGTTGATCAGAGATGGTTAAGGTTTCCTAACCATAGACATGTGTTGTCATTTGATAACGAGATCACATCATTAGGAGAATGATGCGATGGACAAGACCCATCCGTTAGCTTAGCATATTGATCATTCAGTTTGTTGCTATTGCTTTCTCATGTCAAATACATATTCCTTCGACTATGAGATTATGCAACTCCCGGATACCAGAGGAATACCTTGTGTGCTATCAAACGTCACAAGTAACTGGGTGATCATAAAGATGCTCTACAGGTATCTCCGATGGTGTTTGTTGAGTTGGCATAGATCAAGATTAGGATTTGTCACTACAAGTATCGGAGAGGTATCTCTGGGCCCTCTCGGTAATACACATCATAAGCTTGCAAGGAAATGACTAAGGAGTTGGTCATGAGGTGATGTATTACGGAACGAGTAAAGAGACTTGCCGGTAACGAGATTGAACTAGATATAGAGATACCGACGATCGAATCTCGGGCAAGTAATTAACATACCGATGGACAAAGGGAATTACGTATGTTGTCATAGTGGTTCGACCGATAAAGATCTTCGTAGAATATGTAGGAGCCAATATGGGCATCCAGGTTCTGCTATTGGTTATTGACCGAAGAGGTGTCTTGGTCATGTCTACATAGTTCTCGAACCCGTAGGGTCCGCACGCATAACGTTCGTTGACGATATAGTATTATATGAGTTATGTGATTTGGTGACCGAATGTTGTTTGGAGTCCCGAATGAGATCACGGACATGACGAGGAGTCTCAAAATGGTTGACAGGTAAAGAATGATATATAGGACGATGGTATTCCGACACCGGAAGTGTTTTGAAGGGTACCGGGTACTTATCGGGTCACCGGAAAGGAGTTTCGGGCACCCCCGGCAAAGATATGGGCCTTATGGGCCAAGAGAGGGAACACCCCAGCCCACAAGAGGCTGGTGCGCCCCTGTAGAGGCCGGCCCTATGAGGAGGACAAGGAAAAGAGGGGAGGGAAAGGAAAGTGTGGAGTAGGACTCCCCTTCCTTCCCTCTCCCCCCTCTTTCCTTCCCCCTTCTTCATACAAAGAAAGGGGGGCGCAGGAGGGCAGGAGGGCAGGAGCCCTAGGGCCGGTGCCCAGCCCCTTGGGGCACGCCCTGTCTGTCCTAGGCTGCCTCCTCCCCCTCCCCCTATATATATGTGGGGAGGGGGCGCCACACAAGGACACAACATTGTCTTAGCCGTGTGCGGCGCCCCCGTCCGCCATTTACTGGCTCCGTCATATTTTCATAGTGCTTATGCGCAGCCCTATGGAGATCACATCACCATCACCATCACCACAGAGTCGTGCTGCTGGAACTCATCTACTACCTCGCCGTCTTGCTGGATCAAGAAGGCGTTCGGTACTAGATCGGTTGGAGTGCAAAGAAAGTTCGACTACATCAACCGCGTTGTGAAACGCTTCTGCTTACGGTCTGCGAGGGTACATAGACATACTCTCCCCCTCGTTGCTATACATCTCCTTGGATAGATCATTGCGTGTGCGTAGATTTTTTTTGTTTTCCATGCAACGTTTCCCAACAATGGCATCATGAGCCAGGTAGATGATATCCAGGAGTAGAACACAAAGAGTTGTGGGCGGTGATAATCCTACTGCTTACCACCAACGTCTTACTTTGATTCGGCGGTATTGTGGGATGAAGTGGCCTGGACCAACCTTACATTTCCACGTACATGAGACCGGTTCCACCGACAGACATGCAACTAGTTTTGCATAAAGGTGGCTGGCGGGTGTCTATTTCTCCTACTTTAATTGAATCAAATTTGACTGCGGCCGATCATTGAAGAAGGTTAAAATAGCAAACTTGATGAATCACCATTGTGGTTTTTGCCGTAGGTAAGAACAGTTCTTGCTAGAAGCCCGTAGCAGCCACGTAAAACCTGCAACAACAAAGTAGAGGACGTCTAACTTGTTTTTGCAGGGTAAGTTGTGATGTGATATGGCCAAGACATGATGTGATATACATTATTGTAAGAGATGATCATGTTTTGTAAGATGTCAGGCAACCGGCAGGAGCCTTATGGTTGTCTCTTTATTGTATGAAATGCAAACGCCGTGTAATTGCTTTACTTTATCGCTATGAGTTAGCAATAGTTGGCGAGACGACCATGATAACGATGGAGATCAAGGTGTCCAGCCGGTGACGATGGAGATCATGATGATGCTTTGGAGATGGAGATCAAAAGCACAAGATGATGATGGCCATATCATGTCACATATTTTGATTGCATGTGATGTTTATCTTATATGCATCTTATTTTGCTTAGAACGACGGTAGCATTATAAGATGATCCCTTCACTAAATTTCAAGGTAAAATTCTTCTCCCTGAGTATGCACCGTTGCTACAGTTTGTCATTTCGAGACACCACGTGATGATCGGGTGTGATAGACTCTACGTTCACATACAACGGGTGTAAGACAGTTTTACACATGCAGAATACTTGGGTTAAACTCGACGAGCCTAGCATGTATAGACATGGTCTCGGAACACTGGAGACTGAAAGGTCGAACGTGAGTCATATAGTAGATATGATCAACATAGAGATGTTCACCATTGATGACTACCCCATCTCACGTGATGATCGGACATGGGTTAGTTGATTTGGATCATGTATCACTTAGATAACTTGAGGGGTATTAATTTATGTGGGAGTTCATTAGTAATTTGATTAATTGAACTTAATTTATCATGAACTTAGTCCTGATAGTATTTGCAAATTGTGTTGTCGATCAATAGCTCGCGTTGTAGCTTCCGTATGTTTGATATGTTGCTAGAGAAAAATAAGTTGAAAGATGATAGTAGTAATGCAGATCAAGGCGTCATGCGATCTGAGGATTATCCTCATTGTTGCACAGAAGAATTATGTCCTTGATGCACCGCTAGGTGACAGACCTATTGCAGGAGCAGATGTAGACGTTATGAACGTTTGGCAAGCTCGATATGATGACTACTTAATAGTTGAGTGCGCCATGATTTACGGCTTAGAACCGGGTGAAAGCACAAGTGTTCCCTAGGTGGTTTTGGTAATTAATGTTAACATATCTCTTGTTGGACTAACACTTTTACCTAGTATGTTTCAGGTAATTTCAATAATGGAGTGGCATGGACTAGAGGATGTGGAACCCCTTCAAGATGCTAAGGAGAAAAGGATTGGCTCAAGCTCAAAGCTCAAGACTCTACATTTTCTATTTTAGTGATCCAAGATCACATTGAGTCTATAGGAAAAGCCAATACTATCAAGGAGGGATGAGGTGTTGCTTAATGGCTTGCTTGCTCAAAGTGCTTAGTGATATGCTCCAAAGCCCTCAACCACTTTCTCACTTACACATATGACCTAAACCAAAAGTCAAACTCGGCCCCACCGATTCTTTCCATCCGGCGCCACCGAGTTCAGATGTCATAGCCACTACCACAAACCCTAGGCAAATCGGTCTCACCGATAGGGATCTCGGTCTCACCGAGATGGGATTGCAATCTCTCTGTATGGATCTATTACCAACATCGGTCTCACCAAGTTTGCATAACCGGTCCTACCGAGATTGAAATGTAAACTCTCTGCTTCCTTTTTGTAACATTTCGGTCTCACCGGAATGAGTGAATCGGTCCCACCGAGTTTACCTGACCAACTCTCTGGTTAGCTTATTACCAAAATCGGTCTCACCGAGTTTGTGTAATCGGTCTCACCGAGATTACGTTATGCCCTAACCCTAACCATATCGGTCCTACCGAGTTGCATGTCGGTCCCACCGAAAATCCTAACGGTCACTAGATTTGCTGAATCGGTCTGACCGAGTTTAACAATTCGGTCCCACAGAGTTTGGTAGATTGTGTGTAACGGTTAGATTTTGTGTGGAGGCTATATATACCCCTCCACCTCCTCTTCATTCGTGGAGAGAGCCATCAGAACATGCCTACACTTCCAATACACATTTTCTGAGAGAGAACCACCTACACTTGTGTTGAGGTCAATATATTCCATTCCAACCACATAAATCTTGATCTCTAGCCTTCCCCAAGTTGCTTTCCACTCAAATATTCTTTCCACCAAATCCAAATCCCGTGAGAGAGAGTTGAGTGTTGGGGAGACTATCATTTGAAGCACAAGAGCAAGGAGTTCATCATCAACACACCATTTATTACTTCTTGAGAGTGGTGTCTCCTAGATTGGCTAGGTGTCACTTGGGAGCCTCCGACAAGATTGTGGAGTTGAACCAAGGAGTTTGTAAGGGCAAGGAGATCGCCTACTTCGTGAAGATCTACCGCTAGTGAGGCAAGTCCTTCATGGGCGACGGCCATGGTGGGATAGACAAGGTTGCTTCTTCGTGGACCCTTCATGGGTGGAGCCCTCCGTGGACTCACGCAACCGTTACCCTTTGTGGGTTGAAGTCTCCATCAACGTGGATGTTCGATAGCACCACCTATCGGAACCACGGATAAAAAATCCCCGTGTCTCCAAATTGCGTTTGCACACTCCAATCCCATCCCTTTACATTCTTGCAATTTGCATGCTTTACTTTTCGCTGCTCATATACTCTTTGCATGCTTGCTTGAAATGTATTGTGTATGTTAAACTTGTGCCAAGACTCCACTTCAACTTGAAGAATTTAAAAACTACAACTTTTGGTACTTAGTGTCTAATCACCCCCCTCTAGACACCTCTTCTCGATCCTTTCACCGGGACTTCAGAAACGTTTTGAAAGCCATGGAGCATATGAGATGTTCCAAGAGCTGAAATTGGTATTTTAGACTCATGCCCGTGTCATGGGTATGAGACCTCTGACAAGTACTTTGCCTACAAGATGGAGGAGAATAGCTCAACCTGTGAGCATGTGCTCAGAATGTCTGGGTACTACAATCACTTGAATCAACAACAACAAACAACAACAATAACAAAGCCTTTAGTCCCAAACAAGTTGGGGTAGGCTAGAGGTGAAACCCATAAGATCTCGCGACCAACTCATGGCTCTGGCACATGGATAACAAGCTTCCACACACCCATGTCCATAGCAAGTTCTTTGGTGATACTCCAATCCTTCAGGTCTCTCTTAACGGACTCCTCCCATGTCAAATTCGGTCTACCCCGCCCTCTCTTGACATTCTCCGCACGCTTTAGCCGTCCGCTATGCACTGGAGCTTTTGGAAGCCTACGTTGAATATGCCCAAACCATCCCAAACAATGTTGGACAAGCTTCTCTTCAGTTTGTGCTACCCCAACTCTATATCGTATATCATCATTCCGGACTCGATCCTTCCTTGTGTGGCCACACATCCATCTCAACATACGCATCTCCGCCACACCTAACTGTTGAACATGTCGCCTTTTAGTCGGCCAACACTCAGCGCCATACAACATTGCAGGTCGAACCGCCGTCCTGTAGAACTTGCCTTTTAGCTTTTGTGGCACTCTCTTGTCATAGAGAATGCCAGAAACTTGACGCCACTTCATCTATCTGGCTTTGATATGATGCTTCACATCTTCATCAATACCCCATCCTCCTGAAGCATTGACCCCAAATATTGAAAGGTGTCCTTCTGAGGTACCACCTGCCCATCAAATCTAACCTCCTCCTCCTCCTCACACCTAGTAGTACTGAAACCGCACATCATGTACTCAGTTTTAGGTCTACTAAGCCTAAACTCTTTTGATTCCAAGGTTTGTCTCGATAACTCTAACTTCCTATTTGCCCCCGTCCGACTATCGTCAACTAGCACCACATCATCCGCAAAGAGCATACACCAAGGGATATCTCCTTGTATATCCGACCTGATCCATCACCAAGGCAAAAAGATAAGGGCTCAAAGCTGACCCCTAATGCAGTCCTATCTTAATCGGGAAGTCATCAGTCTCGACATCACTTGTTCGAACACTTGTCACAACATTATCGTACATGTCCTTGATGAGGTTAATGTACTTTGCTGGGACTTTGTGTTTCTCCAAGGCCCACCACATGACATTCCACGGTATCTTATCATAGCCCTTCTTCAAGTCAATGAACACCATATGCAAGTCCTTCTTTTGCTCCATGTATCTCTCCATAAGTCGTCGTACCAAGAAAATGGCTTCCATGGTCGACCTCCCAGGCATGAAACCAAACAGATTTTTTGTCACGATTTTCATTCTTCTTAAGCGGTGCTCAATGAATCTCTCCCATAGCTTCATCGTATGGCTCATCAGCTTAACTCCACGGTAATTAGTACAACTCTGAACATCCCCCTTGTTCCTGAAGATTTGTACTAATATACTCCGTCTCCATTCTTCTGGCATCTTGTTTGCCCAAAAAATGAGGTTGAAAAGCTTGGTTAGCCATACTATCGCTATGTCCCTGAGGCCTTTCCACACCTCAATGGGTATACAATCAGGGCCCATCGCCTTGCCTCTTTTCATCCTTTTTAGAGCCTCCTTGACCTCGGACTCCTGGATTTGCCGCACAAAGCGCATGCTGGTCTCATCAAAGGAGTCGTCCAGTTCAATGGTAGAACTCTCATTCTCCCCATTGAACAACTTGTCGAAGTACCCCCGCCATCTATGCTTAATCTCCTCGTCCTTCGCCAAGAGTTGGTCTGCTCCATCCTTGATGCATTTGACTTGGCCAATATCCCTCGTCTTCCTCTCTCGAATCTTGGCCATCTTATAGATGCCCCTTTCGCCTTCCTTCGTGCCTAACCGTTGGTAGAGGTCCTCATATGCCCGGACACTTGCTTCACTGACAGCTCGCCTTGCGGCCTTCTTCACCATCTTGTACTTCTCTATGTTGTCTGCACTCCTATCCAGGTATAGGCGTCTGAAGCAATCTTTATTCTCTTTAATCGCCTTCTGGACATCATCATTCCACCACCAGGTATCCTTATCTTTGCTTCTCCTTCCCTTGGACACTCCAAACTCCTTTGAGGCCACCTTACGAATGCAAGTCGCCATCTTCATCCACAGATTGTCCGCATCCCCTCCTTCCTCCCAAGGGCCCTCCTTAATGACCCTCTCCTTGAACGCCTGAGCTACCTCCCCCTTGAACTTCCACCACTTTGTTCTAGCGACTTTGGCACGCTTATCCTGTTGGACATGAATCCGAAAGCGGAAGTCAACAACCACCAGCTTATGCTGGGGTACAACACTCTCTCCAGGCATCACCTTATAGTCTAGGCACGCACGCCTATCTTCTCTTCTCGAGAGGATGAAATCGATCTGGCTAGAGTGTTGGCCACTACTAAAAGTCACGAGATGTGATTCTCTTTTTCTAAAGAGTGTGTCAGCAACAATCATGTCGTAGGCTAGAGCAAATCTTAAGACATCTTCTCCTTCTTGATTCCTGATGCCATAGCCAAAGCCCACATGCGCCCCTTCATAACCTGGGTTTGATGTACCCATGTGGCCAACTACAATCACTTGAATCAAGTGGGTGTTAATCTTCCAGATAAGATAGCGATCGACAAAATTATCTAATCACTATCACCAAGCTACTAGAACTTTGTGATGAACTATAATATGCAAGGGATGACGAAAATGATTCCCGAGCTCTTCGCGATGCTTAAATCGGCAAAGGTAGAAATAAAGAAAGAGCATCAAGTGTTGATGATTAACAAGACCACTAGTTTCAAGAAAAAGGGCAAGGGAAAGAAAGGGAACTTCAAGAAGAATGGCAAGAAAGTTGCCGCTCCCATGAAGAAGCCCAAAGCCGCCGGAAACCGAGTGCCTCTACTTCAAAGGAAATGGTCACTGGAAGCGGAACTGCCCCAAATACTTGGCGGATAAGAAGGATGGCAAAGTGAACAAAAGTATTTTTGATATACATGTTATTGATGTCACTACAAAAAAAAGGCACATCCGTGACATTTTGGGCCGAACGAATTTTTTTCTGTCATACATATGACACTTCTATGACGATAATTGTGACAAAACCTGATCATCATAGATGTGGTGGGCTCCTACTTCTATGACAAAAAATCATGACAGAAAATGGGCTTTTCGTCCTGGCGGGCGGAGACGCAGCTGCATGACATTCTTTGGGCCGTCCATGACGGAAAAAACCATGGTAGAAGCGAGGGGAGGAAAATTTCGTGGAGTTCCCGTTACGGTGGGAGGTCGGGGCCGAGCGATGCGCTGCTTTCTCGTGACACGACGCTGCTGTGCGTAGGCGTTGGCTCTAACTGAACCCGAGTGAGGCGTTGGGCTCTAACCGAACCCGAGCGATTGCACTGCAGGCTATGCATTACTGAACCTGAGCGATCGATCGATGGCTGTTAACTGAACTCGATGGAGCGATTCCTTCGCTACTGCTACTAACTGAAGCTGATCGATGCTGCCTCTGGGATGAACAATGAGCGTTACGGGGGGATCTGGATGAACAATGAGCGGTGGCGTTGCCTCTGGATGAACAGGACCTTGTGGTGTGGAGGGCTGGATGAATAGTAGAGGGTGGAGGGGTGGCCGTGGAGGGGTGGTTGAACAGGACCCCGTGGTGTGGAGGGCTGGATGAACAGTAGACGGTGGAGGGGTGCCCGTGGAGGGGTGGTTGAACAGGAGCCGGTGGAGTAGCGTTTCCTTGAGTGCGAAGATGTAGCTAGTGGGTCCTAGCAGTCAGGGGGGCGAATCATTTTGTTTTTTTTTGCCCGGACGCACTTCCTTGCGTGCGAAGGTGTAGCTGGTGGGTCCCAGCAGTCAGGAGGGAAGTGTTTTTTTCACGAAATACGGTGTCCCGTCCGGTGGGTCCCCGCTGTCAGGTGGAGGAATAATTATTTTGCGCGTAATAAGGAGGCACTTCCTTGCTGCGGCCGTGGACCCAGCTGTCAGCGTCTCCACGACGATACTCTTCCGATGGAAGTCGGTCGTTGACTACATTGACCACGCCGCGCCGAGAGCACCACGGCGGTGGATGACGGCGAGGCCTAGGAAGGGGACGACATGGATGCAGGGAAGACTCGGCAATTGTTTCCCACGCAGAGGGGAGTACGACTGTACGAGGGTTTACTGGTTCATCTGCCGTCGCCAGAGAATAACAGCAGGTGTGGGTGAGTAGAGGGATGGCTAGGCCAACGATGGGAGTATGGTGGGGCGGTGAGGCTCACAAGGCAACACTGACCCGGTCATGGGAGGAGGAGCGAGCAGTCCGCTGGCGCTTGTTTGAGCGATCGAGCAGAAGAGCAGAGATTGAAGAAGCACGACGGCCGTTGGATGGCCATCCAACAGTCACTGCTTGTGTGCCAACCTTTTTTTAGGAAAGCCTCAAATCTGTGGAAAACAGCATACAACCCATCTGCCATTATTTCTAATAATTTACAGCCCAATTGCTAATTCTTATGGTTTTTGGAGCCCATATTCTTTACATTAGCATTACAGCCCATATTGTGGCCACGGTTAAAAAATTATCTGAAATTTTGCATATTTCGTGCGGGTCCGAACTGTTTTTAATCCCGAAATTTTGACTCACATTCAAACTGATTTTAAAAATAAATGTATATCAATATAAAATCCAACAAATTCTCCATGCATAAAAATTAATGTAATTTAAAATCTCGAAATGAAAAAAAAGATATTTGAAAGTAATTGCGGTTTGATGTTTTTTAAAAATGTACAACCCATTTCTCATTACTGATGGGCCATTTTCTCGGCTAGCCGAATGAAGGCTCTCCTCGTCTTGTAAGATTTGCAGCCCAACAGGCCTGACAAAGCGACTTACTAGGCAAATCACAAAAAAACTGGGCTGTGGCCGTGGACCCAGCTGTCAGCCTCTCCACGACAAGATTTCTTCCGATGGAAGTCGGTCGTTGACCACATTGACCACGCCGCGCCGAGAGCACCAAGGCGGTGGACGACGGTGAGGCCTAGGAAGGGACGACGGAGCCGGGAAGACGCGGTGGATGCCCACGGAGAGGAGTACGAGGGTTCACCGGTTCGGCTGCGGTGTGAGGCTGCCGTCGCCGTAGGGCCCAGCTAGCGGTGGGAGTAGTAGGGGCGATGAGGCCTCAACGGCAAGACATCCGCCACCGGAGGCGTGAGCAGCGGTCTCCCGGTGTTGGTTTGGGCGGTGGTGCAAGAAGAGCAGCGATTGAAGAAGCAACAGGACCATTCGATTCAAATCCAACGATTCTGCTGCTAGAATCGTTTGTTGACTAAGTTGACAAGCCTGCGACAGACGTCAACGTAGTAGGCCTGTGTCAGCCTCCCAACCGTGCGCCCAGATGTCGATGGGAGGAATCATTTTTTCGCGTAATAAGGAGGCAGTTGATTGTGTGCGGCCAGCGGAGGGAGTAGGGTGGGCGGGAAGCTGCAAGGCATCACAGCGGGCCACCAGAGGAGGGAGCAGGCAGTCCCGCCGGCGCTAGTTTAGGCGGCTGGAGCAGGAAGATCAGAGATTGAAGAAACACGTCGGCCGTTGGATGGACATCCAACAGTCACTGCTGCTAGAATCGCGTGTTCACTGTCAAAGCCTTGCGTAAGAAAGTCAACCATTTGCTATTACTTTTATAATTTTTACTCATTTTCTAATTCATATGGACTTTATTGCAGCCCATTTTCCATTTTTAGAATTGCTGGCCATTTTCTGGTAAGTACCAGTGTCAAAAAATTAACTAAATATGTGGGAAATTTTGGAAATTCGCAAATTTTTGCTGGGGAACAAAATATTCTTAATCCAAAAATTAATAGCCATAATTTAAAAATAAATTAGTACTATGTCATGTTAAATCCAATGAAATACATATAAGATATCAGTGAAGAACAAAAACAAAAAACTAATATCCCATTTGCTATAATTTTTTGGAATTTTCAATCCCTTTGATATTACTTTCAACAGACACTGAACATACTTTTTGGCCGGAATGCATCCCTCCTCGTCTTGAAAGATTTGCAGCCAGTAAGTCGGAGAAAATAAATAGGCCTAGCTTGGGTATTCTTCAAAAAGAAATACCGGGCTACCTATTTTCCCTAAGAACTGGTGCATGAGCATTTAGCTTTATTTATTTATTTACTTATTTATGTTTAGGGGACCATGAGCATGTACAGGGCCGGATTCATGTGAGAGCCTCCCTTCCAGTTAATTATGGGCTTCTCTATTGGGCCTTCATCAGTGGGCTGCATCTTATCAACAAGTGGAAAATGTGTTCCGTACGAAAAATAGTATGAGCTACGTATGGTACGGGGCACTAAAGGATCGAACCATGCAACGACTTCCAAAACATTGTGTTTGTCGTTCTAACAACACATTTATTCAACCAACAGAAGAAATATACTACTGATTGTACATTGAAAACAGCAGCAGCAGCAACCAGGGCTGGGGGTGCAACATAAGCGATAAGGTGCCGGAAGAGTGAAGACGCAACTCTCTTCCAAACCAAACATCAGCCATCATTACAAAAGGGCTACCAAAAAAGAACAAGTGTATGCATCAAACTAAATAAAGATCCTACTACGCCAAGTGTACGCGTCTAACTAACTGGCTCAGTTAGACGTTACTATTTATTAAGCTATGGAGATTGGCTGACGGCTTGAACCAGATGGGTGCCTGACGGGGGAAACTCCAGCCAGCAGGTCGAAGTCTGATAGTTGCGACCCTCTCTCCTACTTGGGGCTGCAGAGCGTGGCGGCACATATCAGGGTATGGTGCATGCAGAGACGCATGGTAGGCTGTGTACACACAGTTTTGCCTGATGAACGAAACCGCGCTGCCACCATGATCCTTGCCGTCGGTTATCTCCTGGTTAATCGGATAATTTAGTCCGACAAACAGAGAGCATGCACCAAGGCTACTTACCGACCTCGGTCAAAAATTCACGAAGGCCCGGAGAAGCCGGGATCTGCTCAAAGACCTTGCAATGGCTGTGATTGTATTCGCGAAACAACACGTCCGGTATGTGCAAACGATCATCAACCTTTCACCGTCGTTCGATCGAGCCAGGAACCACCGCAATCGCCATGCCGCTTTTCTTTGAAAGGTTACGGGATTAGGAAGGGTAGGGACACCAAAGTGCCTACAACATCATATCAAGTTGGAGTCAAATAAAAAGGGCTCTTGATTTAGTCAATCTTAAGAACAACATGTTATGAGCATGAATATTTTTTGATAAATGTTGTGATAATATAAGCAAGCCATCATGATATCATAGGAAAGTAACATACTGCTGTAACAGCCGTTTGTAGCGATGACTGGAGTAGGCCAGCAATACGTCCAACCATAAAAGGATTCGACAGTGTAAATGAAGCCCTTGTGTTCAATGGCGTCAGAGAACCATGGAGGATGTATGATCCTGCGATGGACGTGCAGATTTATCCACTTACCGCGATGACACATCGGATAGGCGAGACCGCGGTTGAAGAACGCATAGTGCTTTGAAGTCTTTATAATTCGCAGATCTTGTGGGCACTTGGCAGATTACAACCTTGAGCAAATCAAACTTGGTATCATGTTGGCTCTTTGTAAGATTCCGAGTATTCTGGGCCGCGGTGCCAAAGCAGTGCAGTGTTAATCAAAGGAAGGGGGATCAATCGCCGGGTGTAGACCTCCACGAGCATCCAGCTGCCGCGACCGTCGATGAGCACCATCCAAGACGTGTTCATGCCGACCCAGTACATTATTAATGTAGCCGAGGGCCGACGGGGATCGGATCGCGATGAAGGGGTTGATGCTCGCCACCCTATGATCGTTATGCTGCATGACACGCCGTTTCTGAAGATCAGGCGGCATCAGCAAGCAAGGAGCTGGCTTAAAAAGCTCCGACCTAAGGGCTTTGAGTAAACGGTACAGCTCCGACGAGCACGCGGCGAGCGGCATGGTACTGAGATTGTCCACACGCGAAACAATGAGCTTGATTACCTCTGTGGGGAGCGAATTCCAGCCACTCTTTCGGCGGACGCTGCTCGGTTCTGCCATTGTTAGTGCTTGGGTTTCGGACGAGGGGGGAGGCGCCTTGGCGGGGATGGAAGCTTGGAAAAGATTATGTGGGGACAAAGATGGAGAAGCGAATATGTGGTGCGGGAAGTGGACAGGTGATGATGACTACAGCACGCCGCTTGACTTACGAGACACATACCAGCAGCGTAGGGTCATATCGATGCCAGACAACTTGCTTGAGTGATCACAGTACTGGTACTCCCTACAATACCTACTACAGTACTATGCCCTAGCTTGCTAGAGTAGAGTAGTAGAGTAGGACTCTGCTCTACTACTAGCACCGGAGGAGTAGTAGTATATTCCAATCTAAAATAGTTACAAACTTCAATGGCCGAGCGTGGAACGACTATGAACCGTGCTCAAAGATCGTGTCTACGTGGTGTTTGGACTTATATGCAAAAAATAGCAAGATGCCCGTGCATTGCACGACACACCATCATCACCAACTCGGTTTTTTCTCTACTCCTACTCCTATAAAAGACTCAGTTGGTGATGATGGAGGCGAGGAGGCGTGTTCAGCCGAGCGTGCAGCGGACGGTGCAACACTATTCGATTTTTTATAAAAAAACAAAGAAGATTAGTAGAGATAGAGACATAGGGAGGAGCACGAGGTTGTGGGAGATAAGGATGAACGAGGCAAGGCCTTATCTGTAAATGTGGAGAGAGGTGCGGGTATCTTTTGTAAAATTGTCATAGTTGGCTTTCTATCCGCCGATATAGATCGGGCGGTCTATATTACAAGATGGCAGACATACCATCATCACCAACTCGGTTTTCTATAAGAGTAGATATATATAGATATAGATAGATAGAGACTAGGGAGTACTAGTAAGGACACCATCTACTGCGTTGTGTGCTACTCTTGCGCTCCATTCGGCGGCCGCAATGTCCCCTACAGCCACTCCCTCCCGCGCTCCATTCAGCGGGCGCTGTTGAAATCTGGGGAGCGCACTATCGCACTGCTGGCAGCCACGACTTCACCGACGACGACTTCTTCCCCGACCTCGGCAACCTCTTCCTCAACGACATGGGCGACAACCTCAATGCCAACGGTGCTGCTCCCGTTGCACCGTATGTGTTTCTGTCCTTCCTGTTCGAAATCGTGGTAGAATTCATGTTTCTACTCTGTATCCTACTACTATGCTAGTCCACATGATTAGTTTCATCTCTGTTATAGCCGTCATGATTTGTTTTGTGCTTATTCGGATTAAATCTCATAGTAACTTGCTCATATATTCAACTGGCGCAACATCCCCTACAGCCACTCCCGTTTCATGGATGGCCTGGTCGATGCCTCCAAGGAGCCCTTCGTCCACTACTATGAGTGCCCGATGCCGTTTTGTGGCTCGCCGGCGGACATGGTGTATCACCTCACGGATGCGTGCAGCGGTCACTGCTGGCCCTTGGCGGAGAACATCAAGTACGAGACATGCTACCGGTTCACCATGCCGGAGCCGCTGGAGGATCACCGCCGCCTGCTAGTCTCGGAGGAGGACGACAACGTCTTCCTCTTGATCGTGGGCACCGGCGAGGCCCGCGCAGGCCACCACCCTGTCTCTGCAATGTGCGTCAGGGGCGACGCCGCTAACGCTGACACTGACACGAGGCAGATGTATGGGTGCGTGGTCAGTGTTACTTCCCCTCCGGGTCGCGTGGGCGGCGACACCGACCTCATCGAACGGACTTGGACTCTAGGGAGCTGGGACTATCCCGCCAATGTGGACTTGGAAAACCCATGGCATTTGTTCTATCCTTTAGCCGCCGACGCGGTGCACGGGGACTCCAAGGAGGTTCACCTGGACATACGCATTATCAAGTGCACTTAGAAAGCAGGTAGTGTGTGTGGGCGCTTATGGCCCGTGTCTTTGCCGCTTTTGATTCTGTAAGCTTGTCGTTAAACTTGAGTGGCTTTCGCCGCAGTCCTTCCTTTGAACTGCTACTCTCAGTGAGCTAACGTAAGACACTTTGGGTTTCATTTGATAATGGAACCGGGGAGGAGTCTCCCTGTTCTTCTAAAAAAATTACGCATTATCAAGTTAAATGTTGATCATTAGTCTTCGCTCAATGTAATCCGCTGTCTAAGCATGTGGAGACTTCCATGCAGGATCTTGCTCTATTGGAGTATCGTGCATGAATAAAAGTGTATCCGTTTATGGTTTAGTCTAGAATCTTCCATGTCTGAATTTTTACTACAGTACTGGTGAAAGACTTACGATGAACCATTTCTTACATCTCCTCTACCCCCTTGCAAGTCATCCTGATTTAATCCCTCCGTCTAGGTGTATAAGGGCATGGTTAATAGTACTTAATAGTATAGCCAACTGTTGACTATAAGAAAGTGCCATGTCATCTGTAGCCAACATGTATAACAATCGATACTCAAAAACTAATTCTTAAAGATCATTTCTTGCAAAGCACAATAAGTGTTATTTCTTCACAAGTTTTGGATGCAGGTTGAGCAGTTGAACGCTTTTGTTTGCTAAAGATACCTTTTATCTATTTCACCCGGATGTTTGTGAGCTCTAGAGATGAGATAATATCCAAAGAAACCTATCGATACCCGTTACACATGAGATGACCCCCACATCCTTTGTCAAAATAAACAACTCCCCAATCAATGCATTTCACTCTTCGGTGCAATGCACGGGCACCTTACTACTATAGATTAGTATGACCAAAAATTGAACTAACATTATATATAGTATGATAAATACTGATGCATGTCACCTAAAATTATATCATTCAAAACTATGTTCAAATACGAATCCAACGATATAGTTTTTGTTGACATGCACGAACATTTTGTCAGTTAAATCTTCAGTCAAATTCAATGGGGGACTAATAAACCACGACCGTTGTAGCACAAGTGTAGAGGGAGGCCCTGCACGGGAGTCTCACCTCTCACCCCGCTCATGGCGCGGCAGTAAAGCCGTCATATCACAAAACCCAACCACTCCGAGTAATAAGTGGCCTGGTAAAATAAACAGACAAGCAACCATCACATCCCTCCGTCTTTTTTGCATTTCATCTCTCTGCATTTACTTTCTCCGATTCATCTCGCACACTCGATCCCTAGCTACTACTCCTAGGCCAGTTCTTTTGGCGGCTTCCCCAGCTTTTCCCACAAGACTAGTCACAGTGGAGAGTAATAAGAAGGCGCCTCACTCATTTATTTGGGCTTCTAAACTACTACTCCGTCCGGGTTTATTCCTCACCATTGTAATTTGTGCTAAATTTTGACCAAAGATTTAACTGATAAAATGTTACTCCCTCCGTCTAGGTGTGTAAGTCATCTTACGAAAACCAAATAATCCCAAAGCACTTAGGCGCGGTGCATTAACTTCTACCTCGTTTCTTGTTTCTTGACATACCAACCAATAAGAGATGATAAAGAGTGTGCATGCTTTTAATGACTTGAGATATCAAACACGACATGCAGTGGTTAGTTCATTGCATGCAATACTATTAATTAGCAAATAAAAATTAACGTTTCTCGTTTTATCCTCCTCCTTGGTCACGGTGCACAGCCTAAGATGACTTACTCACCTAGACGGATGGAGTAGTGCATGTGACATGCACTAACATTTCATTAGTTAAATTTATGATCAAAATTTGACACAGATTACAATGGGGACCAATAAACCAGGGCCGGAGGTAATAGTAGTTATGGGATTACTAATCTAGAAGCCTAAAAGAATCGGCCCCTGGTACTCCTACTAGTAGTAGTACTCAAGTTGAAATTCCAATTGCACGGCACAACTTGTTAGGCAAAAATATTCGATCTGAGGTGTAGGAAGCGGTTTGGGAATTTGCATGCCTTTCCAACCGGTGAGATACTCCGTACAAAGTACGCACAGAGAAATAACGACAGAAGGAAGCTAAAAGTAAACAATCAAACGAGCATTTTTGCATTTGTTTTGCATTGAATCGTTTCACAAGCTTGACTAGTGCTGTTTTTCTACTTTTACAAAAACCGCATCGTAATGTTAAAACGTGCATTTGCACGTACATAAGTAATTGTAGTACTCCCTTCGTCTAGGTGTACAAGTCTTCCCTCCTTGGTCACGGTGCACAACCAAAGATGACTTATTGACCTGGACGGAGGGAGTAGCACAGTCTGCAAGCATATATCGAGAGAGACGTGTAGTGCGATAGTATATAGTAAAGTTTGTGCTATATGCACGTACTTGCAAAATGCATAGAATACACAAGGTTTCCAAACTTTCCCTTTTACATACTTAATTAAGGACGCTAAAAATTCCTAAATGTTCAGGATTTATCATTTGCGTCCCAAAACTAATGAGATCACCTTACGAAACAAAAATTATACTCCCCCTAAAAGCCACGGCGCTCGCAGGAGCGCTTGCGGCGCGCCACGAGTGCCCTGGTGCGCGACCGTTTCCAAAGACGCCGACATTAACGCCTTCTTCCTCAGCCTCGCAACTCGCGAGATGCTGATTAGCGGCTTCTTGCAGGGCGAGCGATCTCACCGGTGTGGTGATCCGGCGCCAACAGGTACTCCGCCTCGCTGGAAGCGTGCACCCGGTCCATGTACCGCCAAGCGTAGATGAGGCGCTTGGGCCCGACTGCACACAGGGCGTTGGCACGAGCGTCCTCCGCCACCCTCACGGCCCTCGCACATGCCTTCTGCCAAAGAGCCAATTGCCTGACTCTCTCGAACGCGACATAGGCCTCCCAGGCAGCTTGTTCCGTGGTGCACTTCTCTTCCTCGGCCTTCTTCTCCGCCTCTATTTTGGCGCGCTCTGCTAGAAGCAAAGCCTCCCACAAGGCGACATCCATTTCTTTCCAAAGCTCCTCAAGGCTGGGGGGGGGGGGGCTCGGCGGGCGGCGCGGCGTTCTCCTCGTAGCAGGGAGCTGACGCGTCCTCCGACGCGTGTGCTGGCGAGATTGGGAACGCCGACGCGATGCGGCGAGGAGCGGAACACCGACGCATCCTCCTCGACTAGTGGCGGCGAGGAATGGAACGGCGACGCATCACGTCACAGCGAGGAACGGAACGCCGACGCGTCCTCCTCGACTAGTGCCGGCGAGGAACGAAATGGTGACGCGTCGCGTAGCGGCGAGGAGCGGAACACCGACGCGTCCTCCTCGACTAGTGGCGGCGAGGAACAGAAAGGCGACGCGTGACCGTTCACGTGGTGCAGCGAGGGGCTCCTAGGGCTTGGGAGGGGCGATGCCATGGTGGTCGACGTGAGAGAGAGGGGGAGGAGATAGCGATGAACGTGAACGTGAGGGGGAGGAGATAGCGATGTTGTCGGAGGCGCAGTATTTATAGCGAGCAATGGCACACCTACGTAAGATATGGACTGAGTTGCACTAACTTAACTGCAGGTCCAGTTGCGTCACTGACATGTGGGCCGAACACCTGTTGGGCCCATATATCTGTGACCCAATGCACCTACAGTTAAGTAACAACTACGTGGGCATATTTGTTGGAGTAAATTACGGGGGAGCGAAGGGGTGGAAATATTGCTGGTCACAACGGATTGGACGAGCGTGGGGGGAGGAGAGTCATGCATGCAGATTTTTTCACACGGGTGGAGTGGTGGGACCGCCGGAGGGAGAAGGAGAGTTTGGCAGGCATATTGTTTCCACACATGGAGAGGAAAAGACTTGGAGACGAACGGGCTTCCTGCAGGTATGGGGAACGATGCATAATAAGTCATCTTGCATGCTAGGCTAGGTATAGTCTCAAGTCATTAAAAACATACACGCCCCACACATGTTCATATTTCAAGGTGCACTAAATTATTGCATGCGATGATTAAGGCTGGCCATAATGGTGGTATCTTGGCTGGTATCATGCACACGGGAATAGTAGCAAACATGCTGATGTGGCAAAGAATTAAAGAAGAGAGGGAGGGTTAGAGTAACTAGTGTTCATGCATGCATTGGTAAACACACTTATGTGTGAAGAACGACATCACTAGTTGAGTACTTTTGCAGACTTCAAAAACTATTCCACCGCCTCTACTATCTTGCTAAGAGTAGGTGAAATTTTTGAATCGAGCCCTTTAAGAGCATGGTCAATAGTATAGCCAGCTGCTGGCTATAAGCCAGTGCCATGTCATCTACAGCCCATCTTACAGTCAATATGTACAATAGTAGATGAAAAAAGTGTACTACTTTTTTGTTATTTGGCCCACAATTCATTCTCACAAAGTGCCTAGGAGCACGTGCTAGAGCTGGCTCTTCACGAAGAGCCCGCTTACCTTCTCTCTCCTCTTCTCTTTCCTCCAACTAAGCAGAAATATACTAGTTTATTTCTTATAGCCCTTGACTCAGCTCTATTGTACTTGCTCTAAACTAGAAGGGAGGTAGTGGTACTCTAATAGCTAACCTTGTTGTGATGACAAGATAGGACATGGCACACACCGACGGGCGGAACTAGTCTGCATTGTGCATTTAAGTTTTGTCTCAAGTCAATGTACCTCTACTTTCACGGACTTATAGAAAAATGTATCAACATTCACAATGTTAAATCAATATTTTTACACTCATTATAAAACTTAGTTCTTATACTCATTATAATCAGTATTGTAGATATTGATATTTTTAGTATAAATTTGGCCGTGGGATTTCATTGATGCTGTCACAAAGCATGGAGGAAGCGGAGCTTAGGGCTTGCATTGCCGGTCTCTACATAGGTATTTCTCTTCATAATCCTGTAATTTTAGAGACTGATTGCGCTTTTGTGGTAGCGTCTCTTGCATCGGGGGACTATGACAGGTCTGCTATGCGTGAACTGAAGATGAAAGTGTTGAGCATCTCGAAGTTGATCATGTAAGTGCATCTAGTGCCACCCCTAGTTGGTTTTGGAGTATCGACGACACATTTGGTTAAGGGACTAATGTGTTTGTGAGAATTGCAGGATAACACAGGTAGTGTCCCTCATTGATTCGGTTTACCTACGGAGATGACCCCTAAAATGTATGAAGACATTGAAGACAATGGTGGTATATGAAGGTATTCAAAATTGAAGACTATGACAAGAGAAGACATTGAGTGAAGACTATGGAGCGCCAAGACCGTGGTCGCTTTCGTTGTTTCCTGTTTCTTACGTGTTGAGTCATAGGAACCACCGTCTTTGTTAAGTGGGGTCCAAGTGAACAAAGTCAGAATGACTGAAGTGATGCTCAACCCAAATCCTATGTTTTCGAGCGAAGACAATGAGAGCAAATCTTATCCAGAGCTGGATGAGCCAGCTTTGCGTGTAGCCCAAGTAAATTTGCCGTGTGTGTTTGAAATCTGACCGTTGGAACACGTGTCAGTTCCTTAGTGACCCAGGGTCATTTTGGACATATCAGGTCGGGTTGCCTAGTGGCTATAAATAGCCCAACCCCTCCACCATAAATTGGTGGCTGCTTAGAGTTAGTGCACGGCTTTTGTCGTTTGAGAGCAACCCACCTCGAAGCCTTTGAGAGAGAGAAATCCTTGCGAGGACAAAGCCCAAACACCCAGAGCCAAAGAGTGTTAGGCATCATTGAAGTCTTTCTATCAGCGTGACCTGAAGACTTATTACACTTGAGGACTGTGAATCCTCCAGCCGGTTAGGCGTCGCGTTCTGAGAATCCAAGAGTCATTGTAGATTGCCGGTGAACGAAGTCTGTGAAGGTTCGGAAGTCTACCTTGAAGACTTACCAGAGTGATTGGGCGAGGACTGTGTGTCCTTATCTCAAGGGGAATAAGGTGAAGATGCGGTCTTCTGAGTTAAATCTCAGCCTCCCTAACCAGACGTACAGTTGTCACAAAGAATCGAACTGGTCCAACAAATCCTATGTCTTCAACAATTGACTGTTTATATCCTCTCACTACAATAACTTAGAGTTTTTCTTCGTGAATTCATTGCATATGTGTAATACCTGATTGACTTCATTGCTTGACTACTATAGTTGTTTGGCTTCATACTATCTTCCATCCTGATCCTTACTACTAAGCTGCTATTAGTCTTTGTACTTTCACATTACTGCATACTTGACTATGGTTTGCTTGTTGTAGTTTATCTTCCGCTGCATATCAATCAGGTCATTTCTATTGGTTGTCTTCGAAACTTCCATGTTTTGAAGACTTTCATAAAAATCGCCTATTCACCCCCCCTCTAGTCGATAACTAGCACTTTCAATTGGTATCAGAGTGAGGTACTCCCTTGTTCTGTGTGATTCGGTTTAACCACCTGGAGTTTTAGCTATGTCGACTGCAGGGATAATCAAAGTCTCCGCTGTTTGCCCCGTGTTCGATGGAACTGAATATCCCTACTAGAACAATAAGATGCGCATGCATCTTGAAGCCATTGATGTCGACCTCTGGTATGTCGTCAAGAACGGCGTTCCCAAAACTGGTGAAGGAGTCACCCCTGCTGATGTCAAGAAGTTCATTCAACTGGACTCAACTGCCAAGAACATTATCTGTGGTCATCTGACCAAAGGACAGTATGGCCGTGTGAGTGCTCTAGAAACGTTGAAGCTAGTCTGGGACTGGCTATCCAAGGTGAACGAAGGCGTCTCAACCCAGAGAGATCAAAGGAACAGTGTTCTTCGCAACCTCTTCAACCGCTTCAAGAGAAACGATAATGAAAATGTCCAGCTCACGTTTGATCGTCTCACCGACATCACAAATGAGCTTCGTGCTCTCGACGCCACTGAGATTACCAAGCATGAAATCATCAAGACACTACTGAGATCACTTGACAGCTCCTTTGACACACTTGCTCTCATGATACAAGAATGCCCTGACTTCAAGACACTCGATCCGTCTGATATACTTGAGAGTCTCAACACACATGAGTTCCAGCTTTCTGAGAAAAGAGATATCTATGCTCCCAACTATGGACGAACTCGCGCTTTGAAGGCAAAAGTTGTTTCCTCATCGAAGAAGAATCATTGCAGTTACGATGATCCACGAAGACATTGGAAAGGAACTTGCTTTCTTTGGTGAAGAAGTTCCAGAAGTTCACCAAGAAGAAAGGCTTCAGAAAGTATTCACGATCTAGCTCAAGAAATGATGAAGCTTCCACTCATGACCACAAGAAGAGAACTTGTCACAAGTGCAAGAAACCTGGACACTATATATCTGAGTGTCCTCAGTGGGATAATGAGAAGAAGAAGAAGAAGAGCAAGGAATATGATTCTAATGACAAGAAGAAGAAGAAATCTTCAAAGTCTTCTTCCAAGTCCTCATCAAAGTCTTCATCTCATAAGAAGAGCTCATCTGGCAAGGCTCGTGCTTTTGTTGGTAAGGAAATGGATTAGGAGGAGGAGTGCGCTTCTAAAGAGGCGGAAGTGGAGTGCGGAGAGGAGTCCGACCACAGCGTTGCAAGTCCGGCTCTAGCCACGACCTATGTTGCCAAGTCCATCTTCAACATCAAGACAATGACTTCCACACTGTGGCTGAAGGCGATGAGATGGACAAGCCTGCTCCCACCCTCTTGCTTCATGGCACGTGGTGCCAAGGTAAAATCACGTGATGCTTACTTTCAAACATCAAGTGAAGATGACTCTGATTGTGAATCCAAGCCCAGCTACAAAACACTTGCTAAAATTGCAACTGAACAACAAAAAGCTATGGAACATACTCAAAAACTGTTAGACAAAAGGATGACCTGTTGGACGTGGAAATGACACGTTAATAGTCCTTAGTTGAAGACATAAAAAATCTTCATGCTAAGTACCAAGAACTTGAAAGTCGTCATGAATCGCTCTCAACCACTCATGAAAAGCTCTCCTATGATTATCTTCAAAGGAAGCAAGAGCTTGAAAAATTGAGAGCGGCTCATGAAGATCTTCAAAAAGAGAATGAGTCACTTCGCGCTCAACAGATCAATTCCGCTCAGGATGGATTTGAACCACCATGTCTAAAATGCCTTGAGCGTGATATCGCTATCTCTGTTGCTGAATGTTCAACTGCTGCTACTGTTGCATTGTCTTCAACTACTGATGTGGTAACTAACCCCTCTGCGGAGGATACCACTGCTATTGTTGATGAAAATGCTAGGTTGAAGACATTGCTTGAAACATGGATGTATAAAAGTCTAAAAGGACATCAGACACTTTGTGATGTCCTCAAAAAGCAGATTCTGAACCGAAACCCTAGGAAAGAGGGTGTTGGGTTCGAGAGGAAAATGAATGTTGATGGTTCCTCTTTGGAAGCTTTGGCGGTATCCCAAAACCACATGGGTTGCTGCAAAGGGACCTTCGATGGATCCATCCACCTTATCTGGCTTTACTTGTGCTAATCCTATTGTCATTAATGAATCCTTTGATGCAAACTATAAACTGTTCAAAAATCAGAATGGTGAAGTGTTTGCGGGTATATTGGTACTAACTGCAGGAATGGACCACCTATGAAGAAGATCTGGGTTCCCAAAAGTTGTCTTGAGAATCTTCCAGTGAATGTGATCATGACACCACCTGGGAAGAAGACAAACCCCAGACCGAAGGCGTCATATGGTCCAAAGGCTTCAAACAGACAGAGGACTCACCTGAGTCACCCTAACGCCAATGTTTTGCAGGGAAACCTTACTCAAACTTATGAATATGAGCGTGTGTCTTCAAACCGCTATGTTCATAGAACAAAGAACTTTTATGCTTATTCATATGAGTATCATTCATCTCCTGCAAGGCTATTTGCTAGGGCTCCAAAGCCGAAGTTCTCATATGCTGCACTTAGACTCATTGCTTCTAAGCCACCCCTGAAAATGTGGGTCGTTAAGAAGAATTAACTTTCTTTTGCAGGAAAGGGTCTCCAGCCGAAAATCAAAGGCGTCTGATGATATTGCTGGGGACCTAAAACATCTTGCAGGGTGCAAGATTAAATGCCCAAATGGTCTCACTATGTATTTTGTTCCTGAATCATTTGCCATTCATCCTACGTGTCCTAATCTTGATTTGAGCTTCAATAATCCACTTGCCCGTCAAATGTTTATGCTTCACAATGCTCTTGGTGAAGCCTATCCCCTAACTCGCATCAGAGGGTATGACACCTCATGCTTGAGAATGGATTATGGACAGCGGATGCACTAATCATATGACCGGTGATCGAAGTCTTCTCATGGACTCAACCTTACGTCCATCAGACAAGAGTCACATTACATTTGCTGACATTGGTAAAAGCAAGGTATTGGGTCTAGGTAGAGTTGCAATCTCAAAGGACCAACACATGGATAAAGTGATGCTTGTTGAATCCCTTGGTTTCAACTTAATATACATCTCAATGCTTTGTGACTTGAACATGATTGTGCTATTTGGAAAATATCGTTGCCTTGTACTAATGGAATCGACAAGTCTCTAGTCTTTGAAGGGTATCGGAAAGATGATCTATACATGGTAGATTTCTCAAAGCAGGTCCGCAGCTTGCCGTATGTCTTCCGGCAAAAGCTTGAGAATCTTGGCTCGGCATCGGAGGCTGGGGCATCTTGGCATGAGGAACTTACACACTCGCCAAAAGAAGCATGTCATTGGCATCGAAGGTGTCAAGTTCAAGAAGGATCATCTGTGTGGTGCTGAAGCTGGAAAGATGACTAGGGCAAAGCACCCGTCGAAGACAATCATGACGACATCTCAACCCTTCGAGCTGTTACACATGGACTTATTTGGCCCTACTCACTACTCTACCCTCACAACAACTGCTTGTCTCTATGGCTTCGTCATTGTTGATGACTACTCAAGATATACATGGGTGCACATAATTCTCTACAAGACTGAAGTGCAAGATGTCTTCAGACGCTTCGCCAATCGAGCCATGACCAATTATGGCGTCAAGATCAAGCATATCAGAAGTGACAACGACACTGAGTTCAAGAACACCGGACTTGATCTTTATCTGGATACAATGGGAATCACTCATGAGTTTTCTGCTCCATACACACCTCAGCAAAATGGCATCATAGAACGCAAGAACAGAACCGTCATTGAGATGGCTCGAACAATGCTCGACGAGTACAAGACACCAAGAAAGTTCTGGCCTGAAGCTATTGATACAACATGTCACGTCATCAACCGTGTTTACATCCATAAGCTCGAACAAAACATCCTATGAGCTCCTTCGGCAAGAAGCCAAATGTCGCCTACTTCAGAGTATTTGGAGCTAGGTGCTGGATCAAGGATCCCCATCACAAATCAAAATTTGCACCTAAAGCTCACGAAGGCTTCATGCTCGGTTACGGAAAAGACTCACACTCTTACAGAGTCTTCAGTCTCTATCACTACAAAATCGTCGAAACTATGGACGTGCGATTTGATGAAACCAATGGTTCACAAAGAGAGATCCTGCCATGTACACTAGATGAAGCTCCGCCCAGCGAATCTATCAAGCTGATGGGAACTGGAGAAATCATGCCTTCAAGCACACTGAAGAGGAACTTATCATTTCTGCACCTAACCAACCTGAAGACAATGCTCAGTCTGAAGATAATCCTCCCAATGATGACAATGATCAGCAAGAGCAAAATCTTCGTCCAATTCATCCTCGAGTCGCAAATGAAGTACAAATTGAGAAGATAATTGATAGCATCAATGCACCGGGTCCACTTACTCGCTCAAGAGCAACACAGTTAGAAAATTTCTGTGGACACTTTTCTTTTGTGTCAATATCAGAACCCAAGAAAGTAGCTGAAGCCTTTATGGAACCTGAATGGATACAAGCTATGCAAGAAGAACTACAACAGTTCAAGCTGAACAATGTTTGGGAACTTGTCAAGCGTCCTGACCCTCGCAAGCATAACATTATTGGTACAAAATGGATATATCAAAACAAGCAAGATGAGCATGGTCAAGTCGTCAGAAACAAAGCACGACTTGTGGCTCAAGGATATACTCAAGTTGAAGGAATTGACTTCGATGAAACATTTGCTCCTGTGGCTAGGCTTGAAGCTATTCGCATACTGCTAGCCTACGCTAACCACCACAACATCTTGCTATATCAAATGGATGTGAAGAGTGCATTTCTCAACGGCAAGATTGAAGAAGAAGTATATGTCGCTCAACCACACGGCTTTGAAGATCCAAAACATCCTCGATATGGTGTACAAGCTAAACAAAGCAATCAGATGGCCTCAAACAAGCTCCTCGCGCTTGGTATGATACGATCAAAGACTTCCTAAAGAGCAAAGGCTTCAAACCTGGATCCCTCGATCCAACGCTCTTCACGAAGACATATGATGGTGAACTGTTTGTGTGCCAAATATATGTCGATGACATTATCTTCGGCTGCACCAACTAGAAGTATAGTGATGAGTTTGGATACATGATGCAAGAGCAGTATCAGATGTCCATGATGAGTGAGCTGAAGTTCTTCCTTGGTCTTCAAATTCGTCAGCAAAGAAATGGCATCTTCATATCGCAAGAAAAATACCTCAAAGATTGTCTGAAGAAGTTTGGAATGCAAGATTGCAAAGGTTACACGACGCCAATGCCGACCAAACACCATCCGGGTCCAGCGACAATGGTAAAGAATTCGATCAAAAGGTATACCGCTCCATGATTGGTTCCTTACTTTACCTATGTGCATCTAGGCGGATATTATGCTTAGTGTTTGCATGTGTGCTCGATTCCAAGCGGCACCAAAGGAATCGCATCACTTAGCTGTGAAGCGAATTCTTCGATATTTGGCTCACACCCCAACGCTCGGATTATGGTATCCAAAGGGCTCAGAATTTGATTTGGTTGGATTCTCGGATGCTGATTATGCTGGTGACAAGGTGGATCGCAAGTCTACATCAGGCACATGTCACTTTACAGCACGATCGGTTGTGCATTGGTCTTCAAAGAAGCGTAAGCGTGTATCATTCTCAATGCTGAATCTCAATACATTGATGCTGGATCTTGCTGCGCTCGGCTTCTATGGATGAAGCAAACTCTCAAGGACTATGGCATCAATCTGAAACAAGTATCTCTCTTCTGCCACAACGAAAGCGCCATCAAGATTGCCAACAATCCAGTCCAGCACTTTCGAAGACAAAGCACATTGAAATTCGTCATCACTTTCTCGAGATCATGTCATGAAGAAAGATATTGACATCATTCACGTCAACACTGAAGAGCAATGGCGGATATCTTCACAAAGCCCTTGGATGAGAAAAGGTTTTGCAAGTTACGGTGTGAGCTAAATATCTTGGAATCCTCAAATGTCCTGTGATCAGGCACACATCCTAACACTTATGCATGATGATGACTTAGATGTGCAACACACGAAGTAAAGTATATCTTCAATCAATGAAGACATTCTAAGTGTGAATACATTAACATGGAATTTGACTTCGGAGCGCCACGATAATTGTGCGCCGTGTCTGGGTCTAATACTTCCTATACGGTGGGTAACGCCACCACCAAATTTCTCTGTTTGAAGTGTTTCACTCATGGCGTTATTTTAGCCATGTCTTCACATTTGGTTTGTCTTCAAAGTTCAACTTATCTTCATGATTTCCTTCACTATGCTGATTTGATTGCCTTCTGATATATATATACTAGTGTTCTGTCCTCTACAGCATTCACTTATAGCTATGTCTTCCTAGTTGAATCTTTTGAACTAAGTGAATGTGATCGGACCGTAATCTCTCTATGCTTTCTATCTCAAACTCTATCTGTCCAAATCATATGCATTCTATTGAAACTGTCGAATGTCTTCTCTGCATCCTTGTCAGCAAAAGACACAGAGACAAACATTGAGCCTGTTTTTAAATGATTCATCATTATTGTTTGAAATTCGGAGAAGCCGGAACGACCATCCGACAAACTTGGAGGGCGTGGGAACGTGGGACAGCTCCGAGTATGTTGCATGCTTGCCACGTACCCCTCAGATGTGAACCGCCAGGGGCACCTGAGTAATTGTGCTGTGCCGCACACCACCTTATAAATACTTGTCCCCTGCGGTAAAGAAAACCTTATTCCACCTCTCCACCTCGTCAAAACCCTAGCGCTACCGCTAGCTCGCGACGACGCCGGCGACGAAGCGCTTAGCTGTCGCGACTTCTCCGACGCCGTCCTCACGCCGGCCGCGAACATCGTCTTCTCCGCCGCCGCCGTAGTTGTCCTCCATCGCCAAGTTAGGGCACGGTGGATTGAACTGCTCGGTCTCCTACTCATCCCATCTAGCAGTTCTTCGAGTGGTAAATATAACTCTATTTTTACCATCTTTTTGATCCTCAAAGATTCATCCTATTTACCAAAGTTGGTTTCTGCCTATGCACTGTTAGATCTATTATGTCTGCATCTCATACAGCCTAGTATATTCACTTAAGCTTCATAACTAGTTAGATTCCTCACTTGTACCTATTCACGGATTCGTACAACTCTGGAACCAACTCTCAACGAATAAGTGAATGTCTTCGCATCATGAGGTCAATGTCTCAAACTGATTTATCTTCAAAATCTTCTAAGAATGCATATGACCTCTTCCCCTTCCCTCGTATCTCTAATGCTGTCACAGGTACATGTCCGTGGGAGAATCCCTTGGTTCTCATAGTTTGCATTCGTTTGCAGAATTCTTACAGCATCACATTAACTCTCCCGATGCCAGTTCCTGTTTGTCCAGCAAGCGAAAGCTTCTGAAGCCTTTGAACGTATTGAAGCCATTCAGTTTGAAATTCATGGCTACAGAGAAATCGATGAGGAAGGGTGGCAGACAGCATCGTGAGGGAACATCAAAAGATTTACCTGATGACCTCGCAGAGCTTTACAAGACAGATCCTGAAGAGACTTACAATCAGCGCAAGACACGAATCCAATGGATTCGACGTTATTGGGCTGAACAATGGTTGAAATACAAGTTTGTGACCCATGAATACGCTGAGAAGAATGCTATCAAAAGTCATTGGGGTGATATTCTCTTTCGAGGCCTTCCACCCAAGAACAGAGCTGAAGCTATTGCACAAGGTTTCTATCCTTGTATGGTCCGTGGACCTCAGCCTGAAAATGCCAACCCAATGTCATTGCTCTGGTGTCGTGACGATAATCTCTTCAAGCGAAACTTCCAGCATGCAAAGGCATCAACCAAGGAAAACAAGAAGTCATTGGGATTAGACTTCAACCCTGGTCCCTCTGCTCCCCGTGCTAACGGCTCCCGTGATGCAGAGCCCAATTCATCGGTCCCTTCTACAACCTTGATGGCCTCATCACTCACATCGCGGTCCAAGGTGCCCAAGTGGATCATTACGGCGATGACACCGACATCGATGAAGCCCCAGCTCCTACTCCAAAGCTGCGAAGCTAAAGAAGGCTAAGGCTTCAAGATCACCGCTCCTCCAAAAGCTTCACGTGCGAAGCCAGCGTACTGCGACTCACGAAGGCGATGTGCGATGCGAAGATCAATCACGTATCTCCAAGAAGGCGGAGAAGAAGAAGAAAATCGCCGAGACATTACGATCGGGCGTTAACTCCTGCTGCCATTCTGCGAGAAGAGCACATTGATACATCCAGCAATGAAGATCTTGCGAGATGATGCTCTCGAGCAACCGATCAAGAGCAAGGAAGAAGCAGAGATCTTCAATGATTTGCCTCTCTTTGATGTGGCAATCATCCATCACTTCATTGATGAGTGGTTTGACAACCCCGATCTCAGCTTTGAAGATCTGCAACTCCCCATTGGCCTCAGCGTCTCCTTCAATGGTGCCATTGCTTCTGAGCTAGCTCTCGCTCAGCGTCTCGTTGAACTGAAGCACAAGATCGACTATGAGAAGGCTCAGTTCAAGAAGCATGTGGCAAAGCTCAGCTGCAAGATGTCAAGAACTTCAAGACCATGCTGCACGAGCTCAAAGAAGCCTTTCACAAGAAGCGCGATGAAGCTAAAGGCTCTCGTGAGCGCATGAAGAGCTTGGCTGACAAGTGTGTACTAGCCTACAATGAGGCTGAGAAGCGCAAGGCTCTTGGTCGTCCTGGCATTGACCCCAGAATGGCTGCAAAGAAGAAGAAGCCACCAACTGATCAAGCTGCACCGTCAAGGCAAGAACAACCTCGCATAGTCTTCCCAAGCAGCATGATTGGCTCGAAGCCAAAGGTCAGATCAACCGCTTCTGAACAGAAGAAGACAAGGGCTGCAGAGGCTGAAGCTAGAAAAAGGATAAATCCTGAAGCCTCTGATGTTGCAACCTCCAAGAAGAAGCGCAAAACCAAGAAGAATCGGGCTGCTTCCACAGAGCCCTTAGTTGTTGAACCTATCTCAGTGGTTCGACCTGCATCTGAACACCAAGAACAACGAATGATAGTTCATGAGCCTGCTTCCACAGAGGCTCCTGAAGCTAAAGACATTCCAGCAGTTGATCCCATCACTGCTGAAGACATTGGTCACCATGACAATGTTGAAGATGATGACGTTCTTCCTCAGATCGAACACTACCTGGTATCATCGCCTGTTCCCACGAATAGCGAACTCATCAGCATTGGTCGTCCTCTGACGCCAATTGCTCAGGATGCATCATGGGCTGATCACCCACAACAACAAGACTCCCCGCGTACTCCCCAAGAACAACAAGTCACACCACCTGTCCAAGAAGAAGAGGAAGACCTTGAGGCACAGCCAACTCCATCTCCAAAGGCGTCGCCAGCATTCCGCAGGCTTCGCAAAGGACCAAGGCCACAAGTCCCTCTTCCGAGCGTTCCAGAAGGAGAAGTGCACCACCAATCTGTTGCACGTCAAGTGTTTCCAGAAGCCGCTCCACCTGTGAATGTCTCCGAGTCTGAAGCCAAAGCTGCTGAAGACAATCCGGCTGCATCAGCCGATGACAACCCAGTACAAGAACGTGTCCCTACTCCCCCCATTGCAGAAGAAGCTGTTCCTGAAGTGAACGAGACTGTGCCCGACCCTCCAGCTCATCAAGTGGAGGTTGAAAATCTTGAGGCTACCACCACCAACACAAATGAAGCCAATGACATAGTCATGGCTGAAGCCAATGTGGAGCCTGCACCAACCAATGTGCCCGAAGCCAATGATCCAACTGCTCCTGAAGCCCCTGTTGTGGAACCTGAAGCCACCGTTGTTGCCTCTGCTCCTGTTCTGCCACCAAGGCCCTACACAATTGAGCAAGCCTACAACTATGGTCAGTTAGTCACCATCGGATGGCTGTTCGGTCCCTCCGCCTCATGCCTCTGGTCCTCAGTTTGTATATCATGTTGGGCATAGGCCTCTGGTCCAGAAACCAAAGCCAAGACTGCCAAGGTTCCCAGGTACTACCACCTCTCCAGGGTCCTTCAATGCAAATGGCTTCAAAGGCCACAACACTTTCTTTGTGAGCAAAGAACCCCTACTCAAGGCCAAGAATCTCATCGAGATCGTTTGGAGCTATCAGCAATGAAGCTATTACTCCTGCGTTCTGTATGATCAAGGGCGCATTTTCCCTCATATGCGCCTCGACACTGAAGCCATTGCAGGACTGCCATGCTTAGAAGAAGCACTTGACTGCTTCGTGATGTAGGTCTGCTCAGCTTTGTGACTGACAAAGAACATTGGAATGAGGAACTTTTGCTTCAGCTCTATGCTACACTCCACATTCGCGGCTACTACAGAGATACGAAGACATGGGTTCTCGAGTGGATGACCGGAAATGTTCATCATGAAGCCAAAGCTCTTGACGACATTGAGCTTACAGGCCTACCCACTCCCGGAGAGTTGTTCGAACCTAATTGTCAACTCCACCGCAATGCCTTTGAGAGCATCTTCCATAAGCGAGAGCCCAACATGAGTGAGATGTTGAGCATGATGAAGCCTTTGCCACTGACGCTGAATACCCAACGGAGTTCTTTGTTGATGACCTTGAGTATCCGCCTCGCACAATATATCACATCATCGAGAACTCTATGGCCTATCAAAGGGCATTCGTCATCCGCAAAACTTGAAGGAGCCATGAAGACATTGGTCTTTACATCCTCAATGGCATCGACTTCAATACACAAGAATTCTTCATCCGCAATTGGCTGCATCTGGTTACGACCTTTTTGGCACGAAATTCTATGCTCCATGAGTCATGCGCCTCATCAAGCTACACTCTCTGTCAACTATCAGCCCTCCGCCGCAATCATCCGATCTTTCTACCGGGAGGTTGATATGTCGATTGAAGCCATATACCCCGAGCACCTTAAAACGCCACTTTGTCTTCAAAATGCAGATCACCACAGCTTCTCTCAACCCATGGAAGGCATCCAAGCAGTATCTCGTGTCTATCCAATGGCTGGAAACACTCTTATGCCTCACCGTGCGCAAACTGAAGCTACTGAGAGCACAATAGCCCAAAGGCCTCGAAAGTGCTCTCGTGTCCTAAATAACCGAGAACTTCTTGTGGCACTGCATCAGAAACAAGACAAGCATCATTTTTGGCTCAAGCGACAGATGCAAAGCCTCTTGGTGGACGTCAATCGCATTCAAAATCTTGCCACCAAGAATGCTTTTGTCACTCAGGAGACCTGTCGTCGATCATGGAAGAGTTTGACGCAGCTTAGTGCTGAAGCAGATCTTCAAGACGATGGCTTCACTGAAAGATTCAAGTTTGACTCCACTCCTCCACGGAATGCGGTCCTACGTCGAACTCCATCCCTTGAAGACTCTGACTATTCTTCCTCCGCGACAACTGTGAATGCCAGAGTGATCGATGATGAAGCCGATGCTACTTCACCGCCCCTACTACTTGCGCGACGACACCGCACTAAGTTCGCTCGCACCGCCAAACAACAACGACAAACCTGCCGCTTCACCTTCTCCGATGAAAGCGAGTAGATGCTCTATGTCTTCAAACCTTTTGGTCCTTCTTGACAAAAGGGGAGAAGCATATGAGTTTGATAGTCTTCAAGCGGGTTCATATGGGCGGTTGCTTTATATTTTGCCTAGTGTTCACAACTCTCGCTTTTGATACATTTGGTTCTTTGAGTTGTAACACTTAAACTCGATGGTAAATGCTACTTATTTACCTTTCTGTCATGCGATGATAAATTTCGCATGTGCGATGATAACTTCCGCACTTAGATCATTCTGCAGACGTCCATTTTTCATTATGCATGTCATTCTCTTAGTTATATCATTTCATGCATGATGAATTATCTTCATAAGTTGAAGAGGATCTCCACAAGTACAACCTGCCATGTGCATTTGCATTCCAAAAGAAAATTACTTATATGCACATCTTCAGGGGGAGCCCTTGCCACTTATGAAGACAATACCCTATCCTTTACAATTTCACATATTTTATCCCCGTTGAAAACTTCAACCAGTTTGTCATCAATCACCAAAAAGGGGGAGACTGTAAGTGCATCTAGTGCCACCCCTAGTTGGTTTTGGAGTATTGACGACAAATTTGGTTGAGGGACTAATGTGTTTGTGAGAATTGCAGGATAACACGGTAGTGTCCCTCATTGATTCGGTTTACCTACCGGAGATGACCCCTAAGAATGTATGAAGACATTGAAGACAATGGTGGTATATGAAGGTATTCATATTGAAGACTATGACAAGAGAAGACATTGAGTGAAGACTATGACAAGAGAAGACATTGAGTAAAGACTATGGAGCGCGAATACTGTGTCGTTTCGTTGTTTCCTATTTCTTCTGTGTTGAGCCATAGGAACCACCGTACTGTTAAGTGGGGTCCAAGTGAACAAAGTCAGAATGATTGAAGTGATGCTCAACCCAAATCCTATGTCTTCGAGAGAAGACAATGAGAGCAAATCTTATCCAGAGCTGGATGAGTCAGCTTTGCGTGTAGCGCAAGTAAAGTTGCCGTGTGTGTTTGAAATCTGACCGTTGGAACACGTGTCGGTTCCTTAGTGACCGGGGTCATTTCAGACATATCAGGTCGGGTTGCCTAGTGGCTATAAATAGCCCACCCCTACACCATAAATTGGTGGCTGCTCAGAGTTAGTGCACGGCTTTTGTCGTTTGAGAGCAACCCACCTCGAAGCCTTTGAGAGAGAGAAATCCTTGCGAGGACAAAGCCCAAACACCCAGAGCCAAAGAGTGTTAGGCATCACTGAAGTCTTTCTGTTTGCGTGACCTAAAGACTTATTACACTTAAGGACTGTGAATCCTCCAGCCGGTTATGCGTCGCGTTCTGAGAATCCAAGAGTCATTGTGGATCACCGGTGAACGAAGTCTGTGAAGGTTCGGAAGTCTACCTTGAAGACTTACCAGAGTGATTGGGCGAGGACTATGTGTCCTTAGCTCAAGGGGAATAAGGTGAAGACGCAGTCTTCTGAGTTAAATCTCAGCCTCCCTAACCAGACGCAGCTTGTCACAAAGAATCGAACCGGTCCAACAAATCCTATGTCTTCAACAAGTGACTGGTTCTATCCTCTCCCTCCCTTTACTTAGAGTCTGTCTTCGTGAAGTCATTGCCCATTTTTCATACCTGTTTGACTTCATTGCTTGACTACTATCGTTGGTTGGCTTCATACTATCTTCCATCCTGATCCTTACTACCTAGCTGCTATTAGTCTTTGTACTTTCACATTACTGCATACTTGACTATGGTTTGCTTGTTGTAGTTTATCTTCCGCTGCATATCAATCAGGTCATTTCTATTGGTTGTCTTCGAAATTCCACGTTTTGAAGACTTTCATAAAAATTGCCTATTCACCCCCCCTCTAGTCGATAACTAGCACTTTCAGATCAACAATCTTCAATTGTCAAAGATTAGCCGTTCGGCCAATAAGGTGGCACACTTAATCGCTAAGTATAGCTTTGACAATAGATTAGATGGTATTCTTGTAAATAATGTACATCATGTGGTGGATATTATGTCGAATGAGTGTCTTGGTGTGGCTGGTTAATTAATATAAGGTGGTGTTAAAAAGTATAAATTTGGTCAAACACTTTGCAAACGGTTGTGGGGAGTAAAAAGGACGGAAGGGAGTATCATGCATCTTGAGGGTAGGCAAAAAAATTGCTCATTTATAGCGGTCGAAGTCTCAAAGGGCCCGACCGCGAGGAAAGCGAAAGGTCGTGGAGGCGCGGTTGATGGAATTAAGTGAAGTTACATCCACGCTACCGGCATGGCGTGCGAACAGGCGAAGCTATACCATCAGGCCTACGATATGGGTCTAGTAGACATGACATCTAGTGGGTCCCGCATAGTTCTCGAGAACTCTTTGGGGGCTTGCAGCCGTTTATCCACCAGGCAAGCCAGCAACCCCACGCCGTTTGCACGCCCTACTCATCCCCGTCTTCTACTACCTTACAACCGTTCGCTCCCAGTCGTCCCATCCTTTCACTTTAGTTCGCTCCCAGTTTTTGCGGGGTACAATAGTTCAACTTTTCCTAACCCTCCACCAAAATCCATGGCCTCCCAAATCTCTGTCGGCGTTCTGGGAACGGGGGTCCCCAGACTTGCTTGCCTGCGGCCTGCGGCGTGGCTCAAGTGGGGGCCCAACACGGCCCAGCTTCATCAGCTCAAGCTCAAGACCCTCGCGAGGGGCCAAGCCTCATGAGGCGACAGGAACCTTCCTCAGAGCAGCCTCGTCGAGGCAGGCTCACGAGGAGGCGAGAGATCAAGGCAGGGTACCTCACGACGGTGCCCGTGACGCAGCCATGACGATCGAGATCGGTGAGGCGCCCGACTCGCGATGTCCTTGTTTCCCCTTTGGTGGAAAGGAGGCAAGCCTGAGCCAAGGCATCAGGCAAAGGTTACCGCTTCGGTGCAACAAGACCAAGACCAACAGAGCGGCAGGACGGAGGTCATCGTGGAGCCCAGGACAGCGTCACCGTCAGAGCCTTTGGCAACCGAAGACCAACTTTAGTCAGGATAAGTGTACTAGATGTTCCCCTTCAAAATGGCCAATTGTTGGCGCCCTCCCCGCTCATTTTTTGGGAAGAGGCCCAGGGCCTCCCTCTATAAATAGGACTAGCCACCACAGAGAGAGGGACGTGTTGAACCTACTAGAGAGAGAGAGAGAGAAAAAAAGACTGGACTCACCCAAGCAGTCTGTCACACCAGCTCAAGAACAGCCCCTCGCGAGGCTGTTCTTCCTTTGTACTGTTCATCATCAGCCCCTGAGGCAATCCACCACACCACAAACTAGAGTAGGGTCTTACACCACAATGGTGCCCCGAACTAGTATAAACCTCGTGTCTCTTGTGCTGTTCATCGTTTCTAGTTTAGATCCCTCCCTAACCATTCGCGCGTGAGCTGGTAGGGGAAAGATCTCCGCACGCACCCCAGTGTTTGAACCTCAAGGGTCTGCCGGAACCCGAAATCCGACAATCTCCATGGTCGCCGCTGAGTACCAGGTTAGAGCCATCACCGGCGATCAGTTCATCGTCAGCTACACACGTGGATCCGCAACGGTGAAAGCATGGCTTGCTCGCTTCCTATGCATGTTCAACAGTTCAACGGATGAGTGGGTCGCTGGGCTAGAGGTTGAGTACACCACAGTCCTGGGACGAGAGAAGGATCTAAAGGACGAAGAGAGCAAGAAGCCCGCCGTGATCCAGGTTTGCGTACATAACCTTTGCTTGGTCTACCACATATGCCATGCCGACGTTGAGTGCCAGGATTTCAAGAACTTCCTCAAGGACAAAAGAGTGAAATTCGTTATTGTAGGCTTTAAGAACGACAGGGATGTCCTGCGTCGGATAGGTCTCGTTGTAGGCCAGCCCTTCGATCTCCAGAAGGCAAGCCTGGTGTCCTCCTCTCAACCTTCAATGATGACCCTGGCAGCAGCCATGATTGATCCTTCGTATGCTAAACTGAAAAAATCTCATCACGAGTTTCATCATGCATGGGAGTCGAAGACATTAGATGAAGATCACATCATGTACGCAACAATGGGTGCCTACCTTTGTTTAAATATCTACAAGGGTTGGATGAAGAAGAAGAGCCCAGTGTCCGGTTCAAGCAAAGAAGCGTCGGCGACGAGGAAGAGGGACGAGGACGAAGTCGAGGACGTGGACTCGGACTCCGAGTAGGTGGCAGTGCCGTCGCTCATGCTGGTTCTACTGCAGCGTCAAGCGGACTAGTTGCTTAGTTTATTTTCAAGGGTGTGTTGTGTTGAGGCCCCAGCAGAACTATGTTTAGTATGTTCTTTCTCGTTATTTGAACTCTTTAGTACGTACAGTAGTACTAGTACTATGTCTTACTATTGTTCTCCTTGCAGTTGGTACTACTGCTCGTATCTTCGTGTTCCTACTATACTTAATACGTTCGTGAAAGAAGTTCGACGGAGTGAAGGAAGAAGACGACAAAATAGGTGGAAGAAGCCCTTCTAGCCATCCATGTTGCATCAAACGGCTCACATGAGTCGACTGACCCAAATTGCTCCATCAGATTGCAGGATCCACGTGGCATTCAAGGTCTCGAACGTAGATTCCGCGTCCGCACACAGTTTGCGAGTTCGACGCGCGCGCGACCGGCTTCTGCCGTGACAGCCACCATGCGCGCCTCCTCCGCGCGGGCGGAGACGACAATGACACGCTAGTTCCTCCTCGCTGGCATGCTGGAGCACGCGCTCGTCCTCCTCTTCATACACTGTGTGCATAGACGCGGCTCCACCAGTTGCTCGCGTGCTTGGCAGCGCGGCGGCATCGCGAGGAGGGACTGCAGACGACGTGAGCGGGCGAGCCTTCGGCTTCATGGCACAGGGATGGCGGCGACACTGCGGTGATGGGCGAGAAATTGTTGGCCGGAGCAGGCGGGCGCCGGCATGCGCAATAGCGGCGGCGACATATTGATGAGTGCGCGTGTGGGAGCTTACTTTGGTTTTATATAAGGTTAGTCAAACTTAAAAGAAAACCGTACTAGTACACGTAAACATTAGACTTAGGCAGCGCTTTTATTAGATAGTACCACAGCTGTCGTATTTTGGGTTCCGGCAGACCCTTGAGGTTCGAACTCTGGGGTGCGCGCGGAGATCATTCCCCTACTAGCTCACGTCTCGAAGTCTCGCAAGGATCTAGGCTAGAAAGAAGGACACACAAGGGACATGAGATTTCTACTGGTTCAAGCCACCATTGTGGTGTAATACCCTACTCCAGTGTGTGGTGTGGTGGATTGCCTCAGGGGCTGATGATGAATAGTACAAAGGGAGAACAGCCTCGCGAGGGCTGTTCTTGAGCTGGTGCGACGAACTGCTAGGGTGAGTTCAGTCGCTTCTCCCTCTCTGAACGATTCGTTTTCTCCCTCCCTCTACTCTGTGGTGGCTAGTCCTATTTATAGAGGGAGGCCCTGGGCCTCTTCCGAAATAATGAGCGGGAAGGGCGCCAACAATTGCCCATTTTGAAGGGGAAAATCTGGTACACTTATCCTGACAGAAGTTGGTCTTCGGCTGCCAAAGGCTCCGACGATGACGCCGTCCTGGGATCCACGATGACCTCCATCCTGCCGTTCTGCTGGTCTTGGTCTTGTTGCACCGAAACGGTAACCTTTGCACGATGCCTTGGCTGTGCTTGCCCCCTTTGCAATCAAGGGGAAACAAGGACACTTGTGCAGGCCACTCGGTCTCGATCGTCATGGCTTGCGTCCACGGGCTCCTCTCGAGGTGCCCTTGCCTTGATCTCTCCGCCTCCTCACGAGCCGGCCTGATGAGGCTGCTCTGAGGAAGCTTCCTGTCGTCCACCTCATGAGGCTTGGCCCCTCATGAGGGTCTTCAAATTGAGTGATGAAGCTGGGCTGCACCGGGCCCCACTTGAGCCACGCCGCAGGCCGCAGGCAGGCAAGTTTGGGGACCCTCGTTCCCAGAACGCCGACAGTAGCCCCCGGGCCCAAGGCGCGCCTGGACTTGGCTTAGCGGAGAAGTGAAGGGGCAAGTGCGAAGCTCTGCGGGCCCCAATAGCCTGCGGCCTTGGGCGCTACGTGGCGGTTGATTGGACGTGGGTGTCCTCGCTTCCCCACGATGCCTCAGCAACCGCACGACTTGACAAGTCCCTGCATGCAAAAATGGGTCATGATTACTTGCGATCATGGAGGCTGACGGTTGGCTTCCTCCGGCTATAAGTACGGTACGGCGCGAGCCATTCCAGTTCATCTCTCCCTGCTACTCCTTCCTCTCCATCCCGGCTACTCGCCACTCCCATGGCTCTGCTGAAGAGGTTATCGGCCGCGGAGAAGGGAAAGGCCCGTCAGGAAGGGCCTGACTCTCCTCAGACCAAGCGTGGTCGGGGCCGCCCTCGCAAGCATCCTGCGGCCCTCGTGGTGGCTTCCCGTAGTGGTGGAGGCGGTCCCCTGTGCGGCGATGAGCACCCGGTTGTAGATGGGAGGCACGCCGCAGCTGTGCGGCCCCCTCGGCCGCGCTTCCGCTCGGCGGAGGTTCTGCCGGAGTTCGTCGTGTGGTCGGCGGACCCGACCAGCACCTGGCTCCAGCTCCCCCGCTTCTTCGTAAGTGAACTTCCGGCCGGCGCTCCGGGTGGCCTCTGGCTTCAGGATGACGGTTGCTGCAGCAGGGCCTCCTGGGCTTCGCTGGAGGTCTCCGTCGCCGGGGATGTGGCCCTGACCCGCGGCTGGCAAAGATTTGCTCGCACGCGTGGCTTGAGCCGGAGGTGCACCCTGCACTTTAAGTTCGACGGCGTTGCCACCCTCTACGTGAGGGTGTTCGGGGAAGACGGCCGCCGTGCTGGGTGCTGCCCCGAAGAAGATGACCGTGGCCGTGTGCCCAGCCCAGGCATTGATCAGGACGAAGATCGTGGCAGGCGCGTGGGCAGCGGCGCTTGGGGTTCGCCAAGCTTCGACGACTTTCCTTCGGACAACAGCTCCTCCAACGGTGGTCGCGACCATCCCCCGCGCCGTCGCGCCCGCCTGGGGGAAGGTAGCGGGTCAATCCGCTGTTGCGCCCCCGTGAAGCGAGAGCAGGGATCTGACTGAGCTCTGGAGGCAGTACGAGCCCTCGCCGCGAGTCGGTGCCGAGCAAGTCGTGCCCGTTTTGTTTTTCTTCCTTTCCTGCGCAAAAAGGAAAGTAGTATTGGGCCCCGCAGGGGCATGTTGAACTATCGCTATTAATTATCGTGTTGTTTCCGCTATTTCTGTGTAATGTTTCCGTGCCGCGTGCCCGTGTGCGGGAACTACTTAGCTCGAGGAGGCTTGTCGCGGTCTTTGCCTCCCGAGGCCGAGGCCTCGCTATGCGCATCATGTCCTGCAAGGATTAGTCAGGAGGAGTAGCTTCCGGTCTTGGTCGCGGGGGCGACTGACCCAGGTCCTATGCTCGCGTCGCGATGCCCGTGGGGCACGGACTGGGAGGGGTGCTCCTGCGGCGGACTCGGATAGGAAAGCTTCAAACAGCCGGGGCAGAAAACACTCGCGAGGGTGCCTGCATACCTCCCTCGCAAGACTTGCGCGAGAGAAAACGAGGCAAGGAGTGAAAAAGACAAAGAGTCACAAGCTAGAGACGGCAACAACTCCAATAAAACTTCAAATAGGAATGAACAAGCCAACTGCAGAAAGCAAATGGAAAAGCCGCGTCCGGCACCTAATCTAGTCTTTGACGTCTTCTCACCAGCGCGGAGCTAAGTGTGCCCATTGGGCGTGGGCGGGAGCCCTCGAGGCCCGAGGGCGGCACTACGGAGACTCCGGGGCGTGTACAGCCCCACTCATTATTACGTGAGAGTGTCACGGGCGGCGAGCTTCACAGGCATTGGCCTTCTTCACAGGCACCGTGCCTTTTCGAAAATGCGACAACTTCACAGGCATTGGCCTTCTTCACAGGCACCGGGCCTTTTCCAAAATGCGGCAGCTTCACAGGCATTGGCCTTCTTCACAGGCACCGGGCCTTTTCCAAAATGCGGCAACTTCACAGGCATTGGCCTTCTACACAGGCACCGGTCCTTTTCCATAGGAACTAGGGCCTCGCTCAGGGGTAGAATCTTCGGAGATGTTGAATGTTCCATGCGTTCTGGATGGGCACCCCCTCCTGGGTCTCCAAGCGCGCGGAGCCGGGCCTGGAAACATGAACAACCTTGAATGGGCCCTCCCACATGGGAGAGAGAGCTTGTGCAACCCCTCCCTGGAGAGGACCCGTCGGAGCACGAGGTCGCCTACCTCAAGAGGTCTGGGGCAGATGTTGCGGCAGTGGTATCGTCGCAGCGCCTATTGATACCTTGCCGCTCGCAGTGCGGCCTCTCGACGGCGTTCCTCCCCCAGCACAAAATCCGTCCCCCGCATGGCGTCCTGCTGCGTCTTGTCGAACGCCAGGACCCGTGCGGAACGACGCCTGACCTCGTGAGGAGGACAGCCTCAACCCCTTAGACGAGAAAGAACGGGGTCTCTCTAGTCGGCTTGGCCGCGGTCGTGAGGATAGACCACATCACAGACTGGAGCTCGTCGTACCAACCCCTGCCGCAGGCCTCCAGCTTCTTCTTGAAGGTCCTCGTTTTGAGGCCCCTCAGGACCTCCACGTTGGCTCGCTCGGCCTGGCCGTTGCTCCGGGGGTGTGCTACCGAAGCGTAGCATATTTGCGTTCCAAGGTTAGCACAGTACGTTTTGAAGAGATTACTAGTGAATTGCGAACTGTTGTCAGTGATGATGCGGTTAGGCACCCCAAATCGGCTCACGAGGCCCTTGATGAACTTGACTATGGAGCCCGCTGGGATGGTGCGGACAGCTTCCACCTCAGCCCACTTGGTGAACTAGTCCACGGCGACGTAGAGGTAGCGATAGCCCCCTGGCGCCCGAGGGAACGGGCCCAGAATGTCCAGCCCCCAAACTGCGAATGGCCATTAGAGGGGTATAATCTGCAGAACCCCTGCCGGCTGATGGATCTGCTTGGCGTGGAATTAGCAGGCCTCACAAGCCTTCACCAGCTCAACGGCGTCACTGAGTGTTGTGGGCCAGTAGAATCCGCTGCGGAACGCCTTGCCAACGAGGGTTCGTGATGATGAGTGATGCCCACAGTCTCCATCGTGTATGTCTGCCAACAGCTCCTTTCCTTGCTCCCTAGAAATGCAGCATAGGGACACGTCATTTGGTCGCCTCTGGTAGAGCTCTCCATCCTCGATGCAGTAGGCCGTGGCCTGCCGCGCCACGCGGTCCGCATCCTCCTCCTTTTCCGGAAGGGTCCCTTGCGTCAAGTAGTTCTTGAGCTCTGCGATCCAACATCCTTCCTGAGGCTCCAACGCCAGGAGCAGGCGTGCCCCGGAGGCCGGGCCGCAGGCCGGGGCTCCCGAGGCAGGCGGCTGAGGGAGCTCCTCCCGAGCTTGCGCCGTGCTTGATAGTGATGGCGCCGCCGAGGGCTTGAAGAGTCGCTCCTCGAAGACGCCAGGCTCCTGAGGCAGCCGCCTGGATGCCCTCTTGGTGATGTCATTAGCCTCTTGATTGGTGCCACGAGGCGCATGCTGCAACTCCAGCCCCCAGAACTGTTTCTCCATCCTACGAACCTCCGCAAGGTAGGCTTCCATGTGCTCGTCCTTCGGCTCGTATATCTTGTCGAAGAAGTTGACGAGGAGTTGCGAATCGACCTTGATGATGAGGCGCTTTACCCCCAAGGTGACTGCGGCTTTCAGGCCTGCTATCAGGCCTTTGTACTCTGCTATGTTGTTGGAGACCTTTTCTCCGTGCTGGAAACAGAGTTGTATGGCGTAGTAGAGCTTGTCCTGAGTAGGAGATACGACCACTGCACCGGCCCCCGCGCCATGCCGGGAGAATGCCCCGTCAAAGTACATGACCCAGCCGTCCGGTGCCTCGCTTCCCGGGGAAAGTGATCGGTCCTCGCCTGCCTCGAGGCCCGGTGCCTCTGCCCATTCTAATACGAAATCTGCAATGTACGACTCTCTTGATGACTCTGGTTGTGCTGAATTCTAGCTGAAACACTTGTAGTTCGATGTTCCATTCAGTGACTCTTCCAGCCGAGTTGGGGCTCCTGAGTACCCTTTCCAGGGGGTATGCTGAGACGACCTTGATGGGATGGCCTTGGAAGTAGTGCCGCAGCTTTCGTGAGGCTACCAATAGCGCGAGGAGGAGTTTTTGAGACATGGGGTACCGCGCCCTTGCGTCCTGTAGCACCGTGCTGACGAAGTACACGGGATGCTCGACGAGGTTGAGGGTGTTGGCGCTGCTTGCGTCCTCCAAAGGTTGGGGCGCCTCCTGAGATGGCGGAGCCCCCAGCGCTTGATCGCTTGGAAAGGCCTCTTCTACTCCAGGTGCACTCCCCTACTGCGGCTGATCCTTTTCGGCTGCGGTCGCGGTCTTCGTGAGGCTTTCTTGGCTTCGCTTGGCTTCAGCCCGGACGGTTGTTGCGGCCTTGGTTCGACGCTCCTCCCTAACCGCCACCAGGCTCTTGGCGGGAGTAGGGGTGGCTGCAAGGTAGAGCACCGGGGCTCCCGAGGACGCGGAGCTACCATCATCGGAGGGCTGGTAAGGTACCTTTTGAGATCATGGAATGCCTTGTCGGCCTCTTCAGTCCATTCGAAGGGGCCCTTCTTCTTCATCAGCTTGAAGAAGGGCAGTGCTCGTTCCCCCAGCTTGGAGATGAAGCGCCCAGTAGCGTTTACGCCCGGTGAGCTTCTGCATTTCTTTGAGGGTTTTCAAGGGCTCATGTCTTCGATCGCTTTGACCTTCTCGGGTTGGCCTCGATGCCCCTGTGGGACACGAGGAAACCCAGGAGCTTGCCCGAGGGGACCCCAAACACGCACTTCTCCGGGTTGAGCCGCAGGTCTACTTCATTGAGGCTCGCGAAGGTTTCTTCAAAGTCATGTATCAGGGTTTTTGCCTCCCGAGACTTCACCATGATGTCATCGACATAAGCCTCAGCGTTCCTCCCGAGCTGCCAGCCCAAGGCGATGTGCATCAGCCGCTGAAAGGTCGCGCCTGCATTGCCCAACCCAAATGGCATGCATGTAAGCAGTACACTCCGCACGGGGTCAGGAAAGCCGTTTTCTCCTTGTCTTCTACCGCCATCTTGATCTAGTGATAGCCCGAGAAGGCATCCAGGAAGCACAACAGGTCACACTCAGCGGTGGAGTCGACGATATGGTCGATGCGACAGAGTGGAAATGGATCCTGCGGGCAGGCCTTGTTGAGGTTGGTGAAGTCGACACACATGCGTTCCTTTCCTCCCTTCTTTGGCACGACAACTGGGTTGGCCAACCAATCCGGGTAGCGGACCTCACAAATAACCCCTGCTGCCTCTGGCTTGCGGGTCTCTTGGACGATGAAAGCTTGCTTCTCAGTGGACTACCACCTCGCCTTCTGCTTTACGGGGCGCACGTTGAGGTGATGCTCAATCACGCCCCTCGGGACCCCCGCTAGCTGATCAGGTTCCCATGTGAACACCTTCTTGTTCGCGCGCAGAAACTTCACCAAGGCCTCCTCCTGCTTGGGTTCGAGGTTGGCACCTATGGTGAAGGTGGCGTTATTGGACCCGTCCTCGTCGACCGGTACCTGCTAGGTTTCCGCCTTGTCTTGGGCGAATAGCTGCTTCTTCTTAGCCGGCGCAGCCCCCTTGGGCTCGAGGGCGTCAGTGCTGGTGGGCTGCGCCACCGTGGCTGTCTTGAAAGCAAGCATGAGCGCCTGCAGTGCATCTTTTGTGTCTCCTGACACAGTAAGGACGCCGCTGCTCCTGGGCATCTTCATGAGGTTGTACGCCGGGTGAGTTTCTGCCATGAACCGGGCCAAGGCTGGGTAGCCGAGGATGGCGTTGTAGGGGAGGCTGATGGGGGCGATGTCGAAGTCGATCAGCTCTGTGCGGAAGTTGTCGTAGGTGCCGAAGGTCACCGGGAGGCGAATCTGTCCCAAGGAGGCGGTGGAACCGACTCCAACACCCAAGAAAGGCCTGCTGGGCTGAAGCTACTCTGGTGGCACGTGGAGGAGGCTAAAGGCCTCAACAGAGAGCACGTTGAGGCCGGCACCACCATCAATAAGGGTCCTAGTGACTGCCACTTGGCAGATGGTGGGGGTGCACAACATTGGGAGCGCACCCGAACCGGCGGGGTTGGAGGGGTGATCGTCCGAGTTGAAGGTTAGATCGGCCTCGAGCGCCACCCAGCCCGGGGGGGCTTCTCAGTACTTGGAGGCGGTGCCGATCTGGCAGGTGAACGGCTTGACGTGGCGGCTCGAAGGTGGCGCCTGTGAGCCGCCCAGGAGAGCTGCGATGACCGGGGGCACTAGCGCGGCATAATGGGCAAGGAAGAGGTCGCGCAGCTCCCCCAGGAGGTCACAGAAGCCGTCGGTAGGTGGAGCAGCCACATGCGCGGAACGCTGGTGAGGGCCACGGGAAACCAGTTGGCCATCAGCCTGTTGTTGCCCCCGGCCTTGAGGACGGCCTCCTCGTATGCCAGGAGGAAAACCAGCGGATCCGTCGCGCCGTTGTAGTGCGGCGGCATCTCGGGCTTGAACTTGGGCGGCCACTGCACCTGCCGCAAGGCGGGGGTCAAGGCTCGGAGCCCCCTGGCCGCAGTGCCGGCATCGGCTGCTGGAGCGGGCGGCGCGTCCATGGGGGCGTGACCGGCGTGGGACGACGAACCGGCAGGAGCCAGCGATGGGGTGGCGGTGCGGCCTTCCTGCCGCACCAAAGTATGCAGGCACGAGGCCTGCTGCTCATTCCCCACCGGGCCGGTGGCGGAGTTGGCGGCAGGCGACGGGGAACGACGGGGGCGACCGCCGACGGGCGCTATCTGGGCGATGCGGGTGGCGAGAGCAGCCCGACGCTCGGCGCGGGCTCGGCGAGCGACAGCCATGGACACGACGGAAGATCACACGCGACCAGCGGAAGAAAGATTCCGGCGCACCCCTACTTGGCGCGCCAAATGTCAGATTTTGGATTCCGGCAGACCCTTGAGGTTCAAACTCTGGGGTGCGCGCGCAGATCTTTCCCCCACTAGCTCACGTCTCGAAGTCTCGCAAGGATCTAGGCTAGAAAGAAGAACACACAAGGGACACGAGATTTATACTTGGTCAGGCCACCATTGTGGTGTAATACCCTACTCCAGTGTGTGGTGTGGTGGATTGCCTCAGGGGCTGATGATGAATAGTACAAAGGGAGAACAGCCTCGCGAGGGCTGTTCTTGAGCTGGTGCGATGAACTACTAGGGTGAGTTCAGTCGCTTCTCTCTCTCTCTGAACGATTCATTTTCTCCCTCCCTCTACTCTGTGATGGCTAATCCTATTTATAGAGGGAGGCCCTGGGCCTCTTCCCAAATAATGAGTGGGAAGGGCGCCAACAATTGGCCATTTTGAAGGGGAACATCTGGTATACTTATCCTGACTAAAGTTAGTCTTCGGCTGCCAAAGGCTCCGACGATGACGCCGTCCTGGGCTCCATGATGACCTCCATCCTGCCGTTCTGCTGGTCTTGGTCTTGTTGCACCGAAACGGTAACCTTTGCCTGATGCATTGGCCTGTGCTTGCCCCCTTTGCACCAAAGGGGAAACAAGGACACTGTGCAGGCCGGCGCCCGCATGGTCTCGATCGTCATGGCTTGCGTCACGGGCTCCTCGCGAGGTGCCCTTGCCTTGATCTCTCCGCCTCCTCGCGGGCCTGCCTGATGAGGCTGCTCCTGAGGAAGCTTCCTGTCGTCCGCCCCGCGAGGCTTGGCCCCTCGCGAGGGTCTTGAGCTTGTGCTGATGAAGCTGGGTTGCACTGGGCCCCCACTTGAGCCACGCCGCAGGCCGCATGCAGGCAAGTCTGGGGACCCCCGTTCCCAGAACGCCGACAACAGCCATGATACGGAATCCTGTGCAAGCACGTGAACCGCGGCCGCATGGTCGATCGAACGGTGTGTCACCGTGTTGCGCTCGAAGGACATCCACTGAACCTTTTTGTGTGTGTGAAAACAATCCTCGAATATTACTCAACTTTTTTTCCTGGGAAAGTTCTTGACGCTGCAATATTTCCATATATTTGAATTTAGCTCCAGTTCGTGTTTATTTGGATTTGGACGTTTTAGGTGCGCCCTAGTTTTTTTTAATACTGGTTCTGTGTGTGTGACTGAGAGAGAACGTGTGTATGTGTCCATATGTGTGTTGTGGCGGAAGGGCACTGTGGAGACGGTGTGCGTGTGATATCTGAGACATAGAGAGGTGTGAATGTGCAAATGATCATGCATGAGTGAGACATAGACAGATATGCCGATACGTTGTGTATACATGAGAGAACGGTCTTCTAGTTTACTTGTGTGTGTGTGTGAGAGAGAGAGAGAGGAGCATCTGTAACACAACAACCATCTCTCTCGATTCGTCCGTCCCTCGCACGGTCGCATGCAACACATGCATCAACGCGCACATTTTGACACCCTCACCCGGCCCCTGCCCACCTCAAGGCCCGCACAATCTCTTTGTGAATACCCATTTCTCTCCTTAGGTTTGTTTTCTCTCAATATCTCTCTCACACACACACACACACAGAGAGACATACGTAGCACAACACACACACACACACACACACACACTCCCCCGAGCACACAATTCATCCCCATCCAAGGTTATAAGGCGACCACTCTCGCTTGTGCTTCTTTGCACCCCAACATGCACAACACCTCAATCTTCAAAGAGGGCATCGAGCAGATCGAAGAAGGCGACTACACCACGCTAGAGAATGCGGGGTCATTTGGAAGCAGGGTGATGTGACGACGGCTGACTAACTCCTCCCCCCACCCTCTCTCTCTCTCTCTCTCTCTCTTGCACAAAATTACCAATCCCTCTCTCCCCCGCACAAAATTGTCAATCCCTCAACCCACGAGATCCTTCCCCTCGCGTCCATGTTTTTCCAAAGACTCTCATCAAACATGTTGTCTCTTCTCCTTCCACGTATACAGAATCTGGATGCACACACATCTCACGTATATTACATGTCTCCATCTTTCTCACAGACCTAACTTCTTCCTCTCTCTTTCTCTCTCTATCTCTCTCCCTCTGTCTCATTAGGTTTGTCTCCTACTCTCTCGTCCACATACATACAATCTTTCCCGCCCTATCTGCTCCATCTTAAAAAAGCTCTCTCTGCACGTTTCATTCACACATTGGGATATGTCAAAATGTTGCTTCTATAATGGCCCTGTTTGGATCATGGGGTTAGAGCTAGTTTGGGTTAGTTGGGGGCTCAAATAAACCAAAAGTATCCAAACAGGGAGGGTTAGAGTGGGTTAGTTCCATCTAACCCAACTATCCCGTGGAGAGGTGCTTATTTGGGTTAGAGTGGGTTAGAAAATAACTCTAACTCTAAGCGTGTTAGAGTATCCAAACAGAGGGCCAATGGCTGATGTAGAGTTATGGTTGTTTTTGTTGCATCCTACAAAGTAATAACTATGAAATACATTTAGATTCTCATTTGATCGGGATTATGTGAGTTTGAGCATGTTGTGAAGTACTATAGACCTTGTATACATCTTGGGATTCGACAATGATTGTAACTATTGAATTGTATAGACCATTACATTCAAGTCAATAGCCTAATATATTTATTTCACAATTTCAACAAATGATTAGTTCACTACAAACTAAGAAAACAAATGTGTACTCCCTCCATTTTTATTTAAGTCCGCGTATTAGCATTGGTCAAAGTCAAGTTTTGTAAACTCTCAAGAAAGCTTATAACAAAAATATAAACATATACAATAACAAATAAATACCATTAGATTCATTATTGAATGTACTTTCACATCATACATATTTGTTATGGTAAATGTTTATATTTTTCTATAAACTTGGTCAAACTTTAGGAAGTTTGACTTGGTCAATCCTAATATGCAGAGTTTACTACTACTACTCGCTAGTTGCTTAGCGAACCACTCAACACGCCACACGGGGAGTCGGTGTCACAAAATTTTGAGGTCGGCGGAAAATCGCCGCGACCCTGATTCGAGCGGTGGGAAGTTACCATCATAGCCTTGAACAGGCCTATGGATGACGCTTGGTAGGGGCTGTTTTCGTAACTTCAGTTCACCCTACCCAGCCAACCCCACCCGGCACCCAGAGTAGTACACCTAAATACTCCCCATTTTCTATCCCCACCGCAAAATAGACTTCTCCACGGCACCGCAGCCTTCGTGCTCCTCCCTTTACATCGGGCGCACTCGTCCACCGCGCAAGATTCGCCCCATCGACGACCTCGTGACGCCAGACTGGAGCCGGGTCCACCGTCGTCGTCGTACACGGAGCCTCTTCCCCGTCATCGTCTTCCACGGTCTCGGATCTGCTTCCCGGAAGCCGACGCCAAGCGCAGAAGCACCACCGTCATGGACAATGAACTGCCACCCGTTGCCGACCATGACTCACGGAGGCTGCCGCGACCATCGTTCTCCTCCTCGATTGGTAATGTGTGTATTGAATCACTTAGCGGTACATGTGCAGTTCAATTTTGTTCACACCTACCCTTCAAATTTCCTGGGTGCTATTGTTCCCGTAAAAGTAATTGGTTATAGCCTCCATTGTCCAACAGAATATCATCTTGTAATTGTGCGTCGCTCTGTATCGTCTTTGTGCTTGGGTAGGTTTTTCATACGCAACCCGATGGTGTGGCAAATGATGGAAAGGTTTTTAGAACTAGCAAGATGCCCATGCGTTGCACGCATCAAGATGCATTTGTATGAGTAGCTTATCTTGTGGGAGAAAAGGATGAACAAGGGAAGGCCTTATTTGCAAATCTGGAGAGGGGTATGGGTATCTTTTTGCCAAATTCCCATTTGTTTCCTTCCTATCTGTCAGATATAAATTGGACGACCTATATTGCAAGAAAAAAAGTATAGAGAAAAAAGTAGACAGTAAAGGAAGTAGAGATAAATATTAAATATAAAATATAAAATAAATATCTCTACTCTTATAAAAAACGAGTTGGTGATGATGGTGTGCCTGCCATCCTGCAATATGGACCGTCTAATCTATATCTGACGGATAGAAAGCAAACTATGACAATTTTGCTAAAAGATACCCGCACCCCTCTCCAAATTTGCAGATAAGGACTTCCCTCGTTCATCTTCGTCTCCCACAAGATAAACAACTCGTATAAATGCATCTTGATGTTCCATGCAACGCATGGGCCTCTTGCTAGTAACAGTAGAGAAAAGAGTAGAGATAGCAGAGACATCGGGAAAGGATCGCGCGAGCGCGGGAAAAAGCGGTCGGGCGTGCGCTAGTTTTGGCGCGCGGCGTCGGGCGCGCTTTATAAAATCCAATGCCCTCCCACCGCTTTGTGCCTTGCCACCGCTCTCTCCCCGCTCATTTTCGCCTCGCCGCCGCCGCGTCGCCAGGAAACTTGGGGATACCGCGGCGTCCGCACGCGCCCCTCCGGTGGCTTCTCCGCCGAGATCCAGTTCCGCGGGATGCACCTCGGCCTCGGCAATTTCGACACCGCCAACGAGGCCGCCCTTGAAATCTGGCCTGGCCAGCGTGGCGACTCTGGTGGCCTCATAGAACATTGAACTTTCCCAACGTGCCGACACGGGAGCGGGCGCAGAAGCTCGAGCCTCTGCCGCATCTTAGCACCGCCGAAGATCGTCGCGACAACCGGAGGCGGGAGCACCGTCTCAGCATCGCCGAGATGGACGACGAAGCCAGGGCGCTGTGGCACCAACACTTCCCGCAAGACATCATCAACGAGCGCGAGTTCTATGTGCAAAGGAGGGCGGAGAGGGATAAGAGGAGGGCGGAGCGAGCCGCCTATCGCGAGGACAAGCGTAGGCGAAAAGCGGACGCTCAATTCAACATGAGGCTAGGAGCAGCGTCATACAGGAATTTGACAAACGATCGGTATCTTCACGCCTACAGTCAGACGTCGGAGGAGGACATCACCGAGGAGGATTCGGACGACGAGGAGTAGTTGAATTATCTTTTTTTATCTATTTATGCTAAGAATTACCCTATACTCTATCTACTTCTCGATCTCAGCACTGTAAATGCTTTTTTAAAGCGCTGCGCGTTGCGATTCTGTTGGAGATGCTCTAACATGGCAGACGAGTGCTTTAATGTTGCCCACAATATGCGCGAGTATTACTAGTAGTATATTTTCTTGCCATGTTGAGATTTTAAAACCACGAGTGCGAACATGCAGAGGAGCAATGAAGACCAAACACGGGATATTCGGGACATCTTCATGGAGCGTGGCAAGTTAAAGAGGAGCTGGACCGAACAAGTAACACCCTTTCAATTACTTTCGTGTAGCCTCGTGTTCTTCGATGTGTATATGTTGTAGTTTCTGTTTCTCTTAAGTATGGTGTTCTTTGATGTGTAATAAGAAGAGTCTTAATCGTCCTAATGCTTTCGTTTATAGCTTGATGTAGGAAGTGGGTGTTCTCACCTTGTAGTCTGTTTTTATATATTTTTTCCTTTTTAATTCACTTCTTCGAGTTCTGTTTATCTAGCTTCTACTAAATGGATCTAGGTTGCTCTGAGTATTGATCTAAAAAAGAAGTAACTTCATGTCAGGATGCAGTTCCTGCGAGGAGGGAAGTATGGTCAACCTCGAGATCATGTTTCCAAAAAGAGGCAAATTCCCAGATGATGCTGGATTACACACAAGCCAGGTGGATTTGTCAGTTGTTCGTGTCCTCGTGGCATTAGTAAAGGCTGAAAGAAAGCGTGCAGCAGCCCTTGAGAATGTCGGTGAGTTCCTGAAGAAGCGAAAGGAGCAATCAGATGCTCTCTTCACCCAAGCCAAAGAAGAGATGGAAAAAGCCAGAAATAAGCTAGTAGAGGCAGAGCAGGCTAGGCGTCTCCTGCTATCTAAAATTGTTGTCAATACAAAATTTCCTTCATAATAGCTAGATTGAAATGTTTATCCAGTCAGCATGCCTGTTGTGATGTCCGTGCATCTACTGATGTGGCACAAAATGTTTTTTTTCTGGGTCATGTAATAACAGCAATTACTTTCCAAACAATAACAGACGAAGCATTGGACATGGTATAGTTCACGCGCAAGCCCGACATTCCAACTTCAACTTCCACATCAAACTCATGTTCACAGATATCTGCACATTTCATACATAATGTCCACAACCATGATTCATTTCAAAGCCAAAAAAATGTGAGGAGAGTTATAAATAAAGAAAAACCTCTACTAGTTCCTGCTACCGGCGAGCACAACAAGTCAAGACCATGCGTAAATTAATTATATTTTAGTCATTTTTGTGTTCTAAAATGCACTGCCGGCTCATGGAAGGGCGTGACATGTTGCGGCACACATCGGATTCAATGAAGGCGGTAGGCAGTCTTAAGTTGTTTGCACGTGGCGAGGCGTGCTCAGCCGGGCCTGCAGCGAGTGCGGCCCTCTTGGCCGGCGCGCTGGTTCAATGCCTGCGCTATGAGAGGTCGCGTCCGTGTCAGAGCAATCACTCCCTCCAGTCCTTTTTTGTTTGGGTATAACAAAATCTCGTTTTCCATTCACATTTTACAAGTAAAATTCATGGACAAACTTTGACCCAAAGTACGATGGGGAATAGTAAACCAGAATGGAGGTAGTAGTTTTTTTAATCAAAGAAGGGTTTCCCATTCCGATTTTCATTACTGAAAACCAGCATCTAAATCTAAACCATAGTATTTGCCCTAGAACTACCAGGTTCAACATCTCGCAACATAAACCCATACAACCTCCATCGCAAAAAAAACCATACAACCAAACGCCAAGGAGGTACGTAGTACTATGAATTCCATTTTCGCTCCATACGAATCGTTCTGAAAACTACTTACTACTTATAATGCGCCATTGAAAATCGGAACTCTTAACCCCGCTAGAAAAATGATATTTTAAACGTGGATACTCGATCTGTGGCAACTGGTGAGCCACCGCGCTCCAAGTCGTTCACCTATGGTCCCGACCATCAACTCCTACGGATCAAATTATCACGCGAGCTGAATATTCCTACAAAGGTGCTCCACCACGTACCCGGTACCCGCGAATGCAGCAAGCTTGCACCTAGGGTTTTAGGGTTTATTTGTTAACGTTGCCTTTACGTAACACTCATGTGTGCGAGACAGCGAGAGGCCGACTGCGTGCATGCGCCTCTTCTCTTCGTATATGTACTCCACCATTTGTCTGGTGTCCAAAAAAATTATAATAACTACTAGCAATGTGCCAATGTGTTGCCACACGATCAAAGTAGATTATTACATATTCATCGATTTGATAGAAAAAAAAAGTCTAGTTTTGAAATACGTATATCACTAAAAATATGTTATGTTTCACTCAGAATATATTCCTTTGGCGTTTTTGATGAGATAAGGTAGGAATGTTGTTGGTTTCAAGATTCGAGAAGTGGTATATGTCTAATTTCTACTCTTACTAGCAAGATGCCCGTGCGTTGCACGGAACATCAAGATCTTTTGGGAGAAAAGGATGAACGAGGGAAGGCCTTATCTGCAAATGTAGTGAAGAGTGCGGGTAAATTGCCATATTTTCCTTCCTATCTGCCAAATATAAATCGGACGACCTATATTGCAGGATGGCAGGCCCACCATCATCACCAACTCTATTTTTTATCCCTACTCTTATAAAAAGCATTGTCGGTGATGATCGTGTGCCTGCCATCCTGCAACATAGGCCGTCCGATCTATATCTGACGGATAGGAAGGAAACTATGGCAATTTTGCAAAAAGATACCCACACCCCTCTCCACATTTGCAAATAAGGCCTTCCCTCGTTCATCCTTTTCCCCCACAAGATAAACTACTCATACAAATGCATCTTGATGTTCCGTACAACGCATGGGCATCTTGCTAGTTGTTGCAAAAAGCCCATGTGTGTGTGAGAGAGAGGGAGAATGGAGGAGGATGGAGTGCATGTGTGACAAAGACACAAGGAGTGTATGTGCGATAGGTATCAGCTTAACATGAGGCGATAGTGCGTGTGCGCACGCTCGAGAGGGCGTGTCTCGAGAAGGGAAGAAAAATCTACATAGATACAAGGAGCAGGAGAGAGACATGTATGTGATGGTGGAAGCACGAGTGTGCGGATGTATAAACCTATCTAGAGGCTAGCTAGTCGGTAAATGTTTGTGAGAGAAGTACGAGTCGGGGTGCGAAAGCGAGAGTTTTGTGTGTGTGTGAGAGAAAGAGGGTAGTCGGGAAGGGGAGTGGAAGCAGGAGTTGTGTGTGTGTGTGTGTGTGTGTCTGTGTGAGAGAGAGAGGAGGCGGTAGTCGGGGTTCTGTGATCGGTAAACAAATGAATAATGTCACTGCAGGATGGAGATTTAAAAGGAGACCGCAACAAATGTTGTGTCTACAGGAGAGAGAGAGAGAGAGTAATTTTAGTGGTATGAGTCATATGTAGAGACATATAGGGTGTGTGAGAGAATCCCATAGAGAGAAAGACAAAGTGAAAAGCAGTGGAGACTGTGTGTGTGGCGGTGAAAAACAAAGCTTAGGTACCGCGTGCAGGAACAAAGAGAGACGTGAGAGATAATGAAAACCGTGTAATGTATAATGATAGGGAGAGTGTGACACTTCTCAAGGGAGACGTCGAGAGACCATGTTTGCGAGGATAGGAGAAACATGAAGTGAGCGTGCGGGTGAGCTGGAGAAAAGAGAGTGATAGCTACCAAGGAGCATGCATGCGAGAGAGAGATGGGCGTGAAAGGAGTGAACAAAAAAGGGATTCAAATATTTGAATTTGAGATGATGATACATGTAATCCATACTCGAACCACAATTGATCTATCAAACATGCATACTCATATGAATTCACGCACATCTATGTTATTTAATATGTAGGTATTCTTGATCCATACATTTTAGTAGAACATAATTTGGTTAAATTTTTCAATTCAACTGTAAGATTTCGAGATCATTGTATTTGTAAATCATATTATACATATAAAGGAGCAGAATTATTTGTTATGCTTTTGAAAGTATATATAAAAAATGATGTATATAGAATGTAATTCCAATTAAAAATGGATCCCGCCCGAAAAAATATAGAATACAAACGGGATTCGAATTGAGTTGGCACGGTAAACGTGCACTCTACAAAATTTGAACGAAGCGGGGAAAGTCGCAGAATCACTTGAAACAAAAATCTGCGAGATGGAAATTACTACTGCCTATCCCTGCCACGCAAAGCCTATCTACTGGATTTCTATAGGTTTCGATAGGGGTAGGTTTGTAATTTCACCCAAACATGACGTAACTGCCTCTCACCCGGATTCATACACGGTCGGGCGCCAAAACACAAGCAGGTGTCCTTGGCGAAATCGACTCCTCCCGATTCATATTCATACACGGTGGGCGCCAAAAACAAACTCTAAAGACCAAATAGTCGGTGTATGCGAGATTACCGTCCTATCCCCAACCGACTAATGTTCTTTGTGATGTAGTAGAAATTTGAAACGGGGGCTAAGTTTGTAAATTTCCTCGCATTTGAGACAAGCGCGCCCTGAATACATGGTTCCCCCCTTCCTCTCTACCTCCCTTTTCCCCATTCGTACTATGTGGGCGCCAAAACACCCTCTCCACCCCACCCTCCTCCGTCCGCGGCCGTCCGCCACCCCATCCACCGCTGTCCTCCTCCACCATGCCGGAGCTGATACCCCGACGCCTTGGCCCATTACAAGAGATCGACCTCTCTCATCCACGCCTTCGGACCAGGATCCTTGCATCCCGTCCTCTCGCTTCATCCCCGCCGTCGTCCACCTTGCCGGCGCCGCTCCTACGCCCGTCTCGTCCACTACGGCCCGCCACCACCGTCTACCCTCCTAGATCTGCTTCCACGCCGCCGACAACCATCGCTACCACAGCACCCTCAAATTCTCAGCAGATGCATACATGGCGCCGCACCAAAGGCGGTACTCTTCGTATCTGCTCAACTTATTTATCGCAGCAAGAAAATAGATCGCCACTGCTTTACTCTGATTTATTGTCTTGGTTGCGAAGTTGTCTTTGTCCGGTTTGCACCTTCAGATCCGCCATGGCACGCTCAACTCTATACTCCCAATGCTTATGGTTTTCCCCTTTTATATTCCACACTAGTTAAATCACAGTAGACTAAATTTCAAAATTAGGTCATCGATTTTTCAGAGCTCACGGAGTTCGCGGTGCGATCGAAGGCTCGGGTGATTGTGGGGCCTCATGAATAAAGAAAACTCAACGCTGGTGGGGGTTGGGCGCGGTGGGCGTGGGGGTGGCGGAGGAACACCTTGGCGGTGGGGGCGGTGGTCCCATTTGGCGGCCGTCTTGGTGTTCTATATGGGAAGAATCAAAGACGAGGAAGAAGAAGGGTTAGGAGACATAGGATCTTCATCCAACCATCTGAAATGGTCGAGAGACAGCTGGGAGTTGCATTCTTAAGCGCTCTGGTTCATCATGTGTGGGCACTGCGCAACCAACATTTTATTATCCAAAATCTGCTTGCTCTTCTTTACTATGTTCCTCTTCCGTTCTTCTTTAATATGTACTCTCTCCATTCCTAAATACAAGTCTTTGTATAGATTCCACCATGGACTACATATGGAGCAAAATGAGTGAATCTACACTCTAAAATGTATCTGGATACATCTGTATGTGATCCATAGTGGAAATCTCTACCAACACTTATATTTTGGAACGGAGGGAGTATGCTAGTAGTACAGTATGTTCCTTGTACTGAAGAAGAGCAGGGACATTTGCAGTGTAGAGGTCTATACGGCCGGTTGTGATGGACACTTTGAGCCTCTTTGATTCGTAGGATCTTGTAAACATAGGAATATGATTTGTAGTGGCCTGCCCACTTGAATCCTATAAGAATAGCAAGGAAATGCGGGGAGATGTGTCGCCTTTGAGAGTTACACTAATATTAACAATACCGCACCTTCACTTGAAGGGAGCTGGTATCCGAAGCCTTTCTAGCCGTACCGGCAATACTAGCACATATATTCCAGCAAGTTCCACTTTGCTGATTTTACTCTGATGCTTAAGGTTTTCCCGTTATATCTACACTATGATCTGTATGGCTGCTTTGTGTCACACTAGCAGCAGTCCACTCTTGAAGCTAAACACTGCAACGACTTACAAAATTGGCACCAAGGCATTTAGTGCCATTCTGGATGCAATGCAACTCATACGCTCCCCACCTGTTGATTCTTGTTCAAAATATGATCCTAATGACTATTCTAACCTCGAGGAGTCAAAGGCAGATGGCCTGTCCTGTTCACTCATAAAGGTGCCTGTTCTAATTTGGCAATGTTTTATTGATTGCGGGTATCTTGCATATGGTGTCTTGCATTTCTTCTACTTTGTTGCACCGCCATCTGCTTAGTTTACTCATCATATATGTCGAGATGCCATGCCCATACATTATCAATACATATTCCATCTGTCATCATACCATGTTTTTTCACTCAAATGTTGTTCTTGTGCATCAGACATCAAAAAGGAAGAGGGTGATTGCCGAACCTGAAGTTGCACCAGCAAAGTCCTTGAAAAATATGGTGGTGCCGGAGAAATCAGACATCACCCCACTTATATTGGCTGTACAACCAGTGACACAAAACGTAGGACCGACTCCAGCAGACTGTACCCATACTTCACTGGCCACACCACTAGCCCCACCACACAGGACCTCCACTCCAGCAAAAGGTATACCGATTTCATTTGCCATAGCACCACCGTACCACGTAAAAATCCAACTCCAAAGAAAAAGTACAGCAAGTCCACCGGCCGAAGACCTATCCCAATTGCAGAGACGACCAATTCCTGCAGATTGGAACCCCATTCCATTTATTCCCAGTTTCAAAGACAATGCTTTCAATGTTGTTAGGGACTACGTGCATATATTCCCATCATGGGAAGATTATAGTGAAGACAAACACCATTTTCACATCTTCCTGTACAACTTACGTGCAAGTGCTATTATTCATGGTTATTATTTTCCTTTTTTCTGCTTATTGAACACATCAATGATTTACATTACATTGTTGTAACTAGGCGAGGGTCAATTTGGATAGTCATGACGAGCAAAGCTTGCTTGTGCTTTTCAAGGAAGCATTGCAGCAGTATCGGTGTTACCTGAGGAAATCACACTTTGATGGCAAGTCTATAAACGAATTTCTGGTGAAGTCTCCTATGCTAAATTTAGAAGACATTGAATGGAAAAACCTTGTTATGCACTGGTCTCATTCCCAGGATGAGGTACTGTCTATGAAATCACATGACAATTTGAACTTCTACTTTTCCGCATGTGCCTTACGGATCTTTTTGCAGTAAATCTGCTCAAGAAGAATTCGGTTTGAAAAGAACGCATGGATATCGCAAATATGCTGCCCGCCGCTTTGCTCTTGTTAGTACCTGTTGTCTTGTATCACTTGTACTTGCCTACATACCTGGTTCATTATGTGACAAAGCAGTATGCATGATAACTTGCTTATCAATTGTTCGCCCAAATTATCCGATCTGTATGAATGGTTACATTAGTGTAGAATATATCCAATGCCAATGTTTTTTTAGCTCTGCATTGTTCTTGTAAGTACAAGTTGTCATTTATCAGTGTACTTATAATGACAGGTAGTTGTTCATGTACCACCACTCTGCAGCTTATTTTCCTTTGCCCTCCATTTTCTACACATCAGATCTATATTTACTCTTACAATAAGGTTGGTACTGAAGAAGTTTAGCTGTGCATTGCTCTTGGCTGTACCTTTTGCCTGTATCCTGCACTTACATTTATAGCTACTTGGTTATGTAGCATCACTCTTCATCTTATCTTAAATATTCTCCATTTTTTCGTATATTATCACATCTATATTTACTCTTAACAAAATGTAGAATAAAGGCAATGCTTATGAAGAAGATTCTGCTAAACTTCTTGAATTGCCCCCCATCGGCATGGACAAGGGCTTTATAGAGCCTGTCTTCACGATAATGTAAGTTTGTCCTTCTCAAGCCTTCAAACTTTGATGTGTATATTTGGTTAGGCATGACTGCAATAAATGTTTATTTTTGGTGTTTGCATCAAATTGCATATTTAAAGTTTATTATGTACATAAACAAAAGTTTGTCCTTCTCAATTTAAGTTTTCAGTTGTACAACCAAGTTCCTTCTTCATACCATGTAAATTAAACTATACAGAGCAAGTGATCTTCTTTTGCATTGCATGTATGCTTCTATTCTTCATCCGTAATCCAGTGGTGTGGTGAACCTACCCACTACGGCACAATGTCATATTCTGCAATGTCTTAACTATGAACAATGTCATATCATTCTACTATTATTTAAACCGTCTCTTAATTTGCCAATCTGAAATGGGATAAATTGACAGCACACTAACCATTGATACTTATGAGTTCTTGATCTGTAATCCAGTGATGTCGTGAAGCTGCCAACTCCTTCACAATGTCATTTCCTGTCATGTCTTGACCTGAACAATAACATATTGTGTTAATGCAATTTTAAACTGTGTCACTTTATTTGTCAGTAAGAAATGTGATGAATTGTCGATCTTGATACTTTTATGTGCAAAACACATCATTTGTCCGCTTGTTTATCTTTCAGAGTGAGGAAGATATAAGTGTTCAACAAGCCTTGATCTCATCATCTTGCTCACCGCTATACTGACTCCCAATGAGGGCTAACCTTTCTTGAACTCTATTGAAGTCTTTGTCGGTTTTGTATATTATTTTGTCGGCGTGTTTATTTGCAATCGGTGGCGATCTTTGATGCCCAAAGTGTATGTAATCTGTCTGCTTGTGCTTTATTATCATAGTGGCGAACTTTGATGCCCAGTGGATGTAATATGCCATAATTTCTTTATTGTATAGTCTAGGTTTTTTCTTATTCACGATGCTGCAGTTATTTTACTGTATATATATCTTGTCTTCGCAGTAAACTGGCCAAACCGTAAAATTACGGTACATAATCGGGCCGTCATGCAATCACGATGTAGGTTGGGCCTGAAACGTGTTGAACAGCTCACGGGCCGGTAGTAGCCCGAAATGAACCCCGGCCCATGATTGTGCGAATCAAATCACGGGCTTTTAACAGGCCAAAATTGTCTCGGTCCTTGTTTGGCCCAATTAGATATCGGTCACGGCAGGCGGATGCAAATCGGGCCGTAGTTAGGCTGACTATATGACGGGCTTTTAACAAATTAAATTTATATAGGGCGAAATGTTAAACGGGCCCTTAATGTGCCAAAACTAATATCGGGCCGAATTACTAAGTGGGCCTTTAGCAAGTGAGCCCAAAAGCATAGTGTCCGATTCTGTCGGGTCGAATTTGATATGGGCCATAATTGAGCCCAAAGCCTCTTAAAGGGCCGGACCTGATCTGGGCCGTAGTTTGGCCCAGAACGTGGTAGGCTTATAACGGCCCGGATCTCATATGGGCCACTTTTAGGCCCGGAACGTGCCAGGCCATTAATGGACCGGATCAGATATGGGCCGGCATTTGGCCCAAAACATGGCAATGGGCCGGCCTACTAGGGTCCTCAAAATCTTGTGGGCCTACAGCTGGACCGGCCCATTAGTGTCGGCGAAATATCGTGGGCCTTTAGCTGGGCCGGCCCATTATGATCCGCAAGAATCTTGTGGGCCTTTACCTGGGCCGGCCCATTATGGCACACAAAAATCTTGTGGGCCTTTAGCTGGGCCGGCCCATTATGGCCCACAAAATCTTGTGGGCCTTTACAGGCCGGCCCATTATGGCCCACAAAATCTCGTGGGCCTTTAGCTGGGCCGGCCCATTATGGTCCGCAAAATCTTGTGGGACTTTAGCTGGGCCGGCCCATTATGGTCCGCAAAACTTGTGTGCCTTTAATTGGGCCGGCCCAATTAAACTTGTTGGGTTGTGCCATGTGTCGACGTATCATAGGCGTATACGTCCAATGAGTGGATGACATCTGTCCCGCCGGTGAGCCGACACGTGTTTCCTCTAGCCAATGATGATTTGACACATGGAAAATCCCCATTGGTCGGGCCGTTAACGGGTTATCGGATCCAAAACCCGACCCGATAGCTTAACGGCGTTCGATTACGGTGGATGCCACGTGTCGGTCACCCTTGACGAAAGCACTTCGCGGACGCGTGATTTATCGTCATGGAAGTGGACACTTCCGTGATGATAATTTTCGTAATGTCATGGAACACTTCTCTGACAAAGCATAGGTATGACTATCTTGATTCTGTCATAAATTTGTCATGGATGTACATGCATGACAAAAAACGCGACCTACTGTGACAAACACGTATCATCACGGAAGTGTATTTTTTTTGTAGTGTGTGTACCTTACTAGTGTTCATAGTAGCCCCTGGGTATTTGATACCAGTTCAGTTGCTAAGATTAGTAACTCAAAACAGGAGTTGCAGAATAAACATAGACTAGTTAAGGGTGAGGTGACAATGTGTGTTGGAAGTGATTCCAAGGTACATACGATCACCATCGCACACTCCCTCTACCTCCGGGATTAGTGTTGAACCTAAATAAATGTTATTTGGTGTTTGCGTCGAGCATGAATATGATTAGATCATGCTTATTGCAATACAATTATTCATTTAAGTCAGAGAATAATTGTTGTTCTATTTATATGAATAAAACCTTCTATGGTCATACACCCGATGTGAATGGTTTATTAAATCTCGATCGTAGTGATACACATATTCATAATATTGATGCCAAAAGATGCAAAGTTGGTAATGATAGTGCAACATACTTGTGGCACTGCCGTTTAGGTCATATTGGTGTGAAGCGCATGAAGAAACTCCATGCAGATGGACTTTTGAAATCACTTGATTATGAATCATTTGATACTTGCGAACCATGCCTCATGGGCAAGATTACTAAAACTCCATTCTCCGGAACAATGGAGCGAGCTAATGACTTATTGGAAATAATACATACCAATGTATGTGATTCGATGAGTGTTGAAGCACGCGGAGGGTATCGTTATTTTCCAACCTTCACAGATGATTTGAGTAGGTATGGGTATATCTACTTGATGAAACACAATTCTGAAACATTTGAAAAGTTCAAAGAATTTCAGAGTGAAGTGGAGAATCATCGTAACAAGAAAATAAAGTTTCTACAATCTGATCGTGGAGGCGAATATTTGAGATACGAGTTTGGCCTTCATTTAAAACAATGTGGAATTGTTTCGCAACTCAAGACACCTGGAATACCATAGCATAATGGTGTGTCCGAATGTCATAACCGTACTTTATTAGATATGGTGTGTTCTATGATGTCTCTTATCGATTTACCACTATCGTTTTGGGGTTATGCATTAGAGACAACAGCATTCACGTTAAATAGGGCACCTTCTAAATCCGTTGAGATGACACCGTATGATCTATGGTTTGGCAAGAAACCTAAGCTGTCGTTTCTTAAAATTTGGGGTTGTGACACTTATGTCAAAAGGCTTCAGCCTGATAAGCTTGAACTCAAATCGGAGAAGTGCATCTTCATAGCATACCCTAAGGAAACAATTGGGTACACCTTCTACCACAGATCTGAAGGCAAGATCTTTGTTGCCAAAAATGGGTCCTTTCTAGAGAAGGAGTTTCTCTTGAAAGAAGTGAGTGGGAGGAACGTAGAACTTGATGACGTAGTTGTACCTTCTCTCGAATTGGAAGGTAGTACATGAGAAAAAAATGTTCCCGTGAAGTCTACACCAACTAAGAGGAAGCTAATGATGATGATCATGAAACTTCAGATCAAGTTACTACTGAACTTCGTAGGTCGACCAGAGCATGATCCGCACCAGAGTGGTATGGTAATCTTGTCCTGGAAGTCATGTTATTAGACCAAGGCAAACCTACAAACTATGAAGAAGCTATGATGAGGCCAAATTCTAACAGATGGCTGGAGGCCATGAAATGTGAGATACGATCCATGTATGAGAACGACGTGTGGACTTTGATGGACTTGCCCGATGATCAGCAATTTATAGAGAATAAATGGATCTTCAAGAAGACACTACAAAAAAAAGACACATCTGTGACATTTAGGGACGAATGAAAAACATTTTGCCATACTTATGACACTTCTATGACGATAATTGTGACAAAACCTGGTATCATCATAGATGTGGTGGGCTCCTACTTCTATGACAAAAAATCATGACAGAAAATGGGCTTTTCGTCTGGCGGGCCGGAGACGCAGCTGCATGACATTCTTTTGGCCGTCCATGACGGAAAAACCGTGGTAGAAGCGAGGGCGAGGAAAATATCGGGAGTTCCGGTTACGATGGGTGGTCGGGGCGAAGCGATGCGCTGCTTTCTCGTGACACGACGCTGCGTGGGTGCGAGGTGTTGGGCTCTAACTAAACCCGAGCGAGGCGTTTGCCTACTGAACCCCAGTGATTGCACTGCAGGCTACGCGTTACTGGACCCGAGTGATCGATCGATGGCTGTTAACTGAACCTGATCGAGCGATTCCTTCGTTCGCTACTACTGCTAACTGAAGCCGATCGAACCTGCTGCCTCCTTCCCTTGATGAATAGTGAGTGTTGTTGGGGGTTTTGGATGAACAGTTCCCGGTGGGGGTTGGATGAACAGGACCCCGTGGTGTTGCCGCTAGATGAACAGGACCCCGATCGATCGAGCCGGTTGGGCATGGATGAATAGGACCCCGTGGAGGGCTGGATGAACATGACCCCGTGGAGGGCTGGATGAACAGGACCCCATGGAGGGAAGGTTGAACAGTAGCCGGTGGAGGGCTGGTTGAACAGTAGCCGGTGGAGAGCTGGATGAACGGTAGCCCGTGGAGTGGTGGTTGAACAGGACCCCTTGGAGAGGGCTGGTTGAACAGTAGCCGGTGGAAGAGCGGTGGAGGCTGGATGAACAGGAGCCCGTGGATGAATAGTCGCAGATGGAGGCTGGAGGAGGTCAACGGTGGATGAACAGTAGCCCGTGGAGGCTGGAGGAGGTCGACGGTGGAGATGAATAGTATCCCGTGGAGTCCCGTTTTGCGGTACGCCACACCCCTCCCGATGAACAAGGACCCCGTTTCGACCATAGCGCACCAACACAAGTCCGTTTCATCCATTTTACGGTACGCCACACCCCTCCCAATCAACAGGACCCTGTTTCGACCGTAGGAGGTCCAACAGAAGTCTGTTTCCTCCGTTTTGCGGTATGCCAGACCCCTCCCGATGAACAGGATCCCGTTTCAACCGTGGCCGGTCGAACACAAGGTCGTTTCCTCTGTTCTGCGGTACGCCAGGCCTTGTTTCCATCGGTTGTTCCGTCCAAGCCGGTTGGCTCCCGATGAACACGATGACGCATTATGTTTCGACCAAGCCGGTTGCCTCCCCATGAACACGATGACGACGCAGTTTCTCCGTTCCGACCCAGCCATGTACAGGAGCCCTGGCCATACGTATGCGCGAGTAGGCGTTCGAGACCCCGCCCGTATGTATGTACATGTCTGTATTTACTTTCTTGCACCCTCGCTGTACGTATGTGTACATGCTACGTGTGCGGCTCTACTACAACACGTGCGCGCCTATACTACGACACGTGCCCTTCCTTACACGGCCACGGTTCGTTGCTGCAGCCTGCAGACAGACCAATCGTATGTACGTACACGTTTGTGAGCAGAATGACAACGCTACGTACGATTCGACCAGGTGGGTCTCGAATGTCAGGCACTTCCTTGCGTGCGAATATGTAGCTGGTGGGTCCCAGCAGTCAGGGGGGCGAATCATCTCATTTTTTGCCCGTAATATGGACGCACTTCCTTGTGTGTGAAGATGTAGCTGGTGGGTCCCAGCAGTCAGGGGAGAAACATTTTTTTCACGAAATACGGTGGCCCGTCCGGTGGGTCCCTGCTGTCAGGTGTTGGAATAAATATTTTGCGCGTAATAAGGAGGCACTTCCTTGCTGTAGCCGTGGACCCAGCTATCAGCTTGTCCACGTACAGTACTCTTCCGATGGAAGTCGGTCGTTGACCACATTGACCACGCCGCGCTGAGAGCACCAAGGCGGTGGACGACGGCGAGGCCTAGGAAGGGGACAACGCGGAGCCGGGGAAGATGCGATAGTGGATGCCCACGTGGAGAGGAGTACGAGGGTTCACTGGTTCGGCTGCGGTGTGAGGATGCCATCGCCGCAGGGCTTGGCCAGCGGTGGGAGTGGTAGGGGGCGGTGAGGCCTCCGCGACAGCACAGCCGGCCACGGAAGGCAGGAGTAGGCGGCACGACCGGCGCTGCTTTAGGCGGCTAGAGCAAGAAGACCAGAGGTTGAAGAATCACGACGGTTGTTGGATGGACACCGTACGATCACTGCAGCTAGAATCGTTTATATTGACTAAGTTGACAAAGCCCTCGGTACGCGTCAACTTAGTAGGCCCACAAGTCAGCCTCTGAAACGGTGCGCCCCAAATGTCAGGGGGAGGAATCATTTTTTGGGCGGCTGAAGCTAGAATATCCGAGATTGAAGAAGAAGCACAACATCCGTTGGATGGACATCCAACGGACACTGTTGCTCGAACCATGTGTTGACTATAAGTTGACAAAGCCTTGCATACGCGTCAACTTAGTAGGCCCACAAGTGTGTGGCAGAGAACTTATAGCCCATTTGCGATTTGTAAGAATGTACAACCCATTTTTGAATTCTAATGGAATTTTCTATAGCCCATTTACAATTTGTTAAAAGTACAACCCATTTTCTAGCTAGGACAACGATTCATAATTTCAACCAATCGTTCAAAACAGAATTCAATAAAATTTCCCACATTTTGATAGGATCCGAAATATTTTTTTTCCCAAAATTTTTAGTCAGATTAAATACAATTTCAATATAAATTTGTATTATGTAAAAATCCAACGAAACACTGCGCGCGCAACAATTAATGAAATTAAAATTTTCAAAATCCAAAAGTAATATTGATAAACTAATTACGTGTTTGGTGCATTTTTTATAGTTACTGCCCAGTTTTTATAATTACATCCCATTTATTATTTCTTAAATCCCGTTTTCTTGTCAAGCCTAATGCATCCCTCCTAGGAAAGATTTGCAGCCCAACGGGGCGGAGAATAATAACAAGTTGACCCGGATCCTGTACAACTATCGGTCCAGTTGCATTTCTAATATTGAAAAAGGAGGCCTGTGTAGTACAATACAACCTTACATGGCTACTCAGCCCACATTCAATGACGCCGGAAAGGCCCAAACAAGGCTTCTGTACAACTTTATAAGTCAATGAGCTCAATTAATAACTTAAGAAAAAAGTTAGAGTATAGTGGAACCTAATTAAAATATCTCACGAGCGAAGAAATAATTCAACGGGTCCCACTTGTGTGTGTGTGTGCGTGTGTGTGTGTGTGTGTGTGTGTGTGTGAGAGAGAGAGAGAGAGACCCATCGGTCGATGCTCGTAAATACATCTTTCATCCATATCCATTGATGATGCTCAGTAAAAACTTATATAGTTGACACAATCATATAGAACATCATAGCACATTGAACTTGCATACAAAAATTTCAAGTTGGCGGCACAATCAGGGTGGAAGCAGTGGATTGCTACGGGTAGGGCTATGTTGAAACCAACGAACTCGTACATAACGGTTCATCGTCTTTATCAATGATGGGGAAATATCTTGAATGTTGTGCAAAGAAAACAGACAGTCAACACAATATATAAGCTCTGCCAGAACATTAAGTTGACGTACAGCCCTTTCTAAAAAAAGTTCAGGTAAAAAAATAGAACAGGTCACAATCAAATGTACTGGTAGATCAGTGCTTCACACCCATAGTTCGGATTTAACTACTACAGTATCTGACAAGATTCAGTTGTTACCTCAAATTAGAGCACATCCAGGCAGCCAGCCCTGCCTCTTCTCCCAAAGAAGCAATGGCCTCTGCCACGCGATGGAGTAGGCCCTGTGCTATCCATCGTTCCGAGCAACACGGGGAAAGTCTGACGTTGACTCTATAATGGACGTCGTCAACGGACCCGGGCACCAGCGGTGGCGGTAGGACTTTGATTTATGGATTGACCACTTCTTCGACATGCACGAACACTCGATACAGGTACATCCCTAACATGGTCCGCGACGGCCTTGGTGGCGACGAATAGTACAACCCCGGTTCCTGCACCGGTATCTCAACACCAATCACCTTCGGTATGGTGGACAGCTTCTTCATCCATGCCATAACCGTCAGAGCCCAGCTGCCTGGAGGAACAAACATACTTATGAGCTCACCTCCAAGGTCGTTGATAAGCTCATTCATGGACTCGCTGTTCCAAGCACGTCGAGGCATGCCGTGGAAGGTAAACTTTTCTTAAAACTCAAGCTCAGAGGGCACCGAGCCCCATCCTGGGTGCCACCGATCAAAGCTCACCAGCGCGCCATCGCAGAACAAATGCTGGGATGATTCATACACACGACTGCAGTCAACAGTTGTCCGGAACCTAACGAAGAAATCAGCCGGTGGCGGACAAACTTCGATGAGCAAGTCACTTATTTGGATGCCTTGCGCAATGACAAGAGCTTTGACAAGGTCATCCGGGGAGACGGGAGGCCAGTCGCCGTTGATGGTTACCATCAGCACTTTGCTGGCAAACTGGTCGTCAAGCATCGCGATGCCACTATTGAGCGACAGCACGCAGCGCCAGAAGGTACGACGGACCTCAAGATCTCCGGCTCGAAGATCCGCGTTGACCGGCGACATGATAGTGCGCTTGAGTACAGGGAGTACATGAGGGGGGTTTGGGGGAACTGGAGTAGGAATCGAGATTCCAGAGGTGGGGAGGGCGGAGATTGGGGATGAAAAGGTAGCATGAATTTGAACACCGCCACTATGCTCTCGACGCATAGCAAGACGTAGCACCGTGGTGCACACATGCCGGCCTAAGAGTTCCTATTCTTTCTTTTTTTGAGAGCCCGGCCTTTTTTTAGGATCGTTCCAGAGCCCAGCCTGAGAGTCATAATTGACCTATTTGGCATTGCGTTACTACTCGGCCCATATTCAACAACACCTCACTGGCCCAAACAAGTGTACATCATCGAAAATACACTGAGCTCAAATTATAACTACTACGAACCTTTGGAGGATGGTGATGCCTCATTTAGCCCACCAGTGATTCGAGACAATAAACAGTTCGAAACAATGATATATACAACATTCAAACATTGACTAGTGACTACTACTGACATAAACAGCAAGACATGGTAGTTCATAAGAAGTCTTGCTACACCACAAAACGCACTCCATCTACAAAGGCTCGGACTCTCGTGATCCGCATTTAGAATGACATTCTAAACAGAGGCAACTATTACATAGTAAGAGTGACATAGACAAGGATGACCAAATGACAAGGAATATGCATAACAAAATAGAGAACTACCCATCCAGAACAAACAGCAAAGACAACAAGTCATTCGAAGAGGGATGATCCAACACCATCATAATTTGCAGCCCCGGATCAGCCACCAGTGATCCGGAAACACCAGTACTCCACCATTTCGACGCAACAGCCCAATTACCTATCAACCTAAAGGCTTGAACCACATCACCGCCTGTCGGACTCGACACATCCAAGGATCAAAGTTAATCCAGATGCCTTTGTCATTCTCACCTTCTTTCGGCTGCAGCCTGTATCGTTGACAATTAGGGGAGTTTGCTCCCGAACTCCTAGGGCTCGCCGTGTAGACACAATTTTCCATAGCAAACAGAGCCTCTCTGCCATCAAGGTCCTTGCCAACGGTGATCTCCTGGTTAATCGAATAATTGAGTCCGAGAAACAGAGAGTGTGAACCAAGGCTGTTTACCCGCCTCCAATTCAAAAATCCTGAAGGCCCCACTCATAGACGTAACAACCACTGTCCGGATACTCACGTATTTCACAGTGCTTACATACAGTGGGGTTTTTGCAATATAACTTTTCCAGCTCATGTGTCCGAATGATCATCAGTCTTTTGCCGTCCTTTGATCGAGCGAGGAACCAGTTGTGCTTCCCTGTTTTTGGCAAAGGTGGTGTGATTACAAAGGGCGGTAACTGTAGGGACACTACATCATATCGAAAAGGACAGGCATTGTTAATGTAAGATCATTATTGTTCAGAGTATGAGTAGGATAATGCAAGAAACAGCATTGATATGTCCCTGTTGGAACTGGGAGGAAAATACAGGGAAATGTATAATGGGTTCAAAAATATAGAAGTGCCATGCATGGTTATACTCATGTTATCTCACAATCGATTCTTAACAGGAAACTACCATGGCATGCATGTTATGTAATCATGTTCTGTCCTCACAAACAAATTCTTCAAGGAAACTAACAGACCATGCATTTTTATATACTCATGTTCTGTGGGCAAAAATTCTGTGAGCATATTATTCTAGCCATTGATTGCTGAAGGGCGAACATAGGTATGTACACATGGTAAGCATTACATGATTTCACTACTTCCAAATATAGAGTTCTCCATATGCACAGTTACTTCCCTAATGTATGGTTACATGAAATCAACAGTGTGATGCATGTTTCTACATCATGAAAATGAGGAAACTAACATGGCCATTGATACACACTCATATTTCATAGTATATAGATTACTATAAAATAAGGAGAATATCAATATCTTCCTAACAGTTTGATTATTCAGGGGTACAAATTGGCTGTAATGACATGGTCACAATCGCATGAATTAACTCATTCCAAATATAGCTGATTTATGATGTCTCTAATACATTGCCATAGTTCTACTCAAATTCTGCTCAAACAGGGATATGTCAATCATCACAAAAAGTTCAATCGCGTCATGATTAACATCAGATGGAAACAACTTACACGCGTTGTCCCAGCAATACGTGGTGCCATCTGCTTTGTCGATCGCGTAGATGATGCCATTGTGTTCAATAGCGTCACAGAAGTGTGTATCAGCTTTGACGACGATCCACTGCGAGCTGAGCTGTCTCCAGCTAAAGAAGGCACTAGCGGAAAGATAGGCGAGTCCCTTGTCGAACAAGGCAATTAGCTTGAAGTCTGCGTAATCCGCATGTTGTGTGGGCACTTGGCGGATTACAATCTTCTGCAAAACAAGGTGTGTCCAACTGACGACGTAATCTAGATGACTTGGACTGCGATGGTAAAACTCTATATCATCCAACGGAGGAAGGATAATCTCATGGGAGGTTTGGAAGTTCACGAGCACCAACTTTTTCCCGTTTTCTCTGACGGCAGCCATCCAGTGGGAGTTCATGCCCACCCAGTACATACCTGCAATGGTGATCGGACCGAAGTCGAGGGAAATGATGTACGGCGACCCACTACATACCTGCAAAGAAGTTTTGGCTAATGGAGGTCGGATTGAAGTCGAGGGGCATCATGTACGCCTTCGTATCATGGTGAGCAAATCTCGCAAGACCAGATAGCAGCAAGCAAGGTGTCTTGAAAAGCTTAGGCCTCGCTTCGATGATGGCTGTGTGCATGCCCCTCGAGCATGCAGCCATTGAGGCGCTCAACATATCCATAAGCGAACAACAGAGGTCGAGGATGTCACTGGGGAGATTGCTCCAATCGCGGCTCATATGGATCTTTGCGGCATGTTCGCGTTCAGCCATGGTGGAGTTTGGAAGGTGGGGTTTTGGGGGCTTGATTTACGTGGGAGAAGGCTCTCGGTCTTTGGAGGCGGCTAAGGGGAATAGTGGTATTGGGGAGGCGGCGAGGCGAGGGCACGCTGGGGCCTGATGAGATGATGAAGATTGACCTCGGGATCTCTGAGATGGAGATGGAGATGGAGTGGTGCTAGGGGAGAGGGAGGCGAGGCGAGGCATGCTATACAGCAGCGGCGATCTGTTGACAAAGTGCACAAGGTGAGGCTGACTTGGTAACTGGACACGCCGCCTAGACTGGTGTCACCTCGGGCGCAGGGTCTTGTCACTTCACTGTGAGGACCGGATGAATAATAGTATTTTGACCATCAAGTGTACCAGAATTGTACTACTACTACTAGTAGGAGTAGTAGGAACATGAGTAGTACTCCCGTGCTAGCATGCCGCTGGGTTCACTTCATCCTCCAGGTATCATCCATATGCGAGCAGAACCAAATTCTCGTGCATGCGGAAGCGCAAAGAAGGATTTTTCTTTTTTGAGGATAACTGCATATTCCTTAACTAGAGAATGTTGTGTCTCCCACGCACGCGCCAATATCCATCCAAACCAGCTATGACACATTCTTTATCCGTTTGCATAGGTCCCACCTATCAGGAGGGGTGCAGAATAAAAAGGAATCATAAAATGTCTCGCCACGGTGATTCGAAAGAGTGACCTCAACTAGTGAGTGGCGCATGTAGCGCTAGTAGGATGGGCACGTACAGGACAGGCCCCACTCCTCAGTCTAGCTACCCGCATAGCCTTTTCGTTTAGTCTACCTAGTTGTCTAATCAACTGCCTGCAGGCCACTTCTCCCATTTACTTCTCCATCGGGAACCGATTTTCCTCGGCTTCTTCACTACTCCTTGATCTTCATTTGCATCCAAACCACACTGCATTCACATTGTTTTAACCTCTTCACATCCTCCTGGAGTAATTCCGAAGCCCCTATAAATAATCATCTTCTTCAGTTAGACTAGCCATCTAATCCTAATTCTCCAAACCATAGCCCTCCGGTCCAGCGGTTCCAAATGGCGAAAGAGATCGAGATGTAGGTTTTTAGCGTGCAACATGTCCTCCTCGAAGGCTCGTTGATCATAGTTGCCACAGTCACCAACCACCCAAGGGTTGTTTGGAAGTGGATCAACAATGTATCCAACTCCCTCCAAAAGGTGGAGATGAAGGTCATCGGTCTCGACGCAGAGTACATGGAGCGTGCCATTGGGAAGATCCAACGCGCCGCCGTCCTTCAGCTATGCCTCGAAGATGATATTTTGGTGTACCACATCATACACGCGCCCTCCATACTATGTGAGCTTCACGATTTCTTGTCTTGGGAGGACATATACTTCTATGGGGCAGCCATCGCAGGGGACAAATAGAAGTTGGAGCCGTACAACCTTGATTTGAAAAGCATTGCTGACGTACAAACCAAAATAAAATTCATGTAGAAGATTGTGATAAACTGACACCATCCCTATTTGACGTAGCAAATGTTGTGCTCGGAAAAAATCTTCGGAAGGGTGACGAGACGCTGGCATTAAGGTCGTCTGGATGGGAGAATTATCCCTTGACGTACGAGCGGATAAAATATGCTGCCCTCGATGCCCGTGTGAGTGTTGAGATAGCTGCAAGGTCCAGAGAAGAAGGGCATTATGGATGGATGAACTATTTCCTCTCTTGTAAAAAAATATTCCCTCTCTGTGTATATTGATATAGATGGACTATTTCGATGGTGTGCATGTCTTTGGCGTGGGTCCGCTTGACTATAAGGAACTATTAATCCGCCTAGGTTTCTCTACTACTCCTTCAACTGATAGGCATGCAATGCATGTTTCCGTAGACATGACAGCTTGTTCATGGAAGTTCAACTACGGCGACCATCATGTTTCATCCACTGCCGCTCACGATTCCCACGATGCCGGTCCAACCCACATCACCACGTCCCCCGACATGCGCCTCACCCCTCTCGGCCGCACCGCCCCTCTGCCTTTGTGTGCATGACATTGGGCCAATTGAAATGCGGAGAGCATCAAGTTTCTACCACAGCCACACACGATCCCACGACGCCACTCAAACATGACACCACACGTCCCCTGACCTGCGGCTCACCCCTCTCGGCCCCACTGCCCCTCTGCCTTCAGGAGCATTACATGTGGACCAGCCACCTACCGGGTCCACATGTTATTGACTCAAAGGCAGGTGTTCTAAGGCGCTGAAGCTCAGACCCGAGGGCCCCGAGAGGTAAATATAACTCCTGCGCCTGGCCTTGTGGTGCTACCGCTGCACGAACTTGTGGCAAACTCGAGATTTGTTTCTTTACTATACATGCACGCAGCGATTTAATGGACATTGTAATCTCAACATGTGAAGGGGAGCTCTAAATTTAAATTTGAAACTTATAAAACAAAAAAATTCAAAACAAATAAACTAGGAGAGAGGGAGCATACCGTAGGATGTGTCCCATACGAAACAAGTCCCCTGGTTTGTCACCACGAAGATGCGGTTAGAAAGGAGCATAGCGTCTTCGTACTCGTACGGCAACAAATCGGCCGCAGACAGCATCGTCCAACTTTGACCGCCATGTGCAAGGTTCGTGCTATCTTTTTCAATCTCACCATGGTTTCATTGTACCAATTCAGGCGGTGGCCCGTTGCACGGCTGATCCCAATGTTGGACAAAGGTTCTACGGGAACGGTGTCACCGTTGTAAATGTTGTGCAAATTGATGTTGGTACGCTCCCGTACATATGCAAGCCAATCTCCACTCGCACCGAGCCTAACCTGTGAAACAGTGGGCATGGGGGAGAATTAGGAAATGGACACGGAAGTAGTCTTTGAATGCATTTACTACATGATAAACTCATCTTACCTGCTCATCGGACAAAATCCGAGTGCCCCTCAACGTCGGCATCTCAAGGGGCGTCAACTTGCACCTACGGCCACGCTGCGCTGGAGAGACCCCCAAGGAAAAATCCTCGTGCGTTGCACGGAACATCAAGATGCATTTGTATGAGTAGTTTATCTTGTGAGAGAAAAGGAGGAACAAGGGAAGGCCTTATTTGCAAATGTGGAGAGGGGTGTAGGTTTCTTTTTGCAAAATTGCCACAGTTTTCTTCCTATCCATCAGATATAAATCGGGCGGCCTATATTGCAGGGTGGCAGGCACACCATCATCACCAACTCTGTTTTTTATAAGAGTATAGACTAGCAAGATGCCCATGCGTTGCACGGAACACCAAGATCTTGTGGGAGAAAAGGATGAACGAAGGAAGGCCTTATCTGCAAATGTGGAGAGGAGTGCGGGTAAATTGTCATAGTTTCCTTCCTATCCGTTAGATATAGATCGGACGGCCCGTATTGCAGGATGGCAGGCACACCATCATCACCAACTAAAAAAAGCAGAGTTGGTGATGATGCTGTGCCTGCCATCCTGCAATATAGGCCGCCCGATCTATATCCGACGGATAGGAAGGAAACTATGGCAATTTGCAAAAAGATACCCACACCCCTCTCCACGTTTGCAAATAAGGCCTTCTCTCGTTCATACTTTTCTCCCACAAGATAAATTACTCATACAAATGCATCTTGATGTTCCGTGCAACGCACGGGCATCATGCTAGTATAAGAGGGGTGTGGGTATTTTTTGCAAAATTGCCATAGTTTCCTTCCTATCCGTCAGATATAAATCGGACGGCATATCTTTAATAGGATGGCAGGCACACCATCATCAACAACTCTGTTTTTTTATAAGAGTAGAGTAGAGATAGAGACTACTACTACCAATGTGCTGGCCCGTTCGTTGCAATGGATCCAAAGTAGTAGAATAATACTTGTTCACGGGCTTGAAATATACACACTCTAGTTTTGATATACATATATCAGTAAAAGTAAATCATGCTTCACTCAAAATATATTCCTCGGGCTGTTTTGATGGTTTGAAGATAACAGGTTTAAAAAAATTGGAGCTGTTTTTTTTTTTACATTTTGTAGCGTGGCACGACATCCGGTGCACCTAAGCGTCTGAAAAAAAATTGAGTTTGGGTCGGTGGCACACCCTGCGGCAAGATGCCCGTGTGGGCTTCTTATATAACTAGCAAGATGCCCGTGCATTGTAGGGAACATCAAGATGCATTTTTTTACAGAACACCTGTTGTAATTGACCCTTGCAGGAGTAATCCTATGCGTAAAAACTAATGATATCTCGAGAATTTTATCAGAAAAATGTTATCTTTGGAACAATTTTTCTCTACGACTGCTCCTTGCAGTGAGCGGTATGCAGTGCATGTGTCAGCAGACATGACAGCTTGTCCATGGAAGTTGAACCACGACGACCATCACATTTCTTGTTTCTACCACTGCCACACCCACACGCGATTCCCACGACGTCGCTCCAACCCACGGCACGACGTCCCCCGGCATGCGCCTCATCCCTCTCGGCCCCACCGCTCCTCTGCCTTTGTGTGAATGACATGTGGGCCAACTGAACTGCGGAGAGCATCAACTTTCTACCACAGCCACACCCGATTGGACACGGTTTGCCTGCTCCGATCCGTACTCCTGCACCATCGAATTTTCATCCAGCGGCTGTGACACATATTGTCCCGGGCATCAATCCTCGGCTGGAGTACTAGTACCCGCCGGTGTGGCCATCTACGCCTCGTAACGCCTCGACGCCGAGCAGTGGCACCCTCGCCATGGCCACGCCACCACCGGCCGGTTCATCTCGAACGAGTGAGTCGTGAACCCCGGCGCCACCATGAGAATGACATGTGGGCCAGCCGCATTTAAGGTCTGCATGTCATTGACTCATAGGCCAGTGCACTAAGCCACTGAAGCTCGGTCCCGTGGGCCCCGAGAGGGAAATGTAACTCCTGCGGTAGGCCTTGTGGTGCTCCCGCAGTACGAGCTTGTGGCAAACCCGGATGAGATTTGGTAACCAACTGGTAAGCTACACATCCATTGCATGCATGAGATTTGGTAACAAAATCTCTACTCTCTATATCTATATCTATATCTATATCTATATCTATACTCTTATAAAAAACAGAGTTAGTGATGATGGTGTGCCTGCCATCCTGCAATATAGGCCGTCCGATTTATATCTGACGTATAGGAAGGAAACTATGGCAATTTTGCAAAAAGATACCCACACCCCGGTTTGCCAATAGTAGGTTTGCTCAACGGCGGTCCCACATGAAAGTCAAAATGCTAGGCAACACGCCTTCCCTAGCTATGTGGCGTGTCGGACGGGCAGTGGAGTACTCCCGATTCCCGTGCGTGTGGGGGTGCGACACGAATGCGGCAGGCCTTTTCCTTTTACTGTCAATGTGCCCATGCGTTGCGACGGATCCAAAGTAGTATAATAGTAGTACTTGTTCACAAACTTGGAAGAAATCACTCTTGTTTTGATATACTCCTAATATATTACTTTTCACTCAAAATATATTTCTCAGGCTGTTTTGATGAGGTGAGGGAGGGATGTGGTTGCTTTCAAGATAATAAGGGGTTTTCCGCAGATTGGAGCAGAGAAGTGGGATATTGTTGCAAAAATGCCACAACTTACCTCACAACCGTTAGATGCAGATCTAATGGTCAGAAACAACGGATGGCAGACACACCACCATCACCAATTGAGTCTTTTATAGGAGTAGGAGTAGAGAAAAATGTATAAATTGTAACATTTGGTTCTGCTCCTTGGCACGATCGATAGATAGAAATAACGATTGGAAACGCTAGGGCGGGGCTATTTCCGCCAGATAAGCAGAGTACGTAGTAGCTAGGTTGGCGCATCGTCGGTTTGGTCACATGCGGTCCGACATGTTCTAGTGTTTCTAGCAAGATGCTCGTGCGTTGCACGAAGTTGACTGAAAAGGTAAGCACAACTTATAAATTGATGGATGGAGTACTAGTTACAGTGATGCATATAATTAAGCAAAGGGAGCGCACATGTCGGTAATTGACCGGAACGAGAATGCAATAGCACAATAAGAATTAAGGTCGCGATGATGCGATCGCAGTGGTGGTTACAGGAGGCAAGAAGAAAGATGCGTCCATCAACGTACGACCTCCTCCTCCTCAACTTAGTGCGCTAGGCCACCGACCGGCGGCTAAGGAGCGGCGACTTTTGTGGCGAGCTCAAGGTGCTTCTCAGCAAAGGCATCCAAGGCTTCCAGCCGGTTGAAGAAGGCCAACATCATAGCGTCCTCAATGGCCTTGTAGATACCTATGTACACGATTTGCTCATACATGTGGATGTGTAGGTCGACGAATTCTTGCAGGGCGAGGCGCCTCGCGGCGAGCGCGACCTCCAGGTGGACATTCTTCGTGGCGTCGACGGGCAGTCGCAGGGCCACCAGTGCTTGAAAGAGGTTCCAGCCATGGAGGCCGATTAGGGCGCGGGGGCTGGAGGAGTACGGCGATGTCGTCCCCGAGCTTCTTGAGGACGGTGAACTTGTTGGTGGTGGCAACGATCATCTGGTCCAACTGAGAGTCGTAGTTGGCGTCGACGGCGCCATCCACCAGCCAGTCGCGAACACTTTCTGGAGACGATCCTCGGCGCCATGCCACAGGCCGGTGTCGTGGACCATCTGGCATAGCCGCTTGCCGCTCGCGCGCATCACCATCATGGATCTGGAGTGAGCACTTTTGTGCTTAGTGTAGGTGCTTAGGCCAATGCTTAGGTGCGTACGATGTGGTAGATGCATTGGAATGGAGGGGCGCCTTCATATGAGTGCAAACTACGTTGCATTCACATCGTGCAGCCTCTTTCCCGGTCCTCCTCCCATTACTTCCCTCATGCATGCACGATGCTAATTGAAGGAGGATGCATCATTGGCCGTTCAACATTTCGGCAACCGCTACCCCTCCCTCGTCTGCATTAAAGCCGTATCGGGAACTGCACCGCCTGCTGTCAGATCGAATAGTACTGCACCATCCGCTGCACGCCCGGCTGAACATGCCTCCTCGCCTCCGTCAAACCCCTCCGTTAAACCCGCATGCAAACCGAGAAACCTACTCCGGCCACACGTACGTTCATGAGCGGGCCGGAATTAAACGCAACACCGGCCGAGCTCCTCCCATCCGCCCTCAGTTTAAATGAGGACAGACACCGGCCAAGCTCCTACCGTCCGCCCTCTATTTAAACAAGGCCAGACAGACAGCGGGCAAGAATCGCACCCCTCCACCGCTCCCCCATCTCCTCCTTCACCATTTTCTCCACTCTTCTGATGGCTTTCGAGGAGCCGTTCTCCGGCATACTACCCGGTTGGGTGGCCCGCCGAGCCCTCCAGATACGGGCGAGGCCGCTCGGTGCTTCATCAACCTCGCTTGGCCCGACGGAGCCAGTTGCCGCCCCAATCCGGCGCGTGGTTCAGCAACTCGCTGCTCCAGTTCGGCTCAATGAGGAGTGGCGAGTTGCTCCACGCCGGCACGGTGGTGAGCACGCCGGTACGGGCATCGTCGGTGCCGCATCATACCATGCCACCAGTGTCTGCGGTGGCCGCGCCTCCCGTGTCTGTGGCGCGCCTCCCGTGCCTGCAGCAACGCCATGCAGGCAGAGACAGAAGCCGGGTGCGTGGAGAGCGATGAGTCGGTGGCCAGCTTCTCCGTGTCCGCCGCCATCATCGAGGAGAAGTAGAACACGGGAGGCCGCCGCCACTTGGGTCCCATGAAGGCCACCGCCGAGGCGACGACTGCGCATTCAGGTGGTTTCTTTGCTGCTTCGTATCTTCCGAGGACCTTCGTTGACCCCGCAAGTGTCTGCTGGACATCAGGAAGACAATGGGATCCGCGGGCGGCCATTTATATTAGGTACTCCCTCTCCGGCTGGCGGGAAATATTTGTTCTAAGAATGGATAAATTGCATGTATCTATAACTAAAATAAGTCTAGATACATCCATTTCTAGGACAAGTATTTCCGGACGGAGGGAGTATTAATTATACCAAGAGAGCCGGATTAGCACCGCTTAGTTCATGTAAATGTAATGAAATCCATCATGTTTGAAGATCCGGATTTTTTATACAAAATCCTACATGCTTATATGAAAACAGTTTGTGTTTGCATGAATTTCATCTGGTTGGTTATAGTTGTGAAAATGTATGCCGCTGGCGTTTGATATCGTCCTCCGCGGAAGGAAGCAGAAGGAAATTTGCCGGCTGCCGTTGGAGATGCTCTTATGCTGGGAATAATAGAGTCACGTCCAATCCATTTGAGTTAATTGTGTGTATGATTCTCCCTCTATAAAAGGTCAATTGCATGTACAGTGTACACGTGACTTGCAGGGTGGTGGCTCTGACTTCGTATGTAAAGTTAAAAGAAACAAGTCCATCATTAATCTTGTATTCTAAGTACTGTGGGTTCCACTGTCAAGATCTGATGGCGAAAAGAAGTATATATTAAATAAGTAATATATAATATAAAAATCTAAAGTTCAAGACAGAATTCGAACTCAGGCCATCGCGTTCCGAGCATCCGGCGCTAACCAGTCCAGCACAGTTTTGTTGTAGACCATGCTGGAGACATATCTCCATGTCTGCTCTTATACTCCATCCATTCCTAAATATTTGTCTTTTTCAGATTTCAAATGGACTACCACATACGGATGTGTATGTAGACATATTTTAGAGTGTAGATTCACTCATTTTGCACCGTACGTAGTCACTTGTTGAAATCTCTAAAAAGCAAATATTTAGGAACGGAGGGAGTAGAAAACAGAGTTGGTGATGATGGTGTGCGTGCCATCCTGCAATATAAGCCGTCGGATTTATATCTAACGGATAGGAAGGAAACTATGGCAATTTTGCAAAAAGATACCCACACCCCTCTCCATGTTTGCAAACAAGGCCTTCCCTCATTCATCCTTTTCTCTACTCTTAATACAATGTGCCCGTGCGTTGCAACGGATCCAAAATAGAATAATACATGTTCACAAACTTGAAAGAAAAACACTCTAGTTTGGTGTATATATCACTAAAAATATACTCGTATGAGGTTTCACTCAAAATATATTCCTTGTGGCTGTTTTGATGAGGTGGGGGAGGGATGTGGTTGGTTTCAAGATACTAAGGGGTTTCTGCAAATTGTAGCAGAGAAGTGGGGTCTTGTTGCAGAAATGCCACGACTTGCATCATAGTCGTTAGATGCAGATCTGATGGTCGGAAATGAAGTATGGCGGACACACCATCATCACCAACTGAGTCTTTTATAGGAGTAGAGATAAAAACAGAGTTGGTGATGATGGTGTGCCTGCCATCCTGCAATATAGGCCGTCCAATTTATATCTGACGGATAGGAAGGTAACTATGGCAAATTTGCAAAAAGATACCCACACCCCTCTCTATATTTGCAAATAAGGCCTTCCCTCATTCATCATTTTCTCTCACAAGATAAACTACTCATATAAATGCATCTTGATGTTCCTTGCAACGCATGGGCATCTTGTTAGTCTCTCACAAGATAAACTACTCATACAAATGCATCTTGATGTTCCGTGCAATGCACGGGCATCTAGCTAGTTTCTTTTAAAATAGTTACTGCAATAATTGGGTTGAAGTGATATATTATATGTCTGCCCTGAATGATTTCATATTCACTAGTAGTAACAAAGAAAAGGAAAGGTTGTCTTGTTAATTAACAGAAAACAGGGTGAAAACTATCACATGAGTTCGATGAAAACAAGGCACATTGGGTTCAGCGTCATCGTCACTACAGCTATGCGCACGCGGGAAGTCTACATATCGAGGGGGCTATGGAGAAAAAGACATATCAAGTGTGTCTAAGCGAGGCACAGAGACACAATGTTTGAGAGACAAACCAATTGACAGATTAAGATCAGATCGAGTTGTCACCCTTCTGCTATCATTGTTGGGGTTGGGGGCATGGGGAAGGGGAGGGAGAGAAAGACGTATCGAGAGTGTGCGCGGTAAGCACAGAGGCACAACTAGCGAGCGTGTGTGTATATGTGTGTGTTTGAAAGAGGAGTATATAGATTACTATCAAGATCGAGGTGCCACCCTACTCCTTCGGTGTCGGGTAGTGTATGTGTGTGTGTGTGTGTGTGTGTGTGTGTGTGTGTGTGTTTGTGTGTGTGTGTGTGTGTTTGAGAGAGTAGTCAGTCGATAGATTAGTATCAAGATTGAGGTGTCACCCTACTCCTTCGGTGTCGGGAAGTGTGTGTGTGGGTGGGTGGGGGGCAGTGACACTTACATATCTCTACTCTTATAAAAAATAGAGTTGGTGATGATGGTGCTCCTGCCATCCTGCAATATAGGCCATCCGATTTATATCTGATGGGTAGGAAGGAAACTATGTCAATTTTGCAAAAAGATACCCACGCCCATCCCCACATTTGCAAATAAGGCATTCCCTCCTTCATCCTTTTCTGCCACAAGATAAACTACTCATACAAATGCATCTTGATGTTCCGTGCAACGCTGGGCATCTTGCTAGTAGGGAGAAGGAGTTTGTGTGACCCATATCTATATTAAGGGATAGGTAGATAGGATGTGTGCGAGGCATACTTAAAGCACCATGGAGATAAACAAACGGGGTGCATGCAAGTACCAGAAAAAATGAAGCGATAAACAATGTCTACGCGCGCGCGCGCGTGTGTTTGTGTGTGTGTGTGTGTGTGTGTGTGTGTGTGTGTGTGAGAGAGAGAGAGAGAGAGAGAGCGAAATATCAAAACAAAAGGTGCTCTGCTGGAATCCCATTGTATGTATTCATATGGTTCCGGAGCTCAAGTTAACCTTAGGCATATGTGTGAGAGACATAATTATCCTTTGAGACATTAGTGGTTGTGGGTGGGCGGAATTAAAGGGGTGGGCATGTTCGACAGAGAGAGTGTGTGTGTTTCTGTGTGAGAGACTTGTAGGACGGGGTAGAAAGGCAATTCTAACCTTGACGGAGGGAGAGAAATACATGAAGTGCGCGTGTGTGATTCCGATGCCCACAGGGAAATGAGATATGTATGCGCGTGAGAGAGATTGCACAATTCATTCATGTATCACTATCTAGTGATCGTGGGCGTGCATCGCTTGAATATAAATCAATATCTACTTTGTATCGTGGCCAAAGGTACAATATCGATTCAACGCTATAAAGATTGGACACTCACATATCACATTTTTTCTATCTAAATAAACCTTTTCAATTGTGCATGCCAAAGTTACATTGATGTTTCTTCAAACAACCAATGTAGCTATCATGTACATGCACCATTGTTACTCTTGCATTCAACTTCATTAGTCTTGGATTATTTAAGGTTCTATTATGAAGTAATATATGTAATATTCATATAGAATTCACGGGTATGCAATTTATGTAATGGAGGCTATGTAATCATATGAGGTAACACTTTTAAGTAGCGGACTACAATATCCATTTCTTTTGTGGGACTACAATATCCATTTCTTTTTGTGCGCCTCTACACTAACACATCAATGCATTATGTTTAAAGTAAGTAACCAATGGCACTAAATTATCTATTTACACGAGAAATACATAGGCTGAGCGTTTGATCCTTTTTTTGTGAATGCGCCTCTACACCCGTACGATTGGCCGCGCCCGTGTGAACGTCCAAGTTATCGGCGCATCATCCCGAGTTATTATCTTTTTCTGGGGTGGACTTCACACCAGTTATTAACTGCTGACGTGTGCCCCGTGTACACAGTCTTGCATGACCTTCCCGCTAGCACGGTCCAAAATTAGTTGAAACTGGATACGAATGATCCCGCGGGCGGCACAATCTCCCGCCTCCTTCTAAAATTTCCACCGCCTAGTCTTTAGCATGCGAAATTCCCCTTTTGTCCTTGGTGCACGGAGAACAACAGTAACAATACCACCCTCATTTACATAATAGGTCAGGGCTGCTTTGGTAACTTCCGGTTCCCCCACCACACGACACCCCATTTCCTCTCCCCTCCATAAAAATGACTAACTCCACGACACAGAGCATCTTACATCACGTCGTCCGTACTTCATCGACCTTTCTACCCTCCCTCTCAAAACCCTAGGCTGCTCATCCACCGGCGTGCAGAGCCCATTCACTGCCAGCGGCATCCACCTCACCGGATCTGCTTCTGCGGCCGCATCTACCCCTCCCACCTCCACTAGAAACAAGTAGACTGCTCATCCACCACTGTACCACAGCCCATTCAGTGTCGGCCTTGTCCACGGCGCCGGATCTGCTTCGCCGGTACTCTCGTCAACCGCAGCGCATCTGCAGCGGCTCATTCGTACTCCCCACCGGAGACGCTTCGTCCACACCCCACCGGAGCCGCCCCACCGACGGCCTCTGATCCTCTTCGCTGACGCCTTCCTCAACCCTACCAGAGCCGCTTTGCTGACACCATCGTCGACCCTACCGGAGTAGCTCGCCTATACCATTCTCAACCCTACCGGGGCCGCTTTGCCAACTCACAAGTCCACGGCCGCAGATCCGCTTCGTCGCACCCTCATCCAACCTACCGGAGCAGCTTCTGACGCCCCATCCATGGCCGCAGATCCGCATCGTCGACACCATCCTTAACCCAACCACTGGAGCAGCTTCAATGACGCCCTCGTCCATGGCCACAGATCCGCTTCGCCCACACCGTAGTCCACCCTACTGGATCCGCTCCACAAACACCCTGCTCGACGGTTCTAGATCTCCTTACTGCACCCGACGGCCGGTAGCAGCGTCATCACCCTTGACGTTTCTAACCTGATTCCCACCGTCTGGCAAGATGCCAAGCAACCGCCATGGCCTAGGTACTTGTCACCTTTAAACCCATCCAGCATCACCTGTCCGATGTACTTCAAATATACTAATAGGTCGTTGTTACCTATTATGCAGCTGGCAAAAACTACAAGGACGATGTTTCTTCTGGATCTAACAGCTTGGCCAACCAAGATCTTGGACTGAGGCATTGCTATGATCTTGTAAGTGCATCTCTCTCTTGACGTTTCTAACCTGATTCCCACCGTCTGGCAAGATGTCAAGCAACCGCCACGGCCTAGGTACTTGTCACCTTTAAACCCGTCCAGCATCACCTGCCCGATGTACGTCAAATATACTAATAGGTCGCTGTTACCTATTATGCAGCTGGCAAAAACTACAAGGACGACATTTCTTCTGGATCTAACAGCTTGGCCAACCAAGATCTTGGACTGAGGCATTGCTATGATCTTGTAAGTGCATCTCTCTCTTGTATTGTTGTGTGCCTGTTAGCGTGCTTTGCTAGGATTTTTGACCAATAATCCCTTTGTGCAGACAATGATTTATACTACTGGCTGCTAAATTAGATATGTAGATGTCATACACGATACTACCTCGTACCTCCGTTCCTAAATATAAGTCTTTCTATAGATTCCACTATAGGCTACATACGGAGCAAAATGAGTGAATCTACACTCGAAAATGCATCTATATACATCTGTATGTGGTCCATACTAGAATCTCTACAAAGACATATATTTAGGAACATAGGCAATACATTACACAAAATCATAGGTGGCATGTAGGAATTCCAGTGCACTACATTAGGCTCCCTTAGAGTGCCTGCTAGTCCAAAGACATACGTAGTCATGGCTAGTTTACGCTACACACACAATCATTAATAGGTGGTTTAAATATGCACAAGGGATATGCAATGTATTATCATGTAGAGATGTCTGAAATTAGCCGTGTCAACTTGCAGATAGGGTTACACGATGAAAAGGTACAAGATGTAAGTGGCAATTTCATGGAACATCGCAAAAAAAGGAGAGGCAGCGGTGAGCCTATACAGTGTGCTATGGTAGGTCACTCCTCCATTGCAATCATCCTGACATGTTATTTGTATGTCAGTTCTATTGGCCAAGTTTCTTAGGGACAGTTATTATGAGTTATCCTAAGAATATAAGCACCTGTGAATATAAGCTCCAGGTAATAAGCCAACCAGTTCTTTTCATTGCCTTCCTTTTCAGCTTATCTTTGATATGATCAGTGAAAAGTCTAGATTGCATTATATTTTTTCATTTTGCTGCCCATATGAAAATTAATTTGACTTGCAAACGTCACAAATTGAACCCAGTGCAGTAATTAATATGATAGGCACAGTGCAGTAATTAATATGATAGGCACTACTAGGAAAAGGCATGCTAGTGGCGCACCAGTTTTGCCTTCTAATGGCGCACTACTGGTGCGCCACTAGCATCACGCCATTAGAATTAAATTCTAATGGCGCACCACTGGTGCGCCATTAGTATCTCGTGTTCTAATGGCGCACCATGTAGTGCGCCATTAGTATAGGCCACGGTGCGCCATTAGTATTTTTGAATTTTGAAGGCGGGAAAATAGTAGTGGCGCACCGTCTAACCCCCACCGTGCGTCATTGCTATTTTTGAATTTTGAATTTGGATCTGGATCACGATTTTTTCCCCATTTATGCTCGTTTTTTGCTCGTTTTTTTGCACGATATTATTTCAAATTTTGTTCCCGCTTTTGGATCTTGTACGTTCTTTTGCCGTGTTCTTTTGCCGGAGAGGAGTTCGCCGGAGAGGAGTTCGCCGGAGAGTAGGAGGAGGAGGTGACCGCAGCATCGCCGGAGAGGAGGACGAGGTCGCCGGGGAGGAGTTCACCGGAGCATCGGAGAGGAGGAAGGAGAAACCATGAGGGGATGGGAGGAGAGGAGGGAGGAGGAGCTCACGGAGAGGAGGGAGGAGGAGCTCACGGAGATGAGGGAGGAGGAGCTCACCGAAGAGGAGGGAGGAGAAACCGTGAGGGGAGGGGAGGGAGGAGAGGAGAGGAGGGAGGAGGAGGTCACGGAGAGGAGGAGGAGGTCGCTGGAGAGGAGGAGGAGGAGGTCGCCGGAGAGGAGAAGGGTAGTATGGTGGAGGAGAGAAGGGAAGATGGAGTGGAGAAGTGGAGGAGAGGTGGAGTGGAGGAGAAGAATGAAGAGGTAAGGAGGAGAGGACACGCCCAGCCATATATACGGCATACTAATGGCGCACTGCATGGCAGTGCCATTAGTAACTTTTTTATTTTTTTATTTATTTTGAATTTTGAAGGCGGAAAATACTAATGGCGCACCACGGGCAGGTGCGCCATTAGTAATTTTTTTTATTTATTTGATTTATTTTGAATTTTGAAGGCGGGAAGATACTAATGGCGCACCATGGGCAGGTGCGCCATTAGTAAGTTTGAATTTTTTTTTGAATTTTTTTGCCTCTCCAGATCTTAAAAGGTCCGTAACTTTTTTTTGTTTGGTTTTTGAGGATTTTGAAAATGTTTAACCGGGTTCCCCCAGTTAAATTTGGATGCAACTTTTCTAGTAGATGATTTTTCATATAAAAACTTTTTCATTCGAGTTAGTATGCAAAAGTTATGCCCATATTTACAAATTCAGAGAGATTTTGCAAATAAAGTCGAAATTCATATTTGCAAATTTTCCCAACAAATAGACCACATATCACATGGGAAACTTATTTTCTTTTATTTTTTTGACATTTCCATCATTTTCTTTTATTTTTTTTAAACTGAAAAGGCGATCCACCGGGGGGGGTGCATTCGGGGGAATTTTTGGGCCAAAATACTAATGGCGCACCGTGGATGTGGTGCGCCATTAGTAGTTGAAATTAGTAGTGGCGCACCACTCCCACGGTGCGCCATTAGTAGTTTTGAAAAAATTATAAAAAAAATTTACTAATGGCGCACCGTGGGATGTGGTGCGCCATTAGTATTTGCACACTAATGGCGCACCAACACATGGTGCGCCATTAGTATTTAGTAATGGCGCACCACATGTACAGTGCGCCATTAGTGTCCATCCCATCTATAGCCCTTTTCCTAGTAGTGAGGAAAACACACCATCACTATTTGTTCAAAATGCAAATACAAAGATACCATCTACTTGGCACAATCTACTTTGGTCAATGTCTTCCATAGAGATCCCATTGCCTAATTTAAATGAAGAACGCATGACCCACATTTAAATGAAGAACAATTATTTATTGAAATTTGATGGTCCAAGTGGCTGGTTATTATCATATAGCAGCACCACCTGAAAGCATCATATAGCAGCAGCAGTAGCTCATAAAAACTCATTATACAAAGAAATGCAGCAGCAAAGAATGTGCAATTCATCATATACCCGCAGCGACTCATAGCAATTCATCATATAGCAGCAGCAGGAGCAGCTCATAGCAATTCATCATATAGCAGCAGCGAGGAGCAGCTCATAGCAATTCATCATACAGCGGCAGGAGCAACTTATAGCAACTCATCATATAGCAGCGAAGCTCATAGCAATTCATCATATAGCGACGGCCGCTCATAGCAATTCATCATATAGCAGCGGCAGGAGCAGCTCATAGCAATGCATCATATAGCAGCAGCGAAGCAGCTCATAGCAATTCATCGTATAGTGGATCAGAATGAAAATTTGGCAAAAAATCAGAGGAGATCCTCACCTTGTTGGATGAGCTCATCCTTCAACAGCACCTCAAGGCCACGGCCTGGGAGGAGGAGAGGGGGAATAAGGTGCCTTCTGCTGGAGTGTGGCATCAGCCGTAGTTGTGCAGCGCCCGCCGGAGTAGTGCGTTGGACGAACCACAGTGGAGCAGCTGCTGGAGACCATGAGAATGAGGGGCGGTGCCAATGGGAGGAGCAGCCGGGGAGATTTGTCCCTGCCTGCTGGCCATGTAGCCTAGCTGGACAGAGCATTGTCGAGGACCAGGCTAGATGGGACCAGTGGCGACGGCTCGTTGGAGGAACCCTAGTGCTGCAGGCAGGGGATCGAGGAAGAGGGAAAGGGGAGAGGAGATGCAAGCGGGCAGGGCAATGAACGCTTGCGTGTTTGTTTTTACTTGAGGGTCAGGTGTGACGCGGGAGTGAGCAGTTGCATTTTGAGTGTAATATAGGCAGACAAAAGAGTCATTTCACTATTCCCCTTCCCTTCAATTTTTAGTGAGCTTCTACCCAAAACACCCCCTCCAAAGCGAAATAAGTTAAGCCCAAGCCCATAACTCAAAAATGACTTCTTTACATCTTTTATGGCTTATTTTAACAATAAGCCCTGAAAAGGCATAATCGAAATGGCCCTTAACCTGCAATTCAATTGTGCGTGCAATGATGAATCACTCATGCCTGCTATAGTGTACATTTAGGCATCATCATACATGGCATAACCTAATACATGTGCATTCCATTGTAGAATCTGGAATATGCAATGTTTATGTTAGTTCATATGTTTCACATGATGTTTAAATGCCCCTTAAATCTGGCCAGTCAAGTGATGGTCTTTAAGCCTCCTTCTTTGCTTCTTTTCTTGATATGTAAGATTTTCTCACACATCTGTTCAATTGCTTGTTTGCATCAGCCAACCATACTAGGACTATTTGCTTTGATTACTTGTTGTTCTACCTAACACTCTAACAGAGCTTGTCAACGATTTAAACACTAAGGGCTGCTGTAGTGGGGCCTTGTCTAACTCATAGGTGACATAAAGGTTTGGGTGTACACTACAGTAGGCTCTCCAAGAGTACCCGGATATCCAGTTCGAAGGTATGCCTAGTTTTTACATAGTGCAGACATAGTAAATGCTCATTTCATTGTGTGCAAGTGCAAGAGATGTGGCATGTTTCATTATGTGGTATTGTTTTGTTATAATCTCATCCTTTTGTGTTGTTCACAAACTAGAAATTATGCATATTTATCTTCCAAGGAGACGAGTAACTAGTTTGTGTCAGCTTGCAGAGGGGTGCAATGAAGATAAGATTGAGGATTTCCAAGTACAAGATGTTAGGAAGGATCCTTACAAGAGAAGTAGGAGCTGCGCTGAGCCTGTTTAACCAGTTAAGGTAAGTCATTGTACCCAACTCAACAGTTCAATTCCTTGTTTGTTTCAGGCATAGTTAATTTGGTCTTTTCAATTGCTTTATTTGTCCTCAGTTAATGAGATGCCCAAACAATGATGCCTGATGTTGGGTACTTGTATAACTATTAGTTGACATAATTAAAGGCCTTGCCATTTAATTACTCTAGCGAAGTGTGCCTGAAGCTTTGAAGTCTATTAACCAACTATTATTGCATGAGGCTCACAATCTAGTTTATACTAGGCTAATGATTGCATAGTTTTGCTTGTTGTAGTAGGTTTGTATGAATCCCTCTGTTGTTCATTATGCTCCCTAAGACTTTAGTTGAGCTACAGAATGGCCAACTACTTGCTTACTTATACGCAATGTGCTATCTAAATTTGTAACTTGTCTGTGTTTTGGATTGGGCCCCAACATCATGCTCCTCTGGTGAGCTAAGGGAGATTTCTGTATGCTTCATGACGTGTAACATTATTGTTAGTCCTGTTTTGCCATGTACAAAATAGTCTGTCTTGCTCGCTTCACTGTTGTAACTATATTTTTGCCCTAGTCATGTGTACTTAAAGAAACATTTCCGGCTGAAGTGACATCAACACAAAGATCTGCGAGCAGTACGGCATGGCTATTACCGAATGATTATGGAATGGAATGGGAATGTGCCGATGTTCTCGAACATCAACTAGAGGTGGCAAGACAACGTGTACATGATTCTCAACGTACAATCAACAAGAGACTGGACATGCAGGTATTAGATGCAGGAGTCAAAAAATGAAAAATACCGAGGTAACCACGAAGGAATTGTAGATTTTTGTAGACTGAAATTTGTGCTATCTGAATCCAGCCAATCCTATTTTCTGAAGAGATTATAGTTCAAATGGTAAGTTCTGTTGATGCGTGTACATGATGTATGAGCTTTATTTGTCCAGTGTATGTAATTTGTTGTTTGTGCACGCTTTATAATCACTGGTGCCAAACTATAATGCCCAGTGGATATATTCGGCTGTAATTTCTTTATTGTATAGTGTAGGATTATTCTAAGTTTCTATGCCTTAGTCTTTTTATTGTATAGTGTATGTTTTTTAGAGGCGATAGTATAGAGTAGGATAATTCTTGAAAATGCTATATTGTTGAAACAGGGGCCAACACGCCCAAACATTTCCTGGACGCCATACAAACAAACAAACATGTGTAGTCAAAGCGGACCTTAATTGGGCTGGTCAAAATAATATTAAGTGGACCCCAAATGATGTGCCCCACCGTAACAACGGCTCTTAGCAGGCCGTCAACAGGCCTAAAGCTCGATCGGGCCGTATAAATGGAAATGGCTTGCGGGCCTTTAGCAGGCCAAAATAAATGTCAATTTTGTCTCGGCCCTTTTACTTTACGGGCCAGTAAGAGGCCGAAAGTGTTATGGGCCAGAGGAGGCCCAATTTGCAAACTAGGCTTGTAACAGGCCGAAAGTTGTGTTGGGTTGAAATGATGCCCTGCGGAACATGGGCCCCTGATGGACCTAAAGTCAAAGGCCCAACTGTTGTGCAGGCCGTTAACGGGCCAAGAGACAAAATGGGCTAAGAGTTGGCCCATTTACCGAATGGGCCGAGGACAGGCCTAAAGTCACAGCGGGCTAGAATTGGTCCAACTGTAGAGTAGGCCAAGAAAAGTCCAAAAGACGTTCTAGGCCGTTAACGGGCTAGAACTGGCAATGAGCTGCTAACAGGCCGAAAGAAGCTCGGGTCGCAATTAGGCCCAAAAATGTAGCGGGCCGTTAACGGGCTTAAATTAATGATGGGCTGGAAATTGTCAAATCTGGAATGGGTTTGTGATGGGCCGATTCTGTGTAACTTGTATGGGTAGTACTTGTAAATGGACCTCACTCAAGTAGGCCGCTAATGGGCCGGCCCACTTATTTTGACAGGCCCGGCCTTTTCACCGGAATGGGCCTCTGTTGGGACGTGCCACATGTCGACGTATCATAGGTGCCTCCTGTCCAATGAGTGGATGACATATGTCCCAACGGTGAGCCAACACGGGTTTCCTCCGGCCAATGAGAATTTTACGACCCGATAACCCGTTAACAGCCCGGACCAATGGGGATTTTACACGTGGAAAATCCCCATTGGTCCGGGCTGTTAACGGGTTACCGGATCCAAAACCGGACCCGATAGCTTAACGGCGAGCCGTTACGGTCGATGCCAAGTGTCGGTCACCCTTGACGAAAGCACTTCTATGATGCGTGTTTTATCGTCATGGAAATGGACACTTCCGTGATGATAATTTTGGTAATGTCATGGAACACTTCTACGACAGCACAGGTATGACTATCTTGATTCTGTCATAAAATTGTCATGGATGTACATGCATGACAGAAAACATGACCTACTGTGACAAACATGTATCATCAGGGAAGTGTCTTTTTTTTGTAGTGAGAAGACTGACGCTGATGGTAATGTTACTGTGTACAAAGCTCGACTTGTCACAAAAGGTTTTGACAAGTTCAAGGAGTTGACTACGATGAGACTTTCTCACCCGTAGTGATGCTTAAGTCAGTCCGAATCATGTTAGCAATTGCCGCATTTTATGAAATCTTGCAAATGGACGTCGAAACTGCATTCCTTAATGGATTTCTTAAAGAAGAGTTGTATATGATGTTGTTGGGGAACGTAATAATTTCAAAAAAAATCCTACGCACACGCAAGATCATGGTGATGCATAGCAATGAGAGGGGAGAGTGTCGTCCATGTACCCTCGTAGACCGTAAGCGGAGGCGTTGTGAGAACGCGGTTGATGTAGTCGTACGTCTTCACGATCCGACCGATCCAAGTACCGAATGCACGGCACCTTCGAGTTCAGCACACGTTCAGCTCGATGACGTCCCACGAACCCCAATCCAGCAGATCTTCACGGGAGAGTTCCGTCAGCACGACGGCGTGATGACGGTGATGATGTTGCTACCGACGCAGGGCTGTGCCTAAGCACTGCTACGATATGATCGAGGTGGATTATGGTGGAGGGGGGCACCGCACACGGCTTGGAACAATCAACTTGTGTGTTCTAGGGTGCCCCCTATCGGTGTCAAAACCGGCGGATCTCGGGTAGGGGGTCCTGATCTGTGCGTCAAGGCTGATGGTAACAGGAAGCAAGGGACACAGATGTTTACCCAGGTTCGGGCCCTCTCGATGGAGGTAAAACCCTACTTCCTACTTGATTAATATTGATGATATGGGTAGTACAAGAGTAGATCTACCATGAGATTGTAGAGGCTAAACCCTAAGAGCTAGCCTATGATGGTATGATTGTAATTGTGATCGGCCTTCTAAGGACCAACCTCCCGGTTTATATAGACACCGGAGAGGGATAGGGTTTACATGGAGTCGGTTTCAAGGAAGAAAATATAATATCCGGATCGCCAAGCTTGCCTTCCACGCCAAGGAAAGTCCCATCCGGACACGGGCCGAAGTCTTGAGTCTTGTATCTCCACGCTTCAATAGTCCGGACGTTGTACACAGTCCGGCTGTCCGGATACCCCCTAATCCAGGACTCCCTCAGTAGCCCCTGAACCAGGCTTCAATGACGATGAGTCCGGCGCGCAGTCTTGTCTTCGGCATTGCAGGGCGGGTTCCTCCTCCGAGTACTCCAAAGTACCTGTTACGATGAATAGTGTATGGCCTCCAATCAATGTTGTGCTCCTCGGCTTCGGTGCCTCAGTAATCACCATCTCCATGTGTCGAGCAAATGCGAGGAGTCGAGGCATTTTTGCATTTGCCACCCTTGATCCTCCGGGCCAACCGTCTATTTGAAGGGACGGGGATTCTCAGATCCAAACCTCACTCTCCCTCCTAGAGCCAGCATCCAACAGAGCGCTCCGCGAAAAGCCATTCCAACATGGCCGGCCGTCGCAACTCTTCTGCTTGACCTTCTCGTTCCAAGTCGGGGGATTGGGGAGAGTGTTCAGTTCCTCATAGTCGTTTGATAAAGTTACAAACCCAAGGGTTTCTCCCATCGGCGTTCATAGTACCCGTCCGAGCTGGAATAGCCACTTATCACGGAGGAGACCAAGCTGAGGGATCTCCTAACCCATCTCCGGAGGAGCGTATATGTCTGATCCCTCATCTGCTGAGGGGCGTCGGGTTCCCTATCCACCCGTTTCTTCGCGGGCTCACAGGAGTTCTACGGCCTCCAGTTACACGATCTTACCCCTGCCTCTATTCTGCACATAGCGGGGTATGTTGCCCTCTGCGGGCTGTTTTTAGGCTGCGAACCACACTTCGGATTATGGAGGAAGTTGTTCTACCTTGTCCCCCGCACCCAGGGGGAGTCCCTATGTCAAGTGGGTGCGGCCGAAGTATGGCGCATTGCCGAGATCGGATACCTGTCCGGCACTCCTGAGAAGGCACCAGAAAACTGGCCTTCAGAGTGGTTCTATATAAGCAGCGTGCCTTCCGGATCCAGTCCGGACAGGTCTCCTCAAGTTCACAACGCCCGAGGGCACGCCTAAGCTAAGCGCCCGGGGCCCTCAAGAAGAGGACACAAGGAAATAGTCCTCTGATGGACAGGATAAAATTCTTGGCCAAATCCGGATGACCATAGTTGAGGTTATGGCGATATGCATAAGGCGAAGTGCGGCCGCTCCAATATCGGGGAAGCCCATGTGGCATTTCAATGGGGAAGACGACGCCACCAGCTGCGGCCGTAAGGTCAGAGACTCCGCTGCCGCTCTGGCAAGGATATTGTCCGATTTGTACCAAGGGGAAGAGGAGGAATTCCTTCGCATAAAAACGCGAGACGGATTCTCCATGTACAACCCCCCAGCGTGGGTAAGTTGCCATTCTTTTTCCCTGCTCTACTTACTCTAGCGTTCTTCTCCTAAGATTACTTGCATCAATGCTTCTGGGCAGGAACTAAGGAGGGCCGTAGAAGGAATCTTCAGCCCCTCCCCGCAACCATAGGACCCTGGAAGGGCCCTAGATCCGGGACTTAAAGTGGATCCGGGTATCACTGTGGAGCTTGTCAACCGGGTATTCTATCAAGCGAGCTGGGATGGCGCCCTAGTGGCCATTACGGCCGACTACCCTGGACTGCTCCCCGCTTCGCGTGTAAGCCGAACTAAAAAAACCCTATCCTTCGAAGAGGACTCCCCCCAGGTATTATAATTTACCTTTGAGGCATCATTCTATTTGCAGAAACAACGGCCGGAGCGAGGGGTCGAGCCCCTAGGGACTCATCAACCATGGGCGTCCAGATCGGGCAGGCTCAAGAGGAAGGCGGTGAGGGTTGACACACCGCTACAGAGGTAAAGCAATAACCTGTCCTGTAATTATAGAATTTAAAATATGACAGCGCCCTTTGTGTCTGGCAGGAAGAGGAATAACCGGACTATATCTGGAGACCCTACCAATCACGCCTCCTCCAACCGGGTTCCAGAACCGGCTTCGGGGGCCGAGGCGGACACAGGGCCAGCACCGCATAGCTCTCCAACAGAGAGTGCGGATATGCTCTCCGCCATGAATTCCGAAGTAGAGAGCGCCATGAATCACAGGCGCCGACGGGCCGTACTTCGGAACAACATCTTTTCCGAAGAGGCATTTAATGACTTCAATTCGGGAGACGCATACATCCGAGCTGCTCAAGGCGGGCTTGCGGCTGACGGACGATATACCAAAGATATACGGGTAAGAAAATTTGATAAGCATGTGTAGCAGTAGCCCTGAGACTTGAAACGGTTGAAACAACTGTTTTAAGGATCAATTTATGCATGAGTCCTTGTAGATAAGAATGAGCAATTGTCTCGGGAGGCTGGAGGAATGCAAGGCGAGCGAGGGTCATTTGTTGCGAGTTGGAGGAACCCCAAAGGCCCTCATCTGGTAACCATTGTCACAATTATGCGAAGATGCACCAGTTAGTAAATGGCTAATATGACAAGTCTAACGAGAAAATTCTGCAGACAATCCGGGGTGAATCCGGAGGGCGTAGAGAGGACGATCGCATCTCAAAAGGCATTTGGAGGTCTGGCGGCGCATTCTTACGCGAGTTAAGCGGGAGAAGAAACGATCTTCAAGATGCCAAAGTCCAGCTAGGCGTGGAGTTAAAAGATCTCCGGCGCTCGGTGGCGGACTCCGTGAAGGAGAACAAAAGGCTTCGACACGGCATTTATGGTAAGTGCCTAGACGAACTGTAGTATAGTTCGGCGAGGAAGTGTATTGAAAGAATTCTGCTTGCAGGAATGTTAACGGGTCGCCCTGAGGAGGAAATGCCCTCATTTGCAAGTGATTTACTGCAAGGCCTTTCACAACTGCACGAGCGAGCTCGGCAAGTGATGCAGGTGTTGCTCGAGCTTTGTGGCCATCAAGCCCTCTTGCCGAATGGCATGGGGAACTGCGGACCTGCTTCAAGGAGCGGCGCGCTTCCATCTATGGAAGATATCAGCATCTTTGGCAAGGAGCAAGAGAAGCACAGGCAATGGTGAAGACGCTACACCAAGCTGGACCCGAACCATATGGCGAAGTGGGATGGCGGGGCCCGATGGGCAAGAAATTCCCGTAAGTCTGGTGTATGACCAGGTAGCGTTAGCCACTAAGTATTCTCAACAGGATTGTAAGCTAGATAGCCTGTTGGACGGTATAGAAGAGGAATGTAATCAGTCCAAGTGACTGTGTAATTTAATGGGCTTAATTACCCCTAGCCGGATTAAAATCATTTGTCATGGCGGACCTTTTCGCTTCAGCCCCCGGATCCTACAGTTTGGGGTGTGTCCGAATACCCACTCAGTTATACAAAACCGGGGTATGTGTGGAAACAAGGCGTAGGGGTCATAAGTGCTTGAACAGACAAGTACCCAACTAGTTATGTTATATTACATGGATAGTAAGAAACATCTTCCAGGGAGAATAGTTCCGTTAGGGGTTCCTTTCCCTATGTACGCATGCGACGATGCACATGTCCGAACTACGAAAGATGGCGCAGGATACAAGACTTCTGGGGATTTATGTTATAATAAACGAACACATCTTTTGTTCACCGACCGAATATTCTCTTAAGGAAGCTAGCTTTCGGCTTCACCGGTCTGAGGTACACATCCGGCTGAACGGCGGTAACAATCGCAGAGGTGCTCCCCTTATGCCCTAGCCGAATTAACGGGAATGTAGGGCATAAACACAAGAGCCAGGCAACCCAGCTTGGCAACATCTTAAGTCATATCGATGCATATAATGCTGAAGAAAAGGCACATATGGAAAAAGAATGCATTTGTGATGGGCAGAAAGCCATGTGAGTAATCATTTTTACCTTCCGTATAGGAAGCCCCCAGGTATTGCTTACACACTTAGTGTGGCCGGAGTGATCCGGAAATCCGCACTGTATTGAATACTTTGTGTGAAGAGAGAAAAATGTCGAGAAAGGAAAAAGAGATGGGGCATAATTAAAAGGGAGGGGTTAGGAGACGAACACTGTGTTCGGCGCTAGGCGTAAAATCTCCGTAGTCTGGCCGCGTTCCATGGGTTCGGCTCGAGTCTGTTATCGGATGCATTACGTGGCGATGCGCTCCTCCGATGAGAACTTTGTCAATGACGAAGGACCCTCCCACTTGGGTTTGAGTTTGTCCTTCTTCTTCTCCGGTGAGTCGTAGAACAAGCTCGCCAATATTGTAAGTTTTGGCCCGCACTTCTCTGCTTTGGTATCGTCGAGCCTGCTGCTGATAGAATGCAGAACGGGCTTTTGCGACATCGTGCTCCTCCCCAGGGCATCCAAGTTATCTGCCGATCTAACTCGGCTTCCTTCTCTTTGTACATGCGTACGCGTGGCGAATCATGTATTATGTCGCAAGGTAATACTGCTTCCGCGCCGTACACCATAAAAAATGGTGTATATTCGGTGGTGCGATTTGGCATGGTCCGTAGCCCCCAGAGTACGGAGTCGAGCTCCTCCACCCAGTGCGTATCCGACTCTTTCAAGGATCGCACTAGTCTGGGTTTGATGCCGCTCATGATGAGACCATTTGCCCGCTCTACCTGGCTGTTTGTTTGGGGATGGTAGACGGAAGCATAATCGAGCTTGATGCCCATTTTTGCGCACCAAGTTTTCACTTCATCGGCTGTGAAATTTGAGCCATTATCAGTGATGATGCTGTGAGGGACACCGTATCGGTGTACGACCCCGGATATGAAGTCTATTACTGGTCCGGATTCAGCCGTTTTGACTGGTTTAGCTTCTATCCATTTGGTGAATTTGTCCACCATGACCAATAAGTATTTTTTTCATATGGCTTCCCCCTTTAAGAGGTCCGACCATATCCATCCCCCAGACCGCAAAGGGCCAAGTTATGGGGATTGTTTGGAGAGTGGTAGGGGGCATATGACTCTGATTGGCAAAGAGCTGGCAACCGACGCAATGTTGGACAAGGTCTTGTGCGTCTGCTCGGGCCGTCGGCCAATAGAAACCTTTACGGAAGGCCTTGCTGACTAATGCCTGAGCCGTGGCATGGTGCCTGCCCAGGCCGGCATGGATTTCAGCCAAGAGCTGCCACCCTTCCTCTTCAGAGATGCATCTTTGGAGTACTCCGGTAGCGCTTTTCTTGTAGAGTTCCCCTTCGTAGACTTTGTAAGCTTTAGAATGCCGGACAATGCAGTGTGCTTCATTTTGGTCTTTGGGGAGCTCCTGCCTATTTAGGTAGGCCAAGAAGGGTTCGGTCCACGGGGCGATTACAGCCATGATTTCGTGGGCCGAGGACATTATTTTAGGGGTAGAACCTCCAACTATGTCTGATGGTTCGGAATCCGGGGGTGTATTCAGATCCGTGCTAGTATTGCCGGACTCCCCTTCCCATACTACGGATGGCTTGAACAGCCGTTCCAAGAATATGTTAGGTGGGATAGGGTCGCGTTTAGCGCCGATGCGAGCGAGGACATCCGCCGCTTGATTGTTTTCTCGAGCCACATGGTGGAATTCGAGCCCCTCCAACCGAGCTGACATTTTGAGGACGGCATTACGGTGAGCCGCCATTTTCGGTCCTTGGCATCAAAATCTTTGTTTATCTGTGATATTGCGAGGTTTGAGTCCCAGCACTTCTAGGCGTTGAATGCCCATAGAGGCGCCATCCGAAGACCATGCAATGAGCCTCGTATTAATTTGTATTGTTGGAGTCATGTATAATATTTGGAGGACGTACTGGACCGTGTCTCCGGTGGGAGACGTCAGGACTACACCTGCTCCCAATCCGTCCAGCATTTTAGAGCCGTCGAAGTGCATGATCGAGTTTGAGTATGCGCCGTACTCTTTAGGGATTTAAACCTGTCCATTTGGCGGCGAAGTCGTGAACACTGCGACTTGATGGCCCGCCGTGGTTTGTATGCGTTGTCGACGAAAGGAGCTCAATGGCCCATTTGGCAATCCATTTCGTAGCATCACGGTTATTTTATTATGTCATTGAGTGGTACTTGAGGCCACCGTGTCGAACACTCTTGAAAGTAGTGTCGTAGCTTCCGGGATGCCATGAACACCGCGTATGCTATTTTTTGATAGTGTGGGTATCGGGATTTGCATGGGGTTAGGACCATGGACACGTAGTAGACCGGCTTCTGGAGAGGGTATTTGTATCCGTCGGCCTCTCGTTCAACGACGAGCACTGCGCTTACGACTTGATGCGTTGCAGCTATGTACAATAGCATAGGTTCGTTGATAGTCGGTGCTGTTAGTACTCGATTACTGGCTAATAAGGTCTTTATTTCATCCAGTCCGACCGCGGCTGCATCCGTACATACGAAGTGTTCCGTGCGCCGAAGAAGGCGGTAAAGCAGTAGTGCCTTTTCTCCTAACCTGGAGATAAAGCGGCTGAGAGCAGCCACGCATCCGGCTAGTTTTGGATGTGCTTGAGGTGCATTGGTATAGCCAAGCTGTGATGAGCTTCGGATCTTTGTCGGATTCGCTTCAATTCCTCTGTTGGAAGGCGATGAAGCCGAGTAGCTTCCCGAGGGGCCTGCTACGTCTTGAGCTTGCGTTGGTTTTCCCGAAGAGGAGAGGATGATGCAGCACGATGGCGTAAGTATTTCCCTCGGTTTTGAGAACCAAGGTATCAATCCGGTGGGAGGCCACGCGCAAGTCCCTCGTACCTGCACAAAACGATAGCTACTCGCAACCAACGAGATTAGGGGTTGTCAATCCCTTCACGGTCACTTACGAGAGTGAGATCTGATAGAGATAATATTTTTGGTATTTTTGGTATAAAGATGCAAAGTAAAAAGTAAAAGCAAAGTAAAAAGCAAAGCAAGTAAATAAAGTGATGGAGATTGATATGATGAGAATAGACCCGGGGGCCATAGGTTTCACTAGTGGCTTCTCTCAAGAGCATAGATATTCTATGGTGGGTGAACAAATTACTGTTGAGCAATTGACAGAATTGAGCATAGTTATGAGGTTATCTAGGTATGATCATGTATATAGGCATCACATCCGTGACAAGTAGATCGAAACGATTACTCAAGATTCACTACTATTACTCCACTCATCAACCGCTATCCAGCATGCATCTAGAGTATTAAGTTGAAAGCAGAGTAACGCATGTAAGCAAGATGACATGATGTAGAGGAATAAATTCATGCAATATGATAAATACCCCATCTTGGTATCCTCGATGGCAACAATACGATCGTGCCTTGCAACCCTTTACATCCTTTGGGTAAGGACACCGCAAGATTGAACCCAAAGCTAAGCACTTCTCCCATTGCAAGAACTACCAATCTAGTTGGCCAAACCAAACGGATAATTCGAAGAGACTTGCAAAGATAAGTCAATCAAACATAAAAGAATTCAGAGAAAATTCAAATATTATCCATAGATAAGCTGGATCATAAACCCACAATTCATCGGTCTCAACAAACACACCGCAAAAAGAAGATTACATCAAATAGATCTCCACGAGAGAGGGGGAGAACATTGTATTGAGATCCAAAAGGAGAGAAGAAGCCATCTAGCTACTAGCTATGGACCCGAAGGTCTGAAGTAAACTACTCACACTTCATCGGAGGGGCTATGGTGTTGATGTAGAAGCCCTCCGTGGTGGATGCCCCCTCCGGCGGAGCTCCGGGACAAGCCCCAAGATGGGATCTTGTGGATACAGGAAGGTACGGCAGTGGAATTAGGTTTTTGGCTCCCCTTCTGATCGTTTGGGGATACGTAGGTATATATAGGAGGAACGAGTACGTCGGTGGAGCATCAGGGGGGCCCACGAGGTAGGGGCGCGCCCAGGGGGCGTGCCCTCCACCCTCGTGACCGCCTCTGGCATTTCTTGGAGTAGAGTCCAAGTCTCCTGGATCACGTTCGGTGAGAAGATCATGTTCCCGAAGGTTTCATTCCGTTTGGACTCGTTTGATATTCCGTTTCTTCGAAACACTGAAATAGGCAAAAAACAGCAATTCTGGGTTGGGCCTCCGGTTAATAGGTTAGTCCCAAAAGTAATATAAAAGTGGAAAATAAAGCCCAATATAGTCCAAAACAATATATAAAGTAGCATGGAGCAATCAAAAATTATAGATACGTTGGAGACGTATCAACGCCAAAAACGCATTTTTTCTGGATTCAGCTTGCTGTCGTATGTCCGGAGATTGTCGAATGTAAGCCTCAAGTCATCTATTAGGGTTTCGACATGTCTTGTTTTTATGACCACGTCGTCCACGTATGCCTCCACTGTTTTGCCGATTTGCTTTTCTAGGCATGTTTGAATCATGCGTTGGTAGGTTGCGCCGGCGTTCTTAAGCCCGAAAGGCATAGTGTTGAAGCAGAAAGGGCCATATGGCGTTATGAAAGCTGTTGCAACTTGGTCAGACTCTGCCATCTTTATTTGATGGCATCTAGAGTATGCGTCGAGGAAACACAGCGAGTCGTGTCCTGCTGTGGCATCAATGACTTGATTGATGCGAGGGAGGGGAAAGGGATCCTTGGGGCAAGCCTTGTTGAGGTCTTTAAAGTCGACACATAGGCGCCAGGATTTGTCCTTCTTTGGTACCATTACGGGTTTGCCAGCCAATCCGGATGCTTGATATCTCTGATGAATCCGGCCTCGAGTAGTTTGGCTAGTTCTTCCCCCATGGCATGCCGTTTGGGCTCTGAAAACCGTCTTAGAGTTTGCTTGACCGGTTTGTATCTTTTTAGTATATTGAGGCTGTGTTCGGCCAATCTGCGTGGGATTCCTGGCATGTCCGATGGGTGCCAGGCGAAGATGTCCCAATTCTCGCGTAAGAAGTCTCGCGGTGCGGCGTCCATCGCGGGGCTCGGCTGTGTCCCCACGGAAGCTGTCTTCGTGGGGTCTATTGGATGGACTTGGAATTTGATTATCTCGTCTGCGGGTTTAAATGAGGTGGACTTGGGTCGCTTGTAGAGTATCACGCCGTCCACATCACGGTGGCCCTGATGTTGTTAATTCTTCGGCTGCTAGGGCCTCGGATAATGCCTCGAGGGCTAGTGCTGCGGTTTTATTTTCGGTAGCTGGCGCGACGTCCGGATCATCGGCTAGAGTGATGATTCCATTGGGCCCGGGCATTTTAAGCTTCATGTACCCGTAATGGGGTATAGCTTGAAAGCTTGCAAGCGCGTCCGCCCTAAAAAGGCGTGGTATCCGCTTCTGAAAGGGGCTACTTGGAATGTGATTTCTTCGGACCTATAATTCTCCGGGGTGCCGAATACCACGTCAAGTGTGATTTTTCCCGCACACCGTGCTTCCCGACTAGGAATAATTCCCCTGAAGGTTGTGCCGCTTTGTTCAATGTGGCCTTCGTCAATTTCCATTTTGTTGAGTGTCTCTTCATAGATCAGATTTAATCCGCTTCCACCATCCATGAGCACTTTGGTGAGCCGAAATCCGTCCACAAGAACCAGAGCGGCTGGTGCCCTGACAGTCCGAGATCGAGGTTCGCCACTGGCATTAAAAGTTATAGCAGTGTCGTTCCAAGGGTTTATTTTTGCCACATGGTAAATTTCAGCGGAGCTTCGACGAGCTCGCTTGCGCCTATTGTTCGAGGCAAAAGTCTCAAGATTTAGTACCGTGACATGCGTTCGTTGGCGGGATGTTGTTACGCTTTATGGCCCATAAGAAGATCCTCACCACTTTTTGCCACTGTAGGAGTATCCAACATGCCTTAAGGCTATGAGTAGGTGTTGTATCCGGAGTACTGAGGAGCTTACATGGCCCTCGAGCCATCCTTCCAATACGGATCTCCGCCCTGGAGTGGGCTTTGGTTTCTTGGGGGTTGGGTCGGACGACTTACGAGAGTTCGTTCGTTTAGTTTGGACAAAGGTTTTGGCGAGAGCAGTACTATCCCAAAATTCTGTTTGGGTCTTCCAAGCGCTCTCCATCGCACAGTACTTCCGTCCTATGGTTGTCAAGTTCGTGAAGCGTACTATGTTGTGGCGGCTTATAGCATTGAGGAGTCCTTCGTCCGTGCAGTTTTTGCAGAAAAGTGAGACCATGTTCTCTTCGCGGCAGTCCCTGACCTTGTTAAGTGCAAGGAGGAATCTGGCCCAGTAGCGATGTCTGGTTTCACGGGCTCTTGCACGATGCGGAGAGACAGTTTTAGGTCCAAAGATAGAGTCCGGATTTTGATCCGATCTAACGCCTAAAGCGCTGGGCGGTCCCGAGCTAAACAGCTCAGAATCCGGAGTGCCCAATTTCTTCGGCCCAATGCCCGATTCTAAGTATGGGACCTGGGTCAGGTTTTCCTTTGAGCAGGTCTTTGGCTCAAGGAGTTTGGTGATTCGAACACAACTTGTCCTCAAAGTTGAGGGGCAATCCGCGTGTGGTTCCTCCACTATCGCTATCTCATGGGTGGCCGGCGGGGACCTGATGTCCCTTTGGTCGGGTTTAAGCCCAATCCAGTCGTAGTCTGTAGCAACTCCCAGAGCGGCGATGCGATCCAAGAGTTCGTTTAGGGAGGAGAGCTCCATTGGATCCATCTGCTCGCAAGTTCGAATCGACGAAGGTTATGATTGATGACCCGAGAAGTCATCGTCGGCGCCACCGCCGATGGGGCGGCCATGATAAAGTTGCCGAGCCGGAGCGTCTGGACTACAGCCAGAGCCCCCTCCGAGGTAATGCCTTCCTTGACAATGAGACGAGCCATCGAGCCTAACGGCGACGACACAGAGGAACTCTCAATGAAAGCACCAATGTCGATCTGTGCGTCAAGGCTAATGGTAACAGGAAGCAAGGGACACAGATGTTTACCCAGGTTCGGGCCCTCTCGATGGAGGTAAAACCCTACTTCCTGCTTGATTAATATTGATGATATGGGTAGTACAAAAGTAGATCTACCACGAGATCGTAGAGGCTAAACCCTAAGAGCTAGCCTATGATGGTATGATTGTAATTGTGATCGGCCTTCTAAGGACCAGCCTCTCCGGTTTATATAGACACCGGAGAGGGCTAGGGTTTACATGGAATCGATTACAAGGAAGAAAATATAATATCCAGATCGCCAAGCTTGCCTTCCACGCCAAGGAAAGTCCCATTCGGACACGGGCCGAAGTCTTGAGTCTTGTATCTCCACACTTCAATAGTCCGGATGTTGTACACAGTCCGGCTGTCCGGATACCCCCTAATCCAGGACTCCCTCGCCCCCCCTGCACCCGTATATAAAGGAGCAAGGGGGGAGGCCGGCCGGCCCTTGGGGCGCGCCAAGGAGGGGGGAGTCCTCCTCCTAGTAGGAGTAGGACTCCCCTTTCCTAGTCCAACTAGGAAGAGGGAAGGGGAAGGAAGAGAGGGAGAGGAGGGAAAGAGGGGCCGCGCCCTTCCCTAGTCCAATTCGGACTCCTCATGGGAGGGGGCGCGCCACCTCCTGGGCTGCTGCCCTCTCTCTCCCCTCAGGCCCACTAAGGCCCAATACTTTCCTGGGGGGTTCCGGTAACCCCTCCGGCACTCCGGTTTTCTCTGAAACCACTCGGAACACTCCCGGTGTCCGAATATAGCCGTCCAATATATCAATCTTTATGTCTCGACCATTTAGAGACTCCTCGTCATGTCCGTGATCACATCTTGGACTCCAAACTACCTTTGATACATCAAATAATATAAACTCATAATACCAATCGTCACCGAATGTTAAGCGTGCGGACCCTACGGGTTCGAGAACTACGTAGACATGACCAAGACTCGTTTCCGGTCAATAACCAATAGCAGAACCTGGATGCTCATATTGGCTCCTACATATTCTATGAAGATCTGTATTGGTCAAATCGCATAACAACATACGTTGTTCCCTTTGTCATCGGTATGTTACTTGCCCGAGACTCGATCGTTGGTATCTCAATACCTAGTTCAATCTCGTTACCGGCAAGTCTCTTTACTCGTTCCGTAATACATCATCCCGCAACTAACTCATTAGTTGCATTGCTTGCAAGGCTTATAGTGATGTGCATTACAGAGAGGGCCCAGAGATACCTCTCCGACAATCGGAGTGACAAATCCTAATCTTGATCTATGCCAACTCAACAAGTACAATCGGAGACACCTGTAGAGCACCTTTATAATCACCCAGTTACGTTGTGACGTTTGGTAGCACACAAAGTGTTCCTCCGGTATTCGGGAGTTGCATAATCTCATAGTCATAGGAACATGTATAGGTCGTGAAGAAAGCAATAGCAATATACTAAATGATCATATGCTAAGCTAACGGAATGGGTCAAGTTAATCACATCATTCTCTAATGATGTGATCTCGTTAATCAAATGACAATTCATGCCTATGGCTAGGAAACTTAACCATCTTTGATTCAACGAGCTAGTCAAGTAGAGGCATACTAGTGACACTTAGTTTGTCTATGTATTCACACATGTACTAAGTTTCCGGTTAATACAATTCTAGCATGAATAATAAACATTTATCATGATATAAGGAAATATAAATAACAACTTTATTATTGCCTCTAGGGCATATTTCCTTCAGATGCAACCAGAAGGTTTTGTCGATCCTAAAGGTGCTAACAAAGTGTGCAAGCTCCAACGATCCATCTATGGACTGGTGCAAGCATCTTGGAGTTGGAATATACGCTTTGATGAGGTGCCCAAAGCATATGGTTTCATACAGACTTACGGTGAAGCCTGTATTTACAATAAAGTGAGTGGGAGCTCCGTAGCATTTCTGATATTATATGTGGATGACATATTGTTGAATGGAAATGATATAGAATTTCTGGATAGCATAAAAGGATACTTGAATAAGAATTTTTCAATGAAAGACCTCGATGAAGCTGCTTACATATTGGGCATCAAGATCTATAGAGATAGATCAAGACGCTTGATAAGATTTTCAATGAGTACATACCTTGACAAGATTTTGAAGTAGTTAAAAATGGAACAGTCAAAGAAGGAGTTCTTGCCTGTATTGTAAGGTGTTAAGTTGAGTAAGACTCAAAACATGACCACGACAGAAGATAGAGAGAGAATGAAAGTCACTCCCTATGCCTCAGCCATAGGTTCTATAAAGTATGCCATGCTGTGTGCCAAACCTGTTGTGTGCCTTGGCATGACTCTTTCAAGGGGTTACAACAGTGATCCAGGAGTTGATCATTGGACAACGGTCAAAGTTATCCTTAGGTGCCTTAAAGAGGACTAAGGAAATGTTTCTCAGTTATGGAGGTGATAAAGAGTTCGTCGTAAAGGGTTACATCGTTGCAAGCTTTGACACCGATCCAGATCACTCTAAGTCTCAATCTGGATACGTATTGAACGTGGGAAACGATCTGTCGGGCAGGCCTGAATGATGTGTTTGAAATTGATACACATACGGAGTGACTTGTCCTTCTTGCGAACCATGACGACGTTGGCGAGCCACTCGGAGTGGTCAACTTCGTGTATAAACTCAGCTGCCAAGAGCCGAGCTACCTCCTCGCCAATTGCCTTTCTCTTCTCTGCAGCAGAGCGACGGAGATGTTCCTTAACAGGTTTGGCCTTTGGGTCAACTCTCCACCACTTAAAATGTCAACTTCTCCTTCCGAAAATTCTCTGAGTCACCGAAAACCATGTCCAAAGCAATCTAGTCGAGTGATCTTGCCTTCTTCCCCAGAATGACACCGTGGAACTGCATGTTGCTCTCGCTGAGCCAGGATATCGAAATGCCCATCCTTTTAAGGGTCTCGGCGTAGAATATGTTCAAACCGCTCCCACCATCCATGAGGACCTTGCGTAACCGAGTGCCTCCCACAACTAGATCAACCACCAGCGCCTACCGGCTAGGGGTAGCAACGTAAGCTAGGTGGTCTGGCTGATCGAAAGTGATGGGAGTTTTCGACCACTTGAGGTACGTCGTAGTCGCTAGAACAACCATATTCACCTCTCGATTGATGATTTCAGTCGGCTTTTACTCTCGACGTCAATGACAATCACCAGAGTGGCATTGACCATGGGGTAATCCTCAGCTTTTTCTTCACCATCGTCTCCGTTGGGGCTCTTTCCACTTGGCTAATCCATCGCGGAACTGCTGAATCAACAACCTACACTGTCGTGCGGTATGCTTGGGTAATATCAGGTTACCCTCTTCATCTTTCTTGGTGTGAATGGCACACGACAGATCAAGGACGTCATGTCCCGACTAATCTCTCTTCTTCTTGGGTATCCACTACTCTTTGGCATTTCCTTTGTTCTTGCTTTGTCCACCAAAGCGGTTATACCTTGACATGTACCTTCGGACTTGCGCTTCTGTTTTCAACTGGGATTACCATTGCCAGGGTCAGGATCACCAGCTTTTCCCTTGCCGTTGCGGGGACGGTCTTCTTCCTCGTCATTCGCGTACCGAGTGGCTATCTCCATCATTCTGCTCATGGTCAAGGTCCCAGACCGAACAAACTTCAAGATGAGTTCTCTGTATCTAACACCAGCCTTGAAAGCACAAACATCCTGATGCTCGGTGACATTCTCAACCACATGGTGAAGTATGGTCCAGCGTTGTATGTAATCTCTTAGAGTTTCATTCAGCTTCTAAACGCAGATGCAGTGTTGTAATTCAGTCAACCCGGCGGGATGCTTGCACGTGCCTTCAAATGTTTTGATGAACACTCGAGCTAGGTCTTCCCAGCAGTATATGCTAGCAGGAGCCAACTGGTTCAACCACGCCCGGGCCGACCCTTCTAGCATCAAGGGCAAATGTTTCATGGTGACATAATCATTGCCTCCGCCAATCTGCATGCCACTCAGTAATCTTCCAACCACGTCTCTGGCTTTGACTCGCCAGTGAACCTGTTAACTCCCGTGGCTAACCTGAAGTTGGGTGGTATCTCTGCGGCCCATATGGCCCTGCTGAAACACTTAGGCCCAGAGATGTACACGGCACTTCGACTCGAATGATCTCTGTCCAAGCTCTCTCGGTGAGCTCTGCCTCTGTCGTCTAGATTCTGCAAGAGGAGTGACCTCGCGTTGAACCCTGGATCTCGGGGATCGACTGGTTCTCTCCGCTCATCGCTGTATGGGTGCAAGGCATCCTACCGCCGGGGCACGTATGAATCACCCCTTGGACGGGGCGTCGGCACTCGAAGGTGTCGTCACGGTGATGTTGAGGAGCAAACTGACCGCGGCCTTGATCCAGGTACTGATTCTGATGGTAACCGCGATCTTCACGCTGCAGAGGCGATCTCGGGTTGTGGGCTGACTGAACTGTGTCTGCTCTGACAGACCTGCTATGAATTCTGTCGCGCGAATGGGAAACGACCGAATTCTGTTCCCCAGCCGCTGTGAGTAGCATTCGGATCTGCTGAAGACCTTCTCCAGCTTCGAATCGGGACGGCTGGATGGAATCTGCAATCCGTGCAGTTGCTGCTAAGTTCTGAATTAGAGTGTGGAGTACCTGATACTCATTTTGCGATCCACTCAAGAACAGTTGTCGTTGTCGTCGATTGGAGCTTGAGGGTTGCCTGCGAGCGCAGTCGTCGAGTGATTTCTGGAGCTCCTCGAGACACGTGCGTTCGGCCCAAGTGGCTATGCGCACCGCTTCCAAAGCCTGGCCTCGGCGGTCGCGTCGATGATGGGAGTCCGAAGGACTCGCTCATTCATGTGCAGTAGTTCTTCTCTCTGTTGAGTGGTGAGGGGTTGCGGGTAATACTCATCGTTGGTATCTGACGGGCCATTGCCTCCAGCCACATCGTGAGAATACCCTGGCGGGCTATGTTGAGAGCCGACCATAAGTACTTTCGCCGCCGGGTCGCTGCTCTCGCACTCGGAAGGAACATCTGAGTGATCTGACAACGGATCGATCAAATTGTAGAGGGATTCGTCGGGCTCGATTGTCGCGATCTGCTGAGCGGATGATTGACGAGCCAGCGCATGCCTAACCCACCGCTGGAGCCGAGAGCGGCGGATCGCCATGGCGAAAGCAGCGGAAGGGAAACACCGTCGGGCCGACCGACATCTTGAGTCGATGGTTGCCGAAGGAGGACGCCACAGGAGCCTGCGCGGAAGTGCGCCGCCCCGCGAATAGGGAGCGCCTCGATGTCCAAAGGGGCTTCTTGGATCCACGCCGAATCATCGGCGACGAAGCTGAGAGCGCCGAGATGGATCTCGCGACCCAGGACAGTCCACCGCCAGAAACCATGGTGAAGATGTTGAAAAACGCAACCACGCCGGAAGTCGCCTAGACACCTGCCCCAAAGTGGGCGACAATTGTCGTGGTACTAAGACTGATAGTAGAATAAGGGGGTAGTATGGAGAGGCAGATCCTAGCTATGGCGAAGTTGTACACACGAGTTTTATGAGTTCAGGCCCTTCTCGGAAGAAGTGACATCCCTACGTCTCGGAGCCCGGAGGCGGTCGATTGGATTATGCGTATGTGTGTTTACAGGGGTGCGAACCCTTGTGCATGTGGAGGGGGTGGCTTATATAGAGTGCGCCAGGACCCCAACCAGCCCACGTTACAAGGGATTTAAGGTACATTAAGAGAGGGGCGTTACTGGTAACGCTAGTAATAAAGAGACATAATGATCATTAAACCTATGGTGTAATGTCCGACTGTTGCAGCGCAGAGTGGCTTTAGATCTTCTGGCGGTCGAGTGACGGTCTCCATGGTCGAGTGACTCCGAGTCTTCCGAGTGAAATGTTTCATAGTCGAGTGGATGGTGACTCCTCTTTGAATGCTTCTGGTTTTAGGGTGATGTCCTTGGGAAGGGTATCTAGGTCAGGCCTATGACCCTACCCCGGGTACATAGAATCATCATTAGCCCCCGAATGGACCAGAGTTTGAGTGGTGAAGGAGTTGGAAATACTTCTGACTCACTTTTTGCGCTTCGGATGTGTCTTGTTCGGATCGACGGATCAGCATGATGACACCAACTTCTTTTTTAGTCGCCTTGGTCCATTCCTGGTTTTGTCGAGTGAACTTTTGCTGAAAGAACTTCGAGTGTTAATATGGAGAAGATCTTCCGTCTAACAGGTTGTTCTGCTATCTGCGGATCTCGCGGGATTCAAATTTTGGGAAGCGCGCGGGGCGGAGGAGGCCGCAGTAATCAGGCTGGATAACGCAAGGTCGCCTCGATTTCCGCGCCACCTTTTTCGCCATGTATCGCTAGCGATCGCTATGCGGATTTGATAAGATCGCCGGGCCTCTGGTCGATCCACCGGAAGCAACCTCATATAAGGCGCCGGACTGGGGTTTTTTTAACAGTGCGCCCTCATTCTTCTTCCTTCCTCTCAGTTTTCTCCACCGCGTCCGTTCCTGCTCCAGCGCCGCCGCTCCGTTCGAGCTCTGTCCGCTACGATGGGGAAAGAGAAGACGGAGGCCCTGGAGCACGCGAAGAAGACGACGGCGAAAGCGAAGGGGAAGAAATCCAACCGGGGCGGATCCTCGTCGAGGTCCGGTCTGCCGCATGGTTGGATCCAGGGCGACTGGATCCGGTCAACGATCCGCCAGGACGACATCGACGATCTGGTGGAGGAGGGACTGATTCCCCATGGATCTGCACGACTCCCTGGGAATGAGACTGAGCCTCGACCGCAGGAGGGTGAGTGCGTCCTCCTCGCCACCCACATCGACCGCGGGTTTTCCTTGCCTCCGCACCCTTTTTTTCGAGCTTTCTTGAACTTCTTTGGGGCGCAACTTCACCACTTTTCCCCCAACACCATCGTGTATTTTGCTGCCTTCATGTCGTTGTGCGAAAATTTCTTGGGTTGTCAACCACACTGGGGCCTCTTCAAGCACATCTTCACGTCTCGCTCCCAGTCAGTCAAAAAGGCCAATCCGAGTGACGAGAAAACAAAAGTAATTCAGATGTGTGGGGGTCTTGGAATCCAAATTAGGGGTAAGAGCTCTTTCTCAGCCATAATCCTTCCCGAGTCAGTCCGAGGGTGGCAGTCGACCTGGTTTTACTGCAAAGACCAGCCGACTCCAGGACAGTCGACTGGACTTCCTCCCTTTTCCATGGCTCGCGTGGAGAAGCCCTCTGCCTTAAAAGTGACCCTGGGGGAGAAAGCGGAGGTGAAGGTGCTAGTTGAGCGAGTGGTCTACCTCATCCGTGAGGGCGTGACCAGTATGGATCTGCTAGAAGTCTTCCTCAGACGACGTATTCAGCCACTTCAGGCCCGTGACCATCCGATGTGGATGTATTTGGGCATTGAAGATTCCACTCGGGTGCATCCAGAAGAAGTCGACGAGGACACGGTGGAGAAGTGGTTGAGGGGTATCACTGGCAACAAAGATAACCCCAGAGGGGCCAGGAGAATCCCTCCACTCGACCAATCCTATGAACCAGACAAGGTCCCAACTCTTAATTACCGAGTGTTATCTTGATTTATCATGCAATTGCTTATAGTCCACTGACTGATTTTGTCCTGCTTGTTTTTTTCTAGGTTCTTAGTGAGATGTATTCGATGCCCAACGGAGAGCAAGAGCAGGACCTGGAAGGGGAGGCAAGCGGAGGTGAAAGCGGCGAGTGGCATTCTGACAGTGAAGGGGACGAGGAGAGCGACGACCCGAGTGATGAAGAAGAGGTTGACTCACCTCCCCGCAGGGAAAGGCGGTCCAAGCTCACTCACGATCCGGCAAGCGCTCGCGACAAGGCGACCGTTCAGACCGGGCAGTCGTCAAAGCGTCCTCGGATGTCGTCTCCAGCGTCGACTGAAAAGGCCCCGAAGCAGTCCAAGGTTGTGGTGCCGAAGACCCGGAAAGTGTTGCCCAGAATCAAAATTGACATCCCTGTTGCCTCTGCGTGAGTGTCCTGTCTTCATTTTATCTGAAGTTTTGTGTTGTCCATTTTTCCTTGATTTGACCAAATGAATCTTGAAACTAGCAGTGCCGCTACCTCTGGGACCTCTGCTTACAAAAACGAAGATGAGGACATGGAAGATGCGGTCACCTCCAACCCAGGTATAATCTTTGTGATCTTGTGTTAGCTTTGTCGATTGAACAGCGATATAACCAATCGGGGATAAAATTTTGGCAATTGATCTTTTTATAGCCCCTCTCAACGTCATTGACCTCCCCGACGATGACGAGGACGAGCCACAGAGGCCCTTGGGGAGAAGAAACAGGAAAACGTCCGCCGGCAAGACGCCTCAATCGACGCCAGTGGAGGAACCGGTAATTCAGGATGCCGGCGATGCCAATGGGACTTCCGTTTCCTTCGCCATACCGCTGTCGAGTGCTCAGCCTTCAGCGTCAGCCGCACAGATCCCCGCCGATCCACCATCACTTTTTGCTGCACATTACGTCCCAGAGGACCAGGTGGGTGCAGCAAAATAGGCTATACGCCAGGCGGGCATTATGATGGAGAAAATGAAGATGGTGCGGGAAGCCAGCCAAGCTACTTATGATGCCAGCTCCGCTCTCCAGAGCAACATCCAGGTTAGCAGATTGTCGACTGACTCTTTTGGCTTGTTCTGTTAGGATATGGTACCTGAAAACTTTCTTTCAAAGAATCTTTTCATCTGCCTGCGCTTCGCATCTGTACACCCAATGGGTGTTTTGATTTGCCACTGAGCAAACTCTCACTTTGAGCTGACTATGTTGTTGTCGATTGAATCTTTGAACCAGTGGGGGCACGCTGACTGCACCCACTGGGTGTAGTCCCCGAGACCATAGTTGACTGCGGGTAGTCGACTGTGGTTTGAGATTCGGATTTTTTTCACTCGGTCGAGTGGAAACTGGATCAGTGCAGGCACGCTAAGTGCACCCACAGGGTGTAGTCCCCGAGACCGTGGTCGACTGCGGGCAGTCGACTATGGTCTTAGGTTTTCTTCTCTCTCTTTTTTTGCCTGGATATTCCAAGAAACTGAATCAGTGGGGGCACGCTAAGTGCACCCACTGGGTGTAGTCCCCGAGACTGTGGTTGACTGCGGGCAGTCGACTACGGTCTGAAAACAACTTGAATTTATCGAACTATTGTTCTGAAGTAACTGATCTCTCTATCTGTCGACTCACTGTCCCTTGATTACAGAAATCTTGTGAACTCGGAGTTCGTTTTGCTGAATTGGAGAAAAAACAGATTCAGCTCAACCTCGATCTAGAACTGGCCAAGACAAATCTGCAGAAGGCCAAGGATGAAGCTGCTGGTAAGAGAAAGCTTGCCGACTGGTTTGTCTTTGTACCAGGTTCTATTTTACTTTTTCTGAACCTAACATTGTTTCCTTCAGAGAAAATGAATCAAGCTTTGGCAAAAAAGTACCAAGATCTTGCGGCCGCCCAGAAAGTAGCTGACGAGAAAACTGCACTCGCCGAACAGAAGCTAGCTTCAATCGGCAAACTGGAGGAAGAAAACGCCAAGCTGAAAACTGCCCTTGATGAAGCCAATAAGGAAGCGACCCGTCTGAAGAAGGATAAGAACAATCTGAACGATAAAATGGAAGGCCTTTCTTGCAAGAGGGACGATCTAGAGAATTATCTGGGAGGTCTTGCCAAGAAGCTGTTCGTCATGCTTAAAGGTATTTTCTTTGAATCGACTGACTTGTCATTGTCGACTCGATATACAACCGCTGACTCATCTTTGAATCGTACGTGTAGAATTTTGCCGGAACTTCGAGGAAGAGACTGGGCGAGTTGAGACAAGCTTGGACCCCATTCATTCTCCGGTGAAGGACGAGGCTGCCATGAACGTACTCCGATTGGAATCTCGTGTTGCTGGTGTTGTTGACTATCTTGCTCGACTGAAGGTCGCGATGTCGCGGACCGACACGACACTCTGGCTAGGGGCAACACTCCAGAATGACCTCGAGTCTCTGATGACTCGACTTAATGAGATTCCCGGTCGAGTGCAAGAATGGAAGAAGTCTTACGCCCGGTCTTGTTGATGTGGCCCTGTGTTTGGTTCGGTCCACTGCAAGGAAGCGCGAGAAGAGAAGCTGGCAGCGATCAAGGTTGCCAACACCAAGAGGCATGACTTCCAATCCTTCATGGATACCTTCATTGCTGCTGCCACTCGGATCGCCGATGGAATTGACCTGGACGAATTCGTCGAGCCTGCCAGCGCTCCTCCCGCGGAGTGAACAAACTTTTATGCTCCACCTTAAATTTGCCTCGGGATGCCGAGTGATTTTTGTAACCATTAAACTCCTTCGGGCTTGATGCCCGAGTACTTTAATCCGCGGCCGGAACATTAGGATTCATCTGGATTTGGTTTATCTCTGAATATGCTTGTGCTTGCCTTCGAGTGGAATTTATTCTTCACTCGGAACATTTTTGTATTTGAGATGCAAGGAGGAGGTTCCAGTCGACCCGCACCTCGTCGTCCTTGCAGATCGGGATGGAGCGCACGTTGTACTTGTGGCGCAGCACCGAAGGAGAAGGTTGCAGTCGACCTGCACCTCACCGTCCTTGCGGATCGGGATGGAGTGCATGTTGTACTCGTGGCGCAGCTCCGAAGGAGAAGGTTTTAGTCGACCTGCACCTCGTCGTCCTTGTGGATCAGGATGGAGCGCACGTTGTACTTGTGGCGCAGCTCCAAAGGAGAAGGTTGCAGTCGACCTGCACCTCGCCGTCCTTGCGGATCGGGATGGAGCGCACGTTGTACTTATGGTGCAGCTCCGAAGGAGAAGGTTACAGTCGACCTGCACCTCGCCGTCCTTGCAGATATGGGCGTGTTACAAACTTAGGCGAGTATTGGACTGCAGCTAAGCCCCCGAGTGGGAGGGGTGCTCTCCACTCGGTAGGATTTTTTAAACTTAGACGAGTACTGGACTGCAGCTAAGCCCCCGAGTGGGAGGGTTGCTCTCCACTCGGTAGGGATTTTTAAACTTAGGTAGTCTTGGACTGCAGCTTAAGCCCTCGAGTGGGAGGTTGCTCTCCACTCGGTGGGATTTTTTAACTTAGGCGTAGCATCTTGGACTGCAGCTAAGCCCCGAGTGAGAGGCTTGCTCACCACTCGGTAGGGTTTTTAAACTTAGGCGAGTACTTGATCAGAAGCTAAGCCCCGAGTGGGAGGCTTGCTCACCACTCGGTAGGATTTTTTAAACTTAGGTAGTCTTGGACTACATTTAAGCCCCGAGTGAGAGGCTTGCTCACCACTCGGTGGGATTTTTTAAACTTAGGCTAGTCTTGGACTGCAGCTAAGCCCCAGTGAGAGGCTTGCTCACCACTCGGTGGGATTTTTTTTAAACTTAGGCTAGTCTTGGACTGCAACTAAGCTCATGAGTGGGAGGCTTGCTCACCACTCGGTAGGATTTTTAAACTTAAGTAGTCTTGGACTGCAGCTAAGCCCCGAGTGAGGCTTGCTCACCACTCGGTAGGATTTTTTTTAAACTTAGGTAGTCTTGGACTGCAGCTAAACCCCGAGTGGAAGGCTTGCTCACCACTCGGTAGGGATTTTTAAACTTAGGTAGCTTTGGACTGCAGCTAAGCCCCCGAGTGAGAGGCTTGCTCACCACTCGGTAGGATTTTTTTGAAACTTAGGCGAGTACTGGACTGCAGTTAAGCCCCCGAGTGAGAGACTTGCTCACCAATCGGTAGGATTTTATAAACTTAGGCGAAACGGATTCACAGCTAAGCCCCCGAGTGAGAGGCCCGCTCACCGCTCGGTAGGATTTTATAAACTTAGGCGAAATGGATTCGCGGCCATGTCACCCACTGGGGGATTTCAGACACAAGTATAAGCAGCGACAATCATTCCTGGAGGACTGTAAAACTCTTGTCTCTAATAAACAAACTACAAAGGTATTTCTTATTACAACTCAACAGAATGAGCGCTTAAGTATAAAAGGGACGGAGCAGCTCCGCATTCCAAGCTCGTGGCTCGTCTTTCTGATGTTCGACATTGTAAAGATGATACGCCCCATTGTGAAGCACTCTAGTGACGATGAAGGGACCTTCCCAAGAAGGGGCGAGCTTGTGTGGTTTCTGTTGGTCCACTCGAAGAACCAAGTCTCCCTCTTGAAACGCTCGACCTCTCACGTTTCTGGCGTGGAATCGGCGCAAGTCTTGCTGATAAATGGTCGACCGGATTAAAGCCATCTGTCTTTCCTCTTCTAGGAGATCAAGCTGCGTCTTGCCGGGCCTGTTCGCTTCATCTTGAGAGAAAAGCTCGACTAAAGTGCGTTGTGAAGCAAGTCACTCACTAGAACAGCTTCAGCTCCATAGAGCAAGAAGAATGGAGTTCGGCCAGTCGACCGATTGGGAGTTGTCCTCAGTCCCCAAAGAACTGATGGAAGTTCATCGATCCAGGCGCCTGGTGCGTTCTTGAGATCACGCATCAATCGGGGTTTCAGTACTTTGAGAATCAAGCCATTTGCTCTTTCTGCTCGTCCATTCGACTGGGGGTGGGCGACTGAGAAGCATAGTTGACTCAAGTTCCTTGGGAAGCACAAAAGGCTCTGAACTCCTCAGAATCGAAGTTCGATCCATTGTCAGTGATGATGCTGTGCGGAACCCCATATCTGAATGCCAACTCTCTGATGAAGCTGACGGCAGTACTGGCTTCAAGATTCTTGATAGGCTTGGCTTCAATCCATTTGGTAAACTTGTCGACTGCTATAAGCACATGAGTGAAGCCGCTCCTACCAGTCCTCAGGGGCCCAACCATATCTAACCCCCAAACAGCAAAAGGCCAGACGAGTGGAATGGTCTTGAGGGGCTGATCTTGAGCTTGTGGGACATGTTGGAGTAAAACTGGCAGCCTTCACATTTGTCGACTATATCTTTTGCCATTTCATTTGCTCGTGGCCAATAAAATCCAGCTCGGTATGCTTTGGCCACAATGGTCCGAGAAGACGCATGGTGGCCACAGGTCCCCGAGTGGATGTCGTTGAGGATCACTCGACCTTCTTCTGGTGTTATGCATTTACGGTGACTCATCACGCTTTCTCTGAACAACTGTCCTCTTATCACAGTAAAGGCTTTGGATCGACGGACGATCTGTCGGGCCTCCTCTTCATCCTCTGGGAGTTCCTTCCTAAGGATATGCGCAATGTAAGGCACTGTCCAGTCGGGAGTTATGACCAAAACCTCCATGATCAAGTCGACCACGGCTGGGACTTCGACTTCAGTCGGATCTGTGGCACTTTTAGGCTGCGGGGGCTCTTCAGTGAAAGGATCTTATTGAACTGAAGGTGTATGAATGTGTTCCAAAAACACATTGCTGGGAATGGCTTCTCTCTTGGAACCTATCTTTGCCAAATCATCGGCTGCTTGATTTTTCAGTCGGGGTATATGATGGAGCTCTAACCCCTCAAACTTCTTTTCCAACTTCCTCACTGCATTACAGTAACCAGTCATAGCTGGGCTTCTGACGTCCCACTGCTTCATCACTTGATTGACTACCAAATCTGAGTCGCCGTAGACCATGAGGCGACGGACACCGAGTGAAATGGCCATACGTAACCCATATAAGAGTGCTTCATATTCAGCTTCGTTATTGGAGGAATCAAAGTGAATCTGGAGAACATATCTGAGCTTGTCTCCTCGGGGGATACCAGCACCACCCCAGCACCGGAACCATACAGCATCTTGGAGCCATCAAAGAACATGGTCCAGTGCTTCGAGTGGACTTGAGTCGGCAGCTGCTGTTCGATCCACTCGGCGAGGAAATCTGCTATTGCTTGGGACTTGATAGCTTTCTTTGCCTCAAACTTGATATCCAAAGGAAGGAGTTCAATTGCCCACTTTGCCACTCGACCAGTTGCATCTCTGTTGTTCAAAATCTCTGATAATGGAGCATCGCTGACGACTGTAATGGAGTGGTTAGAGAAATAGTGTGCAACCTTCTTCGTGGTCATATAAATCCCATAGACAAGCTTTTGATAATGTGGATATCTTTGCTTGGATGGAGTCAGAACTTCAGAAACATAATATCTTTGGTATTTGAACTTTATAGGCTTTTCCTTCTTCTTCCCGCTCGACCGTAAGTCTGCATCTTGACAACTTGTCCAGTGGCTGCAATGTAAAGCAGTAAAGGCTCTTTGCTGATTGGGGCAGCAAGCACCGGCTGGGTGGAAAGCAGGGTTTTGAGCTCTTCAAACGCGGCATCAGCTTCGGGAGTCCATTCGAACTTATCAGACTTCTTCATCAGTCGGTAAAGAGGTAATGCCTTTTCACCGAGGCGAGAAATGAATCGACTTAAGGCGGCCAAACAACTAGTAAGCTTCTGGACATCGTGCACACGCACAGGGCGTTTCATCTGGAGTATAGCACCAACTTTCTCTGGGTTAGTGTCGATCCCTCGTTCGGAAACGAGGAAACCGAGTAATTTTCCGCCAGGAACTCCGGATGTGCACTTTTATGGATTAAGCTTGATATCATACCTTCTGAGGTTGGCAAAAGTTTCAGCGAGGTCAGCCAGCAGGTCAGAACCCTTATGTGACTTGACCACAATGTCATCCATGTATTCTTCCACATTCCGACTGATTTGAGTGAGCAAGCACTTCTGAATCATCCTCATGAATGTGGCTCCAGCGTTCTTCAGGCCGAATGGCATGGTGAAATAATAGAAGCACCCGAATAGAGTGATGAAAGCCGTTTTTATCTCATCGGGTCCATACACTCGGGTCTGATGATACCCGAAATAGGCGTCCAAAAAGGACAAGCGCTCACAACCCGCAGTCGAGTCGACTATTTGGTCGATGCGGGGGAGAGGAAAATGATCTTTCGGGAAGGCCCGATTGATATGCTTGAAGGCAATGCACATGCGAAGTGAGTCGTCCTTCTTAGAGACCATGACAACATTGGCGAGCCACTCGGAGTGGTAAATCTCTCGGATAAACTCAACTGCCAGGAGCCGAGCCACTTCTTCACCAATTGCTTTTTCTCTTACATGCGGACCGTCGAAGATGTTCCTTGACTGGTTTCACTTTTGGGTCGACTTCATAAGCGGTGCTCGTGACCCCACAGGAACACCCGGCATGTCAGAAGGTTTCCATGCAAAGATGTCCCAGTTCTCACGGAGGAACTGGATGAGCGCTTCTTCCTATTTAGAGTCAAGTGTTGTCGAAATGTGAGTCGGAGCAGCATTGGGATCGGTCGGGTGAATATGAATCGGCTTCGTTTCACCAGACGACTGAAATGCAGAGTCTGTGGTAGGCTTCTTGGCTCGTAACAAATCACTCGGATCTGCATTTTTCTGATACTCTTGCAATTCTACTACTGCCATTTGTGCATTGGTGATCTTTGAGCCCTTCTGGAAGCACTCTTCCGCCTTCTGTCGATTGCCAGTGATAGTGATCACTCCTCTGGGACCAGGCGTCTTCAGTTTGAGGTACACGTAACATGGTCGAGCCATAAAACGTGCATAAGCAGGCCTACCCAGAATAGCGTGATAAGCACTCTAGAAATCCACGACTTCAAACGTCAACTTTTCCTTACGGTAATTTTTGGAATCACCGAAAACCACGTCAAGGGCGATCTGGCCGAGTGATTCAGCCTTCTTGCCAGGTATGACGCCATGGAAACTCATATTGCTTTCACTGAGCTTGGACATCGGAATGTCCATTCCCTTCAAGGTCTCCGTGTCTGAGGATATTTAGGCCACTACCACCATCCATCGGCACTTTAGTCGATGAGTGCCTTCAACAAGCTGGTCGACCACCGGTAGCTTGCCTCCCGGGGGTGGCTACTACGTCTTTGGGTGGTCGAAATCGAATGTGATGGCGATGCAGGACCACTTCAGATAACTGGGTGTTGTCGGAGCAACCATATTCACATCTCTGTTTATAACTTTCAATCGACTTTTGCTTTCAACATCAGCAAAAATCATCAGAGTGGAATTGATGTTGGGAAAACCATCATCTTCTTCTTCTTTATCCTCACCCTTGTCCGACTCCTTTTCCTTCTCCTTGGGTTGTTTCTCTCGAAACTGTTGAATCAGGAACCGACATTGTCGAGTGGTGTGTTTGGGGTAAATCAGGTTACCCTCCTCATCTTTCTTGGTATGAATGTGACAGGGTAAATTCAGCACATCATTTCCATCTTGATCTTTCACTTTCTTGGGATTCCACGCCCCTTTTGGCTTCCCCTTTAACTTTCCTTGAGTCACGGCTAAGGCTTCACCAGGAATAGCTAGCTCGGCTTTGCGCTTCTGCTTCCGACTGGAGTTCCCTCCTCCGGTTTCATGGGCAACTGTCTTGTGCTTGCCACTCCGGAGCCGATCCTCCTCTTCACCATTAGCATACTTGGTGGCAATTTTCATCATCCGATTCAGGGACATATCCCCAGTCCGACCGAACTTCAGGTTCAATTCTTGATACTTGACGCCTTCCTTGAAGGCACAAACTGCTTGGCGATCTGACACATTCTCCACCGTGTGGTGCAACGTGATCCATCTCTGGATATAATCTCTCAAGGTTTCATTCGGTTTCTGCACACAGGACTGCAACTCTGTTAACCCTGTCGGTCGTTTGCATGTACCTTCAAAGGTCCTAACAAACACTTGGGCGATTTCCTCCCAACTATATATGTTGCCCGGTGCTAACTGATTCAACCACGCCCTGGCCGAGCCTTCCAACATCAAAGGAAGGTGCTTCATGGCCACTTTATTGTTGCCGCCACCAATCTGAACAGCCACTCGGTAGTCCTCAAGCCAAGTGTCAGGCTTGGACTCACCAGTGAACTTGCTGACTCCAGTCGCCAACCTGAAGTTGGGAGGAACCACTGCAGCCCTGATGGCTCTGCTGAAACACTCGGGACCTGAAACATGCACTCTGCTGTCAGTCGGGTGATCTCTGTCATGGCCTTCTCTGTGCGCTTTGTTCCTGTCGACCAGACCCTGAACGAGAATAGATCTCGCATCAAAGCCTGGCTCCCGGGGGTTGACTAGAATCCTTCGCCCACCACTGTGAGGGCGTCTGTCATCGTGTTTTCGAGGCACGTATGACCCACTCCTTGGGGGAGGCGTGGGCACTCGATGACGATCATCATGGTCGAGTCGGTGATCATACTGCTCACGGTTTCTGTACTGGTCTCGTCGGTCTCCACGTCCCTCACGCCTCGAGGGCGATCTTGGGCTGTGAGCCGACTGGACTGTGTCTGCTACCACGGATCTGCTACGGATCCTATTCCGCGACTGAGATACTGTTGTGTTTTGCTCTCCCGCTGCCCGGAGTAAAGCCCTGATCTGCATCAAACCTCTGCCAGCTTCTGACTGAGAGGGCTGAATCGACTCTGCTATTCGGGCTGTAGCTGTGAGATTCTGAATTAGAGTTCGGTATACCTGAGTTGAAGGTGGAAAAAGTTGTCGTCATTTGGACTCGAGGAATCATTGCCGAAACGCCTTCGTCGAGTGCGTCTTGGAGATTCTCGATCGAGTCGCTCAGCCAAGTTGGCGGTAGCGCCTCCTCTAAGGCCCGGGCCTCGGGGGTTTCTCCAACGATAGGAGTGTGAAGCGCATCCATGTTACGACGACGAAGTTCCTCCCTCTGCTGGGAAGAGAGGGGCTTGGGGCGGTATTCCTCGTGGACATGCGACGGATCGCCTCCGCCATCGCCACTGTCATCGCGGGGGAAGCCAGGAGGACTGCGCGGTCCGTTGACCATCAGGACTTCCGCCGCGGGGTCGCTGCTGTCGCACTCGGATGCATTCTCGTGAACCCGGTCGGCGGTCGAGCAGGCCATAGAGAGTTTCGTTGGGCTCGATTGCGCGACTTGCGGGGTGGCCGTGGCGAGCCACCGCGTGCCTCACCCACCGGAGCCGCTACCGACCAGAGCGTTTGCCGGCGAAGCGGCATGGAGCGAGGGCGTCCACAGAGCCAACCGACATCTTGAGTCGGCGGTACGCGCGAAGGGCGCCACGACGCCGCAGCGCGAAAGTGCGTTGCCCCGCGGATGGGAGCACCTCGACGTCTAGTGGAGCCTCTTGGAGCCAAGCGGAGTCGTCGGCTATGAACACGAGCGCGCCGAGACGGATCTCGCGGCCCTCGGCCAACCCTCCGCCAGAAACCATGATGATGGCGATCGGAAAAATTGCAACTTCTCCAATAAGTCGCTAATACACCTACCCCAAGGTGGGCGCCAACTGTCGTGGTACTAAGACTGACAGTAGAATAAGGGGGGTAGTATGGAGAGGCAGATCCTAGCTATGGCGGTTGTACACACGAGTTTCTGAGTTCGGGCCCTTCTCGGAAGAAGTAACAACCCTACATCTCGGAGCCGGAGGCGGTCGATTGGATTATGCGTGTGTGTGTGTTTACAAGGGTGCGAACCCTTGTGCATGTGGAGGGGGGTGGCTTATATAGAGTGCGCCAGGACCCCAGCCAGCCCACGTTACAAGGGATTTAAGGTACATCAAGAAAGAAGCGTTACTGGTAATGCTAGTAATAAAGAGACATAATGATCATTAAAGCTATGGTGTAATGTCCGACCGTTGCAGCGCAGAGTGGCTTTAGATCTTCTGACGGTCGAGTGACGGTCTCCATGGTCGAGTGACTCCGAGTCTTCCGAGTGGAATGTTTCATGGTCGAGTGGATGGTGACTCCTCTTCGAATGCTTCTGGTTTTAGGGTGATGTCCTTGGGAAGGGTATCTAGGTCAGGCCTATGACCCTACCCTAGGTACATAGCTTCATCACCAACTATCGTGGGAACAGATCCGACAAAGAGAGTATAGGGAGTGCATTATAGGAGGCGAGTCTAGCTTCTGATGGTTGTACACTCGAATTTACGAGTTCATGCCCCTCTCGGAAGGAGGTAAAGACCCTACGTCTCGGTGCTGCGGGAGCCTATTTATCTGGAGTGTTGTGGTACAAGAGGTGCGAACTCTTGTGCAGGGGTGGAGGGGCGGCTTATATAGAGTCCGCTGGCCCCTCATGAATGCCCCGTTACTCAAGGGTTCAATGGAGAGGTTAAAGGATGCGGGCGTTACAGGTAACGCCAGCATTAGATGTTCTTTATGGTGGCGAACTGATCGTCTGATTGTTTCTGTCTCAGGGTGACTCTTGGTCTTCTTCTGCCGAGTGACGCTTGGTACTCCGAGTGGGTAGAGATGGTCGAGTGATGGTGAGGCTTTCGAGTGGATCCTTCGTCCGAGTGACTTGTAGGCTGCAGGCATTCCACTCGGTGACTCCTTCCTAACTTTGTAGGCCTTGAATTCTTGTATGTGGTGTCCTTGGGTAGGGTATGTAGGTCAGGCCTAGGACCCTATCCCAGATACATGTCCTCGTCAGTGGGGGGGGAGGGGGGGAGGGGGGAGGTGCGGGGGAAGAGAAAAGGGGGTTGTGTCCCCGACGGGTGGGGCAGGGGAGGACAAGGGCGCGCGTCCCGCCGGTCTGCACGTTGTCTGTTTTGACGCAAACTCGGCCCAAATTTGAGCCAGAAATTTGTTGAAAGCAGACAAAAAATAGATGTTTGTCTGTTTGCTCCTGCGCGTTGTGCCGCAATTTGTATCCGTTTATCTCAAATGGGCACGCCCGGACCATATGGGGTGGGGCCTTAACCTCAATCTCACGTAGGTGTGCCCTACACCCTCATTCCTATATTGTCCCTTCCTCTCGCGTGCTGACACCCGGCAAGCATACCTCAAAACACAAAAACCGTCCTATGCTACTATTCCCGACCCTGCTGGCACCGACCATGCGTGGACGGTGGGTTCTCTGTCCCACACACCACCACCCATCCCATCCCATCCGATCATCTCCACCACAATCCTTGAATCTGCAACCGATTACTACCACATCCCTGAATTTAGCAAGCATTTGGTACTCGGCAAAATAGGATAGTGCAGATAAGCACACCACTTATGGCCTCTCCAGAATCCAGGCAATGCCATCAACGCCCAAGAAGGTGTCCTCTCCAAAACAAGCAACTAGTAGTAACGCCATGCCCATGCCCAGCTCTCCTTTCCATCCTTGGCGCTGCCTGCTTCTTCCTTCTTCAGTACATTCCATATGCGGAGGACCGGCCGGCACCCCCACACCGACTGGACCGATCCGTTCGTCGCGAGTCGCCTCGCTGCCACGTTACCCTTCCTCTGCTGACAAGCATGAACGAACGAAGGTGGTTGAAGGGAAAAGGCACGTCGTCAGGACAGATTTTATTTCTCGGTTGCGTCGAGGCGATGCCAAGTGCCCGCACCGGATCACGCCCTGGTCCATCGTTGAACCGGGAGCCCGGGATTATTATTCCGCGTCGGTTTGCGGTCCCTGGCTGGCTCCTCCCTCCTTCCTTTTTAAACTCCCCCTCCGCTCTCTCACTCCAGAGTGTAGCATCGATCTCAACCTAATCCTTAACTGCCCTCCCAACACAAAACTCCTCTTCCTCCCCTGTCCGTCTGACACCCCGTTCATCCCCCCTGCCTTCGTCGACGGTTTCGTCCTTGGTTTCCTCCGTCGATTCATTCTCTCCTCTTCCTCAAGGCCAAGTCGACAACTCCTGCTGCTGCTTCGGCTAATTGATCCTGGTTCATCTGCGAGTGGATTCTTGGTTGTCTTCTGCCTTGGTCGCCGTGGATCGGCCATGTTCGTCAAGAAGCTCGTGGAGAAGGCCTCCAAGAAGGTATATAACACCTCTCTCTCGCTGGCTCGCTCGATCCAATCCAGTCCAATGCTCTCTGCTGCCATTTTACTACCACTCCTATTTATCAGCTTCCATGTTCTTGGTCGATTCTGTGCAGTAGGGAGTAGAGATTACGACAATTTTGCTACAGCATGTAGTAGATGAGATTCGAGGGTGAGTAGTAATCCCAGAATGGTTTCTTTTCTTTTCCTGATTGGGGAGTAGTTATTGATGTCACTCCTCCCCTTCTCCACCGACCGAGTTCGCACGTAATCCTTCCTGCGGAAAATGTCACTTTCTGCTCATTTCCTTATTTTCGCCGTGGGAGCAAGAAAAGAATGTTGCCTCGTGGACGCCGTCGCCCAATGTCGCCCTGCCTCGTCAGAGACGGAGTGTCGCGCTCGCGTCCTTGTTTCGATCCGAGCTCCATTCAAATTTGAAACGCCCACGAATGGCCATGGACTCACGTAGTGCGATTCAGAAATTTAAGGCGGCTCTGCAAGTCCATGTGACCTCATTAATGTCGTCCAAGCAAAGGATGCATTGTTTAGTCGCTGCGGAAATGATCCTACCCAGTGCCGTGGCACCAAGACCAACACTGAGGCGACCGATCGAGATGGATAAGACATTTTGATAGATTGACCAAGTTCGATGCATAGATTGGATGGGTTACAATACTGTGGAGTTGTTGATAGTATAAAATATCCTAGTAGGCCGGTCCTTGGAGATCAACGAGACAACGAGATTCGCTTATTCTTATATAAATGCTTCGGTTCAGCGTAGGCAAATGCATGCCGGCTTTGGCCTGCAGTCACCGACGACTGTTCTACAGCGGGCTGTCAATTTCAGCGTCTTGGCTTTGGCCTGTAATAAGCGCCAACTGTTTGACATCATGCCTTGACTCTTTGCAGCAGTGAGAGACTCAAGTGTACGCTTCATTTCATTCTGACAGGCCACTCTTGCTAAAGACAGGGACATGATGATGCGTGATTTTCCTTTTCCAAAGTAAAAAACAAGGGGTATTATAAGTTTATAACTTCGTACCAGGGCAACTGAGCAAGGTGCAACAAAAGGTGGATAAAACGAAATGAGAGTAGGCCAGGCACTGACAGCAACACGCTCAGTTTATATATTATATATACAGTAGTACAGACTTGAGATTTGTGATGATTCACTGTCGAAAAAGATTTATGATGATTTTAGAAAAACCGGGAACTGTGAAATACTTGAGATTAAGTTAGGACATGAATCTTATTTTCAAATTGCACTAGCCTGACGCGTGTAGCAGTCCGTTGGCATCATGATTTCTCGGCGCTAATTAGATCACGCCACCTGGTCGTTTATTTTGATCGTGCAAAAGTTAAGATGCTGCTGCTACTACGTGCTCATTTCGATGTGACGGTGCCATGTGCTTGGCCGGCTGAGCTCCTGGACCAGGGGATCAGGACACGCTGACACGTACATGGCCTTACATCAAGTAGAAACACAGGACATATCTCGTCCTTTTCCTTCATCTATTATTTTTGTCAGAGCAAAACATTTCAAGTTTGAAAGTGATATTTTAGGGGTGCAATAAGGACAAAACAGGGTGAGAACGAAAAAACAGCTCCCGGCGAGGATCGAACTCGCGGCCTTTCGCTTACGAAGCGAACGCAATACCACTATGCTACGGAAGCAGCTGCATTCTATTTTCCGTATGCCTCTAATCCTTGTTTACTTCTTCGCAGCAACACAGCGGCGGCATCGGCGGGCTGCGCGCCGAGGACGTGAGCCCGCGGCTGGCCTTCCACTACGGCGTCCCCGCCGACGCCGCCCTCCTCGCCTACGACCCCCTCCTCCACGTCCTCGCCGTCGCCACCAGGTAACCCACCGACACCGACAGCTCCCAAAGCCCACCCGCTTGCTTGCTGCTTCCATTCCGACTTCCGACGGACGCGCCGCCCACCCACCTCTCCCCGCCGTCGCTGACGCCCTCTGCTCCGCCGCGCGCCTGCAGGAATGGGCAGATCAAGCTGTTCGGCCGCGACAACACGCAGGCGCTGCTCCAGTCCCCCTCCCCTATCCCCTCCAAGTTCCTGCAGGTACCACTCACCACCTGCTTCCAATCCCATGGCTATTCCGTGTCCAGTGCTGCATTGCTCAACTTGGATCGATGTTTCAGTTCGCCGATGGCCAAGGGATTCTCCTGAACGTCAACACTCAGAACCAGATCGAGGCACGTCTATTCCTCCCACGCATTATCTTGGTCCATTCACTAAATGTGGTCTTCTTTCTCCATGCGTTGTTGATTCGGAAAAGCGTTGTTTGCAGGTCTGGGACATCGACACGAAGAGGCTGTGTTATCTGCATCCCTTTGAGAAACAAATAACCGCGTTTACAGTGCTGCAGAAGAGTTTCTACATGTAAGTGATGGTTACTGAATGTACTAGTGCTACGGCATGGATCTTGATGGGTTAAATGTGCTAACGAGAATTCCGGGTTGCGCAGATATGCAGGAGATAGTTCTGGAAATGTGTCCTTGTTGAAGCTTGACTTGGGTCAGCGGTGTCTAGTTGACCTGCCGTATTGCATTCCTTTTGCTGAATCTTATGGTATGTCGTCTCTCTGTTTTTTTCCCTCTTACACGCGTAAAAATGCCTGTCATTTTTGTATTGGAGAGAAAGCACATAGATGCAGGCCTGCCCAGATGGCGCAAGTACGAAAACAAAAGCCAAAACAGAACAAAAACTATCGAAAAAGGAGCTAGAATCCTGTTAAACCAAACAAAAACAGCAGACTAGAAAATACATGCTGTCTCTGGAATATCAATGTAGTATTTCTATGTTGCATACTCAGCTTTCTTTTTTAAGGCTAACTGCATACTGAACTTTGTTTATTCTTCTACACTTCTTTTTATTTAGTTTGCAATTATATGTAATATCATCCCCATCCAGATATGTGTTAAATTTTCAGGGAGAAAATTCACGATAACAATACTAATGCCAATCATCTCAATAAGAGACAATGTAATTGGAAACTGAAATTCACATTCAGTTTGATTTGTTATTGAAGGTTCCACGGGGAATGGCGGTAACGGGGTAGAAGTTGTATTTGTCTCGCCACAGCCTTTGGCTGAATCTAACAGGTTGGTCTCATCTCATTACCATCGTTTGGCATGAACTATTGCAGCTTTTCCGCCATGTCACGTTGATCTTCCATAATTCATTAATTCATACCCCACTGTGGGCATAGTGAAATGTCTCATTAAGGTACACTCTTCCTCTCAGGTTGCTCATTATCTTCAGAGATGGTGTCATGACTTTATGGGATATTAAGGCAAGCAAAGTGGTATTCGTATCCGGTAGAACTACGCAACAACAATCGCACCAGGAGGAGAAAAATGTGACATCGTCATGTTGGGCTTGTACCAAGGGAAGCAAAATTGCTATTGGATATGACAGTGGTGATATCTATCTTTGGGCTGTTCCTGATATTTTCAGTGCAGAAAATTCCTCATCTTTGAGTAATCAGAATCTACCTCTTCAGAGGCTTAACCTTGGATACAAGCTAGACAAGGTGCCAATAATCTCTTTGAGGTGGGTCCCTAATGATGGAAAGTCTGGACGTTTGTATATTAACGGATTCAGCGATCAAGCATACCTATATCAGGTAGAAACACTGAAATATTTTCACAGTGGTTTATGATGTTCCTGATTTCGTGCCATACTTTTCAAGTGCATGCTTTCCCTATGGATATTGTTATCCCAAATGACATTTTAGTTATTAGAACTTACATCATGTCTTAACAAACTTTAGCTGATTGCAAATAATTGGAGCACTAAATTTCATCATATCTGCCTGCCAGGACTATCACTAAATAACTACCAGGTTGTCAGATACTGATTTTATTTTAATGCATAATTCCATTCTAGAATTATGGAATGTCTTTGCATGATTTATTTAAGGAAAGCCATTGTATGATTTTCCTTCTCAGCATTACAGTGTATCGATCTGTAACAGACCAATTGAGACTGGATGATCTACTGGTTTTGGGACTGACTGGTTTGAATAATTAAAAATTAACGAGTACTTGAAGTAAATCCTCACCCAAAGGGCGAGAAATTAGTTGTCGTTTTCCAGCAACCAGACAAAAGGTCCATTTTCTAAGCATTAGTTGAACTTGGCAGAGTCAAAAAATTTCCGAAGAATATCGTGATGGTTTTACATGGATAAGATGTCTTGGTATTTTTGTTCAGTGAGAAATGCATCGTTGTTCAACCTTTCATTTGTGTTCTCTGAACAGGTCCTGATTCTGAATGAAGAGAGTGAATCTCGAATTGTAAAGATGGTATTACCCTTGACAGAAGCTTGTCAAGGAATGGGGTTTGTTACAGGCCTTAGCGACCCAAATAAGCAAAGACAAAGTGCTCTTGTTCTCTTGTTGAAATCTGGGCAAATTTGTTTATACGATGATTCAGAAATTGAGCGCTACCTCCTTCAATCTCAGTCTAGATCACCACCAACACTTCCAAGCCACTCATTTGTGAAACAACCGTATGGTGATTCGGGCATCAACGTTGCAAAGTTCTACACAAGTGACCGTACAGCAATAGCTAATGAGGCATGTATAGATTTGTAAAATATGCCTTGCAAACAACTATGAACTCTTTGACCAGACAGCTTCATCTTATTTAATGGACAGGATTATTTTTCATCATTGGCCTCCAAATATCCATGGCTCCTTTCAATGAAGGATAAAGGTCAGATTTCTGCAAGTTCTAGCAACATCCATAAGACCAGGAATCTCTATATAACTGGACATATGGATGGAACCATAAGCTTTTGGGATGCATCATGTCCTCTTCTCCTGCAGATTTTTATGATAAAGCAGCAGGTAGCTTCAAATCACAACAGTTTTGCTAAGTGTTCCACAATAAAAATATGAATTTTTATACAAACTGCTATGCTCAACTTCATTTTACTCACCAGCTAATGATTTCACAGCAGGAAGACAATACATCAAGTGGAGCACGTATTACTTCATTGCAGTTTGATATGCCCTCCAGCATTCTTATATATGGGGATCAGAGTGGAACGGTAAACTATTCCATGGTTACAAGGCGGTTTTCAGTTTATGTGCTCAATATACTTCCAGTGCATTGAAATTTATTTTTTCTTTCCAGGTCCGCGTAATCACATTCAAAAAGGACTCTAGCGACAATATATTGTCCTTTTTACAAGGTACTCAGGGGTTTGTGCTTCTATCTATCTGCATACTAACTTGGCTGTTGATTCTACATAAGAGTCTGCACTACAATAATTTCAATAGTATTATTGGAAGTTTGTACCAGTTAAATTTTAGCACATTCAGTGATTCTTTTGGAACATTTAACTAATGGATGGATATTCATTATCCTTTCTGAGGGGCACGTTTGGAGTATAACATCACTTCCTTTCAGTAAATAAACCTAAGTTTGCAGCTTGTCTCACTGAGTTCTAAACATCCTCTGGACAAACAATATTAGCAAATAACATTACTTCCTTTCAGTAAATAATCAAGTTGTTTGTAGGTTTTCCATAGACGAACCTTTCCAATTAAAAGTACTCATTATTATTATTACTATATTAGCAAATACTCCCTCCGTCCCAAAATAAGTGTCTCAACTTTGTACTAGCTCTAGTACAAAGTTGTACTAAGCTTAAGACAGTTATTTTGGTACGGAGGGAGTAATATTTAAAAAACATCCTCTGGAAAAACAAAAGATAAAGAATAATGTATCAAGGACCTCTTTTAGCAATTACTAGTACTGAAGAGATGACACAGAGTTGCTGCATTAGTTTTACAATAAGGACAGATGTACAATGTGAAGTTTCTTAAGAGTTATATATGATTGGTTGATTTTGGTGTCTATAAGTAGAAACGATTTATATCTTTGATATGAGATAAGCTTAATAAATGGTTCTCAGCAGTTCGGCACTTCTTGATCTTATCATCTAGTTGATGTATCTTTTTAATAATGTTTTTATATCTAGGACTTATGAAGTTTCTCTATGTTAGTTAACCAACATCTTTGTGGCTCATCAGGAAAGCAAGGGGATAACTATGACGCAAGAAGTATAAAGCTCAAGGGAGCTGTAACCTCAACCTCTATGATCTCTAACTCGAAGCATTTTGCTGTTGGGACAGAAAAAGGAATTGTAAGAAATTTCTCCAATGTACAAAATGTTCTCGACCTTTTGGAACTATTGGGCTCGAAGCACCGTTAATCAACACAACAAACCCCTTATCTCTTACCAGCATGTTTGTATCACAATTTCAAAATAGTAGCACAAAAATTTGATCACTCTGTCTACATACAATAGTCAAATTGTAGAATCAAAGCTACTAAATATCAGTAAGTGTTTGATATGTGATCTCACAGAAATTTTAAAGTTAAATGGTTAATATTACTCACAGTTCAGCAATTTGTAGCATCTTGTTATTATTTCTTTGAAGATTTCGCAGTTTGCCATTGTTGATATGAAGTGACTTGTGTCATGTATATGCATGTCGATGATTATTTTGAAGAGATAGAGGAACTATCACAATCAGTTATCTCATAATGTAATTCCTAAAATATGTTTTTTCAACTCAACGTTTGGGCTAATTATTAAATCGATGAAGTGACATATCTGGAAAAACATGTTTCAGGTCTCAGTTATCAAAATAGATGATGCTACTATACTGTACCAAAAACAACTTGAGTGTCGAGTATCTGGTGGAATTGCCTCCTTGCAATTTGAACTGTACAGCCATAATGGGTACGATAAGGATCTTCTGTTAGTAGGAATGGAAGATTCTTCTATTTGTATTCTCGAGGAAGAAACTGGAAAACTTTTGAATGCCAACCCAGTTCAGACAAACAGACCCACAAGAGCCCTTCTGCTGCAGACATTGGGTGAGCTATATGATCTTGCGTAATAAACCATATTTTTTTTGTAATATCTACCCATGAAACCCATTCTCAAGGTAGTATTGCCGCACTATTATGCCATTCTAAAGCCACATAATGCCATCACGCAGAGTTATCTCCAAATGAAGCATCAGTATCCGATAACCATGATACAACATTGAAGGAATCTTTGCTGTTGCTTTGCACGGAAGATGCAATCCGCTTATTTTCCTTGAGCCATGCAATTCAGGTATTTGTATTTCCAGTTATCTAAGAAGTTTTATATTTATGTGAGTTTTGTTGTTCATTATGGAGCTTTCCTTTGTGCAGGGAATGAAGAAGATAACTAATAAGAAAAAGTTAAATGGTAGCTGTTGTTTTGCATCTCTTATCCATAGTGCTTCTTCTGAAATTGGAATTGTGCTAGTCTTCTCCAACGGAAAAGTAGAAACAAGGTGAGGTAACAGCTGAGTTGGAAACTTTGCACAAGGGGTCGAGAGCATTCAAATGAAGTCGATGAATTCTAGTGTATTTATGAAACTGCAGGTCCCTCCCAGATTTATCCTTGTTGAAGGAAGCCTCTTTACGAGGTTTTGTAAATTCAAAAAACTTGAATTCCTCTAGTTCCATAACATGTTCATCTGATGGAGAAATCATCTTGGTATGGATCGCACTATCACTTTACTTTTTGAAACATCTTGTGTAGTAACTTCAGCATAGCTCTATTCATGATTTTAAAAGTAGCTTTTACTTATAAATAGTTTCTTTGATTATACAGATTAAGGGAGAGGAGACATATTTTTTCTCTACTCTCTGTCAAGATGACATCTACAGGTATGGTCGCATGGTTAGTTTATAACTTGGTAATGATGAATAGTTGACCTTGTTTAGCAACATTGGAGCTTTGCAATCTAGTGCACTACTAGAGACCCATTGAGCCATTCTAGAGCTCCTATTATGATCGTCAAATAGCGGGCACAATGAATTCATTATTTATTTGTAGCTTAACTTTTGTTCCATGATTTCAATGAGAAGAAAAAAAACACTTCTCTTACTGGTTCCTTTCAGGTTTCTTAACATAGTTGTCTAAGCATGGGGTTTGTACACAGGTATGTAGACAATATTAATATGGTATACAGAAAAGACCGCACGCTCAGGGAAGAATCTTCCTATGTGGTTAAGTCTCCCAAAGAAAAGAAAAAGGTAACTGATTAATCTTATGATCAGTTGAGGCATCTGTGTATCTTTCTTTCTGATAGTGGAAATTTTCCAGGGCTTATTTGGGATGATTATGAAAGACACTAAAGGGAGCAAGGCCAACGAGAGTGATGCAAATGGCAATGGACAGTTCATCGCAACAACTTCTGAAGAACTGGCCTCAATATTTTCATCAGCGAACTTCACTCCACCATCTGCGAGGAGGAACAGTTCACTGAAAGATGATGAAAATATTGAGCTAGACATAGGTATACGGTGTTCACAGTTCTAACAGGCCCTAGGTGTCTTCCTCCTGCCTATCCCAACAAGGCGCTAAGCAATACCACTTCACTTGCCTGGCACCTATCGCTTTTTAGAACACTTTCCTTATTAGTACATTACTTCTTTTTAGAGGAACTATTACTTTGCCAGGTATACTTACTCTAATATGTTTATTTCTGAAGATGATATCGACATTGAAGACAACACACAAAAGCAGAAAGGACCACACTTCCCAGGTCTAAGCAAACAGAAATTCAGCAAGGGACTCCAGGCTCTTAGAGGTCAGAAAAGTATTCTAATAAGATGTTTGTACTTAACTTTGCGTTTCAAAATTAGCACTCTAGTTCAACTATTTAAGTGTGATATTTTGCTCAAATGTTTAAAATGCAGGAAAACTGAAGCCCAGAACAGAAGAAAAGGCAAATACAGAAAATAATAAGAAGCCTGAAGATGAGCCATCAGTTAGACAAGTCGACCAGATAAAGATGAAGTACGGATATGCAACAAGTGATGTGAGTGCATAGAAGCGCCAGTATATCATTGAAATTATGACCTGCACATTTATGTACATAGACAGGCGGATCTACTCCGTTTGATGAGCATCTGCATGGAATCGCATTAATGCACAACATAATACTCCCTCCGTTCCTAAATATTTGTCTTTCTAGAGATTTCAACAAGTGACTACATACGGAGCTAAATGAGTGAATCTACACTCTAAAATATGTCTATATACATCCGTATGTGGTAGTCCATTTGAAATCTCTAAAAAGACAAATATTTAGGAACGGAGGGAGTAGATTATTCCCCCTCAAGGGAAGAAATGTGACTAGTTGATGCATTCACTTACCTTTCATTCATCGTTGATCTGAACAGGACTCAACCAGTGTTCCAAAAATGATTGGAAACAAGCTGCAAGAGAACATTAAAAAATTGGAGGTAAACGTCATTTTGCTTCCCTACTGATAGTATTATGCCTATTCCTATTACCATGTTGCTCTGTACAGGACCTACTGCGTAATTCAGTTTCCGAAAGAAAAAAATCTCATTCCCAATTTCCCTATGTTCTGCAAAACTTTCCAATTTCCATATGAATGTCAGTGAAGACGCCTATAAAGAACATTCTGCATAAACCTGAAAGGGCATTAACATGTACAAATGTGCTTCTCGCAGGGCATTAATCTTCGGTCCGCAGACATGGCACATGGTGCTCAATCCTTCTCGTCAATGGCGAAAGAGCTGCTCCGAACCACGAAAAACGAGAAGAGCTCATCATAGCATATATCCAGTTGCTTTTTTTATGTTTGTTTGAGATAGCCAACTGCACTTGCCATGGGGTCAGCTGTAGATAGTCTTCTTCACTTCTCTTTACACTCGCTAAGGTTCTTGACAGGTTACCCCCATGTTCAAGTTCACCTCACGTGTGTGGAACATTATGTAGTGCCACCTTAAAATGATTTTGTTGTAGATAGCAAACAGAGGGTACCTTATACCATCAATTGTTTCACTGCACAAATTTCTATTATTTCTGATATTCATTGTACTGCCATGATTTAAGATGAATAGAACGGAAATTTTCTCACAAAAGAAAAATGCACTATGCTAACACAAGTCACACAACGACCAGCGTCAAGCCAGCAACTAGCATCGATTTTTACATCCTGTCAAACTAAAATAAAATTACTTCTGATGTCCTGACTGCAAAATGTTAGAACAGACAGCCATTGGTCAACTACAGAGGAGAAATCAATTGGAGGGCACAACCTTAATAAATAGTACTCCCTCCGTCCGGAAATACTTGTCATTGAAATGGATGTATCTAGAACTAAAATACATCTAGATTCATCCATTTCAATGACAAGTATTTCCGGACGGAAGGAGTAAAAAGTTGCTGCACAAAACTCGAGAGCAAGTGCAGCAGGAACATGAGAAGCAATAAGATAGTGAAAGGAGAACATAAGACATAAAGCAATTAATGGCAAGCCAACAGCAGGCTAGTCATCAGATCAGTAGATAAAAGCAAGCATAATAACTGTTTCCACATGCTGTGGAGGTCCACGAAAGAAAAGCAGTCAAGGGTTTTAAGCTTTTCTTCACTACTAGTCAAACAGAGACATCTCCAGCATGCCACAGCCCAGGAGAACGCATCTAAACATTCTCCTTACATAACATTACATAATCCGGACATCGACATGGCAAGCTAAACCCTAAGCAGCAAACGCTGATTTGCACCGCTGCTGTTCCCTCATCTACTATTTACTCCTCATCCTCCTGCGATAAGACAACCAAACATATGGTTAGCAACAAGTAAATTCCATCAGCACTGCAATGTATGCCACCTACAGCGATGCATAAATTTTATATACCTCGCCATCATCCTCAACATCGGAACCTTCCTCGTCAGCGTCAGCCTTGGCCTTCTTGGAACTGGTGCTCTCCTGATAAAAATGGAAAACAACATTATTACCCCAAAACTGATATTACTTAAATGCATAGCAGTATAAGCTTTAACGTCACAAGATTCATGGCAGCGATAACACTACCTTCTTGTTCACAGCCTTGCTTGCTGGGGCATCTGCCTTCTTGCCGCCATACTTTGCCTTCTCCTAAACAAGGCATGCATTAACCAGTTAGGATCAAACAATTCATCTTTCCTTCACCAAACAGAAGCTAAAGTTATTAAACAGCTCAGCAAGACAGTGGCAGATAAGGGGTAACATATTTCCGTGTTCCCTTTGCTAACCTTGCACGAAATATTTTAGAAAGCCAGAACATTGTAACAGAGACTGATGGCGTTATCAGTTAGGCTTGGGTGTTATTTTGGTAGGTTGCGTCAAATATAACGGCACTGGACAGGTATCCACCAACATTATTAATTTACACAAGCACTGCAAAAATCATATAAACGTCATCCATATTCTGACACATTGACATTGTAACGGAGACTCACTGTGTTATCATCTTGGGGCAACGGACTACAAATTAGTTGTTTAACGCGGATACGACAACCTAGTAGTATTTTGGCAAGTTGTGGCAAGCATAAAGGGCACCAGAGCAACTTTCCACAATATACATTGCATAAGCAGTGCAAAAACCAGACAAACCTCATCGGACATGCTGCGCCACTTCTCCCCGGCCGCCTTGGTAACCTAAAAGGAAAAATAAACAAGCAGCACATGCACACACTTATGAGCCAGGGTCCATCGAAACAAACCCTAGAAGCTAAACCCTAAAAAGCAAAACCCTAGAAGCAAACTAGCAGAAGGGTGGGAGACTCACGGCCGCGACGCCCTTTGCCTCGGGGTGCTTCTCCATGTACTGTGGCCTGAACTCAGCCCTGCCGGCGAAGTTTCGAAAATTATTAGAGTACGGAGACGAATAGATCTGGGGGAGGAGGCGCGGAGGGAGCGCTTACAGGAAGGCGAGGAAGGGGGTGGGGGCGCGCTTCGGCTTGGCGGCGCCGCGGGTGGCCGGCTTGTTCTTGCCGGAGGCCGTGAGCCTGCTGCGCACCACCACGGAATCATCAGCGGAGAAGGAGACCAAGTTAGTCGGTACGATCGAGAGCCATGAACGTTAACCGCGCCGGAAGAGGGGGCGGGGGAGCGGGAGCGGGGGAGCGGGAGCGGGGGCGGGTGGCTTACGCGGTGTCTCCGTTGGCCTTGGACCTCATGGCGGCGTAGAGGGCGAGCGGTTAGGGCTTTGGGGAGGGTGAGGAGGGCGTCGGTGCGGAACTGCTGCGGACTGGGGAGCGAAGGGAATGGGACGGGGAAGGACAACGAAAGGGGGAGAATGCGACGTGTGGGCGTGGACCGTGGAGTGGCCGCGTTGCGGGGTGGTCATCGGTGGAAACCTGGGCACTGGGCCGAGAGAAGAAACTGGACCGGCTCTCCACACTTGCAAAGGGTTCCAAGATTTCGGCCTCTTTATTGTCATAAGAATAAAAAACTTATAGAAAATGAGACGCATGTATCTCAAATTCTACGAGTAGAAATAAGAAAAAAAATGTCATTTGATTCACATCATAGGAATTTTTTCATTGTGTATGGACTCATGTTTATTTCCTTTTGAAATGTGAAGGATATGAATCAATCCTATGTAGAAATAGGAATCCATTTCTACGAACCAAAAGGCTGTAAAGGAAAAATTACTATAAGAATCTTATCCTATAAAATTCCTCCAAATCAAAGGAAGCCTTCGTTCCGAGTAGGAGCAGCTCAGCGCAATTTTTGCGCTGAGAGGTGGGGGGCCTTCCATCTTTAAGAATTTTATATTCTTCGTCATCTTCTAGTGATTATCGTGTGAGAATAAAATTTACTCTTATTTTTTTGGCAGAGCCATGAGGTTAGAGAGTTTTCTGTCCTCACAGATCAGATTATTCAGATCTGATGAGTTTATGTTGATGTGTCAAACTTTTTTTCTTGGTTTGATTCTTTGTGGAGTTGAAATCTTTCATCGACATCGTGGTGAAGATAGTGTGATTCGGCGGCCTGCACTTCTAGGGGATCATCCCCGGCCCAAGTACGTTAATCGATTAAAGCTTTTCATCTTTTTGGATGGGCGACTCAAGGCGCTTTCAAAAACCATTATTGGTAATGTTCGTGCGGGTGAAAGAATGACAATATCGTTGCTCCAGTCTAATTGCAGCCTCTTTACCGAAGTTTCTGAAGTATTTCTTCAAAGTGGGGATTGATACCGCGAAGAAGGTGTTTGATATTTCATTGTAATTCTTAGTCATATGAGTTACTTTGTATTTTTCTTGGATGTTAGGTCTAAATCGGTGTACCTGTAATTTGTATGAGTATGAATAAAGTTGCAGGTGTTTCTAAAAAAAGTTGGCGGAGTTGGCTCCCTAAACAAATTGGCTGAGCTGGCTGGCTATCCCTAAAAAAACTAAACTGACTGGTTGTGGGGTACCCTCCCATGTATTGTAGGCCTGGCCAACCGAGCTTGGAGACGCGGCCGACCATGATGTTGGCGGTGTTAGCGAGTGAGGGGGTGGAGGCACCGACAATAAACCGGACATAACTAAGTTAGGGTTAGGGATGCATAAGAGCTTGCGAAGGAAGGAGTTTAGAGGGAACGTTGGGGGAGGTGGGGACAGACCATCAACGACGACGACTAGGACATGGCTATGCAGTGAGTTGGCATGGCATCGACGTCAGTCGCGGGTGGCCGGAAACGATGGATAGGGGCATTGTCGGTCGGTGGGTCTTACGACAGGCGTAAACGCCAATGCTAGAGGGGTGAGGAGCTCAAGTGGCAAACATGTGTGGCGGTCAGTTGGCGTGTCCAATTGCATACTAGGGCGGGAAATATGGGCACCCTTGAAGGAAATATGCCCTAGAGGCAATAATAAAGTTATTATTTATTTCCTTATATCATGATAAATGTTTATTATTCATGCTAGAATTGTATTAACCGGAAACATAATACATGTGTGAATACATAGACAAACAGTGTCACTAGTATGCCTCTACTTGACTAGCTCGTTAATCAAAGATGGTTATGTTTCCTAACCATAGACATGAGTTGTCATTTGATTAACGGGATCACATCATTAGGAGAATGATGTGATTGACTTGACCCATTCCGTTAGCATTAGCACTTGATCGTTTAGTATGTTGCTATTGCTTTCTTCATGACTTGTACATGTTCCTATGACTATGAGATTATGCAACTCCCGTTCTGGGAGGAACACTTTGTGTGCTACCAAACGTCACAACGTAATCGGGTGATTATAAAGGTGCTCTACAGTGTCTCCGAAGGTACTTGTTGGGTTGGCGTATTTCGAGATTAGGATTTGTCACTCCGATTATGGGAGATGTATCTCTGGGCCCACTCGGTAATGCACATCACTTAAGCCTTGCAAGCATTGCAACTAATGAGTTAGTTGCGGGATGATGTATTCTGAGCGAGTAAAGAGACTTGCGGTAACGAGATTGAACTAGGTATTGAGATACCAACGATCGAATCTCGGGCAAGTAACATACCGATGACAAAGGGAACAACATATGTTGTTATGCGGTTTGACCGGTAAAGATCTTAAATAGAATATGTGGGAGCCAATATGAGCATCCAGGTTCCGCTATTGGTTATTGACCGGAGATGTGTCTCGGTCATGTCTACATTGTTCTCGAACCCGTAGGGTCCGCACGCTTAAAGTTTCGATGACGGTTATATTATGAGTCTATGAGTTTTGATGTACCGAAGGTAGTTCGGAGTCCCGGATGAGATTGGGGACATGACGAGGAGTCTCGAAATGATCGAGACGTAAAGATTGATATATTGGACGACTATATTCGAACATCGGAAAGGTTCCGAGTGATTCGGGTATTTTTCGGAGTACCGGGGAGTTACGGGAATACGGGAAAGAAGTATTGGGCCTTAATGAGCCTTAGTGGGAAGGAGAGGCAGCAGCCAGGAGGTGGCGCGCGCCCCTCCCAAGCCCTGTCCGAATTGGAAAAAGGGTTTGGGGCACGGCCCCCCTCTCCCTTCCTTCTCCTCTTCCCCCTTTCCCCCCTTCTCCTAGTTGGACTAGGAAAGGAGGAAACCTACTCCAACTAGGAGTAGGAATCCTACTCCCTTGGCATGCCCCTCCTAGGGCCGGCCTCCTCCTCCCTTGCTCCTTTATATACGGGGGCAGGGGGGCACCCCATAGACACAACAATTGATCTCTTAGCCGTGTGCGGTGCCCCCCTCCACCATAATCCACCTCGGAATATCGTAGCGGTGCTTAGGCGAAGCCCTGCGTCGGTAGAACATCATCATCGTCACCACGCCGTCGTGCTGACGAAACTCTCCCTCAACACTCGGCTGGATCGGAGTTTGAGGGACGTCATCGAGTTGAACGTGTGCAGAACTCGGAGGTGCCGTGCGTTCAGTACTTGATCGGTCGGATCATGAAGACGTACGACTACATCAACCGCGTTGTGCTAACGATTCCGCTTTCGGTCTACGAGGGTACGTGGACAGCATTCTCCCCTCTCGTTGCTATGCATCACCATGATCTTGCGTGTGCATAGGAATTTTTTTGAAATACTACGTTCCCCAACAGTGGCATCAGAGCCTGGTTTTATGCGTTGATGTTATTTGCACGAGTAGAACACAAGTGAGTTGTGGACGATACAAGTCATACTGCTTACCAGCATGTCATACTTTGGTTCGGTGGTATTGTTGGATGAAGCGGCCCGGACCGACATTACGCCAGACGCTTACGCTGGACTGGTTTTACCGCCGTGCTATGCACCACGGTGACTAGCGGGTGTCGGTTTCTCAACCTTAGTTAGAAAGTGTGGCTACGCCCAGTCCTTGCGAAGGTTAAAAAAGCACCAACTTGACAAACTATCGTTGTGGTTTTGATGCGTAGGTAAGAACGGTTCTTGCTAAGCCCGTAGCAGCCACGTAAAACTTGCAACAACAAAGTAGAGGACGTCTAACTTGTTTTTGCAGGGCATGTTGTGATGTGATATGGTCAAGACGTGATGAGATATAAGTTGTTGTATGAGATGATCATGTTTTGTTGAAGTTATAAGAATCGGCAAAATCTTTATGGTTGTCTCTCTATTGCATAAGATGCAAGCGCCCGAATAATTGCTTTACTTTATCGCTGTCACGATAGCAATAGTTGCAAGAGCAATTGTTGGCGAGACGACCATGTGACGACACATTGATATAGATCAAGACGATGGAGATCATGGTGTCATGCGGTGTGACGATGGAGATCATGACGATGCTTTGGAGATGGAGATCAAAGGCACAAGATGATGATGGCCATATCATGTCACATATTTTGATTGCATGTGATGTTTATCTTTTATACATCTTATTTTGCTTAGTTCGGTAGCTTTATAAGATGATCTCTCACTAAATTATCAAGGTATAAGTGTTCTTCACGAGTATGCACCGTTGCGAAAGTTCTTCGTCTTTGAGACACCACGTGATGATCGGGTGTGATAGGCTCTACGTTCAAATACAACGGGTGCAAAACAGTTGCACACGCGGAATACTTAGGTTAAACTTGACGAGCCTAGCATATAACAGATATGGCCTCGGAACACTGAGACCGAAAGGTCGAGCGTGAATCATATAGTAGATATGATCAACATAGTGATGTTCACCGTTGAAACTACTCCATCTCACGTGATGATCGGACATGGTTTAGTTGATATGGATCACATGATCACTTAGAGGATTAGAGGGATGTCTATCTAAGTGGGATTTCTTAAGTAATATTATTAATTGAACTTTAATTTATCATGAACTTAGTCTTGGTAGTATTAGCATATCTATGTTGTAGATCAATAGCTCGCGTTGTTGCTCCCCGTTTATATTTTGATATGTTCCTGGAGAAAAATAAGTTGAAAAATGTTAGTAGCAATGATGTGGACTTGGTCCGTGATCTGAGGATAAACCTCATTGCTGCATAGAAGAATTATGTCCTTGGTGCACCGCTAGGTGACAGACCTAATGCGGGAAGCGGTCACGGGCGTTATGAACATTTTGACAAAAGCTCGGTATGATGACTACTTGATAGTTTAGTGCACCATGCTTTACGGCTTAGAATCGGGGCTTCAAAGACGTTTTTTGAAACGCCACGGAACATATAAGATGTTCCAAGAGTTGAAATTTGTATTTCATACTCATGCCCGTGTTGAGAGGTATGAGACCTCTGACAGTACTTTGCCTACAAGATGGAGGAGAATTGCTCAGCTAGTGAGCATGTGCTCAGAATGTCTGAGTACTACAATGACTTGAATCAAGTGGGAGTTAATCTTCCAGATAAGATAGTGATTGACAGAGTTCTCTAGTCACTATCACCAAGTTAATAGAACTTCGTGATGAACTATAATATGCAAGGGATAAACGGAGACGATTCCCAAGCTCTTCGTGATGCTGAAATCGACAAAGGTAGAAATCAAGAAAAGCATCAAGTGTTGATGGTTGACAAGACCACTAGTTTCAAGAAAAGGGCAAAGGGAAGAAGGGGAACGTTAAGAAGAACGGCAAGCAAGTTGCTACTCAAGTGAAGAAGCCCAAGTCTGTACCTAAGCTTGAGACTAAGTGCTTCTACTGCAAAGGGACTGGTCACTAGAAGCGGAACTGCCCCAAGTATTTGGTGGATAAGAAGGATGGCAAAGTGAACAAAGGTATATTTGATATACAGATTATTGATGTGTATTTTACTAGTGTTTGTAGCAACCCCTCGGTATTTGATACTGGTTCGGTTGCTAAGATTAGTAACTCGAAACAGGAGTTGCAGAATAAACAGAAACTAGTTGAGGGTGAGGTGACGATGTATGTTGGAAGTAGTTCCAAGATTGATATGATCATCATCGCACACTCCCTATACTTTCGGGATTAGTGTTGAACCTAAATAAGTGTTATTTGGTGTTTGCATTGAGCATGAATGTGATTTGATCATGTTTATTGCAATACGGTTATTCATGTAAGTTAGAGAATAATTGTTGTTCTGTTTACATGAATAAAACCTTCTATGGTCATACACCCAATGAAAATGGTTTGTTGGATCTCGATCTGTGATACACATATTCATAATATTGAAGCCAAAAGATGTAAAGTTAATAATGATAGTGCAACTTATTTGTGGTAATCGCCGTTTAGAGTCATATTGGTGTAAAGCGCATGAAGAAACTCCATCTTGATGGGCTTTTGGAATCACTTGATTATGAATTACTTGATGCTTGCGAACCATGCCTCATGGGCAAGATGACTAAGACTCCGTTCTCCGGAACAATGGAGCGAGCAACAGATTTGTTGGAAATAATACATACTGAAGTATGCAGTCCAATGAGTGTTGATGCTCATGGCGGTATCGTTATTTTCGACCTTCACGAGATGATTTGAGCAGATATGGGTATATCTACTTGATGAAACACAAATGCGAAACATTTGAAAAGTTCAAAGAATTTCAGAGTGAAGTGGAGAATCATCGTAACAAGAAAATAAAAGTTTCTACGATATGATCGCAGAGGTAAAATATTTGAGTTATGAGTTTGGCCTTGATTAAAACAATGTGAAATAGTTTCACTACTCACGCCACACCGAACGCCACAAAGTGCAATGGTGTGTCCGAACGTCATAACTGTACTTTATTATATATGGTGCGATCTATGATGTCTCTTACCGATTTACCACTATCGTTTTGGGAGTATGCATTAGAGATAGCTGCATTCACGTTAAATAGGGCACCATCTAAATCCGTTGAGACGACACCGTATGAACTATGGTTTAGCAATAAACCTAAGTTGTCGTTTCTTAAAGTTTGGGGTTGTGATGCTTATGTGAAAAAGTTTCAACATGATAAGCTCGAACCCAAATCGGAGAAATGCGTCTTCATAGGATACCCAAAAGAAACTATTGGGTACACCTTCTATCACAGATCCGAAGGCAAGATCTTTATTGCTGAGAGTGGATCCTTTCTAGAGAAGGAGTTTCTCTCGAAAGAAGTGAGTGGGAGGAAAGTAGAACTTGATGAGGTAAATGTACCTTCTCTCGAATTGGAAAGTAGCTCATCACTGAAATCAGTTCGATGATGCCTACGAATTAGTGAGGAAGTTAATGATGATGATCATGAAACTTGAGATCAAGTTACTACCGAACCTCGTGGGTCAACGAATAAGATCCGCACCAGAGTGGTACGGTAGTCCTGTTCTGGAAGTCATGTTACTAGACCATGACGAACTTGCAAACTATGAGGAAGCGATGATGAGCGAAGATTCCGCAAAATGGCTTGAGGCCATGAAATCTGAGATGAGATCCATGTATGAGAACAAAGTGTGGACTTTGGTTGACTTGCCCGATGATCGGCAAGCCATAGAAAATAAACGGATTTTCAAGAGGAAAACGGACGCTGATAGTAGCGTTACTATATACAAAGCTAGACTTGTCGCAAAAGGTTTTCGACAAGTTCAAGGTGTTGACTACGATGAGAGTTTCTCACTCGTATCTATGCTTAAGTCTATCCGAATCATGTTGGCAATTGGCGCATTTTATGAAATCTGGCAAATGGATAAACAAAAACTGCATTCCTTAATGGATTTATTAAAGAAGAGTTGTATATGATGCAACCAGAAGGTTTTGTCGATCCTAAAGGTGTTAATAAAATATGCAAGCTCCAGCGATCCATCTATGGACTGGTGCAAGCATCTCAGAGTTGGAATATACGCTTTGATAAGTTGATGAAAGCATATAGTTTCTCTGAGACTTGCGGTGAAGCTTGTATTTACAAGAAAGTGAGTGGGAGCACTACAACATTTACGATAACTATATGTGAATGACATATTGTTGATCGGAAATAATGTAGAATTATTACGCAAAGCATAAAGGAGTGTTTGAAAGGAGTTTTTCAAAGAAAGACCTCAGTGAAGCTGCTTACATATTGAGCATCAAGATCTATAGAGATAGATCAAGACGCTTGATAAGTTTTTTCAATGACTACATACCTTGACAAGATTTTGAAGTAGTTCAAAATGGAACAGTCAAAGAAAGAGTTTCTTGCATGTGTTACAAGGTGTGAAATTGAGTAAGACTCAAAGCCCGACCACGGCAGAAGATAGAAAGAGAATGAAAGTCATTCCCTAAGCCTCAGCCATAGGTTCTATAAAGTATGCCATGTTGTGTACCAGATCTATTGCATACCCTACCACTAAGTTTGGCAAGGGAGTGCAATAGTGATCTAGGAGTAGATCAATGGATAGCGGTCAAAATTATCCTTAGTGGAATAAGGATATGTTTCTCGATCATGGAAGTGACAAAAGGTTCATCGTAAAGGGTTATGTCGATGCAAGTTTTGACACTAATCTATATGACTCTAAGTCTCGATCTAGATACATATTGAAAGTGGGAGCAATTAGCTAGAGTAGCTCCGTGCAGAGCATTGTAGACATAGAAATTCGCAAAATACTTATGGATCTGAATGTGACAGACCCGTTGACTAAAATTATCTCACAAACAAAACATGATCGCACCTTAGTACTCTTTGGGTGTTAATCACATAGCGATGTGAACTAGATTACTGACTCTAGAAAACCCTTTGGGTGTTGGTCACATGTCGATGCGAACTATGGGTGTTAACCACATAAAGATGTGAACTACTGATGTTAAATCACATGGCGATGTGAACTAGATTATTGACTCTAGTGCAAGTGGGAGACTGAAGGAAATATGCCCTAGAGGCAATAATAAAGTTATTATTTATTTCCTTATATCATGATAAATGTTTATTATTCATGCTAGAATTGTATTAACCGGAAACATAATACATGTGTTAATACATAGACAAGCAGTGTCACTAGTATGCCTCTACTTGACTAGCTCGTTAATCAAAGATGGTTATGTTTCCTAACCATAGACATGAGTTGTCATTTGATTAACGGGATCACATTATTAGGAGAATGATGTGATTGACTTGACCCATTCCGTTAGCATTAACACTTGATCGTTTAGTATGTTGCTATTGCTTTCTTCATGACTTATACATGTTCCTATGACTATGAGATTATGCAACTCCCGTTTACCGGAGGAACACTTTGTGTGCTACCAAATGTCACAACGTAACTGGGTGATTATAAAGGTGCTCTATAGGTGTCTCCGAACGTACTTGTTGGGTTGGCGTATTTTGAGATTAGGATTTGTCACTCCGATTGTCGGAGATGTATCTCTGGGCCCACTCGGTAATGCACATCACTTAAGCCTTGCAAGCATTGCAACTAATGAGTTAGTTGTGGGATGATATATTACGAAACGAATAAAGAGACTTGCCGGTAACGAGATTGAACTAGGTATTGAGATACCGACGATCGAATCTCGGGCAAGTAACATACCGATGACAAATGGAACAACGTATGTTGTTATGCGGTTTGACCTATAAAGATCTTCATAGAATATATGGGAGCCAATATGAGCATCCATGTTCCGCTATTGGTTATTGACCGGAGACGTGTCTCGGTCATGTCTACATTGTTCTCGAACCCGTAGGGTCCTTGCAACAAAGTTTTGATAGCGGTTATATTATGAGTTTATGAGTTTTGATGTGCGAAGGTAGTTCGAGTCCCGGATGAGATCGGGGACATGGCGAGGAGTCTCGAAATGGTCGAGACGTAAAGATTGATATATTGGACGACTATATTCGGACATCGGAAAGGTTCCGAGTGATTCGGTATTTTTGGAATCTGGGGAGTTCTGGGAATACGGGAAAGAAGTATTGGGCCTTAATGCGCCTTTCTGGGAAGGAGCCACGAGGAGGAGCGCGCCCCTCCCAAGCCCAGACCGAATTGGACAAAGGGTTAGGGGCGCGGCCCCCTCTCCCTTCCTTCTCCTCTTCCCCCCTTCCCCTTCTCCTAGTTGGACTAGGAAAGGAGGAAACCTACTCCAACTAGGAGTAGGAATCCTACTCCCTTGGCGCGCCCCTCCTAGGGCCGGCCTCCTCCTCCCTTGCTCCTTTATATACGGGGGTAGGGGGGCACCCCATAGACACAACAATTGATCTCTTAGCCGTGTGCGGTGCCCCCCTTCACCATAATCCACCTTGATAATATCGTAGCGGTGCTTAGGCGAAGCCCTGCGTCGGTAGAACATCATCATCGTCACCACGCCGTCGTGCTGACAAAACTCTCCCTCAACACTCGGCTGGATCGGAGTTCGAGGGACGTCATCGAGTTGAACGTGTGCAGAACTCGGAGGTGCCGTGCGTTCGGTACTTGATCGGTCGGATCGTGAAGACGTACGACTACATCAACCACGTTGTGCTAATTCTTCCACTTTCGGTCTACGAGGGTACGTGGACAACACTCTCCCCTCTCGTTGCTATGCATCACCATGATCTTGCGTGTGAGTAGGAATTTTTTTGAAATTACTACGTTCCCCAACAGCCCTAGCCTCACCGCCAACTTATGAGCTAAGCAGATTTAAGAATGGAGGGAGTGCAACCATAGTTAGATCTTTTTTATAGGGTGGGCTAGCCTTTTGGCATGGCATGTTAGATAATCTTGAACTACGGGTCTTCATTCTCCTGACATTGACGGGTTTGTAAACGATTATCCTATGCAAATTAGTTTATGAGCAACTGGGTTGTGCGGTGTCGTAACTCGAGGACGTGCAATGGCATGTCGAGAAGGTGGCCCGAAAGGTAGCATAATCAGGATGCGTATGGACGACCACATGTTGAGGAATGGGGTGGTGGTCCCGTAGTTTCATGGATTTGGGTATTGGCCTTCTGACGTTTGACCAATGAGATTGACTATTGACATGCGGAGCTTAGCAAATGACACATTTTTTTCATATAGCATGTGATACTTTTTTCAGTGATCCCGTAACAAAAAAAATATCCACACCTCTTTCCCCAAATAGGTGACTTTGGGTTATCGAACCCCTGAGAGGAAGGTTCCCTTGAAGCGATGGTCTCTAGTAAGCTTTTGTCAAGGAAATATTTCCAGCTTTTGACTGGATCAATCAAGCTAAATATGATGAAACACTTATAATAAAAATAGGTACGGGTATGAGGTCTTAATGCTTACAATAATGTATTTGTGTTGGGACCAAATATAATCTTAATTTGTGCGTTGTAAGTCACCCCTCAAGATGTGATTGTTACGACCGAAGTGGGGGATTGATACGTCTCCAACGTATCTATAATTTTTGATTGCTCCATGCTACTTTATCTACTGTTTTGGACTATATTAGGCTTTATTTTCCACTTTTATATTATTTTTGGGACTAACCTATTAACTGGAGGCCCAACCCAAAATTGCTGTTTTTTTTCCTATTTCAGTGTTTCAAAGAAACTGAATATCAAACGGAGTCCAAACGGAATGAAACCTTCGGGAACGTGATTTTCTCACCGAACGTGATCCAGGAGACTTGGACCGTACTCCAAGGAACAAAAGAGGCGGTCACGAGGGTGGGGCGCCCCTAGGGCGCGCCCCGCCTCGTGGGCCCCTGTTGCTCCACCGACGTACTCCTTCCTCCTATATATCGTCGTACCCCCAAGCAATCGAGCAGGAGCCAAAACCTAATTCCACCGCCGCAACTTCCTGTATCCACGAGATCCCATCTTGGGGCCTGTTAGGAGCTCACGAGGGGGCATCCACCACGGAGGGCTTCTACATCATCACCATAGCCCCTCCGATGAAGTGTGAGTAGTTTACTTGAGACCTTCGGGTCAATAGCTAGTAGCTAGATGGATTCTTCTCTCTTTTGGATCTCAATACAATGTTCTCCCCTCTCTCGTGGAGATCTATTCGATGTAATCTTCTTTTTGCGGTGTGTTTGTTGAGACCGATGAATTGTGGGTTTCGATCCAGATTATCTATGAATAATATTTGAATCTTCTTTGAATTCTTTTATGTATGATTGGTTATCTTTGCAAGTCTCTTGAATTATCCGTTTGGTTTGGCCAACTAGATTGGTAGTTCTTGCAATGGGAGAAGTGCTTAGCTTTGGGTTCAATCTTGCGGTGTCCTTTCCCGATGTGAGAAGGGGCAGCAAGGCACGTATTGTATTGTTGCCATCGAGGATAACAAGATGGGGTTTTTATCATATTGCATGAATTTATCCCTCTACATCATGTCATCTTGCTTAAGGCGTTACTCTGTTTTTAACTTAATACTCTAGATGCATCTTTGGATAGCGGTCGATGAGTGGAGTAATACTAGTAGATGCGCAGAGTCGGTCTACTTGTCTCGGATGTGATGCATATATACATGATCTTACCTAGATATACTCATAATTATGCTCAATTACATCCAATTGCTCAACAGTAATTTGTTCACCCACCGTAGAATACTTATGCTCTTGAGAGAAGCCACTAGTGAAACCTATGGCCCCCGGGTCTATTCTCATCATATCAATCTCAGTTACTTTAATACTTGCTTTGTTTTTACTTTTCCTTTTACTTTTCACTTTGCATCTCTATACCAAAAATACCAAAAATATTATTTATCAACTCTATCAGATCTCACTCTCATAAGTGACCGTGAAGGGATTGATAACCCCTAATCGCGTTGGTTGCGAGGAGCTATTGTTTTGTGCAGGTATGAGGGACTTGTGCGTGGCCTCCTACTGGATTGATACCTTGGTTCTCAAAAACTGAGGGAAATACTTACGCTACTTTGCTGCATCATCCTCTCCTCTTCGAGGAAATCCAACGCAGTGCTCAAGAGGTAGCAAGAAGAATTTCTGGCGCCGTTGCCGGGGAGGCTCACGCAAGAGCAAGTCAAGCACCATACCAAGTACCCATCACAATCCCTATCTCCTGCATTACATTATTTTCCATTTGCCTCTCGTTTTCCTCTCCCCCACTTCACCCTTGCCGTTTTAATCGCCCTCTCTTTCCCAATCTCCTCCTCTTTTTCCCGGTTGCCCTTTTCTCGCTTGCCTTTTGTTTGCTCGTGTGTTGGATTGCTTGTTTGTCGCGATGGCTCAAGATACTACCAAATTGTGTGACTTCACCAATACCAATAATAATGATTTCCTTAGCACTCCGATTGCTCCTCTTGCCAATCTTGAATCTTGTGAAATCAATACTACTTTGTTGAATCTTGTTATGAAAGATCAATTCGCCGGCCTTCCTAGTGAAGATGCCGCTACTCATCTGAATAACCGTTGATTTATGTGATATGCAAAAGAAAAAGATGTTGATAATGATGTCGTTAAATTAAAGCTATTTCCTTTTTCGCTTAGAGATCGTGCTAAAGCATGGTTTTCATCTTTGCCTAAAAATAGTATTGATTCTTGGAACAAGTGCAAAGATGCCTTTATCTCTAAGTATTTTCCTCCCGCTAAGATTATCTCTCTTAGGAGCGATATTATGAATTTTAAGCAACTTGATCATGAACATGTTGCACAAGCTTGGGAGAGAATGAAATTAATGATACATAATTGTCCTACTCATGGTTTGAACTTGTGGATGATTATACAAAACTTTTATGCGGATTGAATTTTGCTTCTAGAAATCTTTTAGATTCTGCGGGGAGGCACTTTTATGGAAATCACTCTAGGAGATGCTACTAAACTTCTAGATAATATTATGGTTAATTATTCTCAATGGCATACCGAAAGATCTACTAATAAAAAAGTGCATGCGATAGAAGAAATTAATGTTTTGAATGGAAAGATGGATGAACTTATGAAATTATTTGCTACTAAGAGTGTTTCTTCTGATCCTAATGATATGCCTTTGTCTACTTAGATTGAGAATAATAATGAATCTATGGATGTGAATTTTGTTGGTAGGAATAATTTTGGTAACAACGCGTATAGAGGGAATTTTAATCCTAGGCCTTATCCTAGAAATCTTTCTAATAATTATGGAAATTCCTACAACAACTCTTATAGAAATTTTAATAAGATGCCCTCTGAATTTGAGAGTAGTGTTAAAGAGTTTATGAATTCACAAAAGAATTTAAATGCTTTGCTTGAGGAGAAATTGCTTAAAGTTGATGATTTGGCTAGGAACGTTGATAGAATTTCTCTTGAGGTTGATTCTTTAAAGCTTAGATATATTCCTCCTAAGCATGATATCAATGAGTCTCTCAAAGCTATGAGAATTTCCATTGACGAGTGCAAGGAAAGAACCGCTAGGATGCGTGCTTCCAAAGATGCCTTTATTAAAGCGTGTTCTTCCAGTTCTTATGAAAATCAAGATGAAGATCTAAAATTTATTGATGTGTCCCCCATTAAATCTTTGTTTTGCAATATGAATCTTGATGAAACTAAATATGATCTTCCCATGCCTAGCTAGGGGCGTTAAACGATAGCGCTTGTTGGGAGGCAACCCAATTTTATTTTTAGTTTTTTTGCTTTTGCTTCTGTTTAGGAATAAATAATCCATCTAGACTCTGTTTAGATGTGGTTTTATGATTTAATTAGTGTTTGTGCCAAGCTAGACCTATTGGATCTTCTTGGATGATAGTTATTTGATCTTGCTGTAATTTCCAGAAACTTTGCGCTTAGTGCCCGAATTATTAAAAATCACCAGAATGTGATAAAATACTAATTCCAATTGCTTCTGATCAATAAACAAATTGTCTAGGTCGTCTAATTTTGGTATAGTTTTTGGAGTTCCAGAAGTTTGCGTTAGTTACAGATGACTACAGACTGTTCTGTTTTTGACAGATTATGTTTATCGTGTGTTGTTTGCTTATTTTGATGAATCTATGGCTAGTAAAATAGTTTATAATCCATAGAGAAGTTGGAATACAGTAGTTTTAACACCAATATAAATAAATAATGATTTCATTACAGTACCTTAAAGTAGTCTTTTGTTTTCTTTCTCTAACGGAGCTCACGAGATTTCTATCGAGTTTTGTGTTGTGAAGTTTTCAAGTTTTGGGTAAAATCTTTTGATGGATTATGGAACAAGGAGTGGCAAGAGCCTAAACTTGGGGATGCCCATGGCACCCCAAGATAATCCAAGGACACCAAAAGTCAAAAGCTTGGGGATGCCGGCATACCCTCTTTCGTCTACTTCCATCGGTAATTTACTTGGAGCTATATTTTTATTCACCACATGATATGTGTTTTGCTTGGAGCGTCTTGTATCATTTGCGTCTTTGCTTGTTAGTCTACCACAATCATCCTTGCTGTACACACCTTTTGAGAGAGCCATACATAAATTGGAATTTGATAGAATACTCTATGTGCTTCACTTATATCTTTTGAGCTTGATAGTTTTGCTCATAGTGCTTTACTTATATCTTTTGAGCGTGATAATTTTTGCTCTAGTGCTTTACTTAGATCTTTTAGAGCACAGTGGTGGATTTGTTTTAAAGAAACTATTGATCTCTCATGCTTCACTTAGATTATTTTGAGAGTCATTAATAGCATGGTAATTTGCTTAATATTAATATACTTGGTATTCAAGATATGTGAAACTTTCTTTTGAGTGTGTTGAATACTAAGAAAAGTTTGATGCTTGATAATTGTTTTGAGATATGAAGATGGTGATATTAGAGTCATGCTAGTTGAGTAGTTGTGAATTTAAAGAATACTTGTGTTGAAGTTAGAAAATCCCATAGCATGCACGTATGGTTAAAGTTATGTAACAAATTTGAAACATGAAGTGTACCTGGCTTGTGCATCCTTATGAGTGGCGGTCGTGGACGAGCGATGGTCTTTTCCTACCAATCTATCCCGCTAGGAGCATGCGATTATTACTTGATTTTTTATGACTTCTATATTTTTGCAATAACTATATGAGTTCTATTGACTAATGTTTAGTCCATGGATTATACACACTTTTACCTTTCCGCCTTTGCTAGCCTCTTGGTACCATGCATTGCCCTTTCTCACCTTGAGAGTTGGTGCAAACTTCACGGTGCATCCAAACCCCGTGATATGATACGCTCTATCACACATAAACCTCCTTATATCTTCCTCAAAACAGCCACCATACCTACCTATTATGGCATTTCCATATCCATTCCGAGATATATTGCCATGCAACTTTCCACCGTTACATTCATCATCATCATGACATACTTTACTTTTATCATATTGCCATTGCATGATCATGTAGTTGACATCATATTTGTGGCAAAGCCACCATGCATTATTTTTCATACATGTCACTCTTGATTCATTGCACCATCCTTACATCACGGAGGCATTCATATAGAGTCATATCTTGTTATAGTTTCGAGTTGTAATCCTTATGTTGTAGTCAATAGAAGTGTGATGATCATCATTATTAGAGCATTGCCCAATCAAAAAAAAAGAGAAAGGCCAAAAAGAAAAAAAAAGGAAAGGCCCAAAAAAAAAAATAAAAAGGGCAATGTTACTATCTCTTTTTCCACACTTGTGCTTCAAAGTAGCACCTTGTTCTTCATGTAGTGAGTCTCATATATTGTGCTTCAAAGTAGCACCATGTTTTTCATATAGTGAGTCTCATAAGTTGTCTTTTCATACTAGTGGGCATTTTTCATTATAGAACTTGGCTTGTATATTCCTACGATGGGCTTCCTCAAATGCCCTAGGTCTTCATGAGCAAGCAAGTTGGATGCACACCCACTAGTTTTCTTTTGTTGAGCATTCATAGCTCTAGTGCATCCGTTGCATGGCAATCCCTACTCCTCATGTTGACATCAATTGATGGGCATCTCCATAGCAGATTGATTATCCTCGTCAATGTGAGACTTCCTCCTTTTTGTCTTCTCCACACAATCCCCATCATCATATTCTATTCCACCCATAGTGCTATATCCATGGCCCACGCTCATGTATTGCGTGAAGGTTGAAAAAGTTTGAGATTATTTAAGTATGCAATAATTGCTTGGCTTGTCATCGGGGGTATAGAAGTTGGGAACATCTTTGTGTGTGAAAATGAAGCATGGCCTAACTATATGATTTTGTAGGGATGAACTTTCTTTTGCCATGCTATTTTGAGAAGACATGATTACTTTGATTAGTATGCTTGAAGTATTACTATTTTTTATCAATATGAACTTTTATTTTGTATTCATTCGGATCTGGATATTCGTACCACAATTAAGAAGATTTACATTGAAATTATGCCAAAGTATCACTCCGCATCAAAAATTCTCTTTTTATCATTTACCTACTCAAGGACGAAAGGTGAATTAAGCTTGGGGATGCGTCGATACGTCTCCAACGTATCTATAATTTTTGATTGCTCCATGCTACTTTATCTACTGTTTTGGACTATATTCGGCTTTATTTTCCACTTTTATATTATTTTTGGGACTAACCTATTAACCGGAGGCCCAACCCAGAATTGCTGTTTTTTTGCCTATTTCAGTGTTTCAAAGAAACTAAAAATCAAACGGAGTCCAAACGGAATGAAACCTTCGGGAACGTGATTTTCTCACCGAACATGATCCAGGAGACTTGGACCCTACTCCAAGGAACAAAAGAGGCGGTCACGAGGGTGGGGGGCGCGCCCCCTGCCTCGTGGGCCCCCTGTTGCTCCACCGACGTACTCCTTCCTCCTATATATACGTACGTACCCCCCAAACAACCAGAACAGGAGCCAAAAACCTAATTCCACCGCCGCAACTTCCTGTATCCACGAGATCGCATCTTGGGGCCTGTTAGAAGCTCACGGAGGGGGGCATCCACCACGGAGGGCTTCTACATCATCACCATAGCCCCTCCGATGAAGTGTGAGTAGTTTACTTCAGACCTTCGGTCCATAGCTAGTAGCTAGATGGCTTCTTCTCTCTTTTTGGATCTCAATACAATGTTCTCCCCTCTCTCTCGTGGAGATCTATTCGATGTAATCTTCTTTTTGCGGTGTGTTTGTTGAGACCGATGAATTGTGGGTTTATGATCCAGATTATCTATGAATAATATTTGAATCTTCTTTGAATTCTTTTATGTATGATTGGTTATCTTTGCAAGTCTCTTTGAATTATCCATTTGGTTTGGCCAACTAGATTGGTAGTTCTTGCAATGGGAGAAGTGCTTAGCTTTGGGTTCAATCTTGCGGTGTCCTTTCCCAGTGGCAGAAGGGGCAGCAAGGCACGTATTGTATTGTTGCCATCGATGATAACAAGATGGGGTTTTTATCATATTGCATGGATTTATCCCTCTACATCATGTCATCTTGCTTAAGGCGTTACTCTGTTTTTAACTTAATACTCTAGATGCATGCTGGATAGCGGTCGATGAGTGGAGTAATAGTAGTAGATGCAGGTGAGTCGGTCTACTTGTCTCGGACGTGATGCCTATATACATGATCATACCTAGATATACTCATAATTTTGCTCAATTCTGTCAATTGCTCAACAGTAATTTGTTCACCCACCGTAGAATACTTATGCTCTTGAGAGAAGCCACTAGTGAAACCTATGGCCCCCGGGTCTATTCTCATCATATCAATCTCCATTACTTTAATACTTGCTTTGTTTTTACTTTTCCTTTTACTTTTCACTTTGCATCTCTATACCAAAAATACCAAAAATATTATTTATCATCTCTATCAGATCTCACTCTCATAAGTGACCGTGAAGGGATTGATAACCCCTAATCGCGTTGGTTGCGAGGAGCTATTGTTTTGTGCAGGTATGAGGGACTTGTGCGTGGCCTCCTACTAGATTGATACCTTGGTTCTCAAAAACCGAGGGAAATACTTATGCTACTTTGGTGCATCATCCTCTCCTCTTCGGGGAAATCCAACGCAGTGCTCAAGAGGTAGCAGGGATGTGTCCAAATAACATCTTGACCGGCGCGAGTCCTGCATCAAGAATCAATTGTCCAACCGAAGGCCCTATCCGCCGCGTAGGGTTGCCTCAATAATTAAGGTTATAATAATCAGATAAGAGCTTTAGGCGTTTAATGACTACACCTCATGAATCCCCAAGGATTGGATCCGTGTTATTGTACTAAACCCTTCTACATTGGTGTTCACAATAACACGTCACGTTCTCCCTGCCCTTAGCCTCTCAGTGGCTCGCTCTCCATGATCCTGAGTACCTGCAGGGATGAAGAACACGGACGAGACAAGAGACATCTACATAACAATTTTTATCACACATATGGGGCGTTTATTCAAAGCACTTCCATTGATCCCCGCAAAAAATACAGAGGGTTGCAAGGCCTATGCCTCAACCCATACCTTACCGAACTACTCACACATGAAGATTAGATCACATGAAGAACACATCCTGAAGATCAATTGATTGATAATATGTCTTACAAAGGATGCCTTGTGTGATGCACAATTACAAGTATGATCTAGAGAGGAAGCACTATGCTGGTGATGGTGGCTATAGAGATGGAAACGACGACGGCTAGGGTTGATGAGAGGTGATGAAGATGGCTCTGTTCTGGCTTCGCTCATTGATGTTCTGTTGACATTCGATGTGGTCCCCTTTATAAAAGTTGTTCAGGTGGACGGGGAGCCTCGGAATCCACGCCATACAACCGCTCATATGAGCACTCACGATCGTATGGAACGTCCTCTTTTGTGTTGTCTTCTCTGGAGCGCCTCCTCTCGACTTCTTCTATCTCCTTTTCCACTAATTTCCATGTTCACACGTGATTTCTTCCCTTCTTAGCCCATTTCCTGTGGAAATACATCAAAGAGAGGATTTATGGAATCCTTTGCATTCGTTAGTCATTAGTAGCAATATCAAAGTGAATATCTCAGTTTTAATGAGATATATTGATTTAAACAAAGGGTGAATGAGTATAAAAATATCACTCATCAACATGTAGACTTCCTCATGTATGTGAGAGTATACCGGGTCTTATCCTCCCATATCAATTTGGCTTCTTCTCCGGAGTGGTGGGCAACCACTAGTTCATTGTTGATTTGTGTGTGCATGGTTATCGCATTATTTGTTGCGTTAGCCCCCAAAGTGGATGAGAGCAGACATTTTTTGGAATACACATAATTCATATATTAAAGGAGAGGCCAAGACAGCGATGTGGAGGCTCCCATAGACATCACCATGAACTCTTCATCAACACCACAAGCCCCAAGAGGGCTGATGACAACAACTCGCACACATGCCATTTAAATTGAGGTGACTTCGTTTCTCTCTTTTAACTCTCTATGCACACATGTGAGACGTGGTTACTAACTCATTCTGAGACCTTATGCATGCTCAGGGTATGAAGGCATTAAGCATGGAGAAGCAAGGGTGGAGGGTAAAGGCTTGGAATGGAAGAAGAAGCATAGGAGGAAAGGCGACTATTGATAGTTTGTCAGACTATCTAGCAGATTGCCTGGCTGCCCAAGCAGTCTGGACAATGCATGACGGTTTGTCCGGGGTAACTTTTTGGAAACGGGAGAGCAAAAACACCTTGCCGTACAAAGCCCCAGACATTTGACACTTCGTCTGGCAACTTTGTTGGACTGTCCGACCCCTAAGCGACGTCCACAGACCGACTCCTGCGCTAGCCCGAAGCCAAGCTAGCATTAGCTACCAGAATGTTCGACCAGATTCAGCCAGATTGCCCGACCAACTTCTTGCTTGGATATTTGGCTAGAAAGGTCATGTATGTATCTCCCTCGACGACCCTTTCATACCTCACGGGTATGCGTCGGTGCTATACAAATGGTTTTTAACCCCTTTCCGCGACGACATTTGGAACCGTCGCCTAGTGAGTGTGGGCGATAGGGGGGTCCTTCCCACACGACCCAGAAATCGTCGGGGATGGGCGAGGGGCTACTGAAGACCGCCATAGAATAAACGTATGACAAGCCGCCCCAGTCCCACACGTTACATCTCGGTGTTACGCTTCTGATCAAAGAGACATCCCAAACGATTACACCGCTATAGTCGTGTGAAAAAGGTGGACATCAACATTTAATCTGCCGATATGTTTGTGATAGGTACGTTATCGCACACGGTTCAAGAATGTAAAATGTGTGTGGTGCCTCTACTAATGCCAACGTGTCCATTTTCATAACCGTGTGCGATTGGTATTCCTATCACACACGCACACTGGTTTGAAACATTTGTCGTATTACCATGAATCGCACACGCATATGATACGAAACCGTATGTGTGTCCGTCGGGCATCGCAAATGTTTCGCGTCAAAGAATCGTCTGTTCTCTTTTTTCACCGCACGATGTTTTCTTTCTAACCATGTGCACATTATTTTATTAGCTCATGTATATTTTTATTTTTGCCTATAATTTATTATTCAAGTTGCAAATTTTGAAATATGAAACGTGCAATTCAAATTCTCAGCACAATGGTTCAACAACGAATCCATAAATAAAATTGTAGTACAATATTTTCAGTAATTACATGATTAGACAACAATTAATTATGATGAACCACAATATTTAAAGGCGGTAAAGGTGAAGAGACAAGTGTAAATCATTTTGACTGCCGATGGTGTTGAAGAAGCGGAATGCCCATAATGTGCCTTCCTGCATGCCATAGGCACGAACCACTTTTGTCTAACCCCTTGTGACGATCGCCCGCCCATCCTTCACCGCCTTCAGGAAGACTTCTAGAGCATTATCATGGTAGCATGAATTATATACTTTAACCTTAGTTGCCTCCACTCCGGCCATGTAGTTTGCAACGTAATCATCAGGAAATAGCTTCGGAAACCACTGAAAAGAGAAAAATATCACATACTAAGGTTTAATAGAGTAACTTGTTGTGGGCAGGGGGAAAAGGCAACATATTACTTACCATCCTAAAGTTCACTGTTGTCTTGAACAAAGTGTAAATAAAAAGCTTAATTTCAATCACCCGTTTCTTTCGCCTAACAATCTTTCTTAGTTTCCTCAGTTGACGCTTGTTCATGAATATCTCATTGCCCCATACGCAAAAGGGATCGAAGTGTGGATCAGTACCGCTCATATATGTACCTACAAGCAACCAGTAAATGTTAGAAGCTAAACCGAGATTGCACAAATGATGTAAAATACAACTACCTACGTTCGTAAGTACAAGTATTTTTAGAGATTTCAATATGAACTACATACGAATGTATATAGAATTATAGATATAGTTTAGATTAGAATCTAGATTCACTCATTTTGCTCCTTATGTAGTCTATAGTGGAATATCTAAAAATACTTATATTTAGGAATAGATGGTGTATAAGACATGGGATACAGTTAACCTCGACGGCAAACAACAACATCGCCCATTGTAGCCATGTGTAAGTACATGGAAAGCCAATGTTAACTACAACAGGGTTAACATCCACCAAAAATAGCAAATGGTAATAAAACGAGAGCATCTGTAGTGATATCTTCATTGCGAAAGAGTAACACGGTAGCAAAGGGACGGATTGAAAAGTGGATACAACTGTTAATTGCAACATGCTTAACAATATCCTAATTCATATTTTGTAAGTTTGTAGCCATTGAAATACAGCTGTTTAAAAATGGATACAACTGTTAATTGCAACATGCTTAATGGCCATTGAAACCGGTACTGATAAAAATGCAATTGGCCGAGTTAAACATCACAAAGGCGAGTCTTTGCCGGAGCAGATAATGGCCCGATTGTCTATAAAAGGTAGGGAAAATAGCTAAACGTGTTAGCCATGTTTACTACAACATGCTTAATACATCGACTGCATACAAAACATAACCATTAATTGCAATCGCTATTGGTAAGATTGAACTGGTGAGTACATACTTGGTAAGACACGAGAGGTAGTTCTTTGGGGCACTTCATCTTGGCGAGCCGCCCAAAAGTCGGCGGCGGAGGCAAGCTGTTCCTCCGGGTCGAAGCATGGATCAGTGCCACTGACATGTGTACCTACAGGCAACCACTGAATGGTAGAAGTTAAACTGCAATTGCACAAATGGTGTGAAATACTGTAAGACATGGGATGCAGCTAACCTCAAGGCAAACAACAACATCGGCCGTTATGACCCTGCGTAAATACATGGACAGGCATGTTAAGTACAACAGGGTTAGCATCCACCAAAAATAGCAAATGGGGAGCATCTCTAGTATATCTTCATTGCGGAGAGTAGCATGGTAGCAAAAAGGATAAATTACAAAATGGATACAACTGTTAATTGCAACAGGCTTAATACCATCCTAAGTCATGTTTTGTAAGTTTTTACCCATTGAAATACAACTATTTAAAAATGGATTCAATTGTTAATTGCAACATGCTTAATAGCCATTGAAACTAGTACTCATAAAAATGCAATTGGCAGAGTTAAACATCACAAGGCAGGTGCTGCCAGAGCAGAGAATGGCCCAGTTGTCTATAAAAAGGTAGGAGAAGTAGCTAAAATGTGTTAGGCATGTTTACTAGAACTGAAGGAAATATGCCCTAGAGGCAATAATAAAGTTATTATTTATTTCCTTATATCATGATAAAGGTTTATTATTCATGCTAGAATTGTATTAACCGGAAACATAATACATGTGTGAATATATAAACAAACAATATGTCACTAGTATGCCTCTACTTGACTAGCTTGTTAATCAAAGATGGTTATGTTTCCTAACCATGAACAAGGAGTTGTTATTTGATTAACAAGGTCACATCATTAGTTGAATGATCTGATTGACATGACCCATTCCGTTAGCTTAACACTTGATCGTTTAGTATGTTAATGCTTTCTTCATGACCCATACATGTTCCTATAACTATGAGATTATGCAACTCCGTTTACTGGAGGAACACTTTAGGTACTACCAAACGTCACAACGAATCGGGTGATTATAAAGGAGTACTACAGGTGTCTCCAAAGGTACTTGTTGGGTTGGCGTATTTCGAGATTAGGTTTTGTCACTCCGATTGTCGGAGAGGTATCTCTAGGCCTTCTCGGTAATACACATCACTTAAGCCTTGCAAGCATTACAACTAATGAGTTAGTTGTGAGATGATGTATTACGAACGAGTAAAGAGACTTACCGCAACGAGATTGAACTAGGTATTGGATACCGACGATCGAATCTCGGGTAAGTAACATACCGATGACAAAGGGAACAACGATGTCGTTATGCGGTTTGACCGATAAAGATCTTCGTAGAATATGTAGGAACCAATATGGGCATCCAGGTTCCGCTATTGGTTATTGACCGAGAATGGTTCTAGGTCATGTCTACATAGTTCTCGAACCCGTAGGGTCCGCACGCTTAACATTTCGATGACAGTTCATTATGAGTTTATAAGTTTTGATGCACGAAGGTTGTTCGAGTCCGGATGTGATCACGGACATGACGAGGTGTCTCGAATTGGTCGAGACATAAAGATTGATATATTGGACGCCTACATTTGGACTTCGGAAGTGTTCCGGGTGTAATCGGGATTTACCGAGTACCGGAGGTTACGGAACCCCGGAGGTCCATGGGCCTAATGGGCCATAGGAGAGAAGAGGAAGGGCCAGCCAAGGTGGGCTGCGCCCCTCCCCTCTAGTCCGAATAGGACAAGGAAGGGGGCGGCGCCTTCCCTCTTCCCTCCTCCAATCCTAGTCCAACTAGGAGAGGGGGAGTCCTACTCCGGTGGGAGTAGGACTCCTCCTGCGCGCCTCCCCTAGGGCCGGCCACCTCCCCTTGCCTCCTTTATATCACGGGGCAGGGGCACCCCAAGACACAAGTTGATCTACGGATCTTTCCTTAGCCGTGTCGGTGCCCCTTCCACCATATTCCACTTCGGTCATATCGTCGCGGAGCTTAGGCGAAGCCTGCGCGGAGAAGTCATATCGTCATGAGCTTAGGCGAAGCCTGCGTCGGTGGAGCATCATCATCGCCACCACGCCGTCGTCTTGTGGAACTCATCCCCGACGCTTTGCTGGATCGGAGCCGGGGATCGCCATCGAGCGTGTGCGAGAACTCGGAGGTGCCAGACGTTCGGTGCTTGGATCGGTCGGATCGTGAAGACGACGACTACATCAACCACGTTGTTATAACGCCTTCGCTTCGGTCTCACGAGTGCGTGGACGGACACTCTTCCCTCTCGTTGCTATGCCATCACCATGGTCTTGCGTGATCGTAGGAAATTTTTTGAAATTACTGCGTTCCCCAACAAGAACATGCTTAATACATCGACCGTACAGAATATAGCCATTAATTGCAACTGGTATTGGTAAGATTGAACCGGTGAGTACATACTTGGTAAGTCCTAAGAGGTAGTTGCTGGGGCGCTTCATCTTGGCCAGAGCCCGCCTAAAGTCGATGGCGGAGGCGAAATGTTCCTTCGGTCGAAGCATGGATTAGTGCCAGCGACATGTGTACCTACAGCAACCAAAGAATGGTACAAGTTAAACTGCAATTGCACAAATGATGTGAAATACTGTAAGACATGGGATGCAACTAACCTCGATGGCAAACAACAGCATCGGCCGTTATGACCCTGCGTAAGTACATGGACATGCATGTTAAATACAACAGGGTTAGTGAGGGAGTCCTGGATTAGGGGGTGTCCGGATAGCCGAACTAGCACCGTTGGCCGGACTCCTGGACTATGAAGATACAAGATTGAAGACTTCGTCCCGTGTCCGGATGGGACTTTCCTTGGCGTGGAAGGCAAGCTTGGCGATACGGATATGTAGATCTCCTACCATTGTAACCGACTACTGTGTAACCCTAACCCTATCCGGTGTCTATATAAATCGGAGGGTTTTAGTCCATAGGACGAACAAAATCATACCATAGGCTAGCTTCTAGGGTTTAGCCTCCTTGATCTCGTGGTAGATCTACTCTTGTACTACCCATATCATCAATATTAATCAAGCGGAGTAGGGTATTACCTCCATCGAGAGGGCCCGAACCTGGGTAAAAACATCGTGTCCCTTGTCTCCTGTTACCATCCGCCTAGACGCACGATTGGGACCCCCTACCGAGATCCGCGGTTTTGACACCGACATTGGTGCTTTCATTGAGAGTTCCTCGTGTCGTCACCTATAGGCCCGATGGCTCCTTCAATCATCAAGAACGACGCAGTCCGGTGGTGAGACTTTTCTCCCGGATAGATCTTCGTATTCGGCGGCTTTGCACTTCGGCCAATTCGTTAGGCCATCCGGAGTAGATCGAAAGCTACGCCTGGCCATCAGGTCAGATTTGGAAAGCTTGAACTATACGGCGATGTCCGCGGAGACTTGATCTTCGACGGATTCGAGCCACGGCCGAGCGTGCCGCACTGTCTCGATGGGTACAATCTAGCTCTGCCGCCGAACAGTGCCCTGGAGGCCGCACCAGTGCCCGCTCCGACCCTTAATCCGGAGCCGGTTTCGCCGATCGAGGACGGTTGGTTGGACACCGCCTCGGGGGCTGAAATCTCTACGGCAATTGAGCCGAACACCATCCCTGTCCTTTGCGAAGCTCGTGACTCCCAGGTGCCGGACTCCTTTCCGGACTCCGAACCTCCCGCGCCCGCGGTCGAATCCGGGGCGGCTGGTTATGGATTTCACCGCCGCGGACACCTTTTCGGCACTCGCCTTGGCGATATCCTGAACTCATTAAAGTCTCTCTCTTTGTCGTGGGAGCCTGGCGAACTACGGTCGGGAAGGTTGGGATTCGACGACGAAGAAATTCAACGCCCACCCGCCACCCACTTTGTAGCATGCCGATGACTTAACAGACATGCTCGACTTGACTCCGAGGACATCGACGATATGGACGACGGCACGGAGACGACCAAGAACCAGCGCCCACATGGCAATCGGATGGCCACCTCAACTTACGATATATATATGGTGGACACACCTAAGGGAAGTGATAACCAGAGACGCTGCGAAGAAAATTCCCTCGAAGAAGTAAAGCGGCGGCGTAAGCGCCTACCAAAACCCCACCTCGACAAAGATAGCGCCCACACAGACCCAGCCATAGAGCAGGGTGAGCGGCCGACGATTTAACATGCCATTGAGCAACCATCCGAACAGGCCAACTTGGACAAACAACCCGTCCCGGCAAGGACAACGATCCGGACGATCTCACGCCGGACACGTCATTGGATCGAAGAACCTCGACAAAGAGCTCCTCGCCATCTGCGTAGCTTGAAAAAAGCAAACAGAGGCTCAGAACAGCAGAAGACACACTCCGAGTAAGATGGAGTAAATTACTCAACACTGCAGACAAATATGGCGACAGCCGCCAAGCAAAGAGCTACCCAAAGCGCAAACTACTGCCCGAATTCGATGAGGAGGCCGTAGAGCTCCCACGATCAAAAAACAAAGAGGCCGCCGGATTGGATAGATGACCACATGGCAAACGTAGAGCGGCAAGCGGCGCCGCACACAAGCCGGCACGCGATCCACATAAGGATTTGCACCATAAGGATGGCCCGATTAGATCTATCTACGGGCCAAGGAAACAAGTTACGGCGAGCAATACAACACGTCAAATATCCGAACATCACGGCACACCCAAATGGGCGCCGTGCACCCTCTATGTTTCACCGATGAGGTGCTTTGGATCATGAATTTCGGTAGGATTCAAGCCCGTAAACATAGAGGCATCTGACGAACGACAGACCACTGAGTGCGGATTGAGGATTATATCCTCCACATACACATGGCGAGAGGATATGATCTCTACTCCTTAAAATACCTACCCCTCTAGTTCTATGGGCCAGCCCGGCATTGGCTTAATAGCCTCCCCGTAAACACCATTGGTAGTTGGGTAGATCTTGTGTATGCTTTTCGGGACAATTTCCTGGGAACCTATGTCCGACCTCCGGACGCAGACGATCTAAGTCACATAACCCAACAGCCCAGAGAGTCAGCTCGAATATGCAGAACAGGTTCCTCACCAAAAAGAACCAAGTAGTCGATTGTCCGGACGCCAAGCCTTAGCAGCTTTTAAACACAACGTCCGAGACGAATGGATCGCTGACACCTTGGCCAGGAAAAGCCAAGAACAATGGCCGCACTAACAAGCCTCATGACCCGCTTTTGCGTGGGAGAGGATAGCTGGCTAGCAAGATGCAGTACCAGCGACCCAAGTACATCCAAAGTCAGGGATGGAAATGGGAAACCACGACGCAGCAAGGACCAGCGCCGGATTAAGGGGAACGGTCCAAAGAGCGCGGCAGTCAACGCCGGATTCAAAAGCTCACGTCAGAACAATAAAAAACTGCCCCTTAAGGACAATAGCGATGAGCTATCCAACTTAAACAAAATCTTGGACAAGAAATGCCAAATCCACAGTACTCCGGGAAGCACGCAAACCATACCCACAGATTGTTGGGTCTTCAAGCGATCCGGCAGACTCAACACCGAACACAAGGGGCTCGACACACCAAGTGAGGATGATGACGAGCACCACAAGCGAGCCGGAAAACAAAAGAATTTCCCACAAGAGGTCAAAACAGTAAACTTACTTCAAGTGACAAAAGGGGAAAACAGAGCGGCACCCATTGAATTACGCGCCGCACAATCTACCCCAGTGGAGTCCCAACACTGGTTGTCAAAACCAATTACCTTCGACCATCAGGACTACTCCGAAAGTATCCGGAACACAGGATGGTCTGCCTTGATACTAGAACCTATAATCGACGGTCTTCAATTTACACAAGTCCTAATGGACAGCGGCAGTGATTTAAACCTGCTATATCAGGACACAATCCGCAACATGGGCATAAACCCAAACAGGATTAGCCATAGCAACACTTCCTTCCAAGGAATAATGCGTGCACTTATGCCCATTGTACGGGCTCCCTACTATTGGAAGTTATGTTCGGCTCACCCAACAACTTCCGTCGGGAAAAGTTGGTCTTCCACATCGCCCCATTTAAAAGTAGCCATCAAGCACTACTGGGACGCGAAGCTTTCGCCCGATTTAACGCAATACCGCATTATGCATCTCTTAAACTTAAAATGCCCGGTCCACGAGGCATCATTTCATTAAAGGGAAGCTGCGCGTGTCCCTCAAGGAAAGAATGTGAGATTGCCTTAACAGCCTCACACTAACACGGCCTTGCTGGCCAAAAGCGTCTAAAGCAGTCGTTCGGACCGGGACACGGTTAGGCGAGTCCGGCATAAATAAACATGATGCTTACTAGCTGCGTACCCCCCTCACAAGGGGCTCCAAGCATGTACAACAAGAGACAATAAAGCTCAATTTTACTCATTTTTGAATCATACTCTATTTTATTTCCAATTACGTTTTAGCACGATCTTTTTTAAACTAAGTTCCTCTCTTTTACAGATGAACGCCGTGCTATACCCGGCCCGTGATACAAAGACAACGAAGACACAGCGCAGACGCAGCAGGACCCGTTGCAAGGATTCTTTTCAGATTAAGACCGCGGCGTAAACCTTTTTCTTGTCTCTTGTTGTTACTCATCCCCGGTCTCTTATTATAACCGAGGAGGAGGTGGCGTTTGGCATCGGCCGCGTCAGAAGTTTGCACGTCCTGGACACCAGGGGCTTGTTACCAAGGGCATTGTTCGGTCCGCTTTATAAAAGACCGAATACCTTAGGGAGTGTTCAGCGTCTCGAGTTAGGCCTTATATGCATCAGCTCCGAATCATGTCTTTGGTCAAATGTTGGGTTTGCTCGGCTCCTGTGTATTGCTGCCTTACGTTCCGTTCTATCGGCTAACGCGGCACCAGGAGAACTCTGCGATTGTGCCCGGTTCGCCGAGGCGAGCACCTCAAGAGAGAAAGCCGAAATCGGCTGTCATGATATAGCGAGCAAGCTGGTCAACCACTCGATGACTCACCGGAATGTTTAGAATTCCTCCGCATTAACGAAGGACCGTTTTTTCGGTCAGGCACATACGCTTTCCACGCAATTCGGGAGAGTGCGGTGCCCTGTGGGCTATATAGTAGCCCCACCATCGAACTCCTATGGCTAAGTGAAAGTGATAAAGCATTATAGTCCGGTTGCCTCGTTTGTTACGCCGCCACCTCCTTTATAGGACCAAGGCGTTGGATTAAGTGTGAAAGCGCCGACTTCTTTGCAAACACCCCGCACTATGTGCGTAAATAAGGCTAAGACCGCCATCTTTCATGTTATATAAATATATACGTCAGCGGTGCGACAGAGGTAGTTTGCTACTTGAAGGCACAAGTATAAAAAGCTCTTACATTAAATTGAAACGTTGTTTCATAAAATTATACATGTCATTCATACATAACATCCTTCGAGCACTGCATCTCTATTAAACGAGCGCCCGGAAGAACTTCCTCAAAATAGCGCTCGACTGGTACTCGGCTGCCGTCCGAGTCTGGGGATGCAATATCGATGGCCTTCATCTCAGCCCAGTATGCCTTGACACGGGCAAGAGCCATCCGTGCCCCCTCAATACACGCCGACCGCTTCATTGCGTCGATACGCGGTACCGCACCAAGGAACTGCTGCACTAAGCCAAAATAACTCTTAATTTGGGTCCGCTTCGCCACAAATGAGTCATGACATGCTTCATGGCAAGTCCGGATAATCGATTCAGCTCGGCCCATTCGGCCAACCGATCGGTCAACGGAAGAGGACGCTCTGGACTATGGAATTGCGACCAAAATAGCTCTTCCCGTCTGTGCCCCTTCTGGCCTCGGAAGCGCTCGATCGCGTCCGCAGCACTCGCCGCTAAGTCCAGATAAGCATCCTCCGAACTCCACAACTTGTCCAACTGAGCATACTTTGGATCCGTATATTTCCTCCGCAGCAGAAACGGTTTCCCAGCCATGATATCCCCGGCCTGACTCAGCTCCTCCTTGGCAGCTCTCATAGCGGAACGGGCATCCTTGGATTCGGCGGTGGCCTTTTTCAGGTCCTCTTGTTCCGCTTGACGCTCTTTTTCAAGAACCTTGCAACAGTCGGTAGTATTCTTGATTTGAGGCCAAATCGGCCATTTCCTCTTTAACCCGGCGGTGAGCAGCCCGTTCGGCTTTCAGCTCTTGGCCCGCCTTTTAAAGCGGCCGCATTACTCTTTCGGGCTTGCTCTTTAGCTCGGGCAAGTTCCGCATGACCTCTCCACAAGACAGCGGCATCGTCGCATCAAAGCATACAAGTAGTAAGGCATGGGCGTCAAGCTCCCTTACCAGGTGTCCGCGGAGAAGTCGCATACCTTGTGACTCGTCAAACCGTTTATTGACCAGCGATGTCGCATCCGCCTCGTCAAGTTGTCGCTTTAGTTCAAAGAATCCATCAGTCCGGCTAGCCACCGGACGCCCGCCACCTACATAGGAACGACGACATGTTAGTATCGAGATTATGATCCTCGGCACGCGGCGTCGGTTGTGACAGATACCGAGTCTTCGGGGCTACTATCTATACAGGGCGCATTCTATATGCATAACTGTCAGAAGGCACATCATTTTTTTTCGTACCTCAAACCCCGTCAGTAAACTTCTGGCGGCTTCATGCAATCCACTCTCAGCGGATGCAATTCTTCCAATTACCGTAGCCATTAGCGCACGGTGATCTTCTGAGATATACGCCGCTCGAAAGCAGGTCCTTGACTCCTCCGACCGCACGCCCGATTGGCGCGGACCGTCCCGGCCCCGCCAGACTGGGAAACTCTCCGTGACGACACTTCAGTGGCGCCCGCACGAGGGCGCGATAGGTGGAGGCGCCGCTCTCTATCATCTCCGACGAAGATCCCCAAGACGAGCTCTGCTGAGAAGGACTGAGATCTGAACTACAAGGTACAATTTCGGTTATCTTCAGAAATAAATACATGGATGTTCTTTATCCACAGGACCCCTTCTTTTTTACTTACGGCTCGCTGGAGGGCTGATCCCCTTGGGGAAATAGTGCGGCTGGGGTACTTCCCGGCGCCGAACTTTCTAACGAAGACTTCTTTCCCTGTTTTGAGGCCTTGGCTTGGGATCTTGAGCGGTCCTCTTCTCCCCTTGGAGGGAGGATCCTGATCCCTCTTCCTTGAAAACCTCCTTCATGGAGGCGCTTGCTTCTCGCTCCCCCTTCGCCTTCTTTAAAAGGCACGGCCTTCAACATCTTGGTCGACATGGGACCCGGCGTGGTCTCTGGGAGGAGCCGGACACCTTATCAACTTTGCCTTGGCTATCCACTCCTGTTCAAGAAACGGCTCCTTTAAAGGGCATATATATGATAAATGAATGAACAGCTGTCCGATTCTGAGGGTTACTTACTTGAGTATCTGGGTGATTGCAGCTTAAACCTGCGTCCTCGATCAAGTCCGGACACTTCTCTTGTGATCCAAAGAACAGTTTGTACATCTCCTTGGGCGTCACGCCCATAAAATGTTGGAGAGCACGTGGTCCCTCCGGATTAAACTCCCACAGACGGAGGGGACGACGTTTGCAGGGCAGAAGGCACCGAATCAGCATAAACCGCGCCGCCACGACCAGATTGATCTCTCTTTCTTGGAGGTCTCGACACGGCAGCAATGTAGGAACGCCCTTGGACGGCCCCAGTCGAGCCCCGGTTGACCCATGAGGCCCGGCACTGTGGTGGACTGAAAGGTATATGGTGGCGCCACCCATTTGGTGCCCACAGGAGCGGTGGTATAAAACCACTCCCGTTGCCACAAACCAAGCTCCTCTTGAAAAGATCCCTTGGGCCACGGAGCATCAAGACACTTGCTTATGATCGCCCCTCCGCACTCTGCTTGTTGCCCTCGATCATCTTCGGCTCCACCTTGAATGTCGTGAGACACAATCCAAAGATAGGGGTAATATCGAGGAATGCTTCACATACGACAATGAATGACGAGATATGGAGGATGGACTCAGATTCAAGTCATGGAAATCCAGCCCATAATAAAACATGAGCCCCCGCACAAAGGGATCCGTCGGGAAGCCTAAACCCCGAAGGAAGTGAGACACGAACACCACGCTCTCGCCCGGGCTCGGAGTGGGAATGACCTGCCTGAGCAGGCAGCCTATGCGAGATCTCGTCGGTTAGATACCTGGCGTCTCGCAGCTTTAGCACATCTTCCTCTGTGACGGAAGAAGACATCCATCAGCCGAGCTGGTCGGAGCCAGACATCGTCGAAGGTCCGAAGCGCCTAAATCTGAAGCTTTGGGTGTTAGAACTCAAAGCGCGAGGCGAACTCGATGGAGGGTGTAAAAAAGAAGAGGGCCTTGGTCTCATTATAAAGAGGTTGAATACCAAGAGCCCTCCACGTGGTCGATTGGGACTCGCCTTCGATAGAGGAGGCGTGCTAACGGGCACGGTTGGGTTACCCACGTCTGTATTGATGAGAATCCCGGAATAAGGGGGCACGATCTCCGCTTTGATAAGACGTGCCAAGGAAACCGCCTCGCTAAACACGCTGAGGTGGAACAGTAAAAAACGATTCTTATAAAGGCCTGGCCATGGTGTGATGTCACGCCGCGGAATACGTCAGCAGATCTGTGCAAAGGTTATTCTCTCTACGGTAGTATGTGGAACTTGTTTTACAGAGCCAGCCACTATCCTTGTGTTCAAAATCTTCTATGAAGTATTCAGAGGAGGAACCCGCCTTGCAATGCCGAAGACAATATGTGCGCCGGACTCGTCGTCATTGAAGCCTGGTTAGGGAGACTCGAGGAGTCCTGGATTAGGGGTGTCCTGGATAGCGAACTATCACCGTTGGCGGACTCTGGACTATGAAGATACAAGATTGAAGACTTCGTCCCGTGTCCGGATGGGACTTTCCTTGGCGTGGAAGGCAAGCTTGGCGTCTGGATATGTAGATCTCCTACTATTGTAACCGACTCTTTGTAACCCTAACCCTATCCGGTGTCTATATAAACCGGAGGGTTTTAGTCCCAGAGGACGAACAACAATCATACCATAGGCTAGCTTCTAGGGTTTAGCCTCCTTGATCTCGTGGTAGATCTACTCTTGTACTACCCATATCATCAATATTAATCAAGCAGGAGTCGGGTATTACCTCCATCGAGAGGGCCCGAACCTGGGTAAAAACATCGTGTCCCTTGTCTCCTGTTACCATCCGCCTAGACGCACAGTTCGGGACCCCCTACCCGAGATCCGCCAGTTTTGACACCGACAGTTAGCATCCACTAAAAATAGCAAATGGGCAGCGTCTCTAGTGATATCTTGAGTCATGTATTGTAAGTTTGTTGCTGGTATTGTTCAAATTGAGCTGGACAGTTAATATTTGAACATCACACAATGTGTAGTACTGAAATAAACAAGGCACGAACATGCTTAATACATCAACCATACAAATCATAGCCGTTGCAAGTGTTATCGGTAAGATTTTGCTGGTCAGATCTTACATGTTAAGTCCTGGGGGTAGTCACTGGGGCACTTCACCTGGGCTAGAGCCTGCACCATGTCGGCGGCGACGGAGTTGAGGTGTTCCTTCGGGTCAACACGTACATCAGTCATCGCGCCATGGACCGCCATCAGTTCCTGGCGGTGGGGATTTGGAGGCATGAGGATGTTTCTCAGGCGCCATTTAAGCAATCAGGCCGGGGCCGTGATAGAGATCGGTGGGTTACCTGATTGGATCCGAGCAGAACATAGATGTGGTTGAAGCTGTGGTTGCGGCGGCGGCGGAACCGTGCCGCTACTCTGCATGCAGGTTCACCCATCTGCATCACACATATCTAACTGTTGCTGGATACCAAGCAGCTCCTTCCTATCCGGGTCCAGCATACGATTGCATGATGGTCACACCAACGCCGTGATGGTGCTACACCAGCAGAGTTCATCACAAGGAGGATGATCTCATTTGCTGAAGGATCTCCTCTGTTTGGCAGTGTCACCATAAGATATTGCAGACAGCGATGCTCACTCCCCCGTAGCCTGTGTGCTACTCATCCTTTCGGTTGTCGTAGTGATTTCCTATATTAATTACGAATTGTGCTTATCTACTTATTAAGTTGACTTCACTTATATGCATGTAGGATAGAATGGATTGGGTACGTTACTATGTGCACATGTTCTTCTGCATTGGTGCTTTTATTGCCATTGATTTCTTTTGTCGTGCTCCATGCATCCATCGAGTCAGTGGTTCTATTTTTTTTATTCTTGATCCTTGCATATTTATTGGTCTTCAAGGTCAGTCAAAATTTTAATTCATATGCATTATTATCTCAATCAACCTATTTTAGCAGATTGCACGTATTTGCTACAATTTTAGAAAGTCAAGTAAGCAAGTTTTCATCACGTTGCTACAATATTTATTGGGACAATCGCATCAATAATTGGTGCTAATCTCAGATAACTTTTAATCAGAGAATGTGATTTTCAGAATTAACATGTTAGGAATTTAGGTGCAGAAACAATGATGAGTGGCCCATACAATTCTATACTACTATTTGTCATTTTTTATATTGTTTTGCTCCCCGCACATGTCTTCAATATGTATTTTAGACCAAATGTCCCGCAACAACGTGCGGGGAATTATCCAGTTATCAAAATATCAAACACATATCAAGTTCACATGATTACTTGCAACATGATTTCTCCCATGACCTCAAGAACAAAAGTAACTACTCACAAATGATAATCATGCTCAAGATCAAAGGGGTGTTAACTAGCATATTGGAACTGAACATATAATCTTCCACCATATTGTAGCGATCCGACCTCAAACGGTCAAATCTCTATGCATAAGTGTCATCCTTGGATCGGTAATGCTGACACACACAATATTTGAAGGATTTATAACAGAGTGCAATCACACACCTATTACATCGAATGTCTCAAAAGAGAACTTATTACAATAATATGGCTTAAGGCCATCTAAATAAGATAACTGCGGAAGCATCAAAGGTAATGAGTCCATCAACTCCAACGGCATAGCTGAGTGCACGACAACGACCTAGCGCACCTTACTCTTCATATGAAAAGTCTGCAACATAATACGTTGCAGCCCGAAAACGGGTCAGCACATGGATATGCTGGCAAAATAACACTGTAGAGCAATGAACAAGATAACAGCTATATCTACACTCTATGTTTAACATTTTTGCGTAAAGCCAATTTTTCCCTACGGCAAAGGAATTTATTTTATTTAACTATAAAGTTGGTTGAAAACATTGAGAATGGAAACCCCATCTCAATCCCAAATTAATAATCAATAACCCAACAAATTATTTAAGAAAAGTGATGAGATCATCATAATAATTCAAGCACCAGATACTCAAGATGTCCATAACCGGGGACACGGCTAATCATGATTAGTTTGTACACTCTGAAGAGGTTTGCACACTTTTCCCCACAAGACTCGATCTCCTCCATTGGATTTCTCACACTACATGGTGTTTGAGAAACGGATGACCGAGACACAGTCTTTCAGAAGCATTAACTCTTTCGACAGGTAAACCGTACCACCTACATCCCCTACATCTGCTAGTTTACCACTGAAAGAGGTCACACAACATACTCAAATATGCCAGAGCCCATAATGGCTTGTGGCTGCACACGGAAGTTTCTAGCATGAATAATCTCATGATCCCTTTGAGCCTGGGTGGCGAACCATAGGATGATCACATGGATTCCCCGGGATCTCCTTGGACAACACTGGATTCCCCATGTGCCCACAAACAATCCACCCAGATGTGTATTAAAGTAGCCACCTTAAATAAACCCTTAGTTCATAATAATCTCTCACATCTATCATGAATCACTCAAACCAAACCACGTCTACAAGCATAGCATAGCAGTGTAAGCATAACGTAGAAGTAACTCCCAGGATTTGAAATAAAGGACAATAGGTTCTACCTCATCATCTACTTCCCAATACCCACATGTTAAGCAGTTCCTACTCATGCAATGTTTGAGGGTTGAAACTAATGCATAAAACAGGGTAATAAGGGATATGATCAAAGTATTACTTGCCTTGCTGACGATCTGAAAACCCTAGTGACTCGTAGTAGCACGCTTCGCACTCCGGAAATTCTATCGCAATCAAACAATAGCATACATAAGCAATCAAGCATAAATGCAAGGTCAAAACTCAAATAAAAAGATCCCAACTGAAAGTTCAACTGAAGAGCTTCGATTTGCAAAAAGAATCAATCAAATCGGAGCTACGAAACTCAAACTACGATCAAAAGAAGTCCGAATTCAAATCTTCTTGAAACCAAATTTTAAATTTGTAAAAACCATGTTCAAGTTGATTAACTGGAAAGAGGGGTTCAAGATGAAGATTTTGGCGTTGGTTTCACTGGATTTGGATGAACGGTTAAAAAGTTGCGAGGGTTTGAAGATCAGGGGCTAATCTGCGATAAAAATAATCGCGGATAAGTCCCTGGCCGAAAAAAAAAAAAAAAGCTATCGAACGAACGTTCGCTAACAGAGACAAACAAATGAAAACGTTCACGAACAGAGACGTTCGGGTGAACGTTCGCTAAATAGAGCCGATCGGAAAAACTGAGAAAAACCGAGAAAACCCTAACCCTGAAATAAAACCGATCTAGATCTAAAACTAAAAAAACGATGGCGGTTTTTACCGGTTCACGACAAAAACCGGCAATTCGGCGGCGGCTGACTCGTGGCGTTGACGTCGGCGTCGGTAAGGCGGCCATGATGAAGTCTTCTTCTTTGCTTAGAGGCGTCGGCGGCTTTGATGGGGAAGGAGGCGGGCCTCGACCCTATTTAATGGCGGGGATTCGGCTTGGAGGAGGGGCGACGGGTCGGTCGGCCTCGGGGCGTGCCCGGCCGGATCGTCTGGCGGTGGCGCGGACTCCTCGCGTGGGAGGAGGCGGAGGCGGCGACTTGATTTGGTGGTGGCTGACCCGATTTTGAGTCGGCGAAAAGATTTTTAAATAAAATTCCGCCGAAGAAAAATCCTAATAAAGTATAAAAAAATTCTAAAAAATGCCAAAAACAATTTTCGCCATCTAAATAAAATATTTAGAACAAAGTGAACATTTTTCCGGCCTAAGATGCAATTTTCAAAAATGCATTTTTTCTAATTCAAATAAATAGCAATAAAAATCCAAATAAGACATATATTTGATTTTAGAAAATTTCCCCCAATATTCCTCTATTTTTTGAAGAATTTATATCATCTTCTCTCTTTTATTTTTGAATATCAGAAATATTTGGAGAGAACAATTATTAAAACCAAATTGATCCTCTTTTCAAATCCGAGAGAAATTACAAATATGAAAAGAAACGAAATCCCCAACTCTCTCCTTGGGTCCTTGAGTTGCTTAAGATTTCTAGGATCACAACCAAAATGCAGATAAAATATGATATGCATATGTTGACCTATGTATAACATCCAAATTGAAAATTGGGATGTTACACAAACTAGTACAAATGCCCGTGCGTTGCACCGGGCGAAAAATTAAAACCTGCTCCACTTGCCATTATGCAGCACTTATTTAATCCATTTTTTGCAAAACGTCAAAAATAAGACTACATTGAGTATTTCTTTTTTGACCATGAAATTTGGATGTACCCTAACAATGTTCGTCATGATCTATTTCAGTTATCATGCGTCGCAACGAGAGTAAAATATTACCACCTGCCCCTAACCCAATATATAAGCCGATTACAATCGCAGATATATGTTGTTCAAACAAACCATTGATCACCGATGCACTTGCTAGGTTGCTTGCTCGAAATAGCACTGCCTTGCGCCATGGACGTCGGCATTTGATGTTGTGGACCAGATTGACCAGATTTTCTAGCCCATTGGCTTTAACATTCACGTTTCTACTACTGGTTCTTCTAAACTGCTGTTGCCCACAACCCGTCCCAAGTCACCAAAGTGGGGAGAAAAAATTCACCAAACTATGGATTGTTGTGTGCTTTGGCCGTTGCAAAGAGAGGCGGGCATCGTAGCAGCTAGCTTAGCCAGCAATGGTAGCTATCGCTGCTTCTTGTCTTGCTCCTCCTAGTCGATGCTATTACTGTTTCTGCCTGAAACACCTGCGCATGCAGCAAAAAAAGATTCAGAAATATAAAATGACAGCAGAGGGATTGTACGTCGTGTCACCCTTAGGCCGCCTCCTGCGCAATTTTCAAACCTCTGCATGCCTTAACTGCTACTGCAACGCCCTCCTAGAGGGAGGAAAAACAGAGAGGTCATTTGAACTCCTTTTCTGCTCTGTTTCCGGTCATAGCGGACGTATGCGGGCAGGGCCAACACAGGGTCGCAGCTATAGGAGGCACGCTTCAGTTCGACGGCAGTTCACTCAACGTTGTTGTAGATAACAAGATCTTCTCCCCCTCTAACGATGCGCCTGACCCGCTGCTCCAGGGAGGTCGCATCCCGCTGTGGAGGAGGACCAAAGTCTCTGAACAATATTGCTGGTCTATTAAAATAGTTTGGCAAACTGAAACTAGAATATTTATAGTTCCCTAGGTTGGTAGTCCATAAATTTACAGCGGGATACATACCGGCCATCTCAACAAAAAGATCGTGATCACATATAATTTGCAGGAACGATAATTTGCAATCATGGATGTCCGACTGGCAAACCCCTGCAGACTTGTCCATATACAATGACACCTGAATGAACAGATGCTTAATTATGCACATCAGTACTTGGAGTTCATAAATCAACAGTAAAAGAAACAGTTGAATCTTCAGGCAAAGCAAACCAAATCAACAAACAAAAGAGTAAATAAGTTCAAACGAACACATATATGAGATTAGATGACTGTAGCTGAAAAGAAACAGTTGAATCTTCTGGCAAAGCAAGACTTATTTTGCAGAGAAATTTCAGGAATTCAAAAGAATAAATAACGAAGAACCAAGGGGAGGGACAAATTTAATGTGGCAGGCTTCATTACCATCTCAAAAACTTGGCGTGGCTCAATGATTGATAAAGGGTCCTAACAGAAGAAAGCAAGAGTGTTGTTCAATGGCTTCGCCAAGTTTAAACCTGTTTTACACGGAGCAGCGATGCCACCTGGCTTCCGTTGTCCTTTGTTCTCGCGATAACCACCACCGGGCTCAAGGATACTCAACAAAAAGAACGCCAGGCTCAGGCAGCGACCACCGCCGCTCCTCATGTTGCTTGCCTTCTTGCGCACAAGGGTGGTGGAGACATTCTCGACTTCCTGCAGCTCCCAGTGCATCGACGGGCCGACATCTAGCAGTAGAACCAGCCCTTCCTAGATGGCAATCGGCAAATCAAATGCGTCAGCGTACCGCAAGAACAATGTACTGCCTTCCTGTCTGCGCCTGTAAAATAGTACTGTATCTACACATGGCGAGAGGAGCTGCGTGCCATCCTCCACTCGTGGCCGCCGGCAGCGCCGCCTCTTCCCATCCTCAACCTCTAGCCCGCCGACCCCCGCCCTCTCCATCCCCGTCCGCGAGCCCTCCGGCGCCACCCTCAAATCCCCTTACTCGAGCCCCCTCGTCTCGAGCGCAGCACACCATCCCATCCTCTGCCTCTGCGCAGATCGGCCCGCTCGAGCTCCGGAGCCGGACGCCAGCGGCGCACCCCATCCTCTGCCTCCCGCGAGGTCACGACCAATTGGTGGAGGGGAGCCGTGAACGGCGAAGAAATCCGCGGGTGAGGAGGAGATGGGATTGGAGGAAGAAGGCAGCCGACGGCGCGCGGTGATGCTGTGCGGGGCCGGGCAGCAGGTGGCCAGCGGCGCGCAGGGCGTGGCAGGAGGTGGGTGGGGTGGGGCGGAGCGTCGCGAGGCAGAGCGTGGCCGCCTTTTTCCCCCTTCATTCATACCGGTTCAATCTGAACTACGAGTTGAATTCCAAAAACTACAGGGACCTTTTCGCAAAAACGCCGCGACGGTGAACCCAACAAACTCAATCCGTGCTTTATTATTATTAGGGAGAGTTTACTAGCACAATTGCCCGTGCGTTGCAACGGGGAGAAAATTGATGTGTGTTCATCAAAAAGAATGTGACACCTAGAAGTGGCGAAAAAGCGCATGCTGAGATTTTCAAGAAAAGCATTATCAACTGCACATTAGTCATGATGAAAGAAGCCTTAACACCGATAATAAGGAACGCTTATTTTGTTCATAACCCTGAAATCTACTCTCTCCCTTCGGGTTTGTCAAACCTATCTCAGAAAATAATGTAGATAGAGATTGAAGAGAATGAACATCACATGCTCAGACCTGCACAATTAATGCGCTTGTGTTTTCCATAAAATATTGGATTAGAAAAATGATTGCTACAGGAACATGCAGCAACTATCCAAGAACCGGTCAGTTTGCCAGCTTAATTGCAACAACTTCATTTTGCCGCGCTAGTTTAGGACATGTCATGGTCAATTGATGTGGGTGAATAACACTTAACTTTGAATTATAATATACTAACCTTTTGTATATTAGACCGAGGACCGGTGACCCCCTATCCATAAGAGAGCGTTGAGCTAGAGAAGTAACCGAAATCCACCAATAAGGCCTTATAAAGTTGCAATCAAAGAAATTCTTACAAAGTTACATATATCTCCAGCAATACAAATAGCATTTGTCTTGTCCGTATTGGAAAATTAATCAGTATCTTGAATCATTCTCACCTGCAGATTGAACTCTCATTTTTGAGATTCAACCATTAATTCCTTGATGTGCACAATGTATGCATGGACACTGTAAATATAAACCTTTAAAGGTGAAACGGCTCTATCTATATCTATTCTGAAAACATTGACAGTATACAGGAGAATTAATACCAAATCCCCTCAAAATAGACGATTACCACTGTTGCTAATATCAAGGATTTAAATATTAGTGTGACCTATGTTGTTGAGAATTTCATCACACACGTGGAAAACAGATGCCTGCAATACGGTAGATCTGCACCAATCCAAGCCACTCTATGGCATGTGGCTGCCATAAAAATGGAAGAACACAAATCATAATCATTACCTCTATTTGTGGATTGGTGCAGCGCTTGGAGGTTTCCTGCCCACCGCATTAGGGCATGCCATCTGTGCGAAGTGGCACACTGGAAGCATAGGGGCTTAGCCTCACTATTCCTCTAGCAAGTGGAGAATACAACCGCGTGAGATGGGTGCCCATGGTGATACAAGAACTCTGGCAGCATTGATCTGACCAAGCGTTTTGTCCGTTCTTCCTAATCCAGGAACGACGTCACCTGTTCTCTTCCTAATCCTGCAGTGATGGCATGAGTTTCGGAGAGAGCGAGCAACGTTTGCCGCACATCATGTGGGCTCTCCGCCGCTCTCCCCTGACACGGGCTTGGCGGCTTGGTCACACCCTCACGAACTCCTGCTGGCGCTGAACAACTGCACCAGGAACAGTGCCGCGCCGAGTTGCCGCACAATTTTCACGATCGACTTCCGCATCTACCCCTCCAGTCCTCCTCCTCATCGACATATTCCCCAATTGCGGCCTCTACAAACCCGCAGGATTCTTCTTACCGCCAGCTACCGCCGGGCGGCACGTTCGCTACTGCAGCCCGCCCACAATGCATGCACCGACGACAATGCGGACGCCCGCCATGGCCAGACCGCCAGAGTTCCACCAACGGCGTTGACACAAGGCCTCGACCACGCACAACGAGGTAGCTATCGTTGGTAAGTGCTAACTCAGTCGACCTGACCCTCCTTATTAGGCCTCTCGATCAGCGCTAAATAGCAACTTGAAATTACCTTCAGTCCGTGAACGTCAGAAACATCACAAGCATGAACGGCCGAGCAGTTGTCTCCGGCACAAGAACGAAAGGCCGAGCAGATCAGGCGCAGGACCGTCGATGATGGTGATCTCAACCAGCTCTGTCATCATCAGCTTGGTCAAGGACGGATCCAGTTACTAACTCGCATGATCTACTTTGTCACAGAGACCGGCCAGTAGAACTTGTCGTGGAACAGCGCGACCGTGCGGCAGGACACAAACTGCTTCACCCAAACATTGCCTCACGCGGCAACCACCGAGGAGCCGCCCAGATTAACTCACGATCATGTGCATGGCCACGGCGAGCGACACGCCGCCGGTGTTGCAGCAGTACCATAGTGACCTATATATCGACCGACTCTGACTCCGACAACTCGAGAATAACCGTCGTGAACATGCGTCTTGCGGCACCGCTTCCCCTCGTGATTTGCTGTAGCCACCAGGCAGGTGGGCTAATCGATGTTGGGTCGATCTCGTGTTGCTGGCTATTTCACGGGAGTTACTTGCCTTTTTTTTCTGGCATCGGGAGTTGGACCCACACACGCCTCACCTCCCTCTCGTGAGCCCATCTTGGACACCTCATAACATGTGCGTTTATTTCAATTAGGTAAAAACGCACGGAAAATCAATCTAAAATAGTACCACCTCGGATATAAGTGAAAAAAACTAAAAGCGTAAATTCACAGAAAGAAGCGTATTGTGACGGTGAACCCACAGAGTCAATCCATGCTTTATTATTAGGGAAAGATTAGGGAAAGATAAACCATATAGTAATCAACTACAAGATGTAATCAACACTACTAGTCACCCACAAAGCACCAATCTATAGTTCCGGTACAAAGATTGAACGCAAGAGATGAACTAGGGTTTGAGAGGAGATGGTGTTGTTGAAAATGTTGATGGAGATTTCCCTCCCCAAGATGGGAGAGTTGTTGGTGATGATGATGACGGTGATTTCCCCCTCCAGGACGGAAGTTCCCCCGGCGGAATCGCTCCGCCGGAGGGCAAAAGTGCTCCTGCCCAAGTTCCGCCTCGAGACGGTGGCGCTTCGTCCCAAAAGTCCTCCCCTTATTTTTTTCTAGGTCAAAATGACTTATATACCAGAAGATGGGCATCAGAGGTGGGCTGAGGGGAGCACAACCCACCAGGGCGCGCTTGGGTCCCTGGCGCGCCCAGGTGGGTTGTGCCCACCTGGTGGGACCCCCTCTGGTACTTATTGGCTCCAATATTTCTCAAATATTCCATAAAAATTCCTTGTAAAGTTTTAGCTCATTTGAAGTTGTATAGAATAGGTGGCTTGACGTAGCTTTTTCAGGTCCAGATTTTCAGCTACCAGAATTCTCCCTCTTTGTGTGTACCTTGCATATTGTGAGAGAAAAGGCATTATATTTACTCCAAAAAGCATTATTATGCATAAAAACATCATAAATAACAGTAGGCAAACATGATGCAAAATGAACGTATCAACTCCCACAAGCTTAAACCTCGCTTGTCCTCAAGCGAAAACCGAAATAAAAAAACATGTCCATATGCTTAGAGAGAGAGAGAGGTGTCAATAAAAACAAAATACGGACATAGAAGCATCATGTGAATTATTATAACAGCAACAAACTTAAACATATTTTTTTTATCATAGACTTCTCATGAATAAGTAACAATTCATCACACTATCGAAGTATAAAGCATGAACTCTATTAGAAACCAACAAACTATGTTCTCAGTCAACTTTGCAACTACAATTCATCATCTTTTCAGGAGGGTCACGTATGGGAGCATTTAGGCAAGTCCACATACTCAACCATCATATAGTCTTCTATGATTGCTAACGCTCACCGCATACACATGAGCAAAACATTTCAACCGGACACATAGAAAGATAGGTGCTTAAAGTTTCGCCTCCCAATGTATTCACCTCAAGGGTGATGTCAACAATAATAACTCATGCTACCCATATTCAATTGGACATATGTGCCTAGATCTTTCCTCACCACATGATGCCTGTCAAAGGAGAAAAATAAAAAGGAATAGAGAGAAAACTTTGACTCTTGCATAAAAGTAAATACATAAAAGTAAAAGATAGGCCCTTCATAGAGGGAAGCAGAGGTTGCCATGCGCTTATTTGTTTGTATGCTCAACCCCTTAATGCAAGAGAACATCATGTTATATTGCCCCTTGTGATGGCAACCTTTATTATGCAGTATGTTGCTTTTATTTCTTTACCATCACAAGTTCGTACAACGCTCAATTTTCTCTTACACTAAATGATCTTACACTTTTAGAAGCAATTTTTATTGCCTTATTACACCGATGACAACTTAATTGAAGAATCTTACTCAATCCATAAGTAGGTATGGTGGACTCTTGAAAAAAAGATTTGGGTTTAAGGGTTTTTAGATGCACAAGTAGTATCTCTACTTAGTGCAGAATTTTTGGCTAGCAAAGATGGGGGGCAAGCACCACATGTTGAAGGATCTATGACAATATAACTTCTATGTGAATATGAACAAACATAAATCATTAAGTTTTCTTCCTTGTCCAACGTCAACAATTTTTGCATATAATATTTTGATGGGGGCTCACAATCACAAAAGATTTCCATGATAGTGTATTTATATGTGAATCTTCTCTTACCTTATTAATTCTTTCATGAATTGCATCATTGACTAATGCTATGTTTGTCAATCTCTAATAAAATTTTCTACTTATACGTTTTCCTTATGTGGTGTCATAACCTACCATAGGATTAGCATATGACCTTTTAATTTATTTCCTTTATTTTTATTGAAACATGAAAGTAAAGAGAGCAAAAACTCAAATTAAACTTTATTATATATCTCGTACGCGATTACAAGGATAGATTACTAAGCAAGCTCTCAAAAAGAAAGGATCGAACTAAACTTTTATTCATCTAAAGCAAAAGGTCGAACTAAAGTAAGTAAAGAGAAAAGATAGTGGGGGTGATACGATACCGGGGCACCTCCCCCAAGCTTGGCGGAAGCCAAGGGGAGTGCCCATACCCGATACTCAATTTTCTTTTGGTGATGAAGTAGAGGCAATCCTGTCCTTCAGGATCAAGAGATTCTCCAATCTACGGATGACGCTCCGGAGGAAGATGATGTGCTCTTGATGCAGAATATTTCCACGAGTGAGATATTTATTTTGCACATGAACCGTTTCAATGATTCGAAAGGCTTCAATCTCAGTAGGGGTGAGATGAGCATAATAAGGTTTAAGGATATCTTCTTCCTCCCCGGTCGGCAGTGCTTGCTCAACCCCTGGGGCTTGATCTACGGTTGCCTCCTTACTCTTGTTTCCCTTGACAGATTCTACTGGCTCTTCTCTTTTCAGCTCGATCTTCATCAATCATGCATCCTCTTCCACGTTGTCGGAGGAGGAAGAAGACATGATGCCAGGCTTAACAGATCTGACCAAAAACAACAAGAAAAGAAAACAGAAGAGTTCTTCGCGATACGGTGGTCAATAGGTTCGGGTGGTATATAAAACTTTTTATCTTGGGAAACAAGCAAACGGTAGAAAAACGGAGTCCGGAAGGTACCCGAGGTGGGCACAACCCACCTGGGCACGCCTGGCAAGCCAGGCGCGCCCTGGTATCTTGTGCCCACAAGGGTGACTTTCCCGGTAGGTTCTTGTTTTCCTAATTTTCTAAATATTCCAAAACTGACAAAAATATTTTTGCAGATTTTCAGAGTTCGTTTACTTACCGTATCACGTATCTCCTCTTTTTCACGTTTCTGGAGTGTTCCAGAAAGACTCTTTTGTGTGTTCTTCTGGTGTCAAAGTTTGGATAATATTACTTTCAACATTAATGGGCGTACCTGAGATATAATGTTTTATTCATTGCCTGTTAACAACCTTCGGGTTAGTACCTTCGGCACTATTTATTTTGATAGCTCCAGACCCATAAACCTCCTCGATGACATAGGGTCCTTCCATTTAGAGAGGAGTTTTCATGCAAAGAATCTGAAACGAGAGTTGTGCAAAAGAACATATTCTCCAACTTTGAACTCACGCTTTTGGATTCTTTTATCATGCCATCTTTTAACTTTTTATTTAAACAACTTGGCATTTTCATAAGCTTGGGTTCTCCATTCATCTAGTGAGCTAATATCAAATAACCTCTTTTCACCGGCAAGTTTGAAATCATAGTTGAGTTCTTTAATTGCCCAATATGCATTATGTTCTAACTCAAGAGGCAAATGACAAGCTTTTCCATAAACCATTTTATAAGGAGACATACCCATAGGATTTTTATATGCTGTTCTATAAGCCCAAAGTGCATCATCTAATTTCTTAGACCAATTCTTCCGGGACCTATTGAGAGTCTTTTGCAAAATAATTTTATTTCTCTATTACTAAGTTCAACTTGACCACTAGACTGAGGATGATAGGGTGATGCAATTCTATGGTTAACATCATACTTGGCAAGCATTTTATCAAAAGCACCATGAATAAAGTGTGAACCACCATCAGTCATTAAATATCTAGGGACTCCAAACCTTGGGAAAATGAATTCCTTAAGCATTTTAATAGAGGTGTTGCGATCAGCACTACTAGTTGGAATAGCCTCTACCCAATTAGTAACATAATCAACAGCAACCAAAATATGTTTATACCCATTAGAGGAAGGAAAAGGTCCCATGTAATCAAATCCCCAAACATCAAATGGTTCAACAGCAATGAATAGTTCATAGGCATTTCTTGACGCTTACCGATATTACCTATTCTTTGACATTCATCACAAGATAAAACAAACTTACGAGCATCCTTGAAGAGAGTAGGCCAATAAAACCCAGATTGCAATACCTTGTGAGCAGTTCTATCTCCCACATGATGTCCTCCATATGCTTCGGAGTGACATTTCATAGGATTTTTCCCTGTTCATGCTCAGGTACACAACGTCTAATAATACCATCTACTCCTTTATAAAGATGTGGGTCATCCCAAAAGTAATGTCTTAAATCATAGAAGAATTTTTTCTTTTGTTGGTATGTAAAGCCAGGTGGTAAATATTTAGCAACAATGTAATTAGCATAATCAGCATACAAAGGAGTGTTATGAGAAACATTTATTGCAGCTAACTTCTCATCAGGAAAGCTATCATCAATAGGTAGTGGGTCATCAAGGACATTTTCAAGCCTAAACAAGTTATCAGCTACGGGGTTCTCTGCTCCTTTTCTACCAGTGATATGTAAATCAAATTCTTGAAACAAGAGAACCCATCGAATATGTCTAGGTTTAGCATCTTTCTTTTCCATAAGATATTTAATAGCAGCATGGTCGGTGTGAATGATAACTTTAGAGTCAACAATGTAAGATCTAAATTTATCACAAGCAAACACCACTGCTAGAAATTCTTTTTCAATAGTAGCATAATTTCGTTGTGCACTGTCTAGAGTTTTACTAGCATAATAAATAACATTTAGTCTTATCAACTCTTTGTCCTAGAACAACACCAACATCATAATCACTAGCATCACACATAATTTCAAAAGGCAAGTTCCAGTCAGGTGGTTGAACAATAGGTGCGGAAATTAAGGTTTTCTTGAGTGTTTCAAAGGCTTCTAGACAATCATCATAAAAAACAAAAGAAACATCCTTTTGCAAAATATTCGTAAGAGGCCTAGAAATTTTAGAAAAGTCTATGATAAATCTCCTATAGAAACCAGCACGATCTAAGAAACTACGAATACCTTTAATATCTTTAGGACATGGCATTTTCTCAATTGCATCAACCTTAGCTTTCTCCACCTCAATACCTCTTTCAGAAATTTTATGGCCCCAAAAAATACCTTCATTAACCATAAAGTGGCACTTCTCCCAATTCAAGACAAGATTTGTTTGCTCACAACTCTGCAAAACTCGATCAAGATTGCTTAAACAATCGTCAAAAGACTTCCCATAGACATAAAATTCATCCATGAAAACCTCAACAATCTTTTCACAAAAGCCAGAGAATATAGTAGTCATACATGTTTGAAAGGTAGCAGGTGCATTGCATAAACCAAAAGACATACGTCTATAAGCATAAGTTCCAAAGGGACAAGTAAAAGTGGTATTTTCTTGATCAGGTTGAGAAACAGGTATTTGTGAAAAACCAGAGTATCCATCAAGGAAGCAAAAATTTGTGTGCTTAGATAATCTTTCTAGCATTTGATCAATAAAAGGCAAAGGGTAATGATCTTTTCTAGTTGCTTTGTTTAATTTTCTAAAATCAATTACCATTCTATAGCCTGTAACAATTCTTTGTGGGATGAGTTTATTTTTATCATTAGGAACAACAGCAATTCCTCCGTTCTTAGGGACACAATGAACATGACTTACCCATCTACTATCAGCTATAGGATAGATTATATCTGCTTCCAGAAGTTTTAATATTTTTTTCTTACCACTTCCTTCATCTTTGAATTTAACCGACATTGGTGATCAACAACGGGTTTAGCATCAGGTTCCATATTAATTTTGTGCTGACATAGAGCGGGACTAATGCCCTTAAGATCATCAAGAGTATATCCAATAGCAGCTCGGTGCTTCCTTAGAACTTTTAATAATCTTTCTTCTTCATGTTATGAAAGGTTAGCACTAATAATAACATGATATATCTTTTTCTCATCAAGATAAGCATATTTCAAAGTGTCTGGCAATTGTTTTAATTCAAACACATGATCACCCTTAGGTGGAGGAGGACCTCCTAGAGTTTCTATAGGCAAATTGTGTTAAAGTAGAGGACATTGTTCAAAGAAGATCTTATCTATTTCATTTCTTTCATGCATATGTAAATCATTTTCATGGTCTAGCAGATATTGTTCTAGAGGATCAGTAGGAGGCACAACAATAGAAGCAAGACCAATTATTTCATCCTTACTAGGCAATTCCTTTTTATGAGGTTTTCTAGTAAACTTAGAAAAGTTAAACTCGTGAGACTCATCACCAAAGCTGACACCGACAGTTTGTTTCTTACAATCTATTTTAGCATTAACGGTGTTCAAGAAAGGTCTACCAAAGATAAAGGGACAAAAGTCATCTAGTGGGGAACCAAGAACAAGAAAATCAGTAGGATATTTTATTTTCCCACACAAGACTTCAACATCTCTAATAATCCCAAGTGGTATGATGGTGTCTCTATTAGCAAGTTTAATAGTAGCATCTATTTCTTCTATTTCAGCGGGTGCTATGTCTTGACAACCCACAAGTATAGGGGATCGCAACAGTTTTCGAGGGTAAAGTATTGAACCCAAATTTATAGATTCGACACAAGGGGAGCCAAAGAATATTTGAAGGTATTAGCAGCTGAGTTGTCAATTCAACCACACCTGGAGATTAATTATCTGCAGCAAAGTGATCAGTAGCAAAGTGGTTTGATAGTTTTGATAGTAGTGACAGCAGCAACGGTAACAGTAACAGTGATAGCAGTAATTTTGTAGCAAGTGTAACAGTGATGATAGCAATAGTAACGCAGCAAGATCAATATAAATAGATTCATAGACATTGGATCGGTGACTCGTTGGATGATATTCATCATGTCACAGTTATAACCTAGGGCGATACGGCACTAGCTCTAGTTCATCGATATAATGTAGGCATGTATTCCGTAAATAGTCATACGTGCTTTAATAAAGAACTTGCATGACATCTTTTGTCCTACCCTCCCGCGGCAGCAGGGTCCATATTGGAAACTAAGGGATATTAAGGCCTCCTTTTAATAGAGAACCAGAACAAAGCATTAACACATAGTGAATACATGAACTCCTCAAACTACGGTCATCACCGGGAGTGGGCCCGGTTGTTGTCACTCCGGGGTTGCTGGACCATAACACGTAGTAGGTGACTATAACTTGCAAGACCGGATCTAAAACATGGATATAATGATGAATTCATAAACGGTTCAGATCTGAGATCATGTCATCCGGGCCCAAATTGACAAGCATTAAGCATAGCGAAGTCATAGCAACATCAATCTAAGAACATAGTGGATACTAGGGATCAAGCCCTAACAAAACTAACTCGTTTACATGATGAATCTCATCCAACTCCTCACCGATCAGCGAGCCTACAAAGGAATTACTCACTCCCGGTGGGGAGCATCATGGAATTGGCGACGGAGATGGGTTGGTGATGACGAAGAACGAAGGCCCCCCTCTCCGGAGCCCCAAACGGACTCCAGATCTGCCCTCCCGAGGAAGAACAGGGCTTTGCGGCGGCTCTGTCTCGTGGATCGCAATAATTCTTTCTCCCTGATTTTTTCTGGAAATATGTGAATTTATAGTATCAGGGAGGTCATCACCGGGGTCACCAGGTGGGTACAACCCACCTGGGCGCGCCAGGAGAGGGGGCACGCCCTGGTGGGTTGTGCCCAACCAGGGGCCCCTCTCCAGTGGGTCTTGGCTCCATAAATTCTTATTATTGATATAAAAAATCCTCGCAAAGTTTCGTTCCATTTCGAGAACTTTTATTTCCGCACAAAAACAACACCATGGTAGTTCTGCTGAATACAACGTCAGTCCGGGGTTAGTTTCATTCAAATCATGCAAGCTAGAGTCCAAAGCAAGAGGAAAAGCATGAGAAAAAGTAGATACGTTGGAGACATATCAACTCCCCCAAGCTTAAACCTTTGCTTGTCCTCAAGCAATTCAGTTGATAAACTGAAAGTGAGAAAGAAAAACTTTTACGAACTCTTTTGCTCTTGTTTGCATAAATAAGATTAAGTAGCACCCAAGTTTTTAGCTAGCATTATAACTAACCATGTGGACAATAACATTTAAAAATTATATTAACTCATATCAATGACATAATTAGCTAGCGAGCAACAATAAGATATCTCAAACAGCAACACGTTGTCAAAACAACCATGATATAATATGACAATAGTGGTATCTCGCTAGCCCTTTCTAAGACCGCAAAACATAAATGCAGAGCACCTCCAAAGTTCAAGCAGCGACTAAACATTGTAACTCATGGTAGAAAAGATTCAGTCATGATGCACCCAAGATTAGCTATACACAATGCATAAATCATGACAGTTGTGGTCTACTCAGTTTCTGGCGCTTGTTTTAGAAGGTGATGACACAATATAAAAGTAAATAGAAAGCTCCTTCACAAAGGGAAGCAGTGATTTGCAGAGGTGCCAGAGCTCAAGTTTTAAAACAGAGATAAATGATATTTTGAGACATGCACCCTTCTCATTCACTTCACGACCATCAGTTATCAACATCTTCCATGCTAAGCACGCTACTGGCGGTTCCCAAGCGATAAAAGTAAAGGTTTACTCCCCCTCCACCATCAACCACACTCCACGGATTGTCCGAAACAACGGGTGCCGTCCATACCAACATCAGTCCCGGGAGAGTTTTGTTTAATTATTTGCATTTTTGAGTTCGGGACTGGGAATCCCTATTACCGCACATTTTCTCGTGCAATAGCGAGAGAATAAACACTCGACCTGAGAATAACCCGCTTAGCACGAAAGATATCGACCACCTCCTGTCGTTCCATGAACAATCTAGGCACACAAAAATGATATATTTTTAGAAGTTTTTAGAGGTGGCACATGCAAATTTACTTAGGACGGCAGGGTAATACCGTATATAGGTAGGTATGGTGGACTCATCTGGAATAACTTTGGGTTCAAGCAGAGTTCCCACTTAGTACAGGCGAAGGCTAGCAATTAAGATTGAGAAGCGGCCAACTAGAGAGAAAAAACGATCATAACCAGGCATTATGCATAAGTAACATTGGACACTAGCATGAGTAGGATATGAACACCATGAACATAAATATCATAGAGGCTATGTTGGTTTTGATTCAAATACATGCATGAACATGTGCCAAGTCAAGCCACTCGAACATTCAGAGGTGGATACCATATCATCATACTACATCACAATCATTTTAACGCTATGTTGATATCCAAGATAAATCATTATCAACTCCCAGCTACTTATGCATGGCATGAGAAACTATAATCTCTAATTGTCATTGCAAACATGTTTAATCATAATGGGCTAAAGCCTGGATACTAGGTTAAACATATTTACACATACAGAACAAGTCGAGTTCATACCAGTTTCTCTTTGCCACGGCCAGCTCATCGAATATCGTCATTATTGCCTTTCACTTGCATGACCAAATGATATGAAAATAATAATAGTGCAAGAGTGCCATGGACTAAGCTGGAATCTACAAAACATTTTATTCAATAGGAGAAGACAAGGTTAAATGGCTCTTATTAGTTCAATAGTTATTCATATGAGAGCCACTCAACATTTTCATCGTGGTCTTCTCCTTGGAAAAACTTGAATAAAAAAAGAAATTCAGAGAAACACAGTGAAATATTTTTGGAGTTTTTGGTTTTCTTGAACAAGCAAATAAAAGGGAAAAGCAAAAACGAGAAACACTATTTACACGAGAAAGCTCCCAACAAGCAAAAGAAGAACAAGGAAATCTTTTTGGATTTTCTTTTTAATTCTACTACTAAGCATGCATGGAAAGTAAATTACTACAACTATTTTTTGTTTTTTCTAAAGTTTTTAAACACACAAGAAGAAAGCAAGAGAATAAATCTAAGCATGGATGATACAATGAAAAAGTGTGAGCACCGACACATAGAATGATATAAGTGAACATGAATATAATGTCGGTGAGAAACACGTACTCCCCCAAGCTTAGGCTTTTGGCCTAGCTTGGTAATCGATCAGTAGCCTGGAGGGTTGTAGTCGGCGTGATAGCTCACGGAGGCTACAGTGCGGAGGCCTCAGCACGCCGTGCCGCCAACACTGCTGCGTTGTGAGCTCGGGCCTAGCTCTCAAGAACAAAATATCTTTCCCTGCTGTTATAGTCAAAATGAGCAGGCGCAGGCAAATATGTGTCCACAACATGTGACTGGTTAAACAGTAGATTATAAGTAAAGTTCTCTGCCCTTCCCTTGAGAATCTTATGCTCTTTTAAGGCATCAAAATCTAAATATTGAGTGGGTAGGATAGGATCAAAAGGCAAAGGTGAAACACCCATACCTCGTGCTAGACGTGTGGCATAAATTCCACCATAGAACCAGCCACTTTTTGCGTTATGCTGGAGTCTACGTGCAACAATCGCTCCAAGGTTATAACTCCTTTCACCAGTGAGAGCAGTGTGAATGAGGCTCAAGTATGGCGCACAAAGTATGCTACAGTCTTGTTTGCCTACTATGCATTTCCCGTTAAATAATGCAAGGTACTGAATTGCGGGAAAGTGAATGCTCTTTATTCTTCATTGCCTCACTCCTCTATTTTCACCGTAACAAAGGCTAGTCAAGGACTCATATTCAACCTTTGGTGGCTCATCAAGCGAACCCCAAAATGGAAGTTTGCAATGGTAAGCAAAATTCTCTACTGGGATAGTAAATGGTTCATCATAAAGCATAAACGACACCCTAGACTCATGTGGAAAATATTTAAATCCTTTGACAGATGATTTAGTGAGAAGATGGTGCTGTTCACACTTATCTGAAAGGTAGGGACCGAGACCGGCATTGTGAACATATTGCTCAAATTCCTCCTTAATGCCCACTTGCATCATATACTCATCGCAAGGCCATAAGCATGTTTTGGTGGCGGCATCTCGCGTGGAACTTTCAGTTGGTTCAACATAAGATCGGCGAGCAGAATTGTCACTAGAAGATGCCCCCGAGGATCGTCTCCTTGAAGAACTCCTTCCAAATAGGTTCATCATGTCCGCATACAATTTTCTGAAAATAAAAATTTTGGGGTGACAAAAATTTGTCAACAAAACTTCACAAAATCGATAGAAACTACTCATAGGGATACATAGAGGCCATAGCAAGCATTCAAACTACTTAGAACACTAAGAATTCAACATGCAAGCACATCTTCAGTATCACCAAGAGTAGCTATTTATTCAAAGTATAAACCACTAAAAACAAAAACTAATTGGACAAATGGTGGAGTCACATACCAAGCAACAATCCCCTGAAACAGTTTTGGAAACGGAGCTTCGAGCAAAGAGATCGAAAACCGCGAGTTTGAGCTCAAGAACAAGGGAGAGAGAGTAATGGGGATTTTCTTCTGGAGGTAAGTGATGATGTGGGCTAAAGAGGTAAGTGAGGGGGCCCATGTGGGGACCACAACCCACCAGGGCGCGCTTGGGGGTCCTGGCGCGCCCACGTGGGCTGTGCCCACCTGGTGCACCTTCCTCTGGTATTATTTGCACCAAAAATTCTTAAATATTCAGAAAAAAATCGTATAAAATTTTCAGGGCATTATGAGAACTTTTATTTTTGGGTCGTTTTTTATTCCACAGAAAATTCAGAAAACAGACAAAATATGGCATTTTATTTTATTTAACTAACAAAACAGAAAACAAAAAGCAAGGACAGAAGGTAGTTCTTACTAAATTCATCAACTTCATACCGCTCAATAATGATTCATTAATAAGGTTGATCGGGTCTTATTAACAACCACTTTCGATTAGCATGAAACCGAAGAACTTTCGTAAATCACTAAGTTACCTCAATGGGGATTTGCATCTCCCCAACAATAAGCATTTCATATTTATTTTTGACAGTAGGTAGAGGTATTTGAAAACTTCCAATAGTGATTGTCGGAGATTTTTCAATAACATTAATACCATTCACTTGGAATTGTCTCTTCAGAAAGTGCACCGTATGCTCATTACCATTAATATGAAAAGTGACCTTGCTTTTATTGCAATCAATAACATCCCCTGCAGTATTCAAGAAGGGTCTACCAAGGATAATCGACATGTTGTCGTCCTCGGGCATCTCAAGTATAACAAAGTCAGTCAAAATAGTAAGATTAGCAACAACATCGGGCACATCCTCACAGATACCGATCGGTATGGCTGTTGACTTGTCGACCATTTGCAAAGATATTTCAGTAGGTGTGAGTTTATTCAAGTCAAGTCTTTTATATAAAGAGAAAGGCATAACACTAACACCAGCTCCTAAATCACACAAAGCAGTTGTCACATAGTTCTTTTTGATAGAACAAGGTATAGTTGGTATTCCCGGATCTCCAAGTTTTTTAGGCAGTCCATCTTTGAAACTATAATTAGCAAGCATAGTGGAGATTTCAGCTTCCGGTATTTTTCTCTTATTTGTGATGATGTCTTTCATATACTTTGCATAAGGAGGCATTTTCAAGATATCAGTCAAGTGAGTACGCAAAAAGACTGGCCTCAACATTTCAGCAAAGCGTTCAAATTCTTCATCATCATTCTTTTTAGTTGACTTGGGTGGAAAAGGTATAGGTTTTTGAACCCACCGTTCTCTTTCTTTACCGTGTTTTATAGCAATGAAGTCTCTTTTGCCATACCTTTTATTCTTAGGTTGTGGGTTATCAAGATCAACAGGTGGTTCTATTTCAACATCATGATCTGGTTCTTTTTCATTTGGTTGAGCATCTTCATGAACATCAACATTATATTTTTCATTATCATTAGGTGGATGTTCATTACAGATTGAGTTTCAGCATCAGAGATAGAAATTTTATTTTCATTATCAGGAGGTTTTTCTATTTCAGGTTCACTAGAAGTATGCAAAGTCCTATCATTTTTCTTTTTCTTTTTCTTTTTAGAAGGACTAGATGCAGTGGTGTTGTTTCTTTCTGAATCTTGTATAATTCTTTTTGGGTGTCCCTCAGGATAAAGTGGTTCCTGAGTCATTTTACCTCCTCTAGTTGCAACTCTAACAGCAAAGTCATGCATATTATGATTCATTTCATCAAGTAATTCTTTTTGTGATTTAGCAACTTGTTCTAACTGAGTTTGTACCATAGAAGCATGTTTTCCAACACCTCTAACATCATTTGGAATTCTGAGTAACAAGTCACTCAAGCGAGCAATCATATCAGAATTATATTTCAATTGTTTCATAACATTTGATTGAAGTGGTCTTGTTTTCTAATGTAGTTTTCAAACTCATAAAGGCATTGACTAGGATGCATATTGTGAGGATTATCATTTTCATTGAACTTCATAAGAGAATTTACCTCTACCACCTTAGGCAGTGGTGGTGCATTAAGCCCATGTATTTCTTCAATAGGAGGTAATTTTTTAACATCCTCAACTTTAATACCTTTTTCTTTCATAGATTTCTTTGCCTCTTGCATATCTTTAGGACTGAGATATAATATACCCCTCTTCTTCGGAGTGGGTTTAGCCGGTGATTCAGGAAGAGTCCAATGATCATAATTTTTCAATATGCTGTTAAATAATTCTTCAACTTGAGCAATAGTTCGTTCCCTGAAAACACAACCAACAGAACTATCTAGGAAGTCCCTAGAAGCATCCATTAGTCCATTATAGAAGATATCAAGTATTGCATTTTTCTTAAGAGGATGATCAGGGAAAGCCTTAAGTAACTGGCAAAGCCTCCCCCAAGCTTGTGGGAGACTCTCTTCTTTAGTTTGCACAAATTTAAATATTTCCTGCAAGGCAGCTTGTTTCTTATGAGCAGGAAAATATTTCTCAGAGAAGTAATAAATCATATCCCGGGGACTACACACAACGAGGAGCAAGAGTATTGTACCAAGATTTAGCATCACCCTTTAATGAGAAAGGAAAAAATTTGAGATAAAGTAATAGTGAGTTTTCTCATCATGAGTAAAAAAGGGTAGCTATATCATTCAACTTAGTAAGATGTGCCACAACAGTTTCAGTTTCACATCCATGGAAAGGATTAGATTCAATCAAAGTAATTAACTCTGGGTCGACAGAGAATTCATAATCCTTATCAGCAATACAGATAGGTGAAGTAGAAAACTTAGGATCACATTTCATTCTAGCATTCAAAGATTTTTCCTTATACTTGCATAGTAATTTCTCTAGGTCATCTCTATCCTTACAAGCAAGAATATCTCTAGTTGCCTCTTCACTCATAGCATAACCTTTCGGTACCTTAGGCAATGCATATCTAGGAAGGCTAGGTCTAGCAGGTGTTTCAGTTCAAGCTCATCATCAGATTCAACAACATCATGTTGTATTACTCTAGCAATTTGTTCATCAAGAAATTCACCAAGTGGCACATCATAATTATAAAGCAAGGTACTCGCATCATCATAAGCATCATTCATAGCAGAAGTAGCATCATCAATAACTTGTGACATATTATAATTCATAGCATGTGGTGGTGTTGCAAGTTTATTCATAGCAGAAGGTGAATCTAAAGCAGAACTGGATGGCAGTTCCTTACCTCCCCTCGTCTTTGAGGGAAATATCTTAGTCTTTGGATCCTTCAGATTCTTCATAGTGATAATATGATAATAATCCCAAGTGACTCAACAAATATAGCTATGCTCCCCGGCAACGATGCCAGAAAAAGGTCTTGATAACCCACAAGTATAGGGGATCGCTACAATTTTCGAGGGTAAAGTATTGAACCCAAATTTATAGATTCGACACAAGGGGAGCCAAAGAATATTTGAAGGTATTAGCAGCTGAGTTATCAATTCAACCACACCTGGAGATTAATTATCTGTAGCAAAGTGATCAGTAGCAAAGTGGTTTGATAGTTTTGATAGTAGTGACAGCAGCAACAGTAATAGTAACAGTGATAGCAATAATTTTGTAGCAAGTGTAACAGTGATGATAGCAATAGTAACGCAACAAGGTCAATATAAATAAATTCGTAGGCATTGGTGAGGGAGTCCTGGATTAGGGGGTCCTCGGATAGCCGGACTATATATCCTTTGGCCGGACTGTTGGCCTATGAAGATACAAGATTGAAGACTTCGTCCCGTTTCCGGATGGGACTCTCCTTGGCGATATGGATATGAAGATCTCCTTCCTTGTAACCGACTCTGTGTAACCCTAGCCCCCTCCAGTGTCTATATAAACCGGAGGGTTTAGTCCGTAGGACAACAACAATCATACCATAGGCTAGTTTCTAGGGTTTAGCCTCTACGATCTCGTGGTATATCAGCTCTTGTAATACTCATATCATCAAGATCAATCAAGCAGGAAGTAGGGTATTACCTCCATCGAGAGGGACCGAACCTGGGTAAACATCGTGTCTCCCGCCTCCTGTTACCATCCACCTTAGACGCACAGTTCGGAACCCCCTACCCGAGATCCGCGGTTTTGACACCGACATTGGTGCTTTCATTGAGAGTTCCACATGTCGTCACCACAAGGTTTGATGGCCCCTTTGATCATCGGCAACGATGCGATCCAGTGTGAGGTTTTCCTCCCCGGACAGATCTTCGTGTTCGGCGGCCTCGCACTGCGGGCCAATTCGCTTGGCCATCTAGAGCAGATCGAGAGCTATGCCCTGGCCATCAGGTCAGGTTTGGAAACTTGAACTATACTGCCAATATCCGCGAAGACTTGATCTTTGATGGATTCGAGCACATGTGAGGTGCGCTGCACAGTCACAACGAGCATGACTTAGCTCTGCCACCGGACGATGTTCAGGAGATCACACCTGTGCCTAGAGCCGGAGTCGATTGCGCCGTTCGAGGACAGGTGGATGGACCCCGCCTCGGAGGCTGCACACTCAGTGGCGATGGAGCTGAATACTGACTTCACCTCCTATGCGACTTGTGTCGCCGGATCCTCAGATTCATTCCCGGCCACAGGCCCCGAACCGCCTGCGTCCATGCCTGTCGAATCTGATTGGGCGCCGATCATGGAGTTCACCTCCGCAGATATCTTTCAGCACTCGCCTTTTGGTGATGTGCTAAATTCATTAAGGTCCCTATCCTTGTCGGGAGAACCTTGGCCGAACTATGTCCGGCTAGAATGGGATGCGGACTGACGAAGAAATTCGCCCCCACCCACCACCCACTTAGTAGCCATTGTCGGCGATTTAACCGACATGCTTGATTTTGGCTCGAAGACATCGACGATATGGACTGACGATGTAGGAGATTTAACAGAACCACCGCCCACAGGGTGCTGGACTTCCACCTCATCATATGATATATACATGGTGGACACCCCCAAAGAAGGCGATGGCGATAAGACAACGGAGGATAAACCCTCCAAGCAGCAATCCAAGTACCGACGTCAGCGGCGCCGCTCTAAGTCCCACCATAGCAGCGATACCGGCCCAAGAGAGAATAACGCTCCGGATAGTGCCGAAGACGACGACAATCCCCTACAGCCAGATCTCGAGCGGGAGAATGAACAAGCTAGCCCTCCAGAACAAGCAGCAGACGGAGAATCAAAGGATGACAATTACATGCCTCTCTCCGAAGACGAAGTGAGCCTCGGCGACGAAGAATTTATCGTGCCCGAGGATCCTGTCGAGCAGGAGTGCTTCAAGCGCCGGCTTATAGCCACATCAAACAGCCTAAAGAAAAAGCAACAACAACTTCGAGCTGATCAAGATCTGCTAGCGGATAGATGGACTGAAGTCCTGGCAGCCGAGGAATACGAACTCAAGCGCCCAACCAAGAGTTACACAAAGCGCAGGTTGCTACCCCAACTCGAGGAGGAAGCATTGAAACCTACATCACCAGCGTATGATGCGGCTGATCGGCCACCTCGTGGTCGAGACAGAGAAGCATATCAGCCCGAAGTCCAGCCCGCACCCTGTCGCCATTCAAACAAAAATACCAAGGCCCGGGGCAACACGAGGGACCGGCGAGACGTATTGGAAAACAAAGCAGGACATGTGAGATCGATCTACGGATCACGGGGGCGCGCCCCAACGCGGGACGATGACCGTCACGCCGGATATACTAAAAGAAAATCCGGCCGGGCCGAATACATCAGACAAGACTCGTATGAACTGCCTCATGATATAGCCCGGCACAGAGGCGCCGCACACCCCCTATGCTTCACCGATGAAGTAATGGATCATGAATTCCCATAGGGTTTTAAACCCGTAAACATTGAATCATATGATGGTACAACAGACCCCGCGGTATGGATCGAGGATTTCCTCCTCCACATCCACATGGCTCGCGGTGATGATCTACATGCCATCAAGTACCTCCCACTAAAACTCAAAGGACCAGCTCGGCATTGGCTGAATAGCTTGCGGCCAGACTCCATTGGCGATTGGGAGGATTTGGAAGACGCATTCCTTGACAACTTCGGGGCACTTATGTGCGACCACGGATCTTGATGACTTGAGCCATATAATTCAGCAGCCGGGGAATCGCCGAAAAATTCTGGACCAGGTTCCTAACCAAGAAAAACCAAATTGTCGACTGTCTGGATGCAGAGGCCTTAGCGGCATTTAAGCATAACATCCATGACGAGTGGCTCGCCCGGCACCTCGGCCAGGAGAAGCCGAAGTCCATGGCAACCCTCACAACACTCATGACCCGCTTTTGCGCGGGCGAGGATAGCTGGCTGGCTCGCAGCAACAACACATCAAGAAATCCTGGCACTTCAGATACCAAAGATACTAATGGCAGACCACATCGTAACAGACACAAGCGCCACAGCAACGGCGACAATGCCGAAGACACATCAGTCAATGCCGGATTCAGCGGCTCTAAATCCGGTCAGCAGAAAAAGCCGTTCAAAAGAAGTAATCCGGGCCCGTCCAGTTTGGACCGCATACTCGATCGCTCGCGTCAAATTCACGGCACCCTCGATAGGCCAGCCAATCACACCAACAAACAATGCTGGGTGTTCAAGCAGGCCGGCAAGCTGAATGCCGAAAACAAGGACAAGGGGCTGCATAGCGACGACGACGAGCCCTCGGCCGCCCGAACACGGGGAGGACAGAAGAGGTTCCCTCCACAAGTGAAAATTGTGAACATGATATACGCAACCCACATTCCCAAGAGGGAAGGGAAGTGTGCACTAAGGGACGTCTACGCGATGGAGCCAGTCGCCCCAAAGTTCAACCCATGGTCCTCTTGTCCGATCACATTCAATCGTAGGGACCACCCCACTAGTATCCGTCATGGCGGTTCTGCCGCACTGGTCCTTGACCCCATCATCGGCGGATTTCACCTCACTCGAGTCCTTATGGACGGCGGCAGCAGCCTGAACCTGCTCTATCAGGATACAGTGCGCAAAATGGGTATAGACCCCTCGAGGATCAAACCCACTAAAACCACCTTTAAAGGTGTCATCCAGTGTAGAGGCCCATTGCACGGGCTCAATCACACCGGAAGTGGTCTTCGGATCTCCGGACAACTTCCGAGCGAGGAGTTAATCTTCGATATCGTCCCGTTCATGATGGCTATCACGCCTTTGCTTTCGGGCGAACCGCATTTGCCAGATTCAACGCGGTACCACATTGTGCATACCTCAAGCTCAAAATGCCAGGACCTTGTGGGGTAATAACATTCAGTGGAAACACAGAACGCTTGCTCCGCACGGAGGAGCACACTGCGGCCCTAGCAGCAGAAGCACAAAGCAGCCTTTTAAGGCAAACCGCCAATTCAGCGATAAAACCCCCGGACACCTTCAAGCGAGTCCGGAGTAATCTGCAACAGGATCGCCTGGCACGTTCAGAGCTCGCCTAGCAATTCGGCCCCCGTCCTAGTCCCAGTCAAGCGACGAAATCTGTGCCGCGCGTACATAATTACGCACTAAAAATACCATGGGCATAGGCGGGGGCACGACCAAGGCACGTCCCACAATGCGGCTCAACCGCCCCAGGGGCTGCATACCTTTATCATTTTCTCTCTTTCAGGACCTTACTCTCTGGAACCCCTTTTGGCCTCGATTTACGGGCGCATTACGGGAAGGAAATACCAAGGAAGCTAGAAGCTCGGCGTACAAGGGAATCCCGGGTGGTCTCGATAATGATCAAAATACCTGTTTTAAATACCCATACGCAGCTTGCCCTTGGATAGGACATGTCAAATAGTCCTATTTTTTGCTTATTGCACTACTTGTATCCGTACGCTTCGACGTATTATTTAATAACAATGCATAGCGCTAGTCTATTATTGCATTACTTTCTTTCTTTCTTTTTTTCTTCCTTGTATGCTTATTTACGACAAATTGCACCAGTACATTCTGGTACGACCAATACGCCAGGGGCTTCAGTATACCCCATAAATACGGCGTGAGAAGTCCCAACACTTTCGACAGTGCGGCACCCCAAACTTATAGCACTATATGCATCAACTCTGAATCATGTCTTGGGTCAATAGTTTGGTTTGGCTGGATCTCATGTTTTGGTACCTTACGTTCCGCAATATCGGCTAAGGTAGCACTGGGAGAACTACTGCGATTGTGTCCCGGTTCTTCCGGACGAGCACCTCAGTAGAGAAAGCCGAAAACTGATTGTCATGATAAGGCGAGAGCTGGTCGCTGTTCGAGAGGTCTCAAGTCCTTAAAGACTTTTTCCGCTTCGGGCGAGGAGTCGGCCTTGCCCGACTTAGGCGTATATAGCACCCCAAATTCGGCCTTCCGAATACTAGGGGCTTCGCCAAAATTTAAAATTGTAGACTTCTATGGCTAAGTGAGAGTAATAAAGCCTTATAGTCCGATTGCCTGGTTCGTTTCTTTGAACACCTCCTTGAAGGACCCAAAATTGGGATAAAGAGTGCTCGGGTTTATCCGAACACCTCGATTACTAGTTACAAGGGGCGGACGACGGTAGCCAACTCTCAGATTTTATAAACGGCCGCACAGAAGGTAATATTTTAAATTAACAAGCGTGGTATAGCGCGAATGAACTCGTTTCATATCACAGGATCACATGAGTAATTCACTCAAATATTACATCCTTAGTACATTCCTCCACCACAAGGCGAGCACCCATCAGGACACTGTCATAATATAGTTTGGGCTTGCGGTGCTCCTTCCCCTCTGGTGGCCCTTCGGTCACCAGCTTCTCAGCATCCATCTTCCCCCAGTGCACCTTCTCCCGGGCAAAAGCCCTATGCGCACCCTCGATGTAGACGGACCGCTTTATGACTTCAAGACGTGGGCAGGCATTCACAAGCCGCCTCACCAGACCGAGGTAGCTGTCAGGCATGGGATCGCCAGGCCACATCCGAACTATAAGACCCTTCATGGCCTGTTAGGCCACCTTATGGAGCTCGACCAGTTGCTTCAGCTGGTCGCTCAAGGGCATTGGGTGTTCGGTCCCAGTATACTAAGACCAGAACAACTTCTTCGTCAAGCTCCCCTCCTTGGCCCGGTAGAACTCCGCGGCATCTGACACACCGCGGGGTAGATCTGCGAACCCTCCTGGAGAGCTCCGAACTCGGGTAAGTAAAAAGAAAGTTTCCTTCACATGCTTGCTTTGCATAATGAATGCCTTACCCGCCACTATCTTCTTAACCGCCTCAATCTCCTGGAGGGCCTTTTGGGCTCCGGCCTTGGCATGTTGTGCACTTTCGAGGGCCTTCACAAGCTCGGACCCTTGCGTCTTAGAGTCAAGCTCCAAGGCCTCGTGTTTCTTGATGAGAGCCTGGAGCTCTTGCTGCACCTCACCTACTCGGGCCTCTTGTTTCTCTCGCTCGATGCGCTCCTTGGCCGCTTTGTCTTCGGCCTCGGATAGCGCATATGCAGGAGCCACCACTTTGGTCGTGGCGCCTAGCAAAATTCATGATGATCCTATTATTTTACAACCAACTTTTTAATATCTGAGACGGGGTATCGCTTACCTTTGTTCTCTTGAGCTGCCTCTTGGTAAGGCCGAGCTCTTCCTTGGACCACTCAAGGTCTGCTTGATCTGGCGACCTCCAGCGATACGTCTTGGCGGCAATGATGATGAAGCCTGCATATGCACATAGACATATTCTGATAAGACTAATGTGGTTATTGTTTGATCCTCCGTTCGGCCTTTCTTTGCGAACACCAAACAGAGCATCAGGGGCTACTGTTTATGTTGTAACATTTTCTCATAATTTGATCATTTACCTCAAAGCCTGTTAGGAGGCTGGCACAGGCTTCAGTCAGTCCGCTTTTGGCGGACTGAAGCTTCTCGATCACCGCACTCATGATAGTGTGGTGCTCTTCGTTGATGGAAGCGCCTCGAAGCGCTTCCAGCAAGTTGTCCGATGACTCTGGATGGACAGAGGCCATCGGCACAGGCGGCTTGCCCCTCTTAGTGAGGGTCACTGACGAGTCCGAAACCCTTTGGAGGTTCCGGCAGATTCGGCCGGGGCGAATTTGCTGCCCCTGGCCATCGTGAGCCCATGGGAGTCTTGCTCCCCTTGCGCCCAGTGTCCGGAATGTCGCCTTGAGGCGACTCCAGGATTACCTCCCCTTGGTTCCGTGCCCTTCGAGACAACACCTCGACGTTGCCCGTAGGGCGAGGGGAGGAGGCGGTCGGAAGTGAATCGCTGTTCAGGTCCGACGGGCCCAAAGAATCATCCGATGAAGATACGTCGATGTGGGCTCAGGAGGGGCTGCATAATCACGCGCAGCGTGATAAGAAACAGTACAATAAGACGTACCAAGAATTGTTAGGGTATCCGGATACTCACGACTTCGCCAGGGGCTTGTCCCTGGGCAACCACTCCTCGTCGTTGAAAGCGGCCGTCGTGGAGCAGTTCGGGAGGAGGGTCCTTCCCTTATTGGACCCTTCGGCCTCCCCTGATGGGGCGGCCTTCCTTTTCTTGTCCCCCCGGCTGGGGGGGGGGGAGGGACTTTCCTCTCCCTCCTCCTCGTTTTCGTGGGAGGAGTGCGCCTTGGTGTTTTCGGACGATGAGTCCGATATAACCTTGCGTCGGAGAACCTTCCTGGTCCCCGTGGCCTTCTTCTTGACTTCTTCTCCGGCACCTCATAAGGCGCCGGAACCAGCATCTCCATTAGGAGAGCATCTGCTGGATCTTCGGGCAGGGGATCCGGACAATCGATCTGCTCCACTGTCGCTACCCAGTCCTGTTAAATGGTGTGGAGGCTTAGATCCCGAGTGCAGTTATATTGGGGAAAAGAACATCTTATGAGATGTAAAAGGCTTACCGGATTGGCAGGACGCTTTGCGCTGAGTCCTTGGTCCTCAGTAAGGGGAGGAGGCACCTCGGCGCCCTTGAACAGCACCCTCCAGACGTCCTTGTGCATCGTGTCGAAGAGCTCTCGCAGCGTCTGGTGCTCGGCCGGGTCGAACTCCCACAAACTGAATTCCCGTCTTTGACACAGGAGGATCCGGCGGAAGAGAATGACTTGGACCACGTTGACGAGCTTGATTTTCTTGCTCATCATGTTTTTGACGCAGGTCTGGAGTCCGGTCAGCTCTACCGAGGAACCCCAGGATAGGCCCTTCTCTTTCCAGGAGGTGAGCCGCATGGGGATTCCTGGTCGAAATTTGGGGGCCGCCACCCAGTTGGTGTCGCGCGGCTCGATGATGTAGAACCACCCCGATTGCCACCCCTTTATGGTCTCCACATAGGAGCCTACGAGCCAGGTGACGTTAGGCATTTTTCCCACCATGGCGCCTCCGCACTCCGCTTGCTGGCCGACCACCACCTTCGGTTTAACATTGAAGGTCTTCAGCCATAGGCCGAAGTGGGGCTTGATGCGGAGGAAGGCCTCGCACACGACGATAAACGCCGAGATGTTGAGGATGAAATTGGGGGCCAGATCATGAAAGTCCAGCCCGTAGTAGAACATGAGCCCGCGGACAAACGGGTGGAGGCGAAATCCTAGTCCACGGACGAAGTGGGTAAGGAAAACCACCCTCTCATGGGGTTCTGGAGTAGGGACGATCTGCCCTGCATCTGGCAGCCGGTGTGCGATATCCGCGGCTAGATATCCTGCTCCCCGTAGCTTTGTGATGTGCTCCTCCGTAACGGAGGAGACCATCCACTTGCCTCCCGCTCCGGACATGCTTGGAGTGGTTTGAGGAGGAAATGCGAACTTGGGCGCTGGAGCTCGAGTGCGCAAGAATGGATGAGCAAGGAGGAAGATGGCGTGGGTAAAAAGAGGATTCCCTGTCCCTTTATAAGGGCGGAAGAAACTATATGCCTCCCCACCTGCTTGGTAAATTCGCTTATTCCCCAAGCGCCGTAATTAATGGCACGGTTGGGTTACCCACACCCGTATTGATGAGAATCCCGTGATAAGGAGACATGATCTCTTCTTCGACAAGACGTTCCAAGAAAACTACCTCGCAATGTGTGCAGTAGCTGGTTGAGAAAAACGGTTCAAATAATGACCGGGCCGTGGTATGATGTCATGTTGCCAAATGTGTTAGCGGATTAGATTTGTGGAAATATTATTCTCTCTATGGTGGTATGTGGGATTTGTTTTGCAGAGCCGGACACTACTCTTGTGTTCAAAATCTTCTATGGAGTACTCGGAGGAGGAACTCGCCTTGCAATGCCGAAGACAATCTGCACGCCGGACTCATCATCATTGAAGCCTGGTTCAGGGCTCTTGAGGAAGTCTGGATTAGGGGTCCTCGGATAGCCGGACTATATCCTTTGGCCGGACTATTGGACTATGAAGATACAAGATTGAAGACTTTGTCCCATGTCCGGATGGGACTCTCCTTGGCGTGGAAGGCAAGCTTGGCGATACGGATATGAAGATCTCCTTCCTTGTAACCGACTCTGTGTAACCCTAGCCCCCTCCAGTGTCTATATAAACCGGAGGGTTTAGTCCGTAGGACAACAACAATCATAGCATAGGCTAGCTTCTAGGGTTTAGCCTCTACGATCTCGTGGTAGATCAACTCTTGTAATACTCATATCATCAAGATCAATCAAGCAGGAAGTAGGGTATCACCTCCATCGAGAGGGCCCGAACCTGGGTAAACATCGTGTCCCCCGCCTCCTGTTACCATCCGCCTTAGACGCATAGTTCGGGACCCCCTACCCGAGATCCGCCGGTTTTGACACCGACAATTGGATCAGTGACTCATTGGATGATATTCGTCATATGACAGTTATAACCTAGGGCGATATGGCACTAGCTCCAGTTCATCGATATAATGTAGGCATGTATCCCGTAAATAGTCATACGTGCTTTATTAAAAGAACTTGCATGACATCTTTTGTCCTACCGTCCTGTGGCAGCGGGGTCCATATTGGAAACTAAGGGATATTAAGGCCTCCTTTTAATAGAGAACCGGAACGAAGCATTAACTCATAGTGAATACATGAACTCCTCAAACTACGATCATCACCGGGAGTGGGCCCGGTTGTTTTCACTCCGGGGTTGACGGATCATAACATGTAGTAGGTGACTATAACTTGCAAGATCGGATCTAAAACATGGATATAATGATGAATTCATAAACGGTTCAGATCTGAGTTCATGACACCGGGGCCCAAAGTGACAAGCATTAAGCATAGCAAAGTCATAGCAACATCAATCTAAGAACATAGTGGATACTAGGGATCAAGCCCTAACATAACTAACTTGATTACATGATGAATCTCATCCAACTCCTCACCGACCAGCGAGCCTACGAAGGAATTACTCACTCCCGGTGGGGAGCATCATGGAATTGGCGATGGAGATGGGTTGGTGATGACGAAGAACGAAGATCCCCCTCTTCGGAGCCCCAAACGGACTCCAGATCTGCCCTCTCGAGGAATAACAGGGCTTGGCGGTGACTCCGTCTCGTGGATCGCAATAATTCTTTCTCCCTGATTTTTTTGGAAATATGTGAATTTATAGTATCAGGGGGTCGTCAGCGGGGCCACCAGGTGGGTACAACCCACCTAGGCGCGCTAGGAGAGGGGGGCGCGCCCTGGTGGGTTGTGCCCACCATGGGCCCCTCTCCGGTGGGTCTTGGCTCCATAAATTCTTATTATTGATATAAAAAATCATCACAAAGTTTCGTTCCATTCCGAGAACTTTTGTTTCTGCACAATTACAACACCATGGTAGTTCTGCTGAAAACAACGTCAGTCCGGGGTTAGTTTCTGTCGGATGTCGGGTTCCAGCAGACCCTTAAGGTTCAAACTCTGGGGTGCGCACGAAGATCTCTCCCCTACCGATCTACGTCCGATCTCCTTGTGAGATATAAGCTGAAACGATGAACAACACAAGGGACACAAGATTTATACTCGTTCGGGCCACCGTTGTGGTGTAATACCCTACTCCAGTGTGTGGTGTGGTGGATTGCCTCAGGGGCTGATGATGAACAGTACAAGGGAAGAAAAGCCTCGCGAGAGGTGTTCTTGAGCTGGTGCGATGAACTGCTTGGGTGAGTTCAATCACCTCTCTCTCTCTCTGGCTAGGGCTCTCTCCCTGGCTAGGGCTCTCTCCCTGGCTAGGGCTCTCTCCGATCTCTCGCTCTCTCTCTGGCTAGGGCTCTATCTGATCTCTCTGTCTACGGTGGTGGCTACCTCTATTTATAGGGGCCCTGGTCCTCTTCCCAAATATTGAGCGGGAAGGGCGCTAACAACGGCCATTTTGAAGGGGAACATCTAGTACAGGTTATCCTGACTAAAGTTGGTCTTCGGCTGCCAAAAGCATTGGGGATGACACCGTCTTGGGCTCCATGGTGACCTCCATCCTGCCGCTCTGCTGGTCTTGGTCTCGTTGCACTGAAATGGCAACCTTTGCCTGATGCCTCGGTACTCCACGTCTGTGCTTGCCCCCTTTGCACCAAAGAGGAAACGAGGACACTGCGCTGGCTGGCGCCCGCCTGGTCTCGATCGTCATGGCTTGCATCACGAGCACCTCGCGAGGTACCCTGCCTTGATCTCTCCGCCTCCTCGCGAGCCTGCCTGGCGAGGCCGCTCCCGAGGAAGTCTTGTGTCGTCCGCCCCGCGAGGCTTGGCCCCTCGCGAGGGTCTTGAGTCTTGTGCTGATGAAGATGAGCCGTACTGGGCCACCACTCGAGCCACGCCGCAGGCCGCAGGCAGGCAAGTCTGGGGACCCCCATTCCCAGAACACCGACAGTAGCCCCCGAGCCCAAGCCGCGCTCGGACTTGGCTTAGCGGAGAAACGAGGGGGCAAGTCCGGAGCGCCGCGGGCCCCATCAGCCTGCGTCCTTAGGCGCCGCATGGCGGTTGATTGGACGTGGGAGTCTCCGCTTCCCCATGCTGCCTCGGCAACTGCTCGACTTGACAAGTCCCTGCATACTGGAATGGGTCATGATTACCTGTGATCGTGGAGGCCGACGGTTGGCCTCCTCCGGACTATAAGTACGGATGGGCGAGAGCCCCCACAGTCCATCTCTTCCCGCTTCTCTCCTTCTTCTTCTTCCTCGCCCTTGCTGCACCTTACGCCAATGGCGCCGATCCGCCGGTTTTCTGCAGAGGAGAAGGGGAAGGCCCCCCGAAAGGGTCCCGATCCTCTTCCACCGAAGAAGTGCCCTGCCCCGGCCGCTGCGGCATGATTGCATGGTAGGAGACGTCGCAGCCCTGGTACGAGCGGCCGCCGCCTGGGTTTCCGCTGCCCTTGTACGCCCGAATCGAGGGCCCTAGAGGAGAAGTCGCCGAGCAACACCGACGACGCCGACGGCGACGCCGGCGAGTCACGGCGGTGCACATCGTCACCTCTGGCGTCCACGCCGAGGGCTGTTCCCGCGAGTTCGTGCTTCACGCCGCTATGCCTCCGCGCTCTTGGATTCGCCTTCCTCCCTCCTTCGCCTTTGAGATGCCGCCGAGTGGGTCTCTAGAGCTCTGGCTGCAGCACGCTGACTACAACGCCCTTGCGACTGGAGCGGAGGTTGCGGTCGTCGCTCCGGGCAAGGTCTTCATGACCCGGGGCTGGGGCGAGATCGCCTGGGTCTGCCGGACAGGGGGTGCCCTCGTAATTCATTTGGAATACGATGGCGCCTCCTTGATGTTCTTCAAGGTCTTCGACACGGAAGGACGCCGGCCGGAGTGCTGCCCCAAGGAAAGCGGTCAAGGTACCGATGTGGCGAGGGCTAGGCCGGCCAATCGCCTCCCCAGCAGCTCCTCAGGTAGCAGTGGAGGAACTGGAGAATCCAGCGACTCCCCAGAGCTTCATGTGACTCCGGAGACGAGCGACGACAGCTACGAGGCCTCGAGCTCGCGTCGCGCTCAGAGCAGGGCAGCTACATCAGGCCGTCGGCGCCACTGATCTGGATGGGGTTGGTGCCGGCGCCTGACGACCCACTATTGATGACGGCGTCTCCTGCAGAGACACGCATAGTTAACGCTCCTTAGGATTGTCACCTTTTGTTCCCTGCGAGGAATCAGAGTAGCACCCCGCGGGGGTATGTAAGGCGTCTGCCATGCCTTTTGTGAATTATATATCCTTATTATGAATCAACGCGAGATGCGTGCCCTGTCCCGGCTTGGCTCCCCCTTTCTTTCCTCACGAGGGCTTGGTGCTCTACGCTGACAGGTCCCGGTCCCCAGGCAGGCTTCAGCCGTCGCTGGTATGCCAGGTCGTGATGCCATGGTCAAGGCCAGGAGGTGAGCGGCCCAAGGTCTAGTAAGAGCACCTAAGTCACAATGCTCAGGAGGTCCCCTTTAGCGCTCAAGCAGCCTCTGTTGGGCGAGAAAGGTAGGTAACGTCGTCGTGACAGAGCTGCACTAGGCGAGGGTTTGGCGTTGAGTTGATTTAGCTTTTGCGCGACTTATCTCATAAGTTTGGAGTAGTTCTTCGGCAAGGTGCCGGGCCTGCGTGCCGGCAGCTGAGGTGTTGCTGGGTCAGGCCCTCATGAGCTTCTCCCCTCTTCCCCGCACTTTCCTTCATGCTCTACGTCCTCAGGTCCCGGCCCTCGAGCGAGCTCAGCCGCCGCTGGTATGACAGGTCGCGATGCCATGGGTCAAGGCCGAGGGGTGAGGGCTGGACAGCCAGTAAGAGCCCATGAGTCGCAATGCTCAGGCGCCCCCTTTTAACGTGCAAGCGGATCGTACGGGAGAGAGGGAGAGGGGGCTCACGACGCCCCCACGCTATTCCTTACGCGGATCCTGCACACCAATCACGAGGGAAAAAAGGTCTGCCGTTACGGTTGCCAGTCAGCCGTTGGTTGCTCCGAGGGAGTGATTTGAGGCACTGAGGGCCTGGCGAGGTAGCGCTATGCGGGGCTGCCGCGGCCAGAGCTCGACCACTCAAATTTGTCGGTGTTGCAGGGACGGACCCATGCGCAAGCGCCGTGCTGCGAGCGAGCGGCTCCAAAGGTAGGTGTCAATCGAGCAGGCGATTATCTCAAGCAGGTTAGTCATGAAGAAACAAAGCAACTTAGATAGATGCAGAGAAAGCAAACGCCATTGGGTCAGGCCCGAGCAGCTTGGGGGTGATGCAGCCCGAGGCGCTAACGAGGTAAGCGAAGACATAAGCAAAGCGGATACATGCCGCGAGGACGGACCCACGCGACCTAGGAATGATGCGCCTGGGGCGCTCCAGCTGAAACGAAACTTGAAAGAAGTCACCGATACCATTGCGTAACGAGTGTCGGAGTAGGCTGGCGGTGCGGTGAAGAAGCCGATCCTCACGAGCCCTCGGGACTCCGGGCCTCGAGAGGCTCGGGAGGTCCCGGGCGGCTCGTTGAGGTCCATCTCCTTCTCCTCCAGAACGCAGCGTGATGCTTGGCCACCTGAGCTTCCAGGATGCTCCTCATCAGGTGCTGGTGGGCAGCAGCCGCGTTCGGCAAGTCGAAGGGCATGCGAACGTAGCTGTGCGGTGGACCTGCGCAACGCCCCACACGCAAGGGCCAGAAGCACTCCTGAGACATGACTCGATTGAGCCCTAGGTAGTCAATGCAGACGCGCAGCCCGCCATCCTTGCCTAGATGGGGAGCTACGCCGGGCAGGCGGCAGTTGCCGCGCATGATTCTCGATTCCTGCAACTCCTGAGCGACCTTGGTGATGAATTCCTGAGGGTTGGGCCCTCCTTTCCTTACGCCTTCCTGAGGGAAACGTGCCGCAAAGCACACCTCCAAGTGGTGCCTAAGCGCCTCCCTCGTGATCTTGGCAAAGTCGGTGGCTCCCCAGGAGAGAGCCCCCGAGCCCTGCCCGAGGAGGGCGCCAGACGCGCCTTCCTATGAGATGGAGGGTGGCGCCCCTTGGACGGGCGCATGTCCGGATGTGGCGCCTCCGAAGGTGCCTGCCTCCTGAGGCCTTGAGCCAGGTGATGTCTTCTTCTTCTTGGGAGCTACTCCGGGGAGGTTTCCACTCTTGCTGTCCGGGTCCTTGATTGACGCGGCTCGGAAGGCGCGCTCGAGAGAGCACACCGCATCCTTCTCTTCGCAGGGGACCGTGATGACCCCGCCACTTCCTGGCATCTTGAGGACGTTGTAGCCATGGTGAGGCACTGCCATGAACTTGGCCAGGGCCGGATACCCGAGGATGGCATTGCATGGCAGGCGAATGTGAGTGACGTCGAAGTCAATGAGCTCGGTGCGGTAGTTGTTGCGCTGTCCAAAGGTGACAGGAAGGCGGACCTACCCTATCGGGACAGTAGAACCATCAGTGACTCCCGAGAAAGGCTTGGTTGGCTGAAGCTGATCATATGGCACTTGGAGATTTTTGAACGTCTCGACGGACAGAATGTTGAGTCCTGCTCCGCATCGATGAGGGTCCTGGTGACTTGCACATTGCTGATGACTGGGGAACAGAGCATTGGGAGGACACTGGCCGTCGCCGCACACTTGAGCTGATCAGCTGAGCTAAACGTGATGGCGGCAGACCACCTGAGAGGGCACGTGGCCTCAAGCTTGGGGAGGACAACATTCACCCCGCGAGCAAACTGCTTGAAGATGCGCTGTGAGGCTGGGGCCTGAGCGCCACCCAAGATGCAAGCGATTGCACGTGGATCCTGGAAGCCCCCAGCCCCCTCATCCTAATGATGGTCTTCATTCCTTCTTGGTGGTGGTGGCAAAGGAGGAAGGCCTGCGTTGCCTTGCGGGCGATCCTCGCGAGGCTGATCTCTCCAAGCTCCCTTGCGAGGCTGGTCCTGCCAGCGGTCCTCACGAGGTCGGTCACGCCACCCTTGGTGAAGGCCACGGTCGTCCCAGCGTCCTCCACCTCTTGCTCCGCCTCGACCGTAGCCCTGATCGTTGCGCTCGGGACGTCGACCGACACGGCCTTCTCGCACGGCCCTGAGCTCTTGGCATTCGTTGGTGTTGTGGGTGTGAAGATCGTGGTACACAGTGTACCGGCTGCCCTTGGACGACTCCGACTGGTCCCTGCCGCGCTTTGTGTCCAGCTCTGCTGCAAGCACAACTGCTCCTTTGCGCTTCACATCCTTGGCCTTGGCTTTGTTCTCCTCTGGGTCTGCCGCCGGGAGCTCGAGAAGGGAAATGCGTCCCTCCTCAGCCCTTGCGCACTTGGTCGCCAGGTTGAACAACTCCAATGACGTACACATATCTTCATGAATCGCCAGCTCCTCCTTCATCTTGACGTCGCGGACGCCATCAAAGAACGCCGAAATGATGGCCTCCTCGGTCACCCTGGGAATCTTGAGGCGAGCGCTGTTGAAGCGCTGGATGTACTTCTGCAAGGTCTCTCCAGGCTGCTGCTTGATGCGGCGTAGGTCACCCACAGCCGGCGGACGGTCGCGAGTGCCCTGGAAGTTGGCGATGAAGCGAGTGCGCATTTCATCCCAGGAAGAGATCGTGCCAGGGGCTAGGTTCAGGAGCCAGGTGCGGGCGCCGTCCTTGAGTGCCATGGGAAACCAGTTCGCCATGAACTTTTCGTCCCCGTTGGCGGCTTCGATGGCCAGCTCGTAGAGCTGTAGGAACTCCACGGGGTCGGCAGTGCCGTCGTAGCGAGGGGGCAGGTCAGGCTTGAACTTGCCTGGCCAGGCGACACTGCGCAGCTTGGTGGTGAAGGTGCGGCAGCCTGCGGTGGCCACCAGAGCTCTCTGCTGATGTGGGGCTTGCTCACAGGATTCCAGCAGCTGCTTTGCTGGAGCAGCGGGAGTCTTAACCTTGATGGCGTAGGGATGCGGTCGTGGCTCAACGGTGCATAGAGCACGCGTGCTACTTCTTTGGGACGATGGATTTCTTTGCAGCTCCTTTCTTGTCGCGCAGGTGCGGACGCGGTGGATCTCGATCACTGGGCCACGCGCCTTGGAGCCAGGGCGCCTTCTTGGGGAGGAGGTGGTGGAGGCACCTCCTGATCTGCGCCTCCTACGCAGGACGGAGGGCGAGGCAGCGAGAGGGACGACATAGGATGTAGGACATTGAAGTATGTCTAGAGGGGGGTGATTAGACTACTTGACCGATTAAAAACTTAGCCTTTTCCCAGTTTTAGAGTTTGGCAGATTTTAGCTATCTTAGGACAAGTCAAGCAATCATCACACAATTCAAGCAAGCATGCAAAGAGTATATGAGCAGCGGAAATAAAGGCATGCAACTTGCAAGAAAGTAAAGGGAAGGGTTTGGAGGATTCAAACGCAATTGGAGACACGGATGTTTTTGGCGTGGTTCCGATAGGTGGTGCTATCGTTCCTCCATGTTGATGGAGACTTCAACCCACAAAGGGTAGCAGTTGCTGAGTCCACGGAGGGCTCCACCCATGAAGGGTCCACAAGTAGCAACCTTGTCTATCCCACCATGGTCGCCGCCCACGAAGGACTTGCCTCACTAGCGGTAGATCTTCACGAAGTAGGCGATCTCCTTGCCCTTACAAACTCCTTGGTTCAACTCCACAATCTTGTCGGAGGCTCCCAAGTGACACCTAGCCACTCTAGGAGACACCACTCTCCAAGAAGTAACAAATGGTGTGTTGATGATGAACTCCTTGCTCTTGTGCTTCAAATGATAGTCTCCCCAACACTCAACTCTCTTTCATAGGATTTGGATCTTGTAGAAAGAAGATTTGAGTGGAAAGCAACTTGGGGAAGGCTAGAGATCAAGATTCATATAGTAGGAATGTAATATCTTGGCCTCAACACATGAGTAGGTGGTTCTCTCTCACAAATGGTAAGTTGGAAGTGTAGGTTTAGTCTGATGTCTCTCTCCACGAATGAAGAGGAGGTGGAGGGGTATATATAGCCTCCACACAAAATCTAACCGTTACACACAATTTACCAATCTCGGTGGGACCGAATCAACAAACTCGGTCAGACCGATTTTAGTAAACCTAGTGACCGTTAGGGTTTTGATTGGTGGATCGACATGCATCTCGGTAGGACCGATATGGTTAGGGTTAGGGCATAACGTAATCTCTGTGAGACCGATTACACAAACTCGGTGAGACCGATTTTGGTAATCAGCTAACCGAAGAGTTGGTCGTAATAAACTTCGGTGGGACCGATTTGCTCTTTTCGGTGAGACCGAAATGTTACAAAAGGGAAACAGAGAGTTTACATTGCAATCTTGATGGGACCGATTCGCTCTTTCGGTGAGACCGAAAAGTTACGAAAAGGAAATAGAGAGATTACAATCCCATCTCGGTGAGACCGAGATCCCTATCGGTAGAACCGATTTGCCTAGGGTTTGTGGCAGTGGCTATGACATATGGAATCGGTGGTGCCGGATTCGAAGAATCGGTGAGACCGATTTTGGATTTAGGTTTAGGTCATATGTGGATGTGAGAAAGTAGCTGAGGGTTTTGGCGCACCCCTACCTGGCGTGCCAAATGTCGGATGTCGGGTTCCGACAGACCCTTAAGGTTCGAACTCTGGGGTGTGCACGAAGATCTCTCCCCTACCGATCTACGTCTGATCGCCTCGTGAAATCTAAGCTGAAAACGATGAACAACACAAGGGACACAAGATTTATACTGGTTCAGGCCACCGTTGTGGTGTAATACCCTACTCCAGTGTGTGGTGTGGTGGATTGCCTCAGGGGCTGATGATGAACAGTACAAGGGAAGAACAGCCTCACGAGAGGTGTTCTTGAGCTGGTGCGATGAACTGCTTGGGTGAGTTCGATCGCCTCTCTCTCTCTCTCTGGCTAGGGCTCTCTCCCTGGCTAGGGCTCTATCCGATCTCTCTCTCTCTGGCTAGGGCTCTATCTGATCTCTCTGTCTACGGTGGTGGCTACCTCTATTTATAGGGGCCCTGGTCCTCTTCCCAAATATTGAGCGGGAAGGGCGCCAACAACAGCCATTTTGAAGGGGAACATCTAGTACAGGTTATCCTGACTAAAGTTGGTCTTCGACTGCCAAAAGCACTGGCGATGACGCCGTCTTGGGCTCCACGGTGACCTCCATCCCGCCGCTCCGCTGGTCTTGGTCTCGTTGCACTGAAATGGCAACCTTTGCCTGATGCCTCGGTACTCCACGTCTGTGCTTGCCCCCTTTGCCCCAAAGAGGAAACAAAGACACTGCGCAGGCCGGCGCCCTCCTGGTCTCGATCGTCATGGCTTGCGTCACGAGCACCTCGCGAGGTACCCTGCCTTGACCTCTCCACCTCCTCGCAAGCCTGCCTGGCGAGGCCGCTCCTGAGGAAATCTTGTGTCGTCCTCCCTGCGAGGCTTGGCCCCTCGCGAGGGTCTTGAGTCTTCCGCTGATGAAGATGAGCCGTACTGGGACACCACTTGAGCCACGCCGCAGGCCGCAGGCAGGCAAGTCTGGGGACCCCCGTTCCCAGAACGTCGACAGTTTCATTCAAATCATGCAAATTAGAGTCCAAAACAAGAGGAAAAGCGTGAGAAAAAGTAGATACGTTGGAGACGTATCACTATGTTATTCATAATTTCTTGATATAAGGTAAAGGGAATAGCACTCACGCTAGCACCTATGTCACATAAACCATGATAACAATGATCTCCTATTTTAACTGAGACAACAAGCATGCCAATAACGGCTCTGTGTTTATCCTCTTTATCAGGTTTGGCAATTCTAGTAGCTTTATTATAGAAGTAAATAACATGCCCATCTATATTTTCTTCCAGGAGATCCTTAACAATAGAAACACTAGGTTCTACTTTGATTTATTCATCAGGTTTAGGTGTTATAATATAACTTCTGTTGACCACGGTTGAAACTTTAGCATGTTCCTTTATCCTAACAGGGGAAGGTGGTTTCTCAATATAAGCATTAGGAACAACGGGATCAATGTTATAAACAATAGTTTCCTCTTTAACTGGTACCAGTTCTTTAATTTCTTCTTTAATAGGTGGGTGATATTTAAACCACTCCTCCCTAGGGAGATCAACATGAGTAGTGATACGTCTCCGTCGTATCTATTATTTTTGATTGTTCCATGCCAATATTATACAACTTTCATATACTTTTGGCAACTTTTTATACTATTTTTGTTACTAACATATTGATACAGTGCCCAGTGCCAGTTCCTGTTTGTTGCATGTTTTTTGTTTCGCCGAAAATCAAATATCAAACGCAGTCCAAACGACATAAAAACTGACGAAGATTTTTTTTGGAATATATGTGATTTTTGGGAAGAAGAATCAACGCGAGACGATGCCCGAGGGGGGCATGAGGTAGGGGGCGCGCCCCTGACCCTCGTGGCCACCCTGTAAGGCGGTTGGTGCCCTTCTTTCGCCGCAAGAAAGCCAATATCCGGATAGAAATCGTGTTCAGATTTCAGCCCAATCGGAGTTACGTATCTCCGGGAATATAAGAAACGGGGAAAGGGCAGAATCAGGGAGCATAGAAACAGAGAGAGGCAGAGAGACAGATCCAATCTCGGAGGGGCTCTCGCCCCTCTGCCGCCATGGAGGCCATGGACCAGAGGGGAAATCCTTCTCACATCTAGGGAGAAGGTCAAGGAAGAAGAAGAAGGGGCCCCTCTCCCCCTCTCTCCCGGTGGCGCCGGAACGCCGCCGGGGCCATCATCGTGTGACGGCGATCTACACCAACACCTCCGTCATCTTCACCAACATCTTCATCACCTTCCCCCATCTATCTACAGCGGTCCACTCTCCCGCAACCCGCTGTACCCTCTACTTGAAAATGGTACTTTATGCTTCATATTATTATCCAATGATGTGTTGCCATCCTATGATGTCTGAGTAGATTTTCGTTGTCCTATTTGTAATGGTGAATTGCTATGATTGATTTAAATTGCTTGTTGTTATGTTGCTGTTCTTTGGTGCCCATAATATGAGCGCGCGCGCATGGATCACACCATAGGGTTAGTTGTATGTTGATAGGACTATGTATTGGAGGGCAAGAGTGACAGAAGATTCAACCTAGCATAGAAATTGAAGGGGGACCAATATATCTTAATGCTATGGTTGGGTTTTACCTTAATGAACGTTAGTAGTTGCGGATGCTTGCTAATAGTTCCAATCATAAGTTCATAGAATTCCAAGTCAGGGATGACATGCTAGTAGTGGCCTCTCCCACATAAAACTTGCTATCGGTCTAGTAAAGTAGTCAATTGCTTAGGGACAATTTCGCAACTCCTACCACCACTTTTCCACACTCGCTATTACTAACTTTATTGTTTCTTTATCTAAACAGCCCCTGGTTTTTATTTATGTGCTCTTTATATTCTTGCAAACCTATCCCGTCACTCCTACAAAGTACTTCTAGTTTTATACTTGTTCTAGGTAAAGCGAATATCAAGCGTGCGTAGAGTTGTATCGGTGGTCGATAGAACTTGAGGGAATATTTGTTGTACCTTTAGCTCCTCGTTAGGTTCGACACTCTTACTTATCGAAAGAGGCTACAATTGATCCCCTATACTTGTGGGTTATCAAGACCTTTTTCTGGCGTCGTTGCCGGGAGTTATAGCGTGGGGTGAATATTCTCATGTGTGCTTGTTTGCTTTATCACTAAGTAGTTTTTATTTTGTGCTCTTGTTTTCTATCTTTAGTTATGGGTAGGACTACGCAAAATACCAAAAAAAATTAGTTGTATCTACTACACCAATGGTTGAAGAACCACTCAAAATCTATCACACTTCTGAAGCTTTTTACTTGAATCATTTTCGATCCCTATGTGCTTGTGCTGAAACCCCAACTAGCTTAGTTGAGGGCAAATCTTTAGATGAGCATGCTTGTTATGTGCGACACCGCATATATAAAAAAAGGTAAACTTTTACTGGATCAAATTCATCATTTGCAGTGCTATGCTTGGAATTTATGTGAAATATATGATTGTACTTGTTCTAAAGACCCAAATAAACACCTTCCTTACCAATGTGAGTTTAGTGATACTGGAATGGTATCTTTGTATACTAAGGGTGTTTATAATTACTATGATGTTCAACAAATTGAAGAATTTGTTGCTTTTAGGGGTACTTGTGAAATTGCTTCTTTTATTGAATAGTGTGATACTACTCTCTACAAATCTAAAAAATTGGCCATACTTAAATATTGTTATGATAATTATGCTTTTAATGCCTATGTTAAACCATATATTGAGGACTCCTCCGCTGTCCAAGAAGAGACTAATATTTTGCAGGAGTCTATGGAATTGATGAAACTGTGGGCTCATTGGATGAAAAAGATGACGAGGAGAGCGAAGAACAAAAGGAGGAAGCAAGGATTAGCTACCCGTGCCCACCTTCTAATGAGAGTAACTCTTCAACTCATACATTGTTTAATTTCCCTTCGTGCCTACCGAAGGATGATTGCTATGATGATTGTTATGATCCCGTTGATTCTTTTGAAATATCCCTTTTGATGATGCTTGCTATGCTTGTGGCCAAGATGCCAATATGAATTATGCTTATGGAGATGAACTTGCTATAGTTCCTTATGTTAAACAAGAAATTGTTGCTATTGCACCCACGCATGATAGTCCTATTAACTTTTTGAATTCTCCCGACTACACTATATCGGAGAAGTTTGCCCTTATTAAGGATTATATTGATGGGTTGCATTTTACTACTACACGTGATGATTTTGATAGATATAATATGCATGTGCTTGCTGCTCCTACTTGCAATTATTATGAGAGAGGAACTACATCTCTGCCTCTCCATGTTTCCAATAAGATAAAATTGCAAGAAACTGTTTATACTATGCATTGGCCTTTACTATGTGCGCATGAGTTGTTCTTTTATGACATGCCGATGCATAGGAAGAGAGTTAGACTTTGTTGTTGCATGATATATGTTACTTTGTGCTCACTACTAAATCACAAATCATTGTTAATTAAAATTGGCTTTGATATACCTTGGGATCCCGGTGGATCCATTACTTGAGCACTATATGCCTAGCTTAATGGCTTTAAAGAAAGCGCTGCCAGGGAGACAACCCGAAAGTTTTAGAGAGTCATTTATTTCTGTTGTGTGCTTTTATAAAGTTTAAAAATAAAAATAATGTGCCAAGATTTGCCTTTAGGATGTTTACATTGCTTGTTGGTTTGTGCGGTGCAAGACAGAAACTTTGGCTGTAGTGCGCGATTTTACATTTTTTACTGGAACGTAAAACGGATCAGAAAATTTTTGCACTGTCTTTCTATACAATTTTTTTATTTTTTCTAATTATTTCAGAATTTTTGGAGCACCAGAAGTATGGTGAATGTTCAGATTACTACAGACTGTCCTGTTTAAGACATATTCTGTTTTTGATGCATAGTTTGCTTGTTTTGATGAAACTATCAATTTCTATCAGTGGATTAAGCCATGAAAAAAGTTATATTACTGTAGATAAAATGCAAAAACAAAATATGAATTGGTTTTCAACAATACTTATAGTAGTGATTTGCTTTATTATACTAACGGATCTTACCGAGCTTTCTGTTGAGTTTTGTGTGGATGAAGTGTTCGAAGATCGAGGAGGTCTCGATGTGAGGAGAAGGAGGAGAGGCAAGATCTCAAGCTTGGGGATGCCCATGGCACCCCAAGTAAATATTTAAGGATACTCAAGCGTCTAAGCTTGGGGATGCCCCGGAAGGCATCCCATCTTTCTTCAACAAGTTTCAATATTTTTCGGATTTGTTTCGTTCATGCGATATGTGCAAATCTTGGAGCGTCTTTTGCATTTAGTTTTCACTTTTCTTTGATGCACCATGCTGGTATGAGCTAGTCCATGGTTGATTTATAGAATGCTCATTGTACTTCACTTAAATCTTGAGTATGGCTTTATAGAATGCTTCATGTGCTTCACTTATATCATTTCAAGTTTGGATTGCCTGTTTCTCTTCACATAGAAAACCGCCAATTGTAGAATGCTCTTTTGCTTCACTTATATTTGTTAGAGCGTGGGCATATATTTTGTAGAAATAATTAAAATCTCTTGCTTCACTTATATCTATTTAGAGAGTTGACAGGAATTGGTCATTCACATGGTTAGTCATAAAATCCTACATAAAACTTGTAGATCACTGAATATGATATGTTGGATTCCTTGCAATAGTTTTGCGATATAAAGATGGTGATATTAGAGTCATGCTAGTGGGTAGTTGTGGATTGTAGAAATACTTGTGTTGAAGTTTGTGATTCCCGTAGCATGCACGTATGGTGAACCCTTATGTAACGAGTTATTGATTGTCTTCCTTATGAGTGGCGGTCATGGACGAGCGATGGTCTTTTCCTACCAATCTACCCCCCTAGGAGCATGCGCGTAGTACTTTGTTTCAATGACTAATATATTTTTGCAATAAGTATGTGATTTCTTTATGACTAATGTTGAGTCCATGGATTATACTCACTCTCACCCTTCCATCATTGCTAGCCTCTTCGGTACCGTGCATTGCCCTTTCTCACCTCGAGAGTTGGTGCAAACTTCGCTGGTGCATCCAAACCCCGTGATACGATACGCTATATCACACATAAGCCTCCTTATATCTTCCTCAAAACAGCCACCATACCTACCTATCATGGCATTTCCATAGCCATTCCGAGATATATTGCCATGCAACTTCCATCATCATCCTATACATGACCTGAGCATTCATTGTCATATTGCTTTGCATGATCGTAAGATAGCTAGCATGATGTTTTCATGGCTTGTCCGTTTTTGATATCTTTGCTATACTATATCATTGCACATCCTGGTACACTGCCAGAGGCATTCATATAGTCATACTTTGTTCTAGACATTGAGTTGTAAGTAAATAAAAGTGTGATGATCATCATTATTAGAGCATTGCCCCAGTGAGGAAAGGATGATGGAGACTCTGATTCCCCCACAAGTCGGGATGAGACTCCGGACTTTAGAAAAAATAAAAGAGGCCAAAGAAGCCCAAAAAAAGAGGCCAAAGAAGCCCACCAAAACAAAAAAAACAAAAAAAAATTGAGAGAAAAAGAGAGAAGGGGCAATGTTACCATCCTTTTACCACACTTGTGCTTCAGAGTAGCATCATGTTCTTCATATAGAGAGACTCTTATTTTGTCACTTTCATATACTAGTGGGAATTTTCATTATATAACTTGCTTGTATATTCCCACAATGGGCTTCCTCAAATGCCCTAGTGGGAATTTTCATGAGCAAGCAAGTTGGACGCACATCCACTTAATTTTAGTTTGAGTTTTCATACACTTGTATCTCTAGTGCATCCGTTGCATGGCAATCCCTACTCCTCACATTGACATCAATTGATGGGCATCTCCATAGCCCGTTGATTAGCCGCGTCGATGTGTGACTTTCTCCCTTTTGTCTTCTCCACACAACCTCCACCATCATATTCTATTCCACCTATAGTGCTATGTCTATGGCTCATGCTCATGTATTGCGTGAAAGTTGAAAAGGTTTGAGAACGACAAAATTATGAAATAATTGCTTGGCTTGTCATCGGGGTTGTGCATGATTTGAATATTTTGTGTGGTGAAGATGGAGCATAGCCAGACCATATGATTTTGTAGGGATAACTTTCTTTGGCCATGTTATTTTGAAAATACATGATTGCTTTATTAGTATGCTTGAAGTATTATTGTCTTAATGTCAAATGATAGACTATTGCCTTGAATCACTCGTGTCTTAATATTCATGCCATGATTAGATTATGTGATCAAGATTATGCTAGGTAGCATTCCACATCAAAAATTATTTTTTTATCATTTACCTACTCGAGGACGAGTAGTAATTAAGCTTGGGGATGCTGATACGTCTCCGTCGTATCTATAATTTTTGATTGTTCCATGCCAATATTATACAACTTTCATATACTTTTGGCAACTTTTTATACTATTTTTGGGACTAACTATTGATCCAATGCCCAGTGCCAGTTCCTCTTTGTTGCATGTTTTTTTGTTTCGCAGAAAATCCATATCAAACGGAGTCCAAATGGGATAAAAACTGACGGAGATTTTTTTTGGAATATATGTGATTTTTGGGAAGAAGAATCAATGCGAGACGATGCCCGAGGGGGCCACGAGGTAGGGGGCGCGCCCCAGGGGGGTGGGCGCGCCACTGATCCTCGTGGCCACCCCGTAAGGCATTTGGTGCCCTTCTTTCGCCCAAGAAAGCCAATATCCAGATATAAATCGTGTTCAAATTTCATCCCAATCGGAGTTACGGATCTCCGGGAATATAAGAAACGGTGAAAGGGCAGAATCAGGGAGCACAGAAATAGAGAGAGACAGAGAGACAGATCCACTCCCGGAGGGGCTCTCGCCCCTCCGCCGCCATGGAGGCCATGGACCAGAGGGGAACCCTTCCCCCATCTAGGGAGAAGGTCAAGGAAGAAGAAGAAGAAGAAGGGGGCCCCTCTCCCCCTCTCTCCCGGTGGCGCCGGAACACCGCCGGGGCCATCATCGTGTGACGGCAATCTACACCAACACCTCCGTCATCTTCACCAACATCTTCATCACCTTCTCCCATCTATCTACAGCGGTCCACTCTCCCGCAACCTGCTGTACCCTCTACTTGAACATGGTGCTTTATGCTTCATATTATTATCCAATGATGTGTTGCCATCCTATGATGTCTGAGTAGATTTTCGTTGTCCTATCGGTAATGGTGAATTGCTATGATTGATTTAAATTGCTTGTGGTTATGTTCCTGTCCTTTGGTGCCCATCATATGAGCGCGCGCATGGATCACACTATAGGGTTAGTTGTATGTTGATAGGACTATGTATTGGAGGGCAAGAGTGACAGAAGCTTCAACCTAGCATAGAAATTGATGCATACGGGATTGAAGGGGGCCAATATATCTTAATGCTATGGTTGGGTTTTACCTTAATGAACGTTAGTAGTTGCGGATGCTTGCTAATAGTTCCAATCATAAGTGCATAGATTCCAAGTCAGGGATTACATGCTAGCAGTGGCCTCTCCCACATAAAACTTGCTATCGGTCTAGTAAAGTAGTCAATTGCTTAGGGACAATTTCGCAAATCCTACCACCACTTCTCCACACTTGCTATACTAACTTTATTGTTTCTTTATCTAAACAGCCCCTAGTTTTTATTTACGTGCTCTTTATATTCTTGCAAACCTATCCCGTTACACCTACAAAGTACTTCTAGTTTTATACTTGTTCTAGGTAAAGCGAATGTCAAGCGTGCGTAGATTTGTATCGTTGGTCGATAGAACTTGAGGGAATATTTGTTCTACCTTTAGCTCCTCGTTGGGTTCGACACTCTTACTTATCGAAAGAGGCTACAATTGATCCCCTATACTTGTGGGTTATCAAGTAGCAAATGATTCACAAAAGGAGGCTACTATCTCAGAGTCAAGTCCATATTTAGTGCTAAACTTTTGAAAAGCATCGGTATTCATAAAAGATTTAACACAATCATAATTAAGCTTAACACCTGACTCTTTACCTTCATCAAGTTCCAAATATTCAGAGTTGCGTTTAATTCTTTCCAAAATATCCCACGGGAATTCAATAGTTTTCTTCATAAAACAACCAGCACAAGAAGTATCAAGCATGGATCGATCATTATGAGAAAGCCGAGCATAAAAGTTCTCTCGAGAGCTCATAATTGGGGCATGAATATAACATTGACTTAAGCTTCCCCCCAAGCTAGAGCAATACTTTCTCCTTCATGAGGCCAAAAATTATATATATAATTCCAATCACGATGAACTAGATGCGTAGGATATTTTTTTGGTGAAACTCCAATTTCAATCGATTCCAATTCCAAGATCCAATATCATCACATAGCCTATACCATGCCAATGCTTTTCCCTTCAAAGATAAAGGGAAAACCTTCTTGTTAACTTCATCTCCGGGTAAACTTGCATGCTTAAAAAATCCACAAATTTCTTCCACATATATCAAGTGCATATCAGGAGGTTTGATTCCATCTCCAGCATAAGGATTAGCTAGCAGTTGTTCTATCATACCCGAAGGAATTTCATATTCAATATTTTAAGTAGGTGCAGTAGGTTGAGGGGTAACTAATTGTGGTTTCGGTCGAGGTGAATATACCCCGAACTAACCCCTCAAAGGATTGTTTTCCATAGTAACAAGTGATAATAAATTTCAGCACGTAGTAATAATTTTTCCTTACCAATTTCCACTTACCAAAAGCGCTTTACTCCGCGGCAATGGCGCCAGAAAATAGCCTTGATGACCCACAAGTATATGGGATCAATTGTAGCATTTTCGATAAGTAAGAGTGTCGAACCAAACGAGGAGCAGAAGGAAATGACAAGTGGTTTTCAGGAAGGTAATGTCTGCAAGCGCTGAAATTGTAAGTAGCAGAGTAGTTTGATAGCAAGATAGTTTGTAACAAGCAAGTAACGGTAATGGTAACAAAAGTGCAGCAAGGTAGCTCAATCCTTTTGAGGCAAAGGACAGGCCAAAACGACCTCTTATAATAAGCAAAGCGTTCTTGAGGGTACACGGGAGTTTCATCTAGTCACTTTCATCATGTTGATTCGATTCGTGTTCGCTACTTTGATAATTTGATATGTGGGTGGACCAGTGCTTAGGTGTTGTTCTTACTTGAACAAACCTCCTACTTATGATTAACCCCCTTGCAAGCATCCGCAACTACGAGAAGAGTATTAAGAATAAATTCTAACCATAGCATTAAACTTTTGGATCCAATCGGTCCCTTACGGAATAGCGCATAAACTAGGGTTTAAGCTTCTGTCACTCTAGCAACCCATCATCTAATAACTACTCCACAATGCATGAACTTAGGCCCAAATATGGTGAAGTGTCATGTAGTCGACGTTCACATGACACCACTAAGGGAATCACATCATAATTACTGTCAAAATATCGAACACATATCAAGTTCACATGATTACTTGCAACATGATTTCTTCCGTGACCTCAAGAACAAAAGTAACTACTCACAAATGATAATCATGCTCAAGATCAGACTAGCATATTGGACCTGAACATATAATCTTCCACCAAATAAACCATATAGTAATCAACTACAAGATGTAATCAACACTACTAGTCACCCACAAGCACCAACCTATAGTTTGGGTACAAAGATTGAACGCAAGAGATGAACTAGGGTTTGAGAGGAGATATTGCTGTTGAAGATGTTGATGGAGATTGCCCTCCCCATGATGGGAGAGTTGTTGGTGATGATGATGATGATGATTTCCCCCTCGAGGAGGGAAGTTCCCCGGCGGAATCGCTCCACCGGAGGGCAAAACTGCTCTTGCCCAAGTTCCACCTCGAGACGGCGGCGCTTTGTCCCAAAAGTCCTCTCCTTATTTTTTCTAGGTCAAAATGACTTATATACCAGAAGATGGGCACTGGAGGTGGGCCGAGGGGAGCACAACCCACCAGGGCGGTGCCTGGTCTCCTTAGCGCCCCCAGGTGGGTTGTGCCCACCTAGTGGGCCCCTCTGGTACTTATTGGCAACAATATTTCTCAAATATTCCATAACAATTCCCCGTAAAGTTTCAGCTCATTTGGAGTTGTGCAGAATAGGTGGCCCGACATAGCTTTTTAAGGTCCAGATTTCCAGCTGCCAGAATTCTCCCTCTTTGTGTGTACCTTGCATATTATGAGAGAAAAGACATTAGAATTACTCCAAAAAGCATTATTATGCATAAAAACATCATAAATAATAGTAGGTAAACATGATGCAAAATGGACATATCAGTAACTGACTTATGGATCATTAACGGAAAAAACGCAGACGGGTACGACATAGAAACCGTGTGTTTTGTGATCTTCTAATGATTAATGCAAAAAAGCGCATGGGCACACATGCTAATCAACGCTCAAAGCCCTCAAAGGATGCTCTTACTGACATTGTACGTTAATACTACAAACTTACAGTACCGCTGGTAATTTGCTCTAATACTACAAACTTAAACTACTTCTCACATGCTGCCATCAGGGCATGCTGGCCAGACGCCAGTGTTCTCCTTCCCGGCCTTGTAGGCGGCAGCCCACCGTGCTTCGATATCCGCCAAGCTCTCCTCACCACAGCGTGCGGCCTCTTCTTTCTTGTGGCGGCAGGACTCTCTTTTCTTGACTGCTTTCTGCCTTTTCCGCTCCTTCTATGCGGCTTTAGCTGCCTCTAGATCCACCGCCCATTCGGCCATGGCAGCCTCAAAGTCTGGCCACGTAACTATGTGGCCGGTGGCGGCGGCGCAACGAGATGCCATCGCTTCCTTACCATGTGTGCAGTCGCGGGTGGCGAGGAACGCGGCGCGGCGGGATGCCATCGCTTCCTTACAAGTTACTGTGCGCTGCGGTGCCATGAATGACGCTTGGAGAGAGCTCTGGGACGGAGTGGCCGGGCAGCCGTACAGTGGGATGGTATTCAAGAGCTCAATGACAAACAACAAAGGAAATTTGGCTTCCCTTACAATTTTGCTCGTTCATTATCGCACATGGTTCATCTCCGCCGCTTCCGGAAACAGTGTGCGCTGAGCCTATTGTGTGTTGTGTTATGATTGGCCGGAACCCCAGCCGCGCAGATCACATGTGTGCATTGTAAGATGCGCCGCGATCGAACGGCAATCCACGTCCCTCACATCACACCCGTGCAGCTGTAGCTGGATTGGATTTATATGCACTAAATGCCTAGAAAATGCACAAAATCCCCTAAATATAGTAAATGGGCCCGGAAAATTCCCAAATTTGAACACGATGATTTGCAGGGTGTATGTTCGTCATACAAAAAAACTCCAGGGTAAAGAACGAAGAAAATTTGGATTCCCCTTCAATCTTGGTGATTTCCCTCTCGAAAGCATGGAACTTCCTCGGTGATGGTTCGATTTGTGAATGGCGTGCATGATGGCATAAGCCAAACCTTCTCAAATTTTTACCAGGGATGGTGAGGTCATACCATGGCACCATCCCAGGCGTCATGTTTTTCAAGCATTTATTGCATTTTTTCTATAGTTGAAAACCCAATAAACAAACGTTTGTGGTTGACTATTGCCACACATTCCATCCAAATATCTATACATTCCTTGTAAAAGGCGTGATAATTTACTAAATGGAACGAGCATGGTTTTCCAGGACATTCTTGAGCACCCTTTCATGCACCGATTGTTTGAACTTGAATTATGTGCATTAATGCCTAGGAAATGCACATAATCCCCTAAATATGGTAAATGAGCCCGGAAAAATGCCAAATTTGAACACGGTGATTTGCAGGGTGTATGTTCATCATAGAGAAAAACTCATGGAGAAAGGACAAAGGAACTTTGGACCCCCCTTCAATTTTGGTGATTTCCCCCTCGAAACCATGAAACTTCCTCGGTGATGGTTCGATTTATGAAAGGCGTGCATGAAGACATAAGGAAAACATTCTCAAATTTTTACCAGGGCACGGTGAGGCCATACCATGGCACCACACCAGGCGTCATGTTTTCCAAGCATGTATTTCTTTTTTGTATAGTTGTTAACCCACTAAATGACGCGTTTATGGTTGACTATTGCCACACATTTCCTTGAAATATCTGCCCATTTCTTCTAAAAGGCATGAGAATGTACTAAATAGCACGAGCATGATTTTCCAGACCGTTCTTGTGCACCTTTTCATGCACCGATTGTTCGAATATGAATTATGTGCATTAATGCCTAGAAAATGCAAATAATCCCCTAAATATGGTAAATGAGCCTGGAAAAATGTCAAATTTGAACACGTTGCATTTGAGGCGGTATGTTGATCGTTGGAAAAAAACTGAATGAAAAACTAGGACGAAAATTTGGATTCCCCTTCAATCTTGGTGATTTCCCTTTCAAAAGCATGGAACTTCCTCGGTGATGGTTCTATTTATGAAGGGCGTGCATGACGACATAAATCAAACCTTCTCAACTTTTAACCAGGGCACGGTGAGGCCATACCGTGGCACCATGCGAGGCGTCATGTTTTTCAAGCACGTATTTCATTTTTCTATATTTGATAACCCAGTAAATGACGCGTTTGTGGTTGACTATTGCCACGCATTCCCTTGAAATCTCTGCCCATTCCTTGTAAAAGGTTTGAGAATTTACTAAATACCACGAGTATGGTTTTTCCAGACCGTTCTTGTGCACCTTTTCAAGCACCGATTGTTTGAACTTGAATTATGTGCATTAATGCCTACAAAATGCACACAATCCCCTAAATATTGTAAATGAACCCAGAAAAGTGCCAAATTTGAACACGGTGATTAGCATGGTTTATGTTTATCATAGAAAAAAACTCATGGACGAAGGACAAAGGAAATTTGGATTCCCATTCAGTCTCGGTGATTTACTATCGCACACGATTCATCACCGTCGCCTCTGCGAACCGTGTGTGTTCACTCACACATGCAAAATGAAAAAGAAAACCCTCGCCCATTTTGTCCCCACCCACTTGCCGCGGACTCCTCCGCAACTCTGCAGTTCATCAACTTCTATCGCGGCGGCCACCCTAAGCTCGGTGGCTGTTGTCGGCGGGCGGAGGTCGCGCTCCAAATGGCACGGGATTTTGCCCCTACCGCTTTTCGCCGCCTATGTACACCGACATTCTAGACTCTGGTTGACTGGGGTTTTCTGCGGGATTGGGCCGGGGATTTTTCTCATGGAGAAGGTAATAAACTTAGCAAAATATTCACTCATCTGTTATCGCAGTCCGTCCGTCGCTGTTAATCAACCGGCGGAAATCACCGTGGAATCATTTTTGTTCTAGCTTATTCGTGGGTGTTCATTCATGTGTCCATAGTGCGAGCACAAATCGAGCAAGTGTGGTCGCGGCCAGTCAGAAACGAAGTTCTATCTCACCATTCTGGATGACTTCAGGGAGCGCTCGGTATGTTCAATCTCAACCTACCACGGTCGGCATGGCCTAAATTTGTGAACATATACCGTCTGTTGCTACATTATCTATATATTTGCATCAAATCTTTGTTACATTATCTATTTTTAATTCTATATTTTTGTACTTTGTTTTCATCTATATATTGATCTTTTCTATCAGTTATGATCTTTTCTATCAGTTACTCCCATATTTGCATCTTGCTCTGTTATTTCAATATATCTAATTTACGATCTTAATTTTCATTTAAAGTAGTACATCCCTTGCTTTGCAAGAATAGGAGTAGAAGGAAATATTGGGCTTTACTTTGTTGATGACCCCCATGATGTCATATTGACAATGCAGCATGGATTTACAATAATGGTTAACGTAAAACTTGATAAAGATGGTCACCCCTATTTTAGTGCGAACTTTTGGAGAAAAATGTCTAAGTGTTATGAACTGAAAGCTGGCAATAAAATTCTAGTGCGTGCAGCACAACTTGGTCTAATTAACATGCATGTTTACTTCCCCAACGTCATAAGCCGATAAAAGTCTGATCCAGGTTACTGTCCTTTCAACTTTCTTCATGTTGTCATATTACTAAGCAAAATCGGGGTATTTGTTCTGACTAATTGATCACTATTTAAGCAACCAATTGTGATTTCATTTTCTGACTCCGTTCCTAGGCAGTAACAAATTCTATTTACCAATTTATGCGCACTCTATATTCTTCTACCATGTTCTGAATAAATAATACCATTCCACCTTTTAAGAAGGATATGTTGGATGCATAGTGAACGATCTGTATGTTACTAAGCGTACCAAATTTCACTAGAAGGACTTGAAGCATGTCATAAACTTTGTTGATAATTTCACAAAGATAGCACAACGTATGAATGTTGGATTTTGTATTGGATTAATTATACCTATGGTGCACACATTGAACAAGACCAATTGTGTGCACAAAATGCTGGTAAAAAGTCTTATTTTAATGTTGATGCTCATAAACTATGTATATCTTCAATGATATGTTACAATTAGTTTTTATTCTACATGTCAAAAAAAATTGCCCGTTGTAGCAGTTCTTGGATCGATTTCCCGGCGTGGTCAAATTACACTTGTGCCTGCTAATAACGTCAAAGTGATTGCTAGGTACTGCATTTCCCACAGCAATGAAATCATTCAAATTAACAAGTTCTCGCTTGTCGTGGCAATGCATCCATATTGGAAAATTGGAGACACTGTTCTACTCATGCTCTACCGAGGCACATGAGGGCTCTTCATTTTCATTGACGAGATGCCGAGTCGCCGTGATCAAGCTGGTTCCAGCGGATAGTTATGGTTGTTGGCCCTCAGCCTCTTAAAATTTGCTAGCTATTACTATGTTAAGTATGTAGATATGGACCATATGGTTGTTGGCCTTAGCCTCTTAAAATGTGATAGTTGATACTATGTTAAGTGTGTATATATGGACCATATGGTTGTCAAAACCGTGTTACAAAGATCCTTCTTTTGTCGAATAGTGTAACCACTATATATATGTTACTCAAATGCTGTTACCCACGTTCTTAATTTTTCATGGAAAGTATTAGTATCGTACATAGTTCATTGAGTTTAAGCATGTGCCCGATGTCCAGAAGGCATTTGCATATTAACTGTCCATATTGCAAATTCACACACATGTTAACATAAGGAAACGTATGTGTAACTTACTAATCATCGCACACGAGTACTTGCAAAAGCATCGCGTGCGATACTCCTAGCCACCGCAAGCAACTATTTTGCAATTTTCAAAGTTTTTTGTACAAAAATCACACACGAACTAGCTGTATTAACCGTCTGTGTTGTAATTTCTCATCGTAAATAGTTCATCCAAGTCGGCTGTTTGCCACGTATCACACACATCTTGTTTACACGACTCGTTTGTGTTCTTTTGGCTCAACACAAACAATTCATCCATGTGAACTGTATGCTGCATATCACACACATCTTGTTAAGTTGAACCGTTTCTGTTGTGTTCCCTAATCGAAAACAGTTTGTCCGAGTGAACCGTATGTCGTATAACAGTATAACACACACACATTGATATGGCTGCCCGTTTCTGTTGTTCTGCCTCATCACAAACAGTTCAAGTGGATTAACCGTGTGCCCTGCATCGCACACACAACTAAAATCTGAACCGTGTTTGATGGCTCTGCCATCGCAAACGTTTTGCACCTTTTTTTGACGGTTTTTTACACCAACATTCGCGATTAATGCATCACACACAGTTTTGTCAAAGGGTCTCTGATCATAGTGTCGCGTTAACAGTATCCTGCAGTAGTGCCTAGACTATATAAATTATAACTCTAGCACTTTTTAGGGTTACCAAAGCATAAACTAAGTACTTGAGAGAGGTTTTCTCAATCTATCTCCTCCTAGAGGATCAATATCTCATAGTTAGAGAAGAATCCTCTTGGACTTCAAGCCCTCCGTCTCTCCTTGAGATTCGCAGAAGAATATCTCTCAATCCCTCCATATCTCCTAGATAAGGGGGAAGAACTACCTTTGTTTCCTTCATTCTCCTTGTTGTTCTTGGATCTAACATGGAACTCTTTCATCAACCTTGGATATGAGAGTAATTGGTGTGAATTTTGTTCTATTAAGTGTTTCCTCTTACTCCCCCCTTGAATTGTACTTGTTCCTTGTGTTTTATTCTCAATCCACCTTCAATTCATGAAGATTGGGCCACACTTGCGGTTTGCCCCCATATCATTTGGTATAATGAGTTAGATTAGCACGAATTAAAGCCCCCCTCCCTCACTTTTCTAGACTTGTTTGATTATTTTTCTTACCTCGTTTAGAAATCCCCACCAAAAATAGCCTCACCCAATCTCTTGTAATTTGTTGAATTTCGTGAGATTTTATTGATCTTGCTCCATGGATTCGATGTGTAAATGGTAGATCAAGCTTCACTTTTCATTGTTTTATCCAAATTTTGTCAAAATTCCCCCTTTTTTTCTTTCTTCGTGTAGTTCTTTTAGTGTCTGATTTTACCGGAGTAGGCGTTTGGCCTTCTGATATGTCTCCAATGTATCTATAATTTTTTACTATTCATGCTATTATAGTATCAATCTTGTATGCAATTATATATCATTTTTCGGTACTAACCTATTAACTTAGTGTCAAGTGTCAGTTGTCACTTTTTTGCTTGTTTTTGGTTTTATAGAATATCAGTACCAAACGAAGTCCAATTGCCACGAAATTTTTGATGATTTTTTTTCTGGACATAAGAGACCCTGGAAGCTTCGAGAGAGGGCCAGAAGATGAAGGAGTGGCCCACAAGCCACCAAGGCGCGCCTAGGGGGGCTAGGCATGTCCTGTTGCCTTGTGGGGCCCTCATTCCCCCGTTTGACCTAATTCCAGCTCTATAAATTCTCTAAAATCGGGAAACCAATAGAGATCCACCCAAAACCCTGTTTTCCTCGCCGCAAGTTCGTGCTCTCGAGAGATTCAATCTGGGGGCCTTTTCCGGCACTCTGCTGGAGGGGTAATCGTTGGAATTTTGCTAGTAGGCCTTTGGCCCAAAGCCCAACTAAAATTCTGAAATTCTCTTGGCCCATTCATGCACACATGCGAGTGGAGTGATTGAGACTAGAGTTTAGTCCCACCACGGAAGTTGAGAGAGACTTGCGCCTCTTTATAAGGTGAGCTCTTCTACCACTTGTATGAGCATGAGAAGAGGAGACCTACACGCGCGCTCCTCCTCCTCGCTCGCCACGCCACGCCACGCCTCGTCACGACGCGCCGCGTGTTGCAGGATTGAGCCGAGCGAGGACAGAGCTATGCACGTTGTCTATATTTTTGCTGCTCGGGAAAAAAATTAATGAGTCATTAATTAATAATTAACGGATGCGTTAATTACTGAACTGTTTCCGATTCTTTTGGATCATGACGACTCGGACATGGGGTTTACTCCCACGGCCTACCCGACCCGCACTATATAGTCAGGCAGACATCTACCCTAGCCACCGCCGCTTTGTATGGTTTCGCACCACCGTTCAAGATCATTGCGCCACCAAGCAAGTCTTCTCCATCCCTCCTTTCGGCGTGCACCGGGAGAAGGGACAGCAGGCCTCTGGAACCCCGCCTCTCGTGATCCTGTACGGGAGAGGGGTGATCAGGTTTTTGGGGAGGGCACTCGTGCGACTTCTGGCAGCGACGACTTCGCCAACGACGACTTCTTACCCGAGCTCGGCAACCTCATCCTCAACGACATGGGCGACAACGTCAACGCCGGCGGTGCTACTCCCGCTGCACCGCATGTGATTCTATCCTTCCTGTTCGAGATCGTGGTAGAATTCATATTTCTAGTATGTGCCCTAGATGTGATCTGTTCATCTACTATGCTAGTTCGCATGATTAGGTTAATCTCTGCTATTGCTGTCATGATCTATCTTTTCTGTTTATTCTGATTAAATCTCGTAGTAATTTGCTCATATTTCCAACAATCCAAAAACCTGATTATAGGCAATTTACTCCGAGTGGTTTTGCTGCGCATTTGAAGACGCCTGCCTTTAGGGGGGTGCAATATAAGAGGTGGCGCACGAGAGCAGTCTACTAGTTTCAGACCATGTGCTGCTATCACGCCACTAAGGCAAGCCTGAGGGCGATCTTAATCCAGCACAGCTGGAAGCTTTTGAGAAGATCGGTACTCTCTTTAAAGGCGCTCTTCTGAGTGTTCTTGATGACTCCATTTTAGATTCGTATATGTCGTTTGACAACGGCAAGGACATGTGGGCTGCGCTCGAGGCCAAGTTTGGTGCCTCGAACGCCGGTAGCGAGTTGTACGTCATGGAGCAATTCTATGACTACGAGATAACTGATGAGCGCTCTGTTGTACAGCAGGCTCATGAGATATATTCGCTCGCAAAAGAACTTGAGTACTTCAAGTGTGTGTTGCCGGACAAATTTGTTGCCGGAGGCATCATTGCCAAGCTTCCACCTTCGTGGAACAGTTTTCCGTTGCGGATCTCATTGGTACTCTTGATGTTGAAGAGAAGGCGAGAGCAAAAGACACACATGCTCGAGTTGCTGAGGGAGCTTCTAGTGCCCACATGGTACAGAAGAAGAATTCCAGCCCAACAAGTTCAAAACAACAAGAACAAAACTCAGGGCAAAGGCAAGTTTGATACAAAAAACAAGCCGTCACATCCTACCAACTTCAAGAAGAATTCTCATAAGAAGGGGAAAGGACTTTGCCATGTTTTCGGTGATCCTATTCACTGGGCTCCGAAGTGTCCTAGCCGCTTTGAGGAGTGCGAACATGAGAAGAGCGGAAAGTCCACTAATGCTGTCATCGGTGATACTGATATGAAAGAATCTGGGTACGGTATATTTCCTACCATCCTTTCAGTATTTCAATCTCCTGATTGGTTAATTGACACCGGTGCCAACGTACATGTTTGTGCTGACGCCTCCATGTTTTCTTCTTACCAGGTCACAGGGACTTCTCCCGTGCTGATGGGGAACGAGTTGTGGGGATCGAATCTCCGGGTAATAATTCCCAGAAAAATGTCCCTTGTGCTCACCAGCCCCAGGATAACTGTTAGCTGATGAGGCACCAACTTGATATAGAAATTCCAAGTAAAATACAAAATATGTAGTACAAGACCATTCTGGCCTGTGAGTACAATAAATGGTTTCTAGCGGTTGGTGGCGGAAGCGGGTTGTGAATCATCAGTGTCTATGGGACTCCAATTCCCACGGGAACAGCTGACCAGGATAACTCCTATCTTCGCGAGGCTGCGGTCTCTGTTGTTTAGGTTCTGGGACTGTCGCCACGGTCGCTCCTCTCCGGGCAAGAAAATCTGGCCAAGACAATAGCCAGGGACAAGCCAGTGAGTACTTTGAATGTACTCGCAAACATTTTGAACACAGGTATAATATAACAATGATATGCTGAAAATATCTTATGTTCATGACATCAGTCACAAAAGATAAATAAAACTCTGATGCGTGCAAGCATGTTATTTGAGAATATGCAATAATATGGTAGTATAAAAATTAAGAAATAAATATCATGAAGGACTTTAAAAGAAATGCCACAGTCGGGCGTCTTAGCGACACCGCATAAAGGGCTTTAAAAGAAATACCATAGTCGGGCGTCTTAGCGACACCGCATAAAGGGCTTTAAAAGAAATACCACAGTCGGGCGTCTTAGCGACACCACATAAAGGGCTTTAAAAGAAATGCCACAGTCGGGCGTCTGAGCGACACCACATAAAGGGCTTATAAAAAAACAAAAAAAAAACAATGCCGCAGTCGGGCGTCTGAGCGACACCACATAAAGGGCTTATAAATAAACAAAAACAAAGCCGCAGTCGGGCGTCAGAGCCACCGCACATAAAGGGCTTATAAATAAACAAAAAACAATGCATGGCCGAGGCGTCTGACGCCACATAAAGGGCTTATAAATAAACAAAAAACAATGTCATGATCAAGGCGTCGAGCGACGCCACATAAAGGGCTTATAAATAAACACAGTGAATATCCAGGAGGTAGAACCATCCCAGGGATATTCGATAATACCAAAAATATCATGGGTTAGTCCACATAAAAAAATCATAATCATAATTATCACAAGTCACAATCGTGATTCCAGGTTTAACAGTTTCACCTCCGAAGACCGACACTATGACCGACACTTGACCCTCCCAGACTGTAATCCTTAACCATGAACACGGCTATTCGAATAGGTTTAATCTCTGCAGAGGGTGTACTCTTTACCCACATGTAACGGATTCCTTTAGTCCTTAAGACTAATTCCATCTATGGTCTTTTAGTTGAAAACACACCTAACTTGCACACACCAGTTTAACTCACCTGTGTCTGGAATCACCCACGACACCTGTCAAGCAAAACTCTAAGTGGGGAGGCTACAACCTCGACGTAACATGGGGTCACAAAATTTATACACAGCATAAGCGGGGAGCTACCCCTTGGCTACAACCGAAATACCCATGCTCCTGCACCGGTGGCATGACTACGGATGCCTCCAAGAGTATCTTCCACCATGGCCTCTCTCAGACGGTGTGTGCTAGGAAAGGGTTGACAACTTATCGAACTGCACCCTACTTGTTGTAGAGACGAGTGGTAGTCTGAAGCAAGTATGGGGGATTCTTGGCACAAGACTCGATCTACGGTCGACTCAGGAGGTTGTAAGATTCCCTGCAAGATTAGTATAACAATGCAAATACTTCAAACTACAGATAGAAACACCACGCGACATACCTCCTCATGCCATACCGGACACGACCGTCTCGACGGAGGACTAGGGACAAGACCGTGTCTACCCAAGACAGAGGCCTTCTCGTCTTTCCTCCCGGTATGCATGAAAGGCATATGACGGTGATTTCTATCACAATCATATCAACTCCATTTGCATGAAATTCATTAACATGCACTCATGAGTAGGAACACATCCTCACATAAAATGACGTATGCTCGTGTCGGGTGTCTTTGTCACCGTGCTATACAACACACACAAAATTTCACCAGGGTTCAGAATGCTTGCCTTCAGGTCATGGGAAGGCAGGGTGCATTCCAACACATCTTGAAATCTTCAAAAATCCTATTTAAAAGAATATATATGAATTAACACACAAAATCAAAGCAGCACAAAAAGTTGTTTTGAAAAATTCTCAAATAAATCTTAAAATAAACTAGACAATATTTGAGAGAGGTAGGAAAAAGAATTAATTTATTTGGAGCTGTATTTAAAAAGATACAGCCGGTCAAAGTTTGGTCAAAAATCTGTTATTAAAAATAAAACAGAAAAGAAAACGTTTCGAATATATACGTACACGTCGAAGGCGTAAACTGGAAATGCGCTTCCACTTAACCCACGTGGACTGGTGGGGTCACTGACAGTGGGTCCAGGGGGCCCACTGGTCAGGTTTGACTATTCTCCCTTCCCTCTTCTTCCTCTGGCCGAACAGAGGCGGGGGCTCGGCGATCGTCGCCGGCTAAGGCTGACTCCTCGCGGGCCCCGAGGGTGGGGTTGGATCCATAAGCTGGGCGGTTCTTCCGGTGGTCGAGGGAGTGATGGGGATGGAGGGAGTCGTCGGCTGACGAGCTTCTGCGGCGGAGGAAGGTTTCGGTGGCGTAGTGGTTTTGGGGCGGCGGTGGTTCCCGATTAAAATTGAGCAGGGGGGAGAGTTCACGGGAGGAAGGTAGAGCTCGTGGTGAAGAGAACGGAGAAGGGGAGGCTCTGATGATGTCGGAATGGCCAGGGCAGTGGCGGCGGCTGCGGTTGCCGGAGATGGGGAAGGAGATCTCCCCGGGTCGATTGGCTGCCAATGGGGTCCTAGGGAGGGGGTTTGAGACTGTCCTGCGTGCGGAGGAGAGCTCGGGGGATCCTTAAATAGGTGCTCGGGGTCGGTTCCGCGGCGGCCGGGGATAAGGTCGCCGGTGACCGCCATTCTATAGCTTAGGGTGTCGTGGCGGCGACGAGCGCTAGTGGACATGGCTGCGGATGAGCTCGTCTTTGCTCTAGGGGCAGGTGGCGGCTGGAGGCTTGGGCGGTGCTGCTCATGGCGATGGCGGTTGCGGGCGTGCGTGCCAAGCGGCTTCTTGGGCAACGCTGCAGAGGCGGTCGGGGTTCTTGGCGCGACGTAGCGAGAGGCCAAGTGAGTGGCGTGGCTCTGCAGAGTGGTGGCAAGCCAGGGGCGCGACGCGTCGGCTCGGGCGTGGCACGTGCAATACGCGTGCTCTGCTCGCGCCCAGAGCACGCACGAAACGTGCTCGATGAAATGCCATGGCATGCTACAGGGCTTGGGTGAGCCTGGCACTTAGCAGATCTAGGTTAGGATCGTCTAGGTGCTTAGTAGACATGCTAGATTGCCCAGAGGTGCAAGATCACAGTGCAAAACAAAAATCATGTCAAAACAGATCATGCCCATAAGGTGTTTGACAAAATTCCAAGGGTACTTAGGCATTTCTTGGAGTGGCCAAAAACTCCAGATCAGTGTCTCTATGGATGTAAGAGAGGGTGGTGAAGTTAGTTTGCCAAAAGGAGAAACTTGCTAGTGCAAGTTTTGCAAAACTACAATTCTGGACAGAAAGAAAGTGGCATCACTACATGGACCAAAAGTGTTCGAAAGAGTGCATGCTCCTGGACTTAGTGGTTTGGCAGGGAGGACTACAAGCAGGAGAAAGCTCATGGGTAAAGGAGCAAGTTAGGAGATGGTTGCACTACAAAACACAAGTCTGGTCCAGAATGAAAAAGAGGTTGGTATACTTAATTTTTCCATAGAACATCACAAGGTTTTTGCATAAAGTTGGATGGCATGCTACCACTGACATCCCATAATTTAGGTGGAGGTTCTAGGGAAATATTTAATTAGGCTATAGTGCAAAAGTGTCCACTGGACCAGATTTGAAAAACAGGTGTAAAACTCAAATATGAAATGAAATAATTATATTATTGCACACAAGTGATTTAGAGACATCTCATGACATCTCCAAATTTTGGTTGGATTTTTAGCTAAATATATCAAATGGTTGTAGTTCAAAAGGAGCTCCAAAATTTAAAACAATTCATTTTAATAAAAAAAACTCAGGGTGAAATAATCTAATAAATAATTCTACTGATTAAGAAAATGGTATACAGAGAGCATAGAAGTCCAATATGTTTTGGAAAGCTCCACTTGGAAAAGACTCCTTAATATTGAAAGAAAGGTTCTGAAATCAACAGGAATAAAATTTTGAAACTCCTGGCAAAAATTTAACATCTAAAACTTGGCTAAAATTTTGGGGTGTTACACGAGTCACATGCCATTGTTCGAGGTGTTGGTACGGTCGATCTGAAGTTTACTTCGGGCAAGACTGTGCTTCTGAAGAACGTTCATCATGTGCCGTCCATCAATAAAAATCTCGTTAGCGGTTCACGTTTATGTCGAGATGGTTTTAAGTTGGTTTTCAAATCCAATAAATTGTAATTTCTAAGTTTGGACAATTTGTTGGAAAAGGCTATGAGTGCGGAGGCTTGTTCCGCCTATCTTTACCAGATATTTGCACTAAAGTTATTAATAATGTTTGCCACAATAATGAGTCTAATATTTGGCATTCACGACTTTGTCATATTAACTTTGGTTGCATGACGCGGCTAGCCAATATGAATTTAATTCTGAAAATCCCTACTTTCAAAGGCTCCAAGTGCCAAGTATGTGTGCAAGCTAAGCAACCTCGCAAGTCCCATAAGACTACAGAGGCAAGAGACTTGGCGCCACTAGAGCTTATACATTCTGATCTTTGTGAGATGAATGGCGTGTTGACAAAAGGTGGAAAGAGACACTTAATGATGTTGATTTACGACTCCACTAGATATTGTTATGTGTATCTTCTGAAATCAAAAGATGAGGCTTTAACTTTCTTCAAAAAATATAAAGCTGAAGCGGAGAACCAACTTGATCGAAAAATTAAACGGCTAAGGTCCGATCATGGTGGAGAGTATTTTTCCAATGAATTTGATTTGTTTTGTGCGGAACATGGTATAATCCATGAGAGGACACCTCCCTACCCACCTCAGTCTAATGGGGTGGCCAAATGAAAGAACCGAACTCTAACTGATTCGGTTAACACCATGTTAGACACGTTGGGTCTCTCCAAGGAATGGTGGGTGGAGGCACTAATGACTGCGTGTCATGTCCTAAACCGAGTTCCCACAAAGCATAAGACCATGACTCCATTTGAGGAATGGGAAAGGAAAAGGTTCAAACTCTCTTACCTACTGCTACCTCT